>JADLZN010001114.1:0-671251 GCA_018155175.1 Sinocyclocheilus anophthalmus | reverse complement strand
GAAAGGGTTAAAGCTTAACTCAGTAAAGAAGAGAGAAAATAAGAATATGAAGTTATGGAACATTTGCATATTCAGCAGATCTACAGCCTGAAGGGAACATTAGATTCTTAGTTCAAACACACCTTTGTAAAAAGGTGCAAATGATACCTAATGTATCAATTAATAAGACTAAGTTTGAATACTTGCACATCTCATCTGTCTGAAAGAAAGACTTGATGCAATCCAAAGGTTCAAGTTGATCTTTGCTAAAGTTGGTTGATGAAAAAGAACCAGTTTGTGTAAGAGAATCTTGATGAATGGAAAAGTCAAGGCCAAAGCCTGGCACAAACTTAAAGATTGTACTGGAGCATGACTCCACATCTTCTCAGAATTCAAACAAACCACAGACTCTGGGGCGGGTCACATGGTGTGATGCCTTTAAGGTCAGAGAAGATCCCCGCCTCTAAAGATGGGCTTGTCCAATGAGAAAGGCCGGTATCCCAAGTGGGAGTTTTGAGATACTGGGGAGTTTTATGACTCTTTGTGTGGAAGCGTGGTAATTTGCATATGAAACTTGAATCGAAATTACTAAAGATTCTCAGGACACTAATATATTGCCCATGTACCAACATATAATATACACGCTTGTTTCGATCATCAGAAGGAGAATTCATAGAATTCTAAACTAAACATGGTAGGATTACATATAGGCAGGATGATAGGAATGGGTTCCATCATAAGCATGCATAAAATAGTCTAAAAATATCAAAGACAACATACACCATGACCTGAAGGATACACTGTTCATTCAAAGAAAGGTTTTCCTATGAATTAATTAGTAGAAAAGTCAATTTCTACTGTGCCTTGTGCCTATTGCGATGGAGCATGCAGTGATTTTCCCTGCTTCGCATTACATTAGGTCGAAAATGTATCTGGTGTCAGGGTTGCCAAGGTAACCAGGGTCCTGGGCCTTGTGTCATTGCAGACATCCTGGCATCCAGTTTATTGAGTGAGGGGTCTGTGAACGTTTGTTAATCTAATGAATAATTGATTTGTTAAATCAAATGAAAAATGGTGTGTCTGATTGGTCCAGACGTTACACCTCTCTCATTATTTACTTACTGCAGGCGCAAATCAGTGGGCGGAGCTAAACAGACAGTGATGTAGAAGCAGGCGTTGATCTTCTTCTGCGGAGGCTGTGTTTAGCCAAACTATTACGTCATAAAGTGGCGTGTGGAATAAAATTCCACAACCTGTCGTTTTTGCAGACTGGCTTCAATATAAGCTGTTTTTAGACTAACAAGAAAGTTTTGAGTTCTGAAACTTACAAGATGTTTTTAATAGTACAATGACTTCTTATGTCAAAACATCAAGGGAATTTTGATCTCTCAGTTCATGACCCCTTTAAGGAATACGGTACAATCATACCTCTTCTTATACAGCTTTTCAGCACTTACATAAGTATGGGCACATGAGATAATGATTTGAGATTAATCCCTTTTAAATTTCTCACTTGTTTATTATTTTATAATCCATTACATTGTACTAAACAATCATCCTGGCAATAAGATGAACACAGCAAAAATATTGCAGTACTATATTGAAGTTACTGAAATTAATAGTATAATAACTAAAACAGAGACACAAGATGGCAGCAGCTGCATTTGCATGAAATGAGAGAGCGAGTTTGAAAAGTGATGCCAGAGATGAAAGAAGTGCCAGTTTAAGATAGCCAGATGAGCAATATGTTTTTCAGGATTGCTATTGACGACTGTTGTTATCAGGGAATAAGACACCTCAGAATGGTCAGTCGTGACAATCAGAATCAAGTATTCCAGAGAGTCGTGTTATAAATCTATATAAAGTCTCTGCCTAAATAAAAAGACAATACATAATACAACATGCAGAGGAAAAAAAAATATTTTGAGGGTAAATGTGTCACCCTCATATATGCATGCTTCAACGTATTTGTAGGACAGATGTCCAGATATCAGATGTCTCTTATTTAAAATTACATTTAGAAGTGAAAAAATGGATCTTGTGCAGTTTTTTTTGTTTGTTTTGTTTATATGTGTGCAGATCTGAATTTATTGTGCTATTGTAACAGCAGTCTTTCATATTTTAAACCGATTTTAGAACATATACTCCTTTTATATGTCATGTGTCCCCTAGCAATGAGGTGCATGTTTCTGCGTAAGTTTATGTTTGAAACAACCTGAAAATCTGTAGTATGTAATCTTCAGTAATTTAGTGTATGATGCCCAGTTTTCTTCTGTACCCATTTAAAAAATTTGTTAATATTTTAAAAATCGTGTAGTGTATTCCAGGCTTTAGATCAAAATATTATCTAGGAAGGCCCTCTAGGGAGTGCAGAAGAACCGTAAGAAAGCAGCTCTGCTTTTCTCTCGCCAAAGAGAAGCACTGAAAGAAATCGCCATGACAGGATCGGCCGCTCAGACACAGAACCCCCATAGAGCACCGGGAAGAGAGAGTGTCACCCTGAGCACTTCTTCAATACCGACCCACTGACCCCAGAAAAGTGAGAAAGAAATCATCGCCGAGAGAAGCTGCAAAGTTTATGCCTGTATTGTGTGAAACACCCCAAAAACTCGGCCTTGCTAGATTACGAGGAACGGCCATTTTGTGCTGCTGTCCATGCAGAGTCTGGGTGGTACTGCGAAAATCTCCATGAACAAAGAGGTGGGGAAGTTCATAGCGGAAACGGAAGACAAACGAGTGTTAAATTAAGGATCGGGGTGGAAGAAGTTGTTTTTTTTATTAACAACAATGCATCTGTGCAGCACTGATGATTAGTGAAAGCTTTTATAACCCTGTTTGGATGAGATGCTTGCCTTTGTATTTGGAAATGCTGAGATAGAGATGTATAAAGCTAATTTTACCTGGCTTTAAATGGATTTCAAGTGCTTTGGATTGAGAGCTGAGAAATTATTTTTTTTGTTTAGTATTTTCTCCTCTGAGTGGAAGCTGAGAATAAGCAAAAACAGAAATGCTACAGTGACACCTGCTGGTGTCTCTCGTTATTTTCAAAAATGTCATGTTTTAATGTGAAAATGTCCATCTTGCTTTAAACACACAGACACACAAGTCTCACCTCTGTGACAGGAACGTTATCTCGGAGTTCTGTGCAGTGGGAGGCCATCAGTCCAATCACTCTCATCACTTTGCTCCTTCTAAAACACAAATTTGAACAATTAAATGCCTCTCATCCAGCTGTTTGTTTGATTAAAGCTGTTCCATTTTGCTAAAACCTGACATTTAAAGATAATGACATTTTATTCCATCTTTTAAATTATGGAATTTTTCTTACGTTGAGGTCTACTTATTTTCTTTTTTAATCTAAGTGTTTTTTTTTTCTTAACTATCTTGAACCACCAGTTACTATTTGGTTTAGCAACCTTAAACAGTCTACATGTATTGACTATATTAAAATACTGTTTATTTAAATTATTAGAGATACATTTAAATACACTAGCATTGAAACGTTTGGGGTCAGCATATACATGTTGTTCTTTTTTCAAATAAACTTTCTATTCATCTAAGAATATTAGATGAAAATTCAGCTTTGCCCATCATAGGAGTAAATTACTTTTTTTAAAAACATTAAAATAGAAAAGTCATTTTAAACTGTAATAATTTCACAATATCACGGTTTTTACTTTATTTTATAATAAAGGCAGCCTTGATGAGCATAAGAAACGTCTTTCAACATTTTTTTTTTCGAAAATCAAAAAAATCATACTGACACCAAACTTTTAAACAGTATTATATATAATTATACCATGATTGCAACACACACCCTGTGGTAAAATCACTGTAATGCACAATCTCTTATGGCATTCTGCTTTACTTAACTATTTTTGCAATACTGTCTTAAAAGAGCAGTGTTGAATGCTGGTTTTCAGTGTCATTTAAAACTAAAATTGTTCTGTCCCTTGCTTGATGACTTGTGGAGGCTGTGATCCTGCGAGGGGCCAGTGAGACACATGCCTATCATTCCTTCCACTCATAGCCAAAGCGACTGAGAGGAGAGAGACAGGCACTGCATTTCTCTGAGCAGACACTCCTCCCAAGACTTCCGCCATTACTGTCAGCCGAGAATACTACACTAGTTATGATCCAGTCATTTTTACTGTATAATGGTAAATTATACAACTGGATAGCTAATGTATTGGATCAATTAATTCAATTGTTCTTTATATTGCATGTAAATCCAAGTTGATTTTGCAGAATTATATCCTGAGGAATTGTAACACTTACATATCCCAGTTCGGAGCATGTCGCATCTGTTGAACCAGCACAGGGAACTATGTCAAGAAGAGAGAGACAAAAAATGTTTCAGATTTTGAGATGTTTCAATATATTTTCATATTTCAATCAATCAGCCTGTGATATATTTTTTTTTGCTAGTTTTTTTTTTTGTTTGTTTTATAGGGCCCTAACAACATGATTTTATACGTCACAGCTAAGGATAATCCCTAGTAAAGAGCTGGGAGAGTGCCTGTGTGCCTTCACCCAGTCAGTGCTGTCATCACATCAAGAAATTATTTTCTGACTCCAAAATATTCGGTCACATGGCATTTACGGCAGAAAAAACCCTGTATCCAGAATGCTCAACCTGAGCATTTGCCAATGAGATGAATGGAAATGCTAATGGTGGTGAGACACCTGGTGGCCAGAGGAGGAATGCACTGGTATCCAAGCTACTGTGGCAAAAAAAAAAAAAAGATAACTAAATAAACTCAAATGATACTTCAAATCCAAAAGAGAAATGTTATTTATCTGATTTACATTGGCTTAAAGTTTCAGTATAAATATAAAACCTTAAGGGACCACTGAAACCCAACACATTCTGAATCTATTAAGTTCCTCTGATTACAGTTTCCATTTATGATGGCTAAGGAAGAGGAAACTCATTTTCAGACAGAGGCGAGAACAGCAGCAGACACCCATTCCTCAGCGGACACGCCATTGTTCAACTTCCCTCATTAGATGATCTACACTTTCAACCACTCTATAGTATTGCAAAAGAAAAGTGAAATTTGCACCGCATGGAACGGTTGCAGATTAAAAAGTCCTCTGTCTCTTTTTATTACAAAATACATTTTTATACATGAATCTAATTTAAAATACACACATGATGAGGGTGTATGAAACAATTGTTTCAGTGAGAGCAGCTGTTGGGTAAATTCTGTCATCATTTAACTCACCCTAATGTTCCAAAACCAGAAGAATTCATATAAATTAAGATTTATGTCTTTCCATTGAATGTTCATGCCACCAAAACTACTAAACGTTTATAAAGACATTGTAAAAGTAATTCAAATGAATCAAGTTTAATCCAAGTCTTCTGAAGAAACACAATCACTTTATATGATAAACATTTCATTTAGAAGGGATGGAGGGGCAGAAAACTCTCAGTTCTCATTAAAAATATTGTCATTTGTGTTTTGAAGATGAATGAATGTTTGGTATTACAGGAGGGTGAGTAAACAAAGACATAATTTGTATTTTCGGGTGAATAATGTCATAGAATGGGAATGTGTTGTAGTGCTACATTTTAAGCTATTTAAGACAACCAGAAGGTTAATGCTATGTATTTTATTATTACACGGTTCTCGGGGGGGGGGGGTGAAGAGTGCTGAATTCTGATCATTACACAGAATAAACACTTGAAGTGACATTAAGCAACAATGTGCTAAAAGAAGTTAAAAAGTCAAAATAAGTAACCAGAACTGCAGTTAATATTGTATATATACTGTATTGCTCAAATGTTTTTGTTGTTACTCGGCTGAATCTAAAAAAAAAAAAAAAAGGGGGTTTTTAAAAAAAAAAAAAATATTTTACAATTCAACAGACATTTCTAGTTGGATGATGGACCATCACCTTCAACTCAACCTGGCTAAGACAGAACTGCTTGTGGTTTCAACAAACCCATCACTTTATCAAAATTTCACCATCCAGTTAGGCTCATCAACCATATCTCCTTCAAAAACAGCTAGAAACCTTGGAGTTGTGTTTGATAAGCTGAATTTCTCAGACCACATTGCTAAAACTGCCCGGTCCTGCAGATTTGCTTTATACAACATTAGGAAGATCAGGCCCTTTCTTTCAGAACATGCAACACACTCCTTGTTCAAGCTCTTGTTCCGTCCAGGCTAGACTATTGCAATTCTCTCTTGGCAGTTCTTCCAGCCACTTCTATCAAACCTCTACAATTAACGCATGTCACACCTCTGTTCATCAATTTGCACTGGCTACCAGTAGCTGCTCGCATAAAATTCAAGGCGTTGATGTTTGCCTACAAAACCACCACTGCCTCTGCACCCCTTTGCCTAAATGCTTTACTTCAGAATTATGTGCCCTCTAGAGGCTTGCATTCTGCAAGTGAACGTTGCTTTTTTGTGCCATCTCAAAGAGGCACAAAATAACATTCACAGACTTTTTCATTAACTGTTCCCTCCTGGAGAAATGACCTGCCCAAATCAATCCGAGCAATCCTTAACCATCTTCAAGAAACTAATAAAAACACATCTGTTCCACATGTTTTATTTTTTATTTGACCCTCCTACCTCTAACATTTTTCTATTTCTATTGTATTCTACTTTATCTAATCTTTTACTTTTTTGTTGTTCTTTAGTAAAAAACAAAAAAAAAAAAACAAACACTAGCTTTCTATTTTTTCTATTCTATCTATTTGTTTTTCTTTGTTTGTGTGTGTGTATAATACTATATATATATATATATTATATGATATTATATTATATATATATCTATATAGTATATATATATATATATATATATTATAATATATACACACCATACATACATACAGTGGGTATCGGAAAGTATTCAGACCCCCTTAAATTTTTTCACTCTTTGTTATATTGCAGCCATTTGCCAAAATCATTTAAGTAAATTTTTTTCCTCATTAATGTACACACAGCACCCCCAATTGACAGAAAACCAGAATTGTTGACATTTTTGCAATTTATTAAAAAAGAAAAACTAAAATATATCACATGGTCCTAAGTATTCAGAACCTTAGCTGTGACACTCATATATTTAACTCAAGTGCTGTCCATTTCTTCTGATCATCCTTGAGATGGGGGTTCTACAGAAACCCAACCCCTTCATTTGAGTCCAGTTGTGTTTGATTATACTGATTTGACTTGATTAGTAAAGCCACACACCTGTCTATATAAGATTTTACAGCTCACAGTGCATGTCAGAGCAATGAGAATCATGAGGTCAAAGGAACTGCCTTGAAGAGCTCAGAGACAGAATTGTGTTAAGGCACAGATCTGGCCAAGGTTACATAAAAAATTTCTGCTGCACTTAAGGTTTCCTAAGAGCACAGTGGCCGCCATAATCCTTAAATGGAAGACGTTGGGACGACCAGAACCCTTCCTAGAGCGGGCCGTCCGGCCAAACTGAGCGATCGGGGGAGAAGAGCCTTGGTGAGAGAGGTAAATAAGAACCCAAAGATCACTGTGGCTGAGCTCCAGAAATGCCGAAACGGGAGTGGGAATAGAAAAGAAACAAAAAAAAGAAAAAAAAAAAAAACAAAAAAAAAGAAAAAAAAAAAAAAGTTTTTTTGTAGAAAAAGGGATCAACCATCACTCTGCTCTGCAGCCCTCCACCAGTCCCGGGGGCTTTATGGCAGAAGTGGCCCGACGGAAGCCTCTCCCCTCATGCCAGACCTGAAACCCGCATGGAGTTTGCTTAAAAACACCTGAAGGACTCCAAGATGGTGATAAATAAGATTCTCTGGTCTTATGAGACCAAGATAGAACTTTTTGGCTTTTTGTGTGGAGAAAACCAGGCACTGCTCCTCACCTGTCCAATACAGTCCCAACAGTTAATCATGGTGGTGGCAGCATCATGCTGTGTGGGTGTTTTTCAGCTGCAGGGACAGGCGACTGGTTGCAATCGAGGGAAAAGTTGAATGCGGCCAAGTACAGGGATATCCTGGACCAAAACCTTCTCCAGAGTGCTCAGGACATCAGACTAGGCCGAAGGTTTACCTTCCAACAAGAAAATGAACCTAAGCACACAGCTAAAATAACGAAGGAGTGCCTTCACAACAACTCTGTGACTGTTCTTGAATGGCCCAGTCAGAGCCCTGACTTAAACCCGATTGAGCATCTCTGTAGAGACCTAAAAATGGCTGTCCACCAGTGTTTACCATCCAACCTGACAGAACTGAGAGGATCTGCAAGGAGGAATGGCAAAGAATCCCCAAATCCAGGTGTGAAAAACTAGTTGCATCTTTCCCAAAAAGAACTCATGGCTGTATTAGATCAAAGTTGGTGCTTCTACTAAATACTGAGCAAATGGGTCTGAATACTTAGGACCATGTGAATTTCAGTTTTTCTTTTTTATAAATCTGCAAAAATGTCAACAATTCTGTGTTTTTCTGTCATATGGGGTGCTGTGTGTACATTAATTAGGGAAAAAAATTAACTTAAATGATTTTTAGCAAATGGCTGCAATATAACAAAGATTGAAAAATTTAAGGGGGTCTGAATACTTTCCTTACCCACTGTATATATATATATATTATATATATATATTATATATATATATAATACCATGGGCAAAAAAGGTATTTAGTCAGCCACCACTTGTGCAAGTTCTCCCACTAAAAAAGCTGAGAGAGGCCTGTAATTTTCATCATAGGTATACCTTAACTATGAGAGACAAAATGAGAAAAAGAATCCAGAAAATTACATTGTAGGATTTTTAAATAATTTATTGGTAAATTCCTCTGTAAAATAAGTTTTTGGTCACCTACAAACAAGCAAGATTTCTGGCTCTTACAGACCTGTAACTTCTTCTTTAAGAGGCTCCTCTGTCCTCCACTTGTTACCTGTATTAATGGCATCTGTTTGAACTCGTTATCAGTATAAAAGACATCTGTCCACAACCTCAAACAGTCACACTCCAAACTCCACCATGGCCAAGACCAAAGAGCTTTCAAAGGACACCAGAAACAAAATTGTATACCTGCACCAGGCTGGGAAGACTGAAACTGCAATAGGTAAGCAGCTTGGTGTGAAAAAATCAACTGTGGGAGCAATTATTAGAAAATGTAAGACATACAAGACCACTGATAATCTCCCTCGTTCTGGGGCTCCATGCAAGATCTCACCCGTGGGGTCAAAATGATCACAAGAACTGTGAGCAAAAATCCCAGAACCACACGGGGGGACCTAGTGAATGACCTGCAGAGAGCTGGGACCAAAGTAACAAAGGCTACCATCAGTAACACACTGCGCCGCCAGGGACTCAAATCCTGCAGTGCCAGACGTGTCCCCCTGCTTAAGCCAGAACATGTCCAGACCCGTCTGAAATTTGCTAGAGAGCATTTGGATGATCCAGAAGATCAGATGAAACCAAAATAGAACTTTTTGGTAAAAACTCAGCTTGTCGTGTTTGGAGTAGAAAGAATGCTGAGTTGCATCCAAAACACCATACCTACTGTGAAGCATGGGGGTGAAACATCATGCTTTGGGGCTGTTTTTCCTGCAAAGGACCAGACGACTGATCCGTGTAAACGAAAGAAAGAATGGAGCCATGTATCGTGAGATTTTGAATGAAAACCTCCTTCCATCAGCAAGCGCATTGAAGATGAAACGTGGCTGGGCCTTTCAGCATGACAATGATCCCAAACACACCACCCGGGGGGGGGGGGGGGGGGCCGGGGGTTGGGGCCCAACGAAGGAGTGGCTTCGTAAGAATCATTTCAAGGTCCTGGAGTGGCCTAGTTAGTCTCCAGATCTCAACCCCATAGAAGATCTTTGGAGGGAGTTGAAAATCCATTTTGCCCAGCGACAGCCCCAAAATATTATTGCTCTAGAGGAGATCTGCATGGAGGATTGGGCCAAAATACCAGCAACAGTGTGTGAAGACCTTGTGAAGACTTACCGAAAACGTTTGACCTCTGTCATTGCCAACAAGGGTATATAACAAAGTATTGAGATAAAATTTTGTTATTGACCAAATACTTACAAATGTATTTTCTGATTTTTTTTTTCTCATTTTGTTTCTCATAGTTGAGGTATACCTATGTTTAAAATTACAGGCCTCTCTCATCTTTTAAGTGGGAGAACTTGCACAATTGGGGCTGACTAAATACTTTTTCCCCACTGTAATATATATATATATTTTATATATATATAATATATAATATATAGATACAGAGTTGTTGTGAAGCCACTCCTTCTTATTTTAGCTGTGTGCTTAGGTCATTGTCTTGTTGTAGGTAAACCCTTCGATTGGGGGGGGGGGGGGGGTCCAGTCTGAGGTCCTGAGCACTCTGGAGAAGTTTTTCGTCCATCAGAGGGGGGAAAGTATATCCCGTACTTGTTGGCCGCATTCATCTTTCCCTCGATTGCCAGTCGTCCTGTCCCTGCAGCTGAAAAAACCCCCACAGCATGATGCTGCCACCAACATACTTCACTGTTGGGGTTGTATTGGACAGGTGATGAGCAGTGCCTGGTTTCCGTTAAACATGACCGCTTAGAATTAAAGGCCAAAAGTTCTATCTTGGGCTCCCACCATCAGACCAGAGAATCTTATTTCCTCCCTTCTCACCATCTTGGAGTCCTTCAGGTGTTTTTTTTTAGCAAACTCCATGCAGGCCTTCATGTGTCTTGCACTGAGGAGAGGATTCCGTCAGGCAACTCTGCCATAAAGCCCCGACTGGTGGAGGCTGCAGTGATGGTTGACTTCCTTCTCCCGCCCTATACAACTTTTCTTCTTCTTCTCTCCCCCTTCCTTTCTTCTCGCCCAAACCATGTCCCGACTGCATCTCTGGAGCTCAGCCACAGTGATCTTTGGTTCTTCTTTACCTCTCTCACCAAGTCTCTTCTCCCCCAATAGCTCAGTTTGGCCGGACGGCCACCTAGGAAGGGTTCTGGTTCATGCCACCCCGTCCAAACGCGTCCATTTAAGGATTAATGGAGCCACTGTGCTCCTAGGGAACCTTAAATGCATCACAGAAATTTTTTTTGCTAACCATTGGCCATCTGGTGCCTTCCACAATTCTGTCCTCTAGCTCTGTTCAGGCAGTGTCCCGCCCCCCCCCCCCCTTTTTCTCCCGTTTTTATTCTTCTCTTTGACCTCATGATTCTCATTTGCTGTGACATGCACTGTGAGCTGTAAGGTCTTTATATAGACAGGTGTGTGGCTTTCCTAATCAAGTCCATTCAGTATAATCAAACACAGCTGGACTCCAATGAAGGTGTAGAACCATCTCAAGGATGATCAGAAGAACTGGACAGCACCTGAGTTAAATATATGAATGTCACAGCAAAGGGGCTGAACACTTAGGAGCATGTGATATTTCAGTTTTTTCTTTTTAATAAATCTGCAAAAATGTCAACAATTCTGTGTTTTCCTGTCAATATTGGGTGCTGTGTGTACATTAAAGAGGAAAAAAAATTAACTTAAATGATTTTAGGCAAATGGCTGCAATATAACAAAGAGTGGAAAATTTAAGGGGGTCTGAGTACTTTCTGTACCCACTGTATATATAATATATATATATATATATATATATAGAGCCACCGCCTTACTACGTGTATGCGTTAGGCTAACCGAGACTTGTCAATTGCACATATATTGTTGCTCTTTTGTTAGATTTGACTGCTTCTATTGTCCTCATTCGTAAGTCGCTTTGGATAAAAGAGTCTGCTAAATGACTAAATGTAATGTAAATGTAATTTAAATCTGTATCGTAAGTCTTCATATTTATTATTTGGCAAGTAGTTGTGTACTAAGCAGCAGCATTAGTCAGCTGATCATTGTTACAAAGTAAACCCCTTCAGTGTGACACAAGATCAGAGTTATACATGATACCTGGTCATCCCATCATGGGTTTTGTGATAATGACCATGTGACTGAATATTATCACATTAATAGCTTGTGTTTCAGATGCATCTTACCAGCTGGGAGTGTATGAGGCGTGTGGCCATCTCTCTATGGTTACAGACAGTGCACAAGTAACAGAGCAGGTTGAGTTTAGTGCGTGGTGCTGTGGCATTGGCTGATCCGGCCCGGTCTACTGACTCCAGAACACCACACACCTGTTGCAGGAACTGAGACCAGTCCTCTGAGTTCAGACAGGACAACCGCTCAGCTAAGAGAGAGAGTGAGAGAGAGAGAGAGAGAGAGACACACAGAGATAGAGCTTTCAGCAGTAGTTTTAATGTAACATGTTTTTTTTGTTTTTTTTTACCCAACCAAATGTAAAGCAAGCATAAATGACAATTTTCCCAAATCATTTCATTTTCATTTGAAAAACAGTTTGCATATGCATCTTATTGTTAAGCATCATATTTAATACAACAAACTTTCATGGCTCATATAGCATGATATAGAAAAATATGGAGCTCATACTCGAGGTGGAAAAAAAAACACCTCAATTAATATTCAGAGGCCCAAACTTAGCAAAAATATGTAATTTGGTCTGGTTGCTAAAATGTATATGGCCAAAAAGTAAGGTGAAATTCTGATTGTAATAAAAATTAATGATCTTAACAACAGTATAACAGACTACTTAGAATGCATATACTGTATCAGTTGTCACTCTATATCTCCAAGTAATATATCTTAGTAAGATGATATTTAAAAGCGTTGTTTAATGATCAAAGCTGTGTGGTTTTTTTAGGCAAAACACAATGCAATGCAATGATGATTGAGAAATTTACATTTTAACAATTTTTCATAAATAAATAAATACAAACATAAATAAATTAATTAATACATACATGCATAAATACACACATACTGTACACTGTAGATAACCAAGTAAGCCCAAGTGGATTCATTCCACTAATGGTTTATCTTGAAATATTACCAACAATACAAAGGTTATTCTTACATTTACCATATAAAATTCAGTAAAGCAGGGGTGTCAAACTCAGTTCCTGGAGGACCGGACCTGCAGAGTTTTAGCTCCAACCCTAATTAAACACACCTGTTCCAGCTAATCAAGTCATTAAGGCTTGTTTGAAAACTACAAGGTATGTGTGTTTGGAGCAGGGTTGGAACTAAACACTGCAGGGCTGCGGCCCTCCAGGAACTGAATTTGACACCCCTGCAGTAAAGAGTTCACAGCAAAAAGTTGTGTAGCATAACCTAGAGGGGGACATTTTTACTATTATACTAAAAGGCTTTTTAGTTCCTTAAAAATTATAAACTATCAATAAGACAACAGCAGGCATGTTGTTGATTGTGTACAACAGGTTAATGAGTAAGTAAGCTGAACTTGAAAACTAGAGCAGTACGATTCATGAAAAAAAGTAATAATTTTAGATGATCAAAAAACACTAGATATTCCAATTTACCTGGGTGTGCTGGTACACAAAGCGTTTTGGGGTCAAAACGAACTGGAGAAGTCTTTAAAATCTAAAAACGGAGAAGCAAACTAACATCAGTGTTAGTTAGAACATTGTCATATTTACACTACAATAAGGACATAGAGTTTAGACAGTAAGTCCCTCAGACATGGCAATGAGTTCAAATCCTGAAGTTCTCTTTACCTTTGGGTTATCCATGATGGGAGTGACTGTAAGGTCACTGTCTGTGTATAAAAGGGGTTTAATACAGGCGTTCATGTCACTCTGCTCCTCCTCCATAACACTGGATTCCTACGGAGCACAGGGACAACATACTCCTTTCATCCATTTAACACTGGTGTCAGAACTTCAGCAAAACCTGCACCACTGTGAGCAATCATTTCAGAGCAAGTTTATCCAATCCTGATCATGGAGGGACACCTTCCTGCAGAAATTAGCTCCAACCTGCTCCAGTTCATCTGCCTGGTCTACTTAGTTCAGGTGCATTTAATTAGAGTTAAAGCTAAGCTCCGAAGAGCTGTGTTTCGATTGGCAGGGTCCCTAGACAGTGTTCACTGCTCCCTATTTGCTAAGCAAGGGGTATCTCCATTGAAGTTCACTTCACTTGACAAACTGTGTTCATTCTAAACATCCTGAGAATTTCGATCATTTGAGTATGAATATGTTTGTGTATATAGTACATTCAAGTGAATTTAAATACATATTGTTATTATTAATTTAAATAGTCTTATTTAAAAGTGCTAAACTAATATATGTTGGGTTATATATGAAAATAAACAATTTTGTAGTGTGATAACTGATAGTATACACATCTAATATAACCAAATTGATAGTATACACATCTAATATAACCAAATTACATTTATTTTCATAAACTGTTATAAATGAGAAAAATGGCTGTTGTGATGCTTAATATGAAAATAAACGTACACATCATATATAGCCAAATTACATTTGTTTTCATATTAAAAGTCACTTCGTTTGGCACACTTAAATATGACAATTTATATTATTTAAAGTAATAACTTTACATTAAATGTACTTGGATGTATTATATACACACACACACACACACACACACAAGTATATTAAATGAAAGTATGGTCATTTATATTCTATTTCAGGGGTTCTCAACTCTGGCCCTAGAGGTCCACTTTCCTGCAGAGTTTACCTGGAGATTGTGAACACTGCTTAGGGGGCCCTGTAAGGGATAGCAATGAGGTAGTAGCAGATTGTAATGTTGAATATATCCAGTAGATGGTGCTGTGGTTTAACAAAAGAGCTTTGTAAACATGACCACAAGCAAGCCTGAGATTAAATGTTGAAAAAGCATAAGGTATTAATTAATGGCCAACTGTGACGCTTTGTTGGTTTTGATTGGGCTTTCTGGGCATGCTTGTAGTTTTGGACTGCCACAAAAAACAAGTTTGTTAGGATTTTAAAAATATGTATTTGGACACTTTCTGTTTGTGGAACATGTTGATGTGATAAAATACACCTGTGGTTACTATAAACTACAGTGGGACTATTGTACATCTGTCTTGGAATAGTAAAATTAGTTTTGAGTAAAGCTAGAATCATTGTTATGCAGATGTCACTTGGTTTGATACTTTGTTATATGGAATGAAAATATCCGTTTTAAAGGGGTCATATGATGTTGCTTAAAAAGAACATTGTTTTGTGTATTTGTTGTAATGAAAGTGTGTTTATGCGGTTTAAGGTTCAAAAAACACTTATTTTCCACATACTGTACATTAATATTTCTCCATTATGCCCCGCCTTTTTGAAACGTGTCAATTTTTACAAAACTCATCGTTCTGAAAAGCCAGGTGTGCTCTGATTGGCCAGCTATCCAGTGTGTTGTGATTGGCCGAATACCTCAAGCGTGTTGTTACGCCCCTTACCATACTGTGATACCGTGTTCCGGCCGGAGCGACAAGACAAAAACTTTCAAACCCATTATAAACAAGGCATTCGTAGAATCCAGTGGGGACATAATTATAGATTATAATGACTTATACTGTCTCTTTACGCGTTGTGTTGCGTCGCGCCGCGTAAACATAAAACCATATATGCATTTGTGATCGGAGTAATGACAAACTACAAACGCTACTCTACAGTGCTCAAAACTCGCATTTGAATAATCAGTGGCAAATCCTTTAAATATAAAATGAAAACGTACTTAGAGTCTGTGAGTCAGAACTGCCGGCATTGTTGTCTACTCTTCCAGGATCAGGAAACAAGTCCTCCATAAAATGCGCTGCACACACATCTGAATAGTGTGGGTTGTACTGTTCTGAACAGTGTTGTAAATACAACTTAACCACTGATTTTTAGTCGTGTCCTTTTTTGGAAGGCCAACAAAGTAGTTTCGCTTTTACAACGAAAAACACCGGTGGGCTAAGTGAGTTTACATAGGGGCCGGAGGCCCCGAGGAGCGGAAGGGCACGGCTAGAGTGAGTGGCGGGGCCAGCGGCCTAGAATGAGCGGAAGGCGGGCTTGAGTGCGTGCGGGGGCGGGCCCTTTGTGAGTGCGCGGAGGCTGGTGGCCATTGAGAACTGCGCGGCGGGCAGTCTTGCGGCAACCACATTTTACGACCCCGGCTGGACTCCGCTTCTTCCACGTTGAAAGCCGATCCGGCGATCCATAGCACTAAGTTGATGTATTCCCTCAGGGACCAGCGCGGATCAGCTCTAGGCATGGCGAAGCGGATATTGTCCTCTTTTGGAAGGCCAAACAAAGTAGTTTCGTTTTCACAACGAAACACACAGCGCCTTCACGGCGTAGCGGCAACAGCAATACTACAGTGAGAATAAAAGTTACGCGTGAACATTTGGGCAGCGTTATGCAAATCTTCCCACATCGTGACGTAGACAGTAGTTAGAACGAGCCGTTTTAGGTAGGCGTGGTTGACTCTTAACTTTTATAAAGAATATCTCTTTGGAATTTAGACTTTAGTCTTTGCAACTTTACAGATCTTCTTTATGCACCAAGAGCTTGTAACACTCCAAAGAGAAAGGAAAATTTTAAATTGCATCATATGACCCCTTTAAGTGTGGCTTAAGGGTTCAAATACGTTTTTGGGATGACTGTATGGTTTTGTTTGTGAACTCACTTGAATTTCAGAGCCTTTGTCTTCTGTCTCTCGAGCTGTATTGCTTGTTCTGGGAGTTGGTCTGGAGCTGTTTGATCAGAGATACGAAAACTACTGAAATATGCTTGAATATCCCGATACTAGCATTGAACACCCCTCATGACATAACACACTACAAAGTCTACACACACTTGACTGAATTTGTTATATATATGTGTGTGTGTATGTTTTGTATCTGTGTGTGTTTTTTTTAAATTATATAAGTGTCCCTAGCACTGGTTGTAGGAACTTAGGGATAGTTCCACCAAAAAATGAAAAAAATTTGATGTTTTTCTGCTTACCCCCAGGGCATCCAAGATATAGGTGACTTTGTTTCTTCAGTAGAACACATATGATGATTTTTAACTCCAACCGTTGCAGTCTATCAGTCGTATAATGCATGGCAATGGTAACAAAATCAATGAGAGTAAAAAGCATGCACAGACAAATCCAAATTAAATTCTGCGGCTCGTGACGACACATTGATGACCTAAGACACGAAATGATCGTTTTTTTGCGAGAAACCGAACAGTATTTATATAATTTTTTACTTTAACACGCACTATTGGTCTAATCAGGTGTCTCTCTGGGCATGAGGTTGGTACTTCTCTCGGCGAGTTAACGTTATGAGGTGGTTGAGTATCCAGTCCGATAGCATCAAACCATAACGTCAGGCGAGTCGAGCTCAAAGTTGTGGAATACGTGAAAGTCACCACTCCCAATGAGTTCGCGTGAGAGAACGGAATCTTGTTAGTTTTTAAGTCGTTTTGAACACTCCCGGAAAGCCGCGAGTAGTACCATTTTATAGACGTGACTACAAATGACTTTCCGTGTTACACTTATTGACGTCTGTGTATTCGCGAGAGATGGGGGGTGGTACTGGGGGTCCGGCGCTGGTCGTAAACTAACGCCAGAGCGCGTGCACACCTCAGCATCGGATGCCGTTCGAATCGCTGCGGTGCGGCGGGCCCAAAGACATTGACATCAGTGGAATTTATTAGAAGGTACAAAAATATATAATCCCGTTCTAGTTCTGCCACAAACCGATCGTTTCGTGTCTTATGACATCAATGTGTCGTCACGAGCCGCAAGGTTTAATTTGGATTTATCTGTGCATGCTTTTTTAACTCTCATAGATTTTGTTACCATTTCCATCCATTTTAAGACTGATAAACTGCAACGGTTGGACTTAAAAATCATCATATGTGTTCTACTGAATAAACAAAGTCACCTACATCTTGGAGTAGCTCCTGGGGGGTAAGCAGATAAACATCACATTTTCAATTTTTGGGTGAACTATCCCTTTAAGGCAAAGAAACTGAAATTAGTTCATCTGATTTTACTGTAATTGAATCTTCACAAAAATGTCCAAAGAACACAAGCAGCATCCATATTAGGGGTCGACCGATACGTGTTTTTCAGGGCCGATGCCGATAATTACAGATCCAGTAGACCGATAACCGATATTTTGAACCAATATTTACTGTATGTCTGGTGTAAAAATTAAAATTAATGTCAAAATTAAGAATAACAAGGGCTCTGACAAAAACTGCCTTTCTTGGTGTTGGTTGAGTGTAGTACTCCCACAATGCACTTCTTACTCTTGTCTTCCTCTGTGCATTCATCTGCAATAAGGGTAATATAAAGTGAGAGTTAAAAGTGGGGCCACTGTATGCTTCATGATTAAGCCTATGAATACTGTACTACAGCTAAACAGCTTGGGGAAATGTAAGTATTTGGCTTCAATAATTTACATGTTAGAAATTTGTGTAATAGCATAACCTCTCATAATTCCTCAATTCTTTTCTGATGACTAAAATATAACCTACAATAGTAGAGGTGACTATTCAATTCATCATCTAATGCACATCAATGGATTAACTTAAAAAATTTATATAAGTGTAAATAATTTATTTGTCTTCATAGCTATATTGTAGAAGTTGTTTAGAAGAATGCAACTATTTTCATGAAACTATAACACTAATTGCCTTTTACAGGCACACTTAGTTCAATAGCCTATTGAAATGTCTTGGCCTGTGTGACGCTAGAAATTTCAGTTAGTTTTAATTTACTGTACAGTGCAAATTAAGGCATAAATCAATATAATTGAGTTAAACTCTTTATTTTTTGGCAAAGGGTTTACTGTTAAAATTAAAACATGGAAGAAAAAAAATTGTGATATATCTTTAAAAAAAGTTTGAATAATTGGTGTAGTAGTATATGTAATCATACTGCACCACAGTATATATTTCTGATAATTTCTTTAAGTAACCCGAACTTATATTTTGAACGGTTGTAATGAGGAACCTTTAAGTTTTCCTTCTGTAGCCTATGTAGTGTTTTCCCATACATTATTATTTGGGGGCCTGCCACAATATTAAAAACTGAACCGCCACAAACAGATTGTTCCCAAAAGGCTTTACTTCGTTTAATAAACGATGAGCACTGCAGCGTTATCAAAATGGAAACCCGGTGCGGGTGTTTTTATATCACTGTATTTCTGAAGGGAGGGAACCCAACGGTCCCTTCAAAAGGTAGATTGCATTTTTAATTCATCTTGCCTTTAGACTCCTGATAATCCGTTGTGAGTGGAGTGCTGCTTTGGATGCACAAGCGTTCCGGGGAAACTTCCTCCACTCAATCTCCTACAACTCAACAGCGCTCCTGCTGGCAAAATGAATTTTGCATGATAACCTCTCACAAATAGGTGTCTGTGGGGAAACACTGCAGATTGTGTTGTTAACCTCAAATGAAACTGTCCAAATGATGCTGAAGGTGACATCTCAGATGGGAGTCCAGAAGAGCCGTTCTTATATTTTGTTCTAGTCTATGTCCTCCTGGCGTGAGCCCTCAGAAGAAGCTGAAATCGACAGCGTGGGGGGCGGAGCGTGTGCGCAACTTGTAATGTGTGAAAACACAACCGCGCGTCCTGCCATTTACATACACAAGACAGCAGAACAGCAGGATCATATTGAAATGTCTTTTGCGGCTTATGTTTAACAGATCTAGTCCAGCAATCGCGGAGCTATTTAAGGTGTACTGACCTACTTTTTATTAAATTCATGCCAAACTTTGGACAAATTCCGTTACATTCCGCGTCATACAGTAAATTCCATTTATATGACTGGATTCCATCCACATTTTCTGCATCGCGGAAATCATAGATAATTTTGAGGTGTTTTGCAACTTCAGTGTAACATTAGTGGATTGCGATTTATTGCAACGTCTGCTGCTGCCTTACCTTTTAGAGACAACTGATGCGTGATCACTGATGCAGCTGCAGTTAGCAAGTGCTTTTGGAGTGAGAGTGAATTCCGCTTTGATTGGTTGGACTCGTGACTCCCAATAAATCAGATGGGCGGTGGGCGGAGATTGCTTTAGGCCACAGAGTGGTGAGTTTTGACAGGCTGCATCAGAGCCAAATAGCGA
The DNA here is from genome assembly GCA_018155175.1 of Sinocyclocheilus anophthalmus. NCBI lineage: Eukaryota > Metazoa > Chordata > Actinopteri > Cypriniformes > Cyprinidae > Sinocyclocheilus > Sinocyclocheilus anophthalmus. The sequence goes on along the minus strand of JADLZN010001114.1, from coordinate 651,325 downwards.
AAATTAAGTTATTTTATCGGCGAATCGTTTTTGAAAATGACCGATACCGATAATCAGAAAAATGCTTAATATCGCTCCGGCCATAATTGCCGCCGATAATCGGGTCGACCGCCTAAGTCCGGGTAGGGCCACATCCCGTATTGGCCTGAATATAAGATGACCCTGATTATAAGACGACCCCCCTTTTTCCAGATGTACTTTTTGGAAAAAGGCTTTTTAAAAACCTTTTTGTTTTTTCTCAGTAAAACACATTTGTCTTCAATTATTTTCATATTGCTATTTTTCCTATTCTCAATTTATTTTGAAAGTATGGTAAAAGTACAACTTTTAGATATACATAAAAAAAATAAAAAAAAAAAACAGGTAGCCCATCTGAATTAGGACATTTAGGCTATCCATCTAATAGTAGCCTACCAAAATCTTATTAACAGTAGAAGTTAAATCTTACTGTAGTCTTCTGGGTACTGTCTTACGTTTTAAAATCACAAAGGGAGTTTGGTTCCATCAGGCTAATATGACAGTCACGACTCATGAAGCTGTAAGGTTTTCTTATTCTTTTGTTTTTACTCGCGATCTTTACAACACGCATTACATTATGTATTTCATGGCACACTCGTTTTAATCGTATTTGGCGCCACTTATTGTTGTGTGTGTATTATTGACATGTCCAAGTCTAGACCCTGAATATAAGACGACCGCGTTTTTTCAGATGTATTTCCAAGAAAAAAAACATTGTCTTATATTCGGGTCAATACGGTATATTAAATTGTTTTTAGATGAGTGTGAGATCAAAGATATGAAGATACAGGAGAGTGAGTTGAGGTACCTGAGGAGGAAAATCGCCTCTCTGGCGTCAATGTCCAGCGCAGACTTTGGTCTAAACTCTATCACATTATCTATGATACAAAAACATCACAAAGAAAAGGTCTGACAAAAATCACATTATGGAAATAATGTACTGCTATAAATGAAGGAAGAGAACTATGTACGCCTAAAATCTAGAAAAACAGATTAAGACCCAGTTCAGGCTATTTAATAGGTATGTAATGTTTTTGGCATTCTTTTGTGCAATTATTTTCCGTTTGATAACACTGTTAACATCTGTAAAACAGGAAGTTTAACGAATATTTTTTTCTTTCTAAAATTCTACTGTTTTGAATGAAGCCCATTTTGACAGATTAAGTTTCAACATGATGTACATTACATGAGTGTTTCCGTTGATTCACAGTTACATAAGCTCACTCTTCTGTCATGTATTCCCCTCTGATAATATGCAATGGAGATATTAAACAGCAGCAATCTAATCCTTGAGTGTACGGATGTGTGTGTGATTTAATAATGAACGTAAATATCATTTGTACAGGAGTACACAGGCTCACACATGTGTACGTGCTTGCCGACCACACATGCACAGCATAAGCATTAAAATCCACAGGCCCTTTGAGCAGTGGGGCAGGAAGTGTTGACTCGTGTCTGCTGCATTACCTAAAGTGAAGGACTTGCTGAGGTTTGGGCTGGCTGGGTCAGCAGGTGCCGTCTGTGCTTTCTTGGTTGTCTGAGAGGACACAGGGGCCAAATGCAGGCTGAAAACACACACACACACAATCAATAAGAGAAGACACTAGACACATTAACAGCATACAGGGCATCTCATTATAAATGTATGGATCATATTTCTCCCCCAAAATTAAAAGAAACAAGTATATATTTATTTTGTATAAAGAAAATAATTTTGACATTATTTTTTAAAACAATTCAGTATAATATGATCCTCAATAATCAGGATCATATTATTGGGGGGGGGTATAGTGAGTATACTCACTATCACAATACAGTAATGTAAATCATCCTGTTTGGGGACAATGGTTTCATTTTTCTCTTAATAAAATCACTAAATGCAGTGCAATATACTTTCAGTAGTATTTTACTGTTTTTTTAGGTCATCGCTGATAAAAATATCACTGGTATATAAACTACCAGTTAAAAGTTTGGAATAATTAAGATTTATATGATGCCTAGATGGCAACCGCTGCCTTTATCAGCAGCATTATTGTCTTTATCTTCCGTGCACATGATGCCTTCAAAAACTTTCGATTGTTGATTTGCTGGCTCAAAATAAAAATTCAATGGCAGTATCAGATAAAACTCTGATTGTGATTACAAAAAGAAAAGCAACTAAATGAACAAAACATTTGTCTAGCGTGGGCTCCTAAACATTAGAATCACTCTCACCCAAAGCAGTTATTGAAAGACCACAGATATAGTTCGCTACTCCTCCTGGACTGAAACCTGCTTAAACAAAATTATATTTGGCTAAATGAGTCCACTACCCTACTTGTTGAAAGCATGATCCCCTGGATTGTCGAGGCAGTGGTGTTTGCCACAATATACAATATATTCGCCGTGAGTACTCAGACAACAGGACACAGGTTTGACTCATCTGAATATTCTGCTTATGTTACACGGTCAGATCACTATATATACAGTGTGTACAGAAAGTATTCAGACCCCCTTAATTTTTCACTCTTTGTTATATTGCAGCCATTATCTAAAATCATTTAAGTTAATTTTTTTTCTTATTAATGTACACACAGCACCCCATATATCTAATTTTTGACAGAAAAACACAGAATTGTTGACAGTTTTGCAGATTTATCAAAAAAGAAAAAACTGAAATATCACATTTACATAAGTATTCAGACCCTTTACTCAGTATTTAGTAGAAGCACCCTTTCCTTTGCTAATACAGCCATGTCTTTTTGGGAAAGATGCAACAAGTTTTTTCACACCTGGATTTGGGGATCCTCTGCAATTTCTCCTTGCAGATCCTCTCCAGTTCTGGCAGGTTGGATGGTAAATGTTGGTGGACAGCCTTTTTTAGGTCTCTCCAGAGATGCTCAGTTGGGTTTAAGTCAGGGCTCTGGCTTGGCCATTCAAGAACAGTCACAGAGTTATTTGTGAAGCCACTCCTTCGTTATTTTAGCTGTGTGCTTAGGTCATTGTCTTGTTGGAAGGTAAACCTTCGGACCAGTCTGAGGTCCTGAGCACTCTGGGGAAGGTTTTTGTCCAGGATATCCCTGTACGTGGCCGCATTCATCTTTCCCTCGATTACAACCAGTCTTCCTGTCCCTGCAGCTGAAAAACACCAACACAGCATGATGCTGCCACCACCATGATTAACTGTTGGGACTGTATTGGACAGGTGAGGAGCAGTGCCTGGTTTTCTCCACACAAAAAGCCAAAAAGTTCTATCTTGGTCTCATAAGACCAGAGAATCTTATTTCTCACCATCTTGGAGTCCGTCAGTTGTTTTTTAGCAACATCCATCGAGCTTCTGATGTCTATTCGTCTGTGAGATGCTTCCGTCGGGCCCTCTGCCAAAAGCCCCACTGTGGATGCGCATTGATGGTTTGACTTTCTCAACTTTCTCCCATCTCCCGACTGCATCTTTGGAGCTCAGCCACAGTGATCTTTGGTTCTTCTTTACCTCTCTCACCAAGGCTCTTCTCCCCTGATAGCTCAGTTTGGCCGGACGGCCATCTCTAGGAAGGGTTCTGGTCGTCCCAGATGTCTTCCATTTAAGGATTATGGAGCCACTGTGTTAGGAACCTTAAGTGCAGCAGGAATTTTTTTTTAACCTTGGCCAGATCTGTGCCTTGCAACAATACTGTCTCTGAGCTCTTCAGGCAGTTCCTTTGACCTCCTGATTCTCATTTGCTCTGACATGCACCCTTGAGCTGTAGGGCTTATAAGACAGGTGGTGCTTTCCCCTAATCAAGTCCATCAGTTAATCAAACAAGGACTCAAATACGGTGTATGACCATCTCAAGGATGGCAAAGAAACTGGCAGCACCTTATTTTAAATATATGAGTGTCAGCAGCAAAGGGTCTGAATGACTTGGACCTGTGATTTAGTTTTTCTTCTTTTAATAATCTGCAAAAAATGTCAACATTCTGTGTTTTTTCTGATCAAGATGGTGCTGTGGTACATTATAGAAAAAATTAACTTACTGCTTTTAGCAAATGGCTGCAACTACAAAAAGGAAAAGTGAACATTAAGGGTCATGAATACTTTCCGGGTACCCACTGTAATATAAAATATCTCTCCGCTTTTGCCTCTGGCATACCTGTATATACCACGCCAGACCGTACGATGAGGTTCTAAGAATTGTGTGGATTCCTATTGAACAATTGGTTAATATTGAATAAAGTGCTACCTATCGGAGAGTTCAACAGTTCACGTTGATAGGATGCTTTAGCGTTCTTTACAGATTTAATCAAACTCTTTTTGAGGTCAGCACACTGTCACTGGACCCTTACCTCACTGTTTTTTATCCTCACACAGATTTATTATATTGCTGGAATTGATCTTCTGATATAGATATTCACCTCCGAACGTGATGTTACTGATCACTACGTGTATCGTGCATGCTGTTATTCTACTACTATACTCGTGTAGAACTATCTTTACACCAATAAAGACGATGCACAATACTGCTTGATTGTTCAACTACTGCATTGTATACCCTAAATGCACATGAAACTAGACTATATGACTAGCGAGAATTGGCACTATCTTCTCGCATCCCATCCAAACGGTGTCCCCTTCAATTAAAAGGTAATGTCCATGGTAACAATAGTAAGACCCTTCTCTCAGAAAGACCCTTGCAATCTTAGGCGCAAATTTAAAAAATTACTTGGAAGTTTTTAGAATTGCGTGTAAAAACATTATGTCCAGCTATAGACTGGCTCTAAAAGCTGCCAGGGCTGAGCATCTCATATTATTATGGCAGTTATTATGCTTCTCATTAAGCAACCACAAGATATCTGTAAAGAATTTCAGTGAGGTTTCAGGTCCCATCATAGCACAGAAACTGCACTTGTTAAAATTACAAATGACTTATAAAGACCAGACCTCCGTGGACAAACCCAAGTATTTGTGAATAAGAACATTTCCTTTAGGTATTACATGAGCGAAGATGAAAACAAAATGCCATTGAATCTTTTCTGAAGACAGTCAGTACCTTCAGAGGTACATTCATATAATTAATTCATTTGTATATTCATTTGTATAATTCCCTTAGAATTCTTTTAAACTTCCCAGCTTTTCAGCCCTTTTTTCACTCAAAACTAAACTACTCTGCGCGTTGTGCGCACGTGACACTGTTACTTAAAACTGTGCTTTATGCTGGACAGTATTTATTTATCGCGAGTTGTTCAAATCGCGTTAATCTAAAACGGTTTTATTGATAATTAAAAGATGAAACGGTAATAATAAACGTGGGGAATTTTATCATGATTTATCGTACTCCCTATTTTAGATCTACCTACCTGTCCGATTGCTACCACTTTGTTTTTTTAAACGGGGAATCATCTCAATTAACGCCAGTAAAATATGGAGTGCCACAAGGATTTGTCCTAGGTCCTCTGCTATTTTTGATATACATGTTGCCACTTGGTAATATTATCAGAAAATATTAATTTCCATTGTTATGCTGATGAACCTCAACTATACGGTACATTTCAACAAGACCAGATGAAACTAATGAATTATCTAAGCTAACAGAGTGTATTAAAGATGTAAAAGTTTGAATGACCAATACATTTCTCCAAATAAATTCAGATAAGTCAGAGATATTACTTATTGGACCAAGAAACAGTACACAGAATCTCTTATTACAATTTGCATCTAGAGGAATGCACTGTTACTTCCTCTACAGTCAAAAACTTGGGTGCTATATTAGGCAGCAAATTGTCTTTTGAAAATCATATTTCACATGTAACAAAAACAGCATTCTTCCATTTTAGAAACATTGCCAAGCTATGTGGAGTTCTTACCAGGTCAGGAAAATATGATCATATTACCTCAAATTTACAATCTCTACACTGGCTAGTGGCTACATATTACGATATGTATCAGTTATAACATATTGCTACTTACTTATAAGGTCCTAAATGGTTTAGCTCATGCCAACCCTGAACCAACATGCAAAACTATCAAATTGTCCTTGCATTACTATAAGTTTAATCACAACTCTTAAACGCTGTTAATAGTGTTCACCATTTCTTTTTGAATACATTTAATTAACTAACTGTATGATTTTTACTATCCTAGAACCATACATTTCTGCCATAGTCACCACTGATAAACTACTCCTAAATGTACTGTAAACTCCTAAACTTAAATTTTCTGTGAAGCCACTTTGCAACAATGTGTATTGTGAAAGTATTATCATTATTATTATTATTTGTAAAAATTTAACTCTTTACTGTCACTTATGATCAATTTAATATGCCCTTGCTGAACATTAATTTCTTTCATAATTTTAAAACTGTAGGGTTTTCATATTTTGGGAGATAGTGATATACAGCTACTATCATATAAATATCTTATAATATTTATAATCTCCACCAAAATTTACTGAACAAGAAAATGTAATGATCATAATCCTTCCAAAATGAAAGTCTTCCTCATTCTTTAGATATGCAGAATACTGGTCACATAACAATGCTCTTTGTTTTGGCCCACTCAGAGCAGCTGACACCAGCTCAGAACACAATCACAGCCCAATGTTAGCACCACCCCACACTCACAGACTTCATCAGATCTGCTGGAGCTTATCAGTTTACTATATTCAGCCAATCTGCATGGTCTTAAAACATACATTACACAAACACAAATTAATGTCCTCATTTCCTGACCTATATTTAAACTAACATGATCAATAACTTCTGCCTCTTCATAGTTAACAACAATAAAATAACAAACATGTGCATAACTGCCCTGGAGTCATAAAACAAATGGCACCAAAACAAATGAAACAGACGTGGTCTGTTCCCAGTGGCGGAAGTGCCAATACCACCAAGAAAGCTTTTTATAACTTGCATTTGTTGTGTTTTCTATGGTGGGACAAAGGCTTATTGTGTAAGGCATTGTGCTGAACACACAGGCAGTGTATGAAGTGTGCCATAGGGCTGTTTGCCCACTCACTGCATCAATACTAGACTGAGAGCTTCTGTGCACAAGATGATCTATAAAAACATATACAAACAGCAGACTCTTTAAGGGATTTTGGCATGGCATGGGCCACACTGTACTCTCAACAGAACAAGGTCAGGAGCACCAAAACTGATATTTAGATATTTGTCAAATATACCTGGACATTGGTGAGACATCATCTTGCTCTTTTTCCACAGTGATGCATGTCTCTGAAAATGCTTCCCTCCAGAACGGGTGAGATAATAAAGGGTCCCAACTTAACCTACAGATGACAGTAATATAGGAGATCCACAGATTAAGCTACAGTGCCAATGTAATGTGACAGGTTTAATGGTGTGGAAGGAATTAATGTTTTCATTGCAGGTCACATCATTCATGGTCTCTGAGCAAAAGTCTGAGACTATGAATTGCATAATTTATTTGGAATTAAAGAGCTGAAAAGATTATTTGGTGTCTATCATTGCACTGTCTAACTAATATTCATAAGTCTCCTGACTACAAGCAAGAAAAATTATTGGATTAACACTTCCTTAACTCTAAGACGAGACTGAGTAAAATAAATGTTTTACCTTTTCACAGGGTCTTTCTGAAGTAAACCCATTACTAGGCTCTCAAACTCTGGACTGGGCTGTGAGAAAGCAGGTTCTTAAAAAGAAAAAGAAAAAAAAAGTATGTAATTAAATGTTTAATAAAAGGAACACTTAAAACAGTACAATATCTTTAAGCTGAGGTGTCAGACCTTTTTGTCTTAGGGGTGGAGGACCTTCATTTAAAATGAGATCAGCTAGTCCGGTCATACTCTCAGAGACAAAGGGTGGTTTTCCTAGGAAACAAAAAAGACAATGAGACAAAATCAATCTGACCAGAAAGTATTTTGCGAAGGCAAAAGCTGTGGATTAAGATAAAATGAGTAACCTGTGAACATCTCATATAGGATGCAGCCTAAAGCCCACAGGTCACTGCAGACACTGGTGTCTGCTCCTCTCAGCACCTCAGGAGCACAATACACAGGAGAACCTGCCAGAGCAACATCTTATGACAAATCATACAAGCGCACAGTGCTTCAAACTTACTTCATGTAAGATCTGGATCATATCAGATAGATGACTGATAGAAAGCAACGAATTTAGCTGACCTTTAATTCTGTTCTTGATGTTTTGTGGAGAGATAATATTCTCCTTGCTGTCTCCAGCTCCCATCTCCTCTGCCATCACAAGAGAGAAGAACTCCTCCAGACGTTCTCCTTGAGCCTTGGCCAGGCAGAAATTAGAGTACTTCAGAGTTCCTGGTCCATCCAACAAAATCTGTGAATACACAGGTGCATTAGCTAGGGTTGAAAAAAAGAAAACGCCCAAAAATGACGACTGTTGGCATATAAAATGAACCTTTCCTCTCATGTGGCTTAGTGTTTGTTTAAATAACAAGGAGTAGTTATTTTATTTATACAGCACTTTTCGAACTCACGATGCTGTAGAAAAAAAAAAAAAACAAACATAAGAAAAAAACCAAACATCTTAAATAAAAGACAGATGCGTATACCTTTGCATTGTGGATCCGAACACAATCCAGATCGGGATGATTTAAGACCTTTCATCAAGTCGATGGAAAACTCTCGCACTACTTCTTCAGACAGGCACTCATCTTGAGCAACCAGCGCTGCCATGGATCCACCTAGAAGAAAATGCAATTGCAACAAAGAAAACCAAACAAATGATCAAAACATAGCCTGAAAGCAAAGCGTTCAATACTAAAAAGCAGATGGGGTTAAAGCAGACTTAGTACACAATAAGTGATTACCATTTAGGATCTCCTCCCTTTTACTTTGGTAATTGGGCTACTATGTCTTATACTATTTACAAATATAATTATTATCTTATTTATTTTCGTTTTTGATTTTCTTTTACGTTATAGCCATTTTTGTTTTTATAAATTATTAGTTGTATTTTAACAAAAAAAAAAACACGAAATCTTTTTTATTTATCGATTTATTTATTTTTACTATAATAATCCTGGATCTCACCTGTGCACATCTCCACCACCAGCCACAAATGGTTGCTAGTCTCATACCATTCATAAAAAGACGCCACATTGTCATGCTTAATGTCATGAGCAAGTCTCACCTGTGGAGATAATGTGACATTTATCAAACACAAGAGTACAGTGTGAGGCAACCTCTCTGATGTGCATGAAATATATTGCTCAAAACAAATATCGCGGTTACACACATGGTTTGTGAGTTCAGGTCTCTTGGATTTGTCACTGCAGATGATAGCCACGAAATGTATGCTGCCTTTACTTCTGCCCTTATAAACCACCGTTCTGTTACCTCTCCCGATCTCTTCATACAAAATAAAGTTCTCCATCTATGCAGTGATGAAAACATGGACATTAAAGCCAAAACAAAACACGTGCCAGTTTTGAAATTCAGTTTTTAGATGCATGAGAATCAACTAAACACACCTGCAGAGACTCGCGTGAGCTCACAGGCAGTTTACTGCACTAACAACTTCCTGACCATAAGGACACTACACAAGTTCAATATTTCAGACACGGAGCGATTAACAGCATATTTTAAACATTTCCCGGTTCTTTTGTAATATTTTAACAATATATTTGGGCTTAAATACGACGTAATTGTCTTTTGCATAAGTTTCCTTACGCGCGGTAGAAAACTGACAAACGGAAACACCATTAGAAGCGAAACCAACTCGCACGAGGGGAAGTCACCTCAGTCATAAAATCAAACCGTTTAAAAATATCAAGTTTGAATTTGAATTGAATTTTTACTTAAAAGCTGTATCCGAAATGTTAAGTCTGCGTGTATATAAAATACCCACATGCATTTTTCTCATCTGTTTTTAACGTTGCAGACAGTATTCCTACACCCCTACTATTGGACGGTCCCTCGTTGCTAGGATACGGAAGAGGACGCATTGTTAAGTTTAGAATCGGAAACGGGTTCCACTGAGCATGCGCACCCGAATCCTAACCTTATCCTGTTACATACACCTGCTTCTTTATTTTTATTGTTGGCATATACATTTTTGCTACCAATGTTTCATTTATGGCACCAGTAAACATGAGCCACAATAATAATAATAATAAAAAATAAAGAAGCAAATTAGGTTTGAATGATATTGAATAAATTAGGAAATTGAGGAAGGAAATAGGATATTGATTTAAATGATATATGAATTAGGATATTGAGGAAGGAACCTATGTGTGTGCAGTGGACTTAAATGTTCATTCATTATTTTCTAAAAGTTTGTTTGATTTTATTCTTTTGCATTTTATCTTGTTGTATTTTGCAGTTATGACTTAGTAACTTTTTGTTACTAAGCTATGCAAAACAATCATACCAATAAACTAGCCTATTCTTAAAACTAAAATTAAATGTACACTATTTTATCCATAAAGATAATGAATAAACCGAGGGGGAAATGATGGGTCGGGCGTGAGAGAGAGAGAGAGAGAGATGAGAGAGAGAGAGATAGAGAGAGAGTAGAGAGAGAGAGAGAAGAGAGAGAGAGAGAGAGAGAGAGAGAGACCGGCTTTTCAGATGAGATTCTGGGCATCATAACGTCCTTGAGTTGGGAACTCGCACAATCTTCTTTATTTGTCCTTCTTAGCGCCCATAGCTTCGTTGAGGTGAATTACGATGTTCAGATCCTTCGAACAGCGAATATCAACTGGACCTGATCGCTGTGCCTACTTTTCATACGAGCAATCAGTCTTTGACTGGAGCCGGGGATCACTGTTTGTTCCTCCGGATTTTGCGAAATATGTAACTACTTCCGTAAAAGTTTGTCGGTTAAACGCCTACCCGATATTTGCTTTAACCTAGCGTGCTTTGGGAAAAAACAGGATTGTCTTCAACGACTTTAACGACTTTTCAAGTAAGCCTGCATCCATCTGGCCTATTTATTTTGCCTAAAGCACATTCATTTAGGTAAGATATCGCTCCTTATAGCTACACAACACCCCCATCGCCTTGATACAATCTAGCCGTGCATGACCAACATTGTGTATTACGGCTGCCTAATAGCCTACCACCTCCAGGTTGTGTCCCAATAGTGGCTGCCTACCTCTGAAAAGCTGGGTAAAATATACCCCAGCAGGGGTTTAAAAGGGGACACCCAGCTTTTGGGTTGTTTTGACCCAGTGGTTGGTTTGTTTTGACCCAGTGGTTGGGTTGTTGTTTTGACCCAGCGGTTGGGTTTTTTTGACCCAGCTATTGGGTTGTTTTGACCCAGCGGTTGGGTTGTTTTGACCCAGCGTTTGGGCCGTTTTGACCCAGCGGTTGGTGGTGTTTGACCCAGCGGTTGGTTAGTTTTGACGCCCGTTTGGTCTGTTTTGACCCAGCGTTGGGCCATTTTGATTAAAAACAACCCAATTGCTGGGTTTGTCCCTTTTTAACCCAGCGCTGGGTTATATTTAACCCAGCATTTTTTAGAGTGTAGCTAGGCAGCTGACCAGAACTTGCCTAATGATGGCCTAACGTGCTGCACGCTTTTTTGAAGCCGGCTTGTTTAGGGTTTTTGGCACATCCTTAACTTTAGATGCTGCTTTGCTGGTCCAGGACGTTTTTGGGGGACTTTTAGGGCACCTTTCACCTTGGACAGGCTGGAAGACCATCTTAAGACCCCCCCCCAAAAAAAAACTGTAGGCTGCCTTATTTTATTTATTAATTTATTTTATTTCCCTCTCAGTGGAGAAGCATTTATCCTATTACTTGACAAGCCAGACACTACAAACTTAAGCCAGCAACGTTTAATGAGCTCACAGTACAACCCAAGAGTCCGATTACAAGAATCTAATTTCTTTCATACTTTTAAGATTTGATTTCAGTCATGTTACAGCAACCCATGGTGAAACTGAGACAATACTTGACCTTTCGAGTAAATGAGTGACAAGAAGCAATATCTGTCCTCCATTAGTCTATACTTTTAAGTTCTGAGTCCAAATTTGATGTTTTTTTGAGAATAAATTGAGCCTCATCAGATGCAAAACATGCACTTCTGAAACTAAAATTCGTTTTTTTTTTCTAGGTAATGTAGTGGAGAAAATGACAGTGATACCCTCAGGGTGCGAACTGCGGGGGAGATAGGGGGAGCTCGGCTCCCCTTAATAAGACATGGGCTCCCCTGAAAACGTGATTTGTGAAATTTTGGGGGGTCTCAAAAAATATTGACAACATGTTATTTTGACATGCAATTTCAGTTTTGTGTAATGAGATCATCGTGGATTATTATGTGTAAAAATTGCAAAAATATTCTTCGGCCTGATGGCCATTTAAAAACCCTAATTACTTATAAGATCACTATCATCTGTCTAATCTTTGTCATGAGCATCAAGGTGTGGGGGCGCTGCGGTGCAAATTCCACTCATGTTTAGTACGTTAACTCAAGATCCTCTAGAAGAAATATAACGTTTGGATTTTTTGTGTTAGTAGGCATGTTATTCGCTAATTATTGGTTGTGCTGGTTGTTACAGGTTGCGTGCCTCTCATGTCTGGGCCTATGAACAGAGGAATTATGGTATTCTTCGTAGTTGACGATGATCACTTTTAACCGTTTTTTTTTCAGTGAACCTCAAAGAAGCCTGAAATGCTTTTCTCGACTATTTGTGGGTGGCCTGTTTGTTGTTTCCCCTCAAATTCGTGTCGCTAAAGTATGATAGAGTATTAAATCGGTTTCCTGTATGTGATTTAGCCTATATCGTGCTTTCAGAAAGTAAGTGGCATACACTTATCTGTTATTAATCTTTGTAAGTCCTTGTACGCCCTCTTTGCGGCATGCGCAAGACAACCCCCCCCCCCCCCCCCTTTATAAAAAAAAAATCAAGTGGGCTCCCCCAAATTCCACGGTATAGTTCGAACACTGATACCCTATACCAGCAGATGGAAAAAGTTAAAGACCCCTTGAGTCCCACTATTTTGGTGATGATATCAAAAACTGGTCCCATCAATAGGACCGGTTACTGCCCATTGCAAAAATAACATGATGAAAACTAAGAGGTAAAAAGTTATTGCCATTCAGTGATTCCAAAACAATCTGCTTCCTTTTCTATATTAATTGTTACTAAGAATTTCCTACCGTAGATTTATAATGTTGACAACTGAATATAGTGAATACATAGTGTTTCTGATCTGAAACTGCCTTCTCAAGTCAACATCAAGTTATTTTCACAGCTGTATCCCAAAGGTGTGCTGATGTCAGATCAGATTTAATCTGTCACTCATGTACTAAACTTCAGAATATCAGTGCTTATGCTCTGCTCCTGTGTGCTGTGTTGCACTGAGGATCGTGTAGAAACCTGAAGTGAAGCAGACACTCAGTGCCTCATTGTGTTCTCCACTGTACTCTGTCATATCCACAGGCTACATCCTTGCCGGAATTTCTTCATATTGCTATGCAGAATAGCCTGCGAATCATAATGTCTCACTTGAGTTCATAGTCATATGAATCGCAGACAGCTGGGTCCTACCTAGAGACCAAGAAAGCATATAAAGAGAGACCTATAAGTGCACTCTTTCCTCCAGGGTTATTTGTTTCTGCATGTGATGAGCACGTGTGCTTGAGTTCATGCTGTAACAGCTGAGATGGTTTATTGTGCTCATATGTCATATGTCCTCTCACATAGAGGTCAAGCTCTCTTTCGCTCACAATAACTATAGCTTTCTGGGTGCTTGGATTTTTGAAAATTCACACTTGAAAATATTAGATGACAAAAAAGAAGTGACTTGATCTTTTGACCTTTTTTTGTATTCCTGGTGTGGGAATAGTTTCTTTGCTCTTGTCTTTGTCTTCTCTGACTTTTATATTTATTTTATTTTTTTTTTTTTTTTTTAAACCATGATGGTGTTGCTTTCGGTTGTAAAATGATTTTGAGTGACATGTAGGTATATGCGACGGTATTGACAAAAAAAATTCTCTATATTTTCTGGGATTTTATACAAATGACCTTCTATTTAGACAATTTTGCTGAGTGGTTATTGTGGCTGTTATCACATTAGTGATTTACATGCCGTGTCACCAGGTCAGCTTTCACTATAAATGAATCCTTTTCCAATAACGTTTAACACTTATTTTACATTTTGGTTGCATTGTTTTACCTTTATAAAGCCTTTTTTCGAAAAGTGTTATTATCTTTTGAGATCTATTCTTACATTTAATTCAGTGTAGTGATAATCTACGTTGGGCTGTTTACCCTAGTCGAAGGAGACATCATCACAGAAGCTGCATCTGAAGTGGCATTGAGAGGTATTACCACGTGTTTTTATGCAGTTACAGATACCATTTAATTTATTTAATAGTGTTCAACTGACTTCACTTGGAATGTGAATTCAACCGGCCATAGGTGGCAGCAAGTCCATTGTGTTAATTAAGTGCAGCGCCAGTGACGATTGTGTTACAATCGTATTAAACTGGTTGAATTCATTCAGGAACAAACAGGTGGGGGCTGTAGCGGGTTCGAGATGCGCAAACCGAGCTGTGGTGTGTTTGGAGTTGCGTTTGTGGGTTCAGAGTAAGTCGGCAGAAACCAGGCATTGGGTGTCAAAACAATCTCTCAACTTAACCCTTCTATTTATTATTGAACTGTTGAAAAACACATTGCAATCACATGGTACTAGTTGGACTCAACCGGCCCTCTTCGTGGAAATTGTGGATTAACTAATGAATGGTACAATGTAACATTTTCTGCATCAGTGTCTTGAATTTTTGTGATAATGTCTAATGCAATTTTTAATAGACAGAAGCATGCAGTTAAAGGACGCATTATAGAAATAGCGCTTCACTGTTTGTTCGTTGCGTCTTTCTGTAGGGCTGTTTGTGAATTGGTTTTTGCTAATCTCTCGATAATTGGTCAACGCTCTTTTCCGCACATCGTGCATCGTTAAAACATAAAATTACTCATATCGAATCCGACGTGTTACTATCGTCATGTCCACACCTCCCCTATGGATACTGCACCATATTCAAATGTCTAGTGATTCGACTCATATGCAACTGATATACTTTTGTGACCAATACAATCATTTTAATTTGACCATGTTCGGGGGGGGCTCGTTGGTATGGCTATATTTTAAAACTTATCACGAAACAAAAATTGTTTTACTAATTCTAGTGCATTTAGTCATCAACATGTGAAAAATTATATTCATTTTGATTTGCTATAAATGCATTTAACAGTGCTATTCAAATATATAATATCACGCACTATATATATATAGATTCTATATATATAGATGTGGGTGTGTGTGTGTGTTTTTAATATTACTTTAAGTGATCGTTAGATGTTGGTAAAGGTGATCTAAAAGTAAAAATAGGGTAAATGCGTGTGCAATTAAATATCCAATATTTGCAGATAACTGATAAATACAAATAAATATTATCATTTTTGCCTGATCTGTATATCAATATATCATGCATCCCTAATGTAAATGATACTGTTTGTAAGGGTTGTTTATTTATTTTTACCCATTTGTTTGTCCATTTGCAGACACATCAAATACATCATGTAAATGCATTTTCGATTTCTTGTCTTTGATTCCCGGATTACGAGACATTATAGAATTTTTCATAACCTGTTTGGTACAGACATCTACATTTTAATAATGAGCTACTTTTTAATAATATAAGCAATGTAACTGATAGCTTAGGTAATGCCCCTGTCTGCTCAGAGCGCTTTGAGAGGTGAAAGGCTGCAGACTTGAAATGCACTCAATTGATTTTTCTTAAAGAGTTCATCTGGATGCTCATTGTTGTCTTGATTGCCATCTCATGAAGCTCACATGTTACCTCTGAAGAAACTCTGCTCTTTCTTTTGCTTGTCGTTCTGAATCTCGAGAGAATAAAGAGAACTGAGCTTCCTGAGTCACTCCGTGTGCGCTTAGACAGACCTTCTCAACTATCTGTGTTGACAGCATATGATAAGATATTGGATTTGGGTTGGTATGTGTAATCTTGTTATATCTGTGGCTTTTCAAACATCACATCATGGGTCTGTTTCAGATTTCAGCATCACAATTTGTCTGATGGTAGTTATCGTACAAATTGTATACACATCCACACACTCGTGCACCAGACCTTGGTTTGGTGGAATGTAGTTTGCGCTTTATCAAAGCAGCTAGCTAATGTACTATAAACACTAAATGTAAGTAAGGTCATAGCAACACGGCAAAAATACAGCCACATGCTATTAATAGAGCTGACTTCCTGTTCCTGTTCCTGTTCCTTTATATACTTCTCGGATGATTTAAAGAGTTTTAGCAGAATAAGGTTTGGGGTTAGTAAGTGTTTTTTTTTCAGAAACATATTATACTTGCAATCAGCAAGGATTAATTGCTAAATTGATCAAAAATGACAGTAAATATTACAAAAGATTTGATTTTGTTGTATGCCATTTTGTTATTCTTTTTATTCATGAAAAAGACTTTAAGAAATTTAAATGTATCTCTATTTCCACAAAAAATAATAAGCAGTGCAACTGTTTTCAACATTGATTATAATGAGAAATGTTTCCTGAGCACCACATTGGCATATTAGAATGATAAAATGAAATTCTGAAAGATCATGAGACACTGAAGCCTTTTAAAATATTAAATATATACTGCAAAAACATTTTGTTTTTTGTAATAATATTTCACAAATTTTACTTTTAACATACATTTTGAATGGTAGTCTACATGAGATCATCCTGGTTTTGCATTTGCATTTTTTTTCATATGTTGTTTTAAAATTGTTGCATTTGTCTTATAGGGTCTTTAGATTTCTAAGATGTTTTGACACATTTTGGAAACATAATAATCAGTTACTCTGGGAAAAGAATCTATAGTCAACACTTATCTTTCTATAATTCCTTTAATTACACGGATAAAACTAAAGAGAGACTTCAGAGGGACATTCACAGATGATAATAGATCAGTTAGATCTTTGAGACCTTAGAAATGCATACTGAATAAAACAGGAATTTGTTTAGTCAAGTTTCCAACTGAGGTCCCTTACAGTGGTCTCCTAGCAACCGTAATCCAATCTGAATTTTTTCTTTCTTTAATAACACAAGGCCTCCTCATGTTTACATTGTCTGTCCTGTTAAGAATGAGTTAAACAAGCCCAGATCTGTCTTAAATAGACTAGATGAGCTGTTGTTTCTATCTAATGAGCTTTATTCACGTTTCCCAAAAATCCGCTTTTGTGTTGAAGCTCTGCTTCTCTGTGGATTCTTTCCCAATCACAGAAATTACCTAACACAGAGTTCATGCCATCCTCTCTCTCTCTCTCTCTCTGAACGGTTGGGTAGATTACAAGGTGAGTGGAAAGCAACAATGGTGGGAGGAGAGCTGAAGTTGCAACATATTTCCACAGCATTGCTGGGAAACCAGAATGCTGGAACCTGAGGGACACAATGACAAGTGAAGCGAGAAAGAAGCGGGAATTATGTGTAGGGAGCCCCCGATTCATTTGATATGAAAATTTTGGCCGATACGATAACGATTATTCTTTATTTTTGAAAGCCGATAACCGATATGTTGGCCGATAAATCTATATCCAAATTGTTATATACTTTTTGAGAGCCTGATTACAAAAAAAGGTCTCATCATTAAAAGCCACATCCCAAACACTTTAACATAAGCAGCCTAGTTTGAACGGTGTACGTTTTAAAAATATTTTTACTCTCCCATTACCAAATTTAGTCATAAAAAAGTCTTACAAATAAATAAAATAATGCATAAATAATGCAAACAAGTCACTGGACATCATTACACGTGTAAAGAATCAAAATAAATGCGACATAGATCAATAAAACGTATTAGCCTCTGCTCGGACAATAATTAAATGATTTTAATTAATAAACCATATTGTTGATGAAAATAATAAGAAAAATACAAGTGGTTGTTGTTATTAATAATGTATCAATGATTTTGAAAAAGTAACAAATTAATACCACTGTTTTAAATAGCAGCCGTTGAGCTGCGCGTGCTGAAGCTGAAGAGCTGAATGAACATGGTAAACTGAAGCGTTTTGCTGGCAGCTTATTTAACTCAAGGAAATGCATCCTGAGATTAATATTAATACAACATAAACATAATATTACAACTTATATATGTACAAAATGACACAGTTATTGCATGCTATAGTCAGAATGTGTGATCCTGTTGTGGATGCGCTCTTACCATATCAACGCGCTGAAACACAGCAACCCAAAGAATGCACGATGTTTTATTATAATAATGTTCTCATTAAAATGTTATATACACAACATTCCCAATCATAGTTATTAATGTTGTGCACTGCTGTTTGAGCTGCGTGCGCTGAGCTAAAGATGATCACCGGTAAACTGAAGCGCTCTTTTAACTTAACCAAACGCATTCTATATGAGATAAATCAGATATACATCAAATAAACACAAAATATTACAATGTACAATTGCACAAAAGGCTGCAAATGAACAGCGCGCATCTGAAGTGTCTCTGAAGGAAATAATGCATTATTTATCGGCTTTAAGATATCGGCCAAATTTTCTTATCAGGCCGATACCGATAACAGAAAAAATTAGCATTTATCGGCCGATACCGATATGGTGGGCAATATATCGTGCATCCCTAATTGTGATGGAGGTTAATAAGCTACAGTGAGCCCTATCTATTTATCTTAAAGAGTGCTCCTTTGTGTCAAGCGAGAGGGTGTGGAGGCCTGGAGGGGGTAGGGCTTTAGCCCCTGACCCGTGGCCTCCCGCATGGCCCCTGCTTTTAAAGACGTTCCCAGAAATGTTATAAGAGGAGACCGCTTGTCAGAGAGAGTTTGAGTACTAAGCTCTCACTCTCTCTCTCTCACTTGTTAAACTTTGTTGGAGCATTAAAGCTTTTATAGCATTAAAGCTACAGTTGATTCTGCTGTGAACTAAGTAGTCACTTTATTAATAGTTTATGGACATCTTTCTTCACATGGCTGGTGGATAATGTGTTGTAAGGTCATGATATTATAAACAGCCTTTTAGTTTGTCTGTTGGGCAGATTATTGATTCCTGCTTGAGTTTCAGTTAAATTGATGAAAATTGAATATTGTTACATTATACGATAAAGCTAGAGCATGTCCATGTTTTTAACATACAGTATGTTTATAGTATAGTTTTCATAAATACAATGAATCGCCTCTTACCAAATCATTACTGTTATTTTAAAAAATTATAATTTGTATTACTGTAATGTAGAAGAAAAAAAATGTCATGCATTGATAGGCCGTGGTTGTGATTGCAATAATTGATTTATTTTATCAAGTTAGTTTTATTTAATTTATTAATAAAAATAAAATATTTGTGGATGATTTTTATTACAATACATTACTATATGAATAAAAAATGTCACAATGCAAAATGTCTCGATAATCCTAAAAACAGGTGTAATTTTTTTACTAATTTAATATTTTTTAAAACTTTTTTTTAACTTTTAGAACTTCCTTACCCTCCTCGGGGTGAGTGAAATATTGATCAAATTTTGTATATGTTTAATTAAAAATAAAATGTTGGGACAAAGACAGGATAAGGTACAGTACATTAATATATATGTCACTTTTTTAATTTTTAGGGTGAAATATTTGGTCATTTTCTTTGTAATATATATTTTTTAATAATTTTGATTTTAGGGTGAAATATGTTTTGGACATGTCTTCTTGGGAATCACTCGAAGTTGATAGACTGAATAAAATAATTATTAATTTCACATTTTTACATTTGTTTGTAATTTTTTTTTAATAATAACTGTTTAGTGAATTAAAAGTATTGTCTTTGCTTTTAAAAACATTGTGTTGCAGGCAAAATTATAGGTTGATTTGTAGTCAAAATATTTTTTTAATCCAACATATGTTTAGACATCAGACATGAGACTCCTGGGAATGTTTTCTGAATTAAGATCAGAGTTTCCTGCAAGACATCTAAAATGATAAAGTCTGAAACCTGTGAGTCTTTATTTATTTATACAGCCTATCCAACAAAGATTTAGAGGAAACAGTGAGCAGTTATAGAAGAGATCATGCAGTCTTCTGGTTGTCATGGGAACTAAAATTCCTGCTTCATCACACCTGCATGTGGCATCGTTTCTGATCTGTGATCCTGTTGAGTCAGCAGGTGTTTTGTTTTGAGTATATACTGCTTGTTTAATATAATTTTTTATGTGTTTTTCATTTGCCTGCATCTGATCTTAATAGCTTGGTTTTATAGACAGATGAGAGTTTAAAAGCATCACATAACCTCTGTAGAACATGAGACGGGTCTGGGCCGCAGGGTGTGAAAGAATGGTGTTGAATGGAGACAAAACTATTGATCCACCTCAAGGGAGCTGTGGTGAATATAGTCTATTACTCACACATTGACTGAATATCCTATGATAACAGAAAGATGCCAAAATGTTTGCTGAAAGATAACAATGAGATATTCTAATAGAATTGTTGGTGTTCAATAGATAAACTAAAAAGCAACATGATTTGACATACAGTCTATCACAAAAAATGTGGGGCATATTGTACACTCTAAAAAATGCTGGGTTAAATATAACCCAGCGCTGGGTTAAAAAGGGACAAACCCAGCTATTGGGTTGTTTTGACCCAGCGGTTGTTTAACAATTTAAACAATATATTTTATTTGTGAACTTATGTTCAGCTATTCTTTTTAATCGTTAACTTTTAACTATATTAGAATTTTTCATATCATCGGTCATCAAAGCTCAGTAAATATTGGTCACAGACACAGAGATTTACTTTAAATTTCACCAAGCTGATTGTTCACAAAAAAATCCCTCAGATCATTTTTTGCAGGCCATTTTAAGTCTGATTTTGAGGTAACAAAGTGATAATATCTAAGTGTGTGAGTTGTTTACTTACTTTTTTTAAATGAGTCTTCCCATTAATGCCATATTGTTCATTCAGACTGATTTGCGAACGAGGAACATGCATGAACATAAGAGGCGGGATTTATCGCATGATCCAATCACAGCTGAACATAGCCAGTCATATCCAATCATATCACAATGGAGGCACTCTCTCATGACTTTCTCCCATTCATTCTCGATTACCCCCAACCAAACCCACTGCATGCTTTACGGGGTCTGTTAAAACTCAATGGGCTCAGGGGAGATGAGAGAGACACGGACTCCCACTGTAACTCTACACACTGGTGTCACTGTTGGATAATGTTTCATTAGAAAAACAAGTGATTTATACACTAATGTCATATTTTGTAATATTTGCATTGTTTTATTTTTGTACTACAAAACTTTTTTCTCATCCAATATTTTGAGGAGACACTGCCTCCCTTGCCTCCTCTGAGGAAATGTGCCTGATATATATGCTTATATTATACAGTTAATTAGGAACATTCCACTACACGGTCCAGCTATAGAAGTCCCACCCCCCCCCCCCCCCCCTGGCAGTGTTGTGTGTTATTCTTACATGATGCTGTTCTACAGCAGGAGCTGCTCTGAATGGTGTAATCAGCAGAACCACAGGGGTGGTCCAGGCCGTTGTTTAGTACAAAATACAACAGCAAATCTGAAATTTAGGGAGGTGCTGTGAAGGATCATTCCTCATTATTAATGACTAAATAGAAAACAATTCTGAAAACAAACCCTACATTTACAGCATCTGTATTAAAGTCGATTATCTTCTTGGTAGTCTTCTAGTTAAAGAGGCAGGAGTTGCACAAAGACTTTGAGCGTCAATACATGCTCATGGCAGTTGATTTATGACGATGTCATGCCAGTCCATTTACAGTTTCTTGGATTCATGTGCAATTCTTAAATCATTGCTGTCAGCAGGATTAGGCAATGCCTCTTTGTAAAAGTGCAATCGCTTGAAGACAGACATTTTATGGCCTGTAGAATTGACTTTGATATGAACAAGCAGAATCTTGTTGCTGCAGGCACAAAAACGAAAATGGTTTTGTAATCCTGTATTTTGTTTTGCTTAATGTTGGATTTTAAGGTGAATGTGATGTTGAGGGCAGGTTTGTTTTTATAGTAGCTTGCATTCATGTGTGTTACAGTGAGCAGTCCTCATGTGGCCACATCACAAGACCTGGCCGATGATGTCATGAGAACACTCCTGACACATGGATGACTGTGTTTTTTTTTTTGGACTTAAACTTCTTGGTTTAAATTGTATTGTTAGGGTCAGGATTAGTGGTCAACCGACATATCGTCAAGGCCGATATATTGGCCGATATTTGGCATTTTTCAATAAGTTTTTCTGTTTGGCCGATGGGTTCGAGGCGGGACGTTTATTTTGACTGCACTGAGAGTGGCAACGCCTGAGCATTCTGTGTGCTCACATTCTCCCTCTTGTTCGCTGTCGTCGTTCAGTTCGGTCTAATATGGATAGAAGTCTTTCTAATAATCAGATAGAACTGTTAAACAAAGGAATTAAAATGTATACAAAAAAGTATTATAACAATTGCTTTAATATAATTAGTAATAGAAAGGCAAACATTATAATACTTTCTCATTTGCCGTCAGCATTCAGCAAATGCGCATTTATATCATTTAAACAAATCTTTGAATGGCTAATGAACATTTAATTTCACAAACCTTGCAAACTTAGTCGGATCCAGTTGTGAGATCTTGTGAAGTGTGCATGTGTATCCTGTATGATCGCGTGTTCTCTGTGTGACGGTCGGTCTGTGCAAATTGAATGCTGACAGGAGGAGAGTTCAGCTTCACTGGAGATGCGCGATCGACAAAATTATTGTCTTTATTTTATTAAAAAGTAGTTGATTTCAATTAGTTATGCTGCACTTTATGCATTTGCCCACTGTCATATCCATGTCATTTTCATTGCGTGCTCTACACTGTAAAAAAAATCTGTAGTTTTTATAAAATAATTTTGGCAGCTGTGGTTGCCAGAATAATTTTGTAAAAAATACAGAAAAACTGTAAACACATTTATGGCCAAAAACTGTACATTTTACAGTATAAAACTGTCATTTACAAGCAAGAAAATATGAGTGTAAACCAGTAAATTCACCAATGCACACTGCTATTAAAATCTGTTTTGTACCTTTAACATACTGACAACCACCATAATAATTCAGGTGGTAAAAGAGAAAGCCACATGAAGAACCAAAGCTCATCACAAGTAGCTTCGCCACAAGCAGAAGTATTTACTAATATATAGAAGGTGCACAGAGACATTCATGCAAACACAAAACACCATCACGGTAACACACATGAAACTTAAATAATGCAATAAACATTCATTAAACAACAGAAGATGTAACATAAAGCCCAAATATACATAACTAAAACAAAAACTATTTAAAAAAAAACATTTAAACAAAAGACTTTCAAATGTGGAGTGTCATGCAGAGAATTCTGGGAATATCAGTTTACAGTTAAGACTGTAAGTTATACATTGATTTGTTATTTTTACTTATAAAAACTGTAAAATTAACAGCATTTCATGAAATGTCTGGTTAGATATTTTACAGTTTTCCCTGTATATAGTACGGGAACTTACTGTTAACCTATTAACGTTTTTTTTCCCGTAGCATTTTTACAAAATTTTACAGTTAAAATACACTATTTTACAAATGTATGTATAAGATGAGTGTTACCTTGGGTTTATTTGAAAAAGAAAAAAAATGATTCCCAATGCACACAAACTTCCCAGAATACTGAGTGCCCTGTTGGTTACAGTGTTTACTTCCTTTTTAATTAGATTTTTATTAAATATTTATTTATTTGTGAAAAATGCTTTATCTTCTAAAGTATAAGTATGTTTATTTTACATTACAATTATTTTTAATCCATTTTCAAATGATTTCACATTTCTTAAACATTAATTAAAATAAAACAAATTATATCGGCCACCCTACTTTCCAAGATATCGGCATCGGCTGTCAAAAAACCCATATCGGTCAACCACTAGTCCGGATTAGTATTTTTGTCAACCTTTGAACAGGGATGGCAAGGCATTTGGGAGGTCATAATTATGTTTTATATTGTGTTTTTGCAGAAACTGAGATGCTTGTTTGTTTGTTTGACTATTTAAAATTGATTAAATTTTAGTTTCAATTTATTTTAGCATGACAGCTTGGTCATTTTTAAGTGTCAAGTGTGTGTGACAGGATTCCTCCAGATCTCTTCTGCAATGCGTGGTTGCCATAGAAGCAGCACTTGGTTCAGATGCCAAACTGAACGGATCTCACTGATAAATGGTATGACAGAAACCCTCAGAGCTTCCAAAGACAATCTCACATACATACAAAAAATCTATTTTATTAGAACTAGAAGCACACTTTATGCACATTATGTACAGCAAATAAAAGTAAATGACCCTTAAACATCTCACAAATGAATAACGCTGAGGTTACATTCAGTTAGAGTTTGTTGTTCTTACAGTTGATATTTTCATTTTCATTTTTTTATGACTGTAAGGGACATGAAGATCAAGATTGTCTAGCAAAACTGGCAGGTCTCACACACATTAAATCACAATTCTGATCACAGCATCTGATATTTAGATAGAAGCATTAAAATAGTGACTTTACAATTTAAAGCCTTAGATAAAGTTATTTGGTAGTCCCTTGGCATAGGGATGGTATCAGATGATAATAGCATGGAACACATCATATGGGTGGGCAATATGGCAAAAATAAATCACTTTATTTATATATATATTTTTTTATAATCCACAATCTTATCACAATTCCTTTTTCAAATTGTTGTTGTTGTTGTTTTTTTAGTTAGTTACAAGCTTTAGTTACTAGTTAGGTTACTGAGTAGTACAAATATAGCCCAAGGTAAGAAAACATAAATGAAAACAGAATGACAGACCATTGAGGCAAAAGTAGGGGCGGGCGATATGACAAAAAAATCTTATTTAGCATTATTTGATTGCATTTCATAGCATTATTCCAAACAATAGAACAAATACTATACAAGAAAGATACAAATAGAAAAAAAACTGCAGCATTCAAGTATGAATTGAATAATCAAATGTAAAAATAAAACTGTGTAATCATTACTGTATAGGGCATATACATTGATTCTTATTAAAGCTACAGTTATTCAGTCAAGAGCAATGAGTGATTTTCTCCTTTTCTTTTGTTTGATTCACATTAACAATGTAGACAGCAGCAGGGTTTTTTAGGTCGCTGTCACTTTAAGACCTAATGCACAGATCCACTATACTGATGCACATGCGTCGTTTTTCTCAATGGTTTACATTCACTTAAGACAAAACCAACTGTGTTTATTTGAACCCTGTGTGCGTTTGACTGTTAAAGCACAATAAGATGCGAAAAAGAACTCCGCTCAATACTGCGTGCTGTGTGTGCATTAATGATTACTATAGTCATATGGTTTTTGTAAAAAAAAAATGATATCACCTTGTGTTATGCTGATTAGTGTGATGCTCCTGTATTTGGAGTGACTGAGAATTTGCGGTCCAAGGTTTTACTGCCACCTTTAGATATCCTCATTCATTTATTAACCAGCTAATCATGTACTTGACTTTTGCACCTAGTTTGACCACCTCAACAAGAGTCATACTGTTGATGTACAGAACCTTAAAAGCACTCAGTTTGGATTCAGAATTCTTGTCTGAATTAGACAACCCTCAAAAAAAGTCTAAACGATGCATTAGATTGGAAAAGCCATGTTTCAAGAGAGAATTTCCACAGGAAGATGCACTGTTGTGTATCATTTGGAAAGACTGAATGTTTGTGGAGAAGGTAAGTTTGAGCGAATACCCCCATCATGGTCATGACTCATGTTCCTCATGGCATCATATTACATATGAGCTCATAATTGGCAATGATAAAGAAAAAGGACTAAGAATGGACACCAGTGCTTTCTGTGTGGAAAAATCTGTTCTTATGGGTGTGTTTACTGCCAGAAATCAAATCTATGAGTCACATTTTAATTTTTCCAGTCTAGCCTGAAGAGAAGTGTTATCGCAGTTCCACTTTTTTTGTAAAACTAATGGAATTCTTAAAGTTAAGTTTGCAAGAGCCATTTTTAACTCTTTCCCCGCCATTGACGAGTTATCTCGTCTTTTAGAAGAAAACGCTTCCCCGCCAAAGATGAGTTTTTACGGCTTTTCGTGTTTTCACTGTTATACACTCAGGGGCGCTATTACACATCTTCTGAACGAATACAAAACCTCCCGAACAAAAAACACACGTGAACAGGACGGAGAAACGAGTGATCTCTTATGTAAACTGATGCATATGAAAAATAATGCAATCATCAGCAATAGACAGCATATAGATGAAAACGGCATAATGTTACGGAGTGAAATGTTGATCCAGGAAGTGGTATATATCTGTGCAAGCTTTGGAGGTGTTGATGGAAGCAATTTACTGGATTTATGCTTTGATAATCGTACTGAATATTATCCAGATGTAGTTGATTGAAACATTATTTCTCACCTTTTTGCTCAAAATTATGCATTTTTATGAAACTTCCCTATATTCAAGTGTTGAAAAAAAAAGAATGCTTTCAGCTAGAATAAAACTGATTTTTTTGTTTAAAAGTAGAGGCTCTGATCTTTATTTTGTTGTATTGCATATTCAAATATTCATACAGCAAAATATACTGGAGGCCAACAAATTATAGTGAAAATCATCAAAATTGCTGGCGGTGGCTGACTTATGAATACTTACTGCCAGCTTCTAAAGCCAGCTAGTTTCTTTCTGTGTGTGTATGTGTGTGTGCTTGTGTGTCTGTGCGTGTGTTGACTCTAACACCAGAGTGTGTGCCTGAACATTCCAGACCATTCAAAGATACATCAACAAACTGCATCATGCTTTTGTTTATTACGCACATTATGTTTCTCTGGCATATCCATTTAGTAAGCTCAGTTGTAACTTTATCAGCAGTCGTCTTTGTTAGCACTCCACTGCTTTGACAGTAAATTCCGCTGTGTTGTGGCCTTGGTTGACCAGAGCTGGGATTGATTGCTGTAACGTACAGCTCTGGCAGACATGGCAGTCCTAATGGCTTTGTCTGACGCTCTGTCAGTTTGTTGTTAACTGCTGATCCCAGTACAGCAGTAAATCACAGGACTGATTGAATGGAAGTGAGAGATGAGAGCAGACCGATTCCATTCTTTATTCGCTAGGCCTAAATGAATTGTTGTATTGATTTAAAGGCTTTCCTGAGAATCCTGTGGTGTTTTATTGTGCATCACATGTGGAGGATAAGGGTTTGTTTGTTTGTTTTTTTTAATGGTTGTTTATGCAATTTTCACAAAATGGAATGTAAATTGTTGTAACAGTTGTTGTAATTGTTGTAAAACTAACAACATGAGTAAAAATGTCTTAATCATTACTTTCAGAAACATTTATTTATTTATTTTTTAAAGTTAAAAATGTTATATATTTTATTTTGTTAACATTTAACATGTTATATTTTTGTTGTTGTTTTTTATCATTTATTTATTTATTTTTTGATCTGATCATAATAACTTTGGTTTGATTTGGTTTTCCAAATAGCAATAAACTTTTTTTTTTATTTTATTTTTTAATCTGATTTGTTTTTGTTTTCTACTAAATAGTAATACAAGTTTATCCCTTTTATCAGTAATTAACAATTAATTACTTAAGTCTTAATTACTTTATTTTAAAGAATCCCATCCTTTTAATGAGGATTGTTCTTTTCATTATGATATGAGGACTGTTGTTTTATTCTGACATTTTGACAAGCTAAAATTATTGACAAGCAGAATATTATTGATGCTGAGATAACTTCTTTGAAAATTTGTCAACTATATTCTTCCTAGAAACGAACCTCCATCCAGTGACTGTTGGCTTTACATTCCTTACCTTCCACTTCCTTTCCAGATCCGTCCTATCAGAGATGCTAATGATTTGTTGACAGAGAGTTAACACACATCTGCCAGACGGCCTGTTGGAGTGTTCTCTCTATGGCTCCTGGGGTTGACTTGTGAAAAGCAGTCAAGCTGGACACCGCGGCATCGCCCCCCACTGCCACAGCCTTAGCCCTGCCCATCCCACTCTCCCCTCGGAACCCTCATCCTCACTGCCAGCACCTCTGGAACCCACACACCACTGCTCCAGACCACCAGGAGGAGCAGTATGTAAGCGAGGCCACTGCCAATTATGCTTCCAGGATTTGCAGGGATGCAGAAACCATCACAGGTAAGAGTGTCCATAGTTCAGCTGGACTGTGAAACTGCATGTGGTCATTGCTGCGGGTTGGCATGGTTACCATCATGGCATCGGTGGTGTTATATTGATTATATCATAGATCCATAGTGGCCATTACTGCAAATTTTTTTGTTTTGTTTTTTTTGCTAATCAACATGAAGTGTGAAAAATATTTCACATTTAACAAAAAGTACATTTAAATTAATTAGTCTCTTAATGTAAATTACTTAAAGGGATAGTTCACCCAAAAAAATTAAAATTCTGTCATCATTTATTCACCCTTAAGTTGTTCCAAATCTGTATGAACACAAAAAAAAAATGGTAGCCATGGAATGGTGGCTGGTAGCTTTTTTCATTTGTGTGTGTGAATAATTTGCATAGGGCAATTTAAGCAAAAATGGCAAAAAAAAACAGCATATCTACATTTTCAGGCAGAAGCTGGGATCTTTGAGCATTCACAATATCCCCTGCCGTAGAAAAAACACGTATTATGGAAGTCAACGGCTACCAGCAACTGTTTGGCGAGGGACAAAATGTTTCAATATGATTTCGCTTTTAGGCGTATTTATGAAGTAAGACCATTTTTGCTTAAATTGCCCCATGCAAATTATTCACACACACAAATGAAAAAAGTTTTTATGGTACATGCATGTACATCACTTTTGGAAAAAGTGAGAAATTAAAAATGTCTTCTTACTGAAAAGTAAACTCTTGCCTCTAATAAGCCTTTCTGAAAGACTAAGTGACTCCTACAGTAACTCCCCTCAGTTTTTCAGCATGAGTAATGCTGTACGGACGGCCTACACACAACACACACACACACACACACACTCACACACTCAGCTCTATTATTTATGAAACTAGGCCACTTCAAAAGTCATAAACTTTATTATCTGTGCTGCACAGTTCTGAGCCAACACTGATGCCTGACCTGTGCTGCCGTTAATCTCATGTTTCTTTAACGTCAGTGCTGGATTTTGTTTTTGTCATCTTGATTATTATTATTATTATTATTATTATGGCAACATTCAACTCGTATCCTGGGCCCACCGTAAGCAGCTAAAAGACACTCCTAAACCTCGTCCCTTCTCTGACATAAACCCACTTTTCCCCTTGGTCATCACTTGGCAAGAGCGACCCACTTAAACTCTCTCTCTCTATCTCAGGTTTCAGAAGGTTTTTCCACTCTTATCAGTGTAAAAACTAGATCGTTGTTCTGGCTGGAATTCGGCTATTTGTTCCAGTGTGTAAGATTTTGGGGGGCTCAGCGGTCTAGCATTTTTTCAGAATGTTGATTACAATGATGAATGTGATACTTAGAGTGATGATTGCAGACGTTTTCTGGCTCGCTTGTCCAATTACTGGATTTTAAAAACATAACAATACCCAGATTTTTTTCAGCTGTAGCCGCTTACCAAGTAAGACATTCTAGCAATAGAGGCATGAATGTAATGGGCCAATCAGAGGTGTCATCATGCTTTGTTTTTAGCATGAGCGTGATTCTGCCAGAATGTGAATACTTTCAGAATAACCAACAAGTAAAAGGTCGGTGTAAACAAACGTTTTTGCCTTTTGCAGTGTTAACAACCGTAGGTAAAGGGGTCAGAAATAGGGATGCTCCGATTCGCCTTTTTTGCCTCTGATACCGATTCCGATACCTAGTGTTCGGTATTGGCCGATACCAATACCGATCCGATACCAGTGAAGTTTCCGCCCCCCCATTTAAATAAATGTAGAATTTATATACTCTGTGTGTGGAACTGATAATAATTATTTCACAATCTACTAAATACAGACTACTTCATTATAAAGAAAAATACAATAAACAAATATGAAAAAATATAGGCATATGTATATTTATAATCTATGACAAAAAAATATCATAAACTAGGTTAGTGGATAATTCGGCAGCAAAAGCTATTCTAGAAAAATCAGTGCACAATAAATTTAGAAATCCAAACATTTAGTGAAAAAAAAATATTTTGTGGGGAACAAATAAAAGTGCTAAATATGATAAAATGTTACACATTGCTATTTGTATTATAATATCCATTCATTAAAAACATTCATATACTGTATATGCTTATAGTATACAGTATACTATAAAATTAAAATACATTTCTTTTAAATGTATAGCATATTTTTAATAAGGCAACAAAATATAATGATAGATACGATAGGACAAAACAAAAACAGTGCAGCACGAACTGTTTTTATACAGTCTGAGCACGAAGCGCTTACAATGTGCGCAACCAGTGTGCAGAATGATGCGCTTGAAGCAACACAGCGTCAGGCTGTGACTCCATGTTGCTTCAAACGCATCATTCTGCACACTTGGTGATGAGCACATTGTAAGCGCTTCGTGTTAAAAAGTTCAAAGCACAAAGGGAAGAGGATTTTGATGCGTAGTGTATTATATCTGTGTGATATTTTATTGAGCCTTTTCTTTTAGCAGTTTTAAATTTCAGTTACTGTGTGCGTTTAAAACTATTTATAGTCTTTTCTACGCCAGTGTTTTGTTCTCACAGACATCCTAAACAAAACATTAAACTCCGGCAAGAAGATAAGATTATAAAGTCTTTGCAAAAAATCGTTAGTTAGGACAGTTTTTCAAAATCAGTTAATGGGAACACAGAATGATCTTGTAGAGAGCTTTACCGAGCTGACTGCTGTAACCGAAGGCGACCAGGGTTTAAAGGCTGAACGAATGACTGACAGCCACAGTGGAGAAAAGAGTCTGTGTGAACTTTAATATTCATATGTAGCTCACATTAAGTTATCGTATGGCTTCAGAAGTAACACAATACTTCGCACAATCGAGAAAAAAAAAAAAATTGGATCGGATTTTGTTTTTTTTTTTTTTAGATCTGGCACCTCTCCATCCCGAGTAAAAAATGGCCACTATCGGAGCGATATCCGATATGAATATGGATCGGTGCATCCATGAGTCATGAATTGAGAAATTAAATTTTCCTTGATCTTTTGACATGTAACAGGTCAACGTATTATAAAACCATCCTGTAAGTTTCAGAACTCAAAAACTTTCTCATTAGTCTAAAAACAACTTATATTAGAGCCAGTCTGCCAAAAAGACAGGTTGTGGAATGTGCAACTTTATTACATAGTGTGGCTAAACCCCCCCCCTCCGCAGAAGATAATCAACACCTGCTTCTACATCAGTGCCTGTTTAGCCCCGCCCACAGATTTGCCCTTGCAGTAAGTAATAATGAGAGAGGGTAAATGCAGTGTATAACCCAGAACTAAACGATAAAGGGATTGAAGAAAAAAAAGACGCTGTAAGTTGCCAAATTGTTTTTTGTGAAAAACAGGTCTTGGCATTGCCCTGCCTAATCCCACATCTGGGAAAGAGTGGATTTACATTTATGTTTAATGAAGTTCCAGACCGCGCCGAGTAAGAAGCTGGTCCTTTGTTTCACTCATTTACTGCTGATTTTGTTACAAAACAAAGGCGCCAAAATTGACGCGCCAGGCTTTCAGAAATATTTAAACTAAAAGACGATGCTGTGCTGACTAATTTGGATCCGACAGTAATGTCGCAACACAAGTGTAAGTAATTGTTTTTATTATGTGGTCTCTATTGCTTTGTCTGTTATTAATGATCGTTTGATATGTAGTGATTATTTATGTGTTTTTAATTTTGTATTTTGATGTATAAATCTTGATAACATCATAAGTTGACCTCTGAGAACAGTACAAAATAAAAAACAGAGGCAGTTCTTACTCACGCGGTCTGGAACTTCATTAAAAATAAAGTTCATCCACTCTTTCCTAATGTGGGATCTGATAAATTATAACTGGATCTGAGAAACTACAAAATAAATAAATTATGTGATGGATGATTTATTTTATTGATAGTCACAAAGGCAACAAAGGCATTATGGGGGGGGGAAACCCCCCTTTAAATTAGGAATTGTATCCGAACTGGTGATAATTGATAACCACAGCAATGGACGTGACAAGAAAGAAATCTGTTATATCAAAATGGATCTGCTAAGTCTTGGAGTGTAAATCCATATTATCAGACCTGCCATTTCTTATTAATTCTTATTGTGTGTGTGTTTTTTTCCCTTCATTAGTAACTTTTCTCTTGACAATTTTTAAAGCCAAGCGTACTTTGAAGACTACATGCAATTTCATTATGTATTTATAATAATTTTTTTCATTAATAATTAGCTGTTGTTTGATTGTTTTGTTTTTTCTCAAATAGTTAAATAAAATTCTCTTCCACTAATTTTGAATCCAAAATTTTGTCATGAAACTCTAGATGGCGCAGGTCGACAGGTGCTAACTTAATTTGACATAATGACATCATTATTCACATGGTGCAGCTGATTGGTTTCTTTTCACATCAGCAGCCAATGAGCTTGCTGCTTAACATTCAAATACTCTGCTATTGCTTGCTGTAAATTGCAGTGTGCTTCAGAAACCCTCCACCTTCCCCAGCTCCACCTGTATCTGCTATTTAGTAATTTCAAATATGTTGTATGTGCAGCAGCAGTATTTCTTTTATGCTCACAGCAGCATATCTGTAGATGTTTTGGCAGTAATAAGTCTCGGAACTTGCTCTGCCGCAGCAGTGTAGCAGATCTATTCCGCCAAGACCAAATATATTAACATTGCCATGTATCTTACCATGCTAAACTCTCCTAGAGTTGTCATGACAGAACTATAGGTACTGGCACAGATTTCATGATTTGAGTCACTTATGATTCAAGCTGATTAGTTAGGTATTGTTTAGGTTTGATATATATCAGGTACAGTATGTGTCAATTTTTCTTAAGGAAAAATCTCTAAAATCTCTAAATTCTATTGCTATTTATTTTTGGATATAATAATCAAACCTGTATACAAACATGTAAATTGCCCATAAGGCAGTTTTATTGTTCCTGTTGGATTTGCTATTTTGTGTCTGAGCTGAGTTAGAGAGGTTTTTAACGGACTGTCTCTAGTCTACACTGGTGGCTTAATCTAATCTGGATTTAAACAAGCTTTTAAAGTTTAAAGATCTTGCCATGCATCAACATTCATGACTAGCATGTACATTCAAGACTGCTTCGTATTCATCATCTCATCTGTAGTATGGAGTACTCATCATTTTCATTGTAGAAATACATTTTCATAAAAATGTCTCCATCCAGTGCAGTAATGTATGCGTGTGTGTTATACTGTGGATATATGGGCAATAGTACAGCAGTGCTTTTGAATAGGACTGCACATCCAACTGCTTTCATTCCATTCATTGGAGATAAATGCCTTACACCAAATTAACGTAATTGGCAAGTGTAACTGAATTTTTGGCACCAGCTTTAGGCTGTCGTCGTTTTTCCTGACGCCTCCTGGAGCCCTTGACAAAGAGGCTCTCATGAATTTTCTCTGCTCGTCTTTAAGGGTTTGTAGTTGTGTAACCCTATTATAATTATGTGTGATGAGAATTTAGACTCAAGATGACTGTTTTTGGTCACTTCCTTAGTTTACAATGTCCCCAGAGAGAAAGGCAGGGTGGGAAAGAGACCTCGGATCGGTTACTTTTTTTTTTTTTTTTTAAATCAGAACATAATTTTCTTAGTCTTTCAGAGTTCTGATTTGTAATGGGTTGTACCAGTCTTATTTGTAATAGTTGATAACACAGTTCAGTCATGCACTGTGAAAGCACCTTTATATTCTAGAAGAATGAAGCATTTAATGTAACTGTATGCTGGACTTACAGTATGTGAAGATCATTATATTGTGAAGTTGCAAAATATATCAGTACCATATGGGTTATCAGTCAATATTTCTCATTTTCATAATATTATTTGATGATGATGATGATGATGATGATGATGATGATGATGATAATATATTTAAATGGGAAGATATTTTTATTTAGACAATTGTTTAAACATTTATTTATTAATTATTGACATTTGCCGTATATTCGAGTACTTGAGCTGTAATCACTAACTATGATTTAATCCATTCAAGGCCTTCCTGAGATTTCCTCTGCTGTTATCACAGACTGTCAGTTGACTGATTTTGCATAGTGGAAATACTAGGCTGCCATTTTTTCCTGCTCCTGACAAGTAGTCTTTAATGAAACAGTGAGAGGCTTCCTACGCAGTGCCTTATAAAAAGTACATGTACCATTTACCAAGACTTTAGATTTTGCAATTGTTTTGTTGTTGCTATTGTAATCATAGTTAGATTTTTATATTTGCAGACAGAAATGCTAGGTTGTTGTTTGTAATTGACAAAATCCATTGCAGGCCTTCGGGCAGGCACTCTTCAGGTTTTGATAGCCAGAAAAAAAACTATAGCCCAGATTAAAAAAAAAAAAAAAAATGATATATATATATCTCAGTCTAGGTTTTCAGTCAAAATGTCCATCAAAAACATTTTCAAAAACACATATCAAGGAAGGTGAATTTTATTTCACTATTTACAGGGTATCTGCAGGATTTTTAAGAATCAATTTAAGGCTTTTTATTACCCTTTTTAAGACCTGCACAAATAGAATAAACACTGTGAGCGGGGTAGGGCAATGTCTATGGTGACATATTAAACCGTAAAGTGACATGATTTGCATGTTTTGACAAAAACAGTCTTATAAAATAAACATCACATTTCAGCCTTCAAACCATTTTTAAGAAAGGGGATCATCAAAAATAATTAGTAAATTAATGTGTCTCGAAAGGGAACCGACTGTCCTCAGAATCGTTTCTATGGCATTTTAATTTCATCTTACCTATAATGCCTGATTAAGTAGCATTTATGAGATCAGCTCTGCTTTGTTGTACAGGTTCAACAAAAAAAAAAAAAAAGGGGGGCACCACGTAGTGGCAGAGAATAAATTAGCATTTTCAATAAGCCCATCTACTGTGTAGCGGATCAGCTCATGGGGAAATATGAATAATTAACCATAACTAGTTATAATTAACTATTCCTATTTTAGATCCACTGTTGATATTTAGCTGACCACTCAGGGTCAAACGTCTTGTCAATTCTAAGAACGTTAATTTCCTGGTTAAAGGAAATAACTCTTACTGTACAATTCTATAAGTTTGTAATGTAAATCTGCATGATTATTGACTCCGTTTATGAGTAAACAATGAACACGTCAAGTTTGATACAAGTAAGGTTTTATTAACTACATAAACACTTAAACTAGTCTAACATACTCATAAACACATTAAGCCGGTCTAACATACACATACACACACACACACACACACATACAGTTGGTTTAGGAAAGGGTTAAAGCTTAACTCAATACAGAAAGAGACATAAGGAATGACATTTATGGAACACTTTGCATGTATATTCAACAGATCAAAGCCTTCTGGGATACGTCAGATTCTGAGTTCAACACACCTGTGTAAAAATGTGTAACTGATACTTAATGTATCAATTACATAAGACTAAGTTTGATACTTAGCGAGTCTCAGCGGTCTGAAAGAGATTCCTGATGCAAATCTTAAAGCTTCCAGTAGATCTTTGCTGAATTCGGGTCGAAGAAAAGAACCAGTTTGAGTCAGAGAAACTTGATGAATGGAAAGGACAAGGCCAAAGCCTGGCACAATGCTTTGGTATCCTGAAGCGTTTTTTCTCACATCTTCATCTTTGCTTATGACCGAACCACCGACTGGGGCGGGTCCCTGGAGCCGGTCCTTTAAGGTCGGAGAAGATCTCCGCCTTTCAAGCTGGGCTTGTCCAATGAGCAAAATGGAAATTCCGAGCGGGAGGTGGCAAATGCTGGAGGGTTTACGACCCCTTTGTTCTCTACGCATGGTAATTTGCAAATGGAACTTAAATCAAAATTACTAAAGATTCTCAGGACACTAATATATATTGCCTATGTACCACCCTATAATATACACGCTTGTTTCGATCATAAGAAGGCAAATTCATAGATAATAAACAAGGTAAGATTACATCTAGTGAAAAGGGAGGATCAGGAATGGGTCCCATCACAAGCATACTAAAATAGTCTAAAAAATATCAAAGACAAAATACACAATGACAGTAATATACTCAATGGCCTGAAGAAATGTGTGTGTTCATTCAAATAACGGTTTTTCTAAGAATTAACTAGAACACAGTCCATTTCTACTCTGCTTTCCTTGGGCACAAAGAGTGGGCTATGCCCCCTTCTCACTTCCTGGGGGGTCATTAAAACCAGTTGAATCATGATAGTTGTATGGTGCAGAGGCGCCGGGTTGTTCAGCAGACATCCTGGATCCAGTTAATTGAGTGAGTGGATGGCCGATTTGTCTAACCTAATGAATAATGATTTGTTAATCAAATAAAATTAGTGTGTCAGATGGTCGAGACGCTAAACAACTGTTTAATTTCAGAACAAGGCGATAATGACCCCATGTTTTTTACGCAGCAAACACTACATGTGAGACAGCAACAAATGTCAGTAAGATATACATTATGTTTTACATAAATAATAAACATTTCTATTTTGGATACAACATATATAATTACGTAAAACTTAATCAGCCATTATAGGTAAGATTGAAATGAAAATGCCATAGACCTTTTCTGAGGAAAGTTCGGTTCCCTTCGAGACCCATTCATATAAATTTCATGCACGCCACCTTTTGGACTTTTGCCCACATGCAGCATCTATTTATAAAATAAAATCATAGACTTAATCTCACTTAGCCTATGCGCGAGAATCGGTCTTTTCTGTCCTCAACTGTAAGACCTTTTGAACTTATAATATATAAATTATTATATACTAATTAAGGACTTTTCTTATACCATTCGGTATTTAAGGACTTGTATGGTATTAAATGTGATACACTAAATTGAAGACTTTTTATGGTCCGCTGAACATTGTTTTTAAGATTGAATTTTTAGGTGATTCCATCTCATATGGTAGCCAACTGGAAGACCCAAAGAGCCCGGGGACATTGAGCTAGTGATTTTGCGAGCCCTGTGTTGGTATTGCTGTTGCTAAGGCATCCTGAGTTTTTGATATGTTGCTATGGTGTTCTGATTGGTTGCTAAGCCATTGATGATGTTGGTGCTTCTTAAGGCTGAATACACTACTAAAATCTGTGAGAAGGGTCATGTGATGTATTCCAGCCATTAGGGTGTTCAGGTGGTTGAGTGCTGGCCCAGGTCATAAGAGCCCACCCACATATGAAATACAGAGATACATCTGAGGTCTTCCTTCAGTGTTTGCTTATGGGATTTGTGTGTGTGTGTGTGTGTGTGTGTGTGTGGGTGTGTGTGTGTGTAATATGCCTGTATAGTTTTTATTAGGGTTTTAGTTTATTTTGTTTTAGTGAATTTAATGCTTCAACTTAAATTAAATGGAAATGAGAAATTTTGCTTTGGCAGCTAGCTGAAATGTACATTTAGATTTACATATTTGGCCAAAGTGACTGCATTTAAGTATTTGTTTTTTATTTATTTTTTTGCTTTGCCTTGAAAATTGAACACATGTCTTTGGCAGTGCCATGCTCTAATGTTTGAACTACAGGAAGGCCAAATAAAATAAAACAAAATAAGTTACATTTTTTTGTGATTTATATTATTTTTTCAGTTAATGTGTTATTTCAAGCAATAACGTAATAATAAGTTATTTTTTTTATTATTTGATCTTTAATTTTAGTCAATGATAATAACAGGTTAGGGCTCTCTATACTTCATAAAGTAAGTAATAATGTCTTCCGCCAGCTTGATAATGCGTTACTTAGAGGAAATGTGGAAGTTTGGTGTGGTTTGGATTTTGTGACCAGCCCTTCCTCAACTGAAGGACACGGCAGACGGTGAGTGAGTGAGATAATCGGCCCACCCCCCTCACGGCATTGTGTTTTCAATGTTTTGCTTTCATATGTGATAAGATATGTCGATTAGAGTGTTGTAATGTTACAGGCAGCTCATTAGCATATGAAAAGCTTTAGGTCATCTGACCTACTTTTCTTTAAACTGACTGGACATGACACTACCATCTAGTGGATGTCCAGAGTTAATGGTGATGGCTGTTGTGTTGCATTTTCACACATTTTTACAGCAGTGAGAATTGTAACCTTTGTTTGCTTTTAGTAACTGTGTGAGATACAGCAGGCTGACGTGTCTGAAGAGCAGGCTTGTATTTTATCTCTGAGCTGGCTTTCATTTATTAACTTTGACACATATTCATTAAATAGTTCAAATTGAGTTTAAATAATAAAAAGGAGCTTACTTTATAGGAAATGTAACTGTCTGACTTTCAGAAATATGCTCTGACAATCTCTGAAACGTTACATCATCAAAAATCAACACACTGTGATTTAAAATCATATGTGAATGTCATTTGTGTGGTTTGTGTTACATGATGTACAGCTGTGAGATGTTGCGACATTTAAGGAACCTGTCAAGCAGACTGTACTTTGATGTAGTAACACCATCATTAGTGCAGCAATAGAACACTTCACGTGTCAGACACCAGTTATTCTGCCCCTGACCACATTTTTATGCTTGTTTTAGTTTGTTTACTTTCTTAACTACAGTAGGCTTTGAATTTGTCCACTATTGTCCTCAGAAACAGGTCTGGTCTGGGTCAAGTCAACACTCACGCTCATTCAAGGTCAAGTAAGTTTGTGTTTGAGGGTTAATACAGTTGTATAGTCAACTTTAGTTCTGATGCAGTCGCTGAGGTCAAGCTGTCTGTTCTGACTCACAGAAAAGATCAGAATTCCCAAAACAGAGATGCTATTTGACTGTCGTTGTCATAGTAATGAACCACTGTTTGTGTGGTTTGGCAAGGCTGTGCAAATATTATAGGGAATTACATGGCATTACACTTCATTTCAGCAGCTGTCGACTGCCATCCGATTGGCTCTTTCCCAAAGATTCCCATTCATCTCCTTATGGCAGTCATATGTGCATGTGTTGTGATGCACGTTGGCGTTTCCCACACGTCTTCTCATGTTCTTACTGCTGAGTCATGAAAGCCTTTTGTGTCCTCATATAAATAGAGAATGCATTAGGAAAATAACCATACACTTTCAACTGTACTAGACTTGATATTATACAGACTATTGTAAACTGTATTGAAAGTGCTGTTTTGACTTAGTTCATCTACTGAAACTTGTAAATGCTGTCATTGCTTAGTGTTTTAGTAAAGGTGTGTAGGTAATAAGGTAATTCCTTTCGCTTAGGTGGTGTTCTCTATCGGGTAACTTTCTGAATTGTGTGCTTACTGCTTACCTTCTGTCAACCATGTCAGTGTCACATGCAAAGCTGTACCTTGACTGTAAAATATCTAGTTTAAAGTTTGTTGTGTGTGTGTGAATGTTTGTGTGTTTAGCTGTTCAACAGTAGTCTGCAGCTTGTGGCCAAAAGTTTAACCCCGTTCTGAACTTCTGTTCTAACTAAAGTAGCAGCCACTGACATTAAACCACCTTGACATTCTCTGTTTGATTTCTGCTTGTACAGAGAAAGAGGGAGAGAAATTCTAGTCGGGGAAAGTTATTGCTCCGAGACTTTGCCACAGTTCATCTTCAAAACATCGTTTTCTTCTTCTTTTGTTTAATCACATTTACGTTTTACATTTTTATATTTGTAAATTGCATATTTATATGAGAAATATAAAATGTAAAGTTAAATATACTTTACATTTTTCATAAATATACATGCTATAGCTTAGGGATGGAACGTTATCGGAATCAGACGACAATGGCTTTAAATGCAAATATCGGCATCGGCCCGATATGAAAAATTATGCCGATATGCCTTGCCGATAAGATGAGTAACTTACATGTGCTCAGGGTGTGATAGCGATAAGATCACGTCAGCAGTGTGGTCATTCTTGAATCAAAGTTTTGCCTGAATGGTGATTAGATTCCCTGTTTTGAGCATTTAATTTGAGAATGCACGTACAGAATGACGTGTCTGGTGTGGGATAGAGTCAACAGTGATTAGCCTGCAGCAGCAGCAGCAACATCTACCTCTGGGTCCTAATGCCCATCCGGTAAGACCTTTTATTTACTTAGGGCGTGCTGTTGGCCTACTTGTAATAAAATGAAAGCAAAATACACAAATAAAATTAAGATTGTGTTTCTGATTAAATAAAGCACTAATTGATGTCATAACATGAGTATGGTTTGATTTAAAGGTCAGAAGGTATAGCTTACATGAATAAAAATCACAAACAAGACATATGTATATAAGACTGTGTGTATGTGTAGTATGTATATATATATATATATATATGGATTACAGATGTATTCATTAATGTGTAATATGTTTTTTTTTAAACCGATTATGAAAACTACAAATGTTAAATATTCAAATAAAATGTTAAGGATTGCTTTATAGTTATTTTCAAAGCTTTCAATGTACTCTCATTATAAAAGAACTTCATTGCTTATTTAATTCTCAAAAGTAAGTTTTTGTTAAAAACTAACCAAAATTAAAAATAATTTGTTTATAATCTCTGTACAGGAGAGACCTGGTGTTTCAAACAAAAGGAAATATATCCAGTATCGGCTATTGGCCAAAATTATTGGCAAAAATCCAATATCATGCATCCCTACTATTGATTTTCATACTTGTTAATGATGCTGCTGTTTTGCTTTTTATCTTTTTTTTGCATTATATTATCAGCATAACTATTTGAAAAGTTTTTTATTTTTTATTATTATAATAATTTCAGTTGTGTTACACATTTCTTAATATTATTTTATTTTTTATATACTATTACATGTTTAGTAATAGTAATCATACATAAAATAATTGCATGTGTACAGCAGATACTCTGTGCTAAGGGTAAAGCAAAGTTCATTGTCATTAGATTCCTTATTAAAATGTCTTGTTTAAATATTTGTGTTTATTAATTACATATTATTTGAGCATTTTATAATAATAATACTACTACTGCTACTAATAACTTGTTTATTATTAATAGTGTATTATATATAGTTTATTTTAGATTTTAGGTTTGAAGTGGTTTTTGAATCCTATTTCCAGACTTCTTGACCTAAATGTATTTTATTTATTTTTTTTAATTACGTTTAAAATACTGTGTAAATTCAAGCATGTACCATTGTTGAGATAGGTATGTTGCTTCTCTTTCTTTCCTTCTTATGCTCACTGACATGCTCAACAGCTGTTAAACTAGATTTATCTCTGAGCCCATTCCCCTGAGGCTGTCTAACTTCCTGCCTATCACACTCCCCCTAAAACCCCTGATTTGCAGGCCGTTTTGCATGAAGTACTCGCATATGTTTTTTTAATAAAAAGAAAACACTGATCCAGGGTCAGGAGGACAGGAACAATGAGCACTGAACCCGACTGGCCTGAGAGATATTCAGTCTATGTTTAGTGAGGGTGAGGGGCCATGTGACCGGTGTCATCAGCATGCCAGACATGGCTGGGCTGTGTCCGCGTTTGCTCACTGCCAGCGCCTCCTCCCTCGTTTTTCACTCTCTCTCTCTTTCTCCCATAACCACTCGTTCTGTTGACGCCGTGTCTGATCCTGAAGAAGTGGAAAATGTAAGTTTGGGAGAGTGAACAGAGAGCCCGTGGCTGCAGCACCATGAGTGAGTACTGCTGTTCTTCACTCTCACTGAACTTTTGCTCACTATCAGACTTTTTATCTGCGTTTTCCAACTGTAGGCAGAGATTTTGTAAAGATGACCTTCTGTGTTTCAGGGTTAAGACTAAGTTGTTTGTCTTTAGGTTTCATGAAACTGTGAGTTTGTAAGTTGGCAGATTTTATTTTTTTTAATGCCTTCTGAAGTTCATGTTAGAGTTCATGATTTATGAGTAATTTTAAGTTGGATCAGAAAGTTTCAGTCATTTTCTATGAGATTCTTTGTGTATTTTTTCTCAGACAGTCAGTGTAGTTTTTATTTTATTTTCATTTTAACATTTTGCCAACATGCACACATAAAGTAGGATTCAAAATAGAAATAAAAAACTTGAATTAAACAACCACCATTTAAAAAAAATTACAAATTGGCTAAGAACTATGTATGTTTTGGGTAAAAATAAAACAAGCATTTGAAGCATTGTCTATGTTGCCTACTTGGTGTAAAAAGTGAGATTTTCATGTTTCCATTTCCAAGCACAAGATGCTTTTTGGATCATTCCCAAATCATGATGAATTGCGGTATAAGGTTTTACACAAGCTTGATATGCATGCAGCTTTTTATGGATATACTATATATAATTGTTATCATAAGGTTTTACACAAACTTTTACACAATCTTGATACATGCAACTTTAGTACAAGCCAATTACTTGACTTAATGTATTTGGTATATATATATATATATATATATATATATAGATATATATTATATCATATATAAAATTATACTTCCTTATGCAAATATTTGATAGGTATTTATTCCCATAAAATGTATCATTTGAACAGGTGGACCCCAATGTAAAGCATCCTAGGTACCTGCGTTTAGGATTATGTTTCCGTCAACTGCAGATTACAAAATGAGTGCAATAAAACCGAATACACAGGTCTGTACTTTCTGAAACCGGGTATTTCGTCGTGTCTGCAATAGATCTGTGCGGATGTTTGCGTGGAAACAGGTCTTTAATGGGAGAGACTGGAAGGGCAGCATGATTTTGGCACTAGTGATGTAAAATACAACGCCTGAAATAATCACTCACAACTGAAGTTGCTTTCCAGGGCAGACGGACACTGTATTTCAACACATTGCTGTTCCCTGACGACAAAAAAGGGAGCCAGTATAGGCTGTGTAATTTTCTTGCGGTTTGGTTAGGTGGCGGGATAGAATATACAGTTTGTACAGTATAAACATCATTATGTCAATGGAAAATCCCCATAAAACATGAAAACCCCGTGTGTGCGTGTGTCTGTGTCTGTGTGTGTGTGTGTGCTGCTGTGAATTTTTTTGCGCTACCCTTCATTTCAAGTCCTATGCAGGTTTTGTTTTGACCTGCTCTGAGATTTTTTGCCAGTTGGCTCAAGATAAACAAAGAGTGCTTTTAGTCAGATTTTAACTGAACAAAACCTTCCCCCCATACCTCTATTCTAAAAAATTTTTTTTTTTAAATCTGTGTGAAAAAAGAAAAAAAAACATACTGTTTTCACCTCACTTGTAAAGATGTGAACTTACAGAGTAAGTTTTCCTTTCAGGGGCCTCATGCTTTCCAGCGTAGAGTAGAGAAGAGTGCCTGAGCCATACAAGATTAGGAAGTAAAATCATATTAGTTTTCTAAATTATTCTTGCTATAAACTTTAAGAAAGACTTAACATTAGATCAGAGATCATTAGATTGTACAGTGGCAGTATCATGTTTAATTAAATAAAACTTCTGATGAAAACCTACACTACCCACAATGCTTGAGTAAGATCCACAAATCAGAGAAGTCTCTGTTACTGTACCATGGTTTGGTCCCATAAAGCATTAAAAATGACTGAACAGAATGTTGTCTCCCTGTGCTATGCACAAAATGTACTTACATTTTTGTTTATTGGAATATTTAGCAATAAATATGAAATAGATTGTGTATTTCTTATTTGTATGTTGTTGTTTTACACTTCTAACCAGTGTTTTGTGTTGTGAAATTGCAGTGCTTCTTATGTTGCTAAAAATGTTTTCTTATTTTATTACTTGTTTTAATGTACATTCTTGCTTAAAATCAAAGACTCATGTTGGTTGGTTTGGTGCATGGCTTGTATTTTGTAATCCCGCCAGAGAAAATTAATAGGAACAGTTCTGGAACAAAGGCAGTTGAAAACGTAAGCAGGCTTTGCTAAAATAATGCTAAAAATAATAACAGTTGGCTGCATTCACACAGAAAATGTTTGCATTTGATGTTTCATCGTGTTTTATAACAGGTGTGTCTCATTCACACAACACGTTACATGTAGTATTCAAGATGCTACTATGAGTTGCTACCAAAGTCAGTCCCAGTTTCTATTTGCGCAATAGCTGTGGATATCACCTTGAACCATAGTGTCAGTGACGAAAGTAAACATCAAAGATGACAGTGTCTATAACACTGAAAATTGTCCTGGGGTTTACCGTTCGCACAGTAGGCGTAATCCTGAACATGTACAGGTGTAAGTTTGGTTGTAGAATGTGATTGTCACTCTTGTAAATAACTGAACTGTGTGAACCTAAAGCTGGTATAAACTACAAGACTTTTCCCCAGATGTTGCTAGTTGTGAAAGTCAGAGCCTGCAGTGTCTGCAAATTTGAATTGACGGATTTCATAGAAACTCTCATAGTATATGACCATCACAGACTTAGATTTTTTTTAGCTTCAGATTAGGGTTGTCAAAAGACCCGATATTTCGGTACCAAGTCGGTACTAAAAAAATGAAAACGTTATAGTACCAGGTTTTCT
Source organism: Sinocyclocheilus anophthalmus (assembly GCA_018155175.1). Classification (NCBI taxonomy): domain Eukaryota; kingdom Metazoa; phylum Chordata; class Actinopteri; order Cypriniformes; family Cyprinidae; genus Sinocyclocheilus; species Sinocyclocheilus anophthalmus. The sequence goes on along the minus strand of JADLZN010001114.1, from coordinate 606,825 downwards.
TAAGTACCGGTGGTACCGAGTACCTGGTCAACCCGGTTCTTGATGCGCTATCCTCTTCATAAAAGCACTGAGACGTGGCGACCTCAAGAGGAGGAAACACATCAAATTAACAAAACATCTTAAAGGGGTCATATGATGCGATTTCAAGTTTTCCTTTCTCTTTGGAGTGTTACAAGCTGTTCGTGAATAGATAAGATCCCTAAAGTTGCAAAGATTAAAGTCTCAAACCCAAAGAGATATTCTTTATAAAGTTAAGACTGGTCCACGCCCTCCTAAAACGCCTCGTTTAAAAACACCCCCACGTCTACGTCACGATGTGGGAAGATTTGCATAGCACCGCCCAAATGTTCACGCAAAGAAAGAAGGCGTAACTTTATTGTTGCTGCCTCCGCCATGTTGTGAAGACACTGTGTGTTTCGTTGTGAAAGCGAAACTACTTTGTTTGGTCTTCCAAAAGAGGACACGACTAGAAATCAGTGGTTAGGTTGTATTTACAACACTGTTCCAGAACAGTTCAACCCAAATATTCATATGTGTGCAGCGCATTTTATGGAGGACTGTTTCCTGATCCTGGTAGAGTAGACTACAATGCCAGCTGTTCTGACTCACATACTGTAAGTACGTTTTCATATTTAAAGAATTTGCCACTAACGATTCAAACGTGAGTTTTGAGCAGTATAGAGCAGCGCTTGTTGTTACCAAATAATATTCTTTTTAACAACATCATATGACCCTTTTAAAGACCGACACCCCGATCAAATGAAAGAGTTCAAGCAGATAAGTTTAAATTACATTTTTAATATTTAGAGCTTCAGTTATGAATATTATTCCATATTTTAATTAGAATTTCAGATTGAAATAAACATCGCCGTTAGCGTATACGTACTTAATCATTAGCATAAGCGTGGCTAACGCTAATATAATGAGCATTAGAATGAAGTTTCTTTAACTATTTAATGCTCCTATAATTATTATTAGTGTAAAAAACAGAGACATAATGTATTACTATTTGTAACACACCAGAGGCCTTTTAATGTAACTGTTTATCCAAAATTGCGTGTTAGAGAATGTACAAATGTATGGTTAACAGTGTTTATGTCATATCAGTCCGTCAGAAAAACAGTTCTGGGCTTTTATTTTATTTTAAATTTTTTTCGTTAGTTGTTATTCTTTGCTGAATAACTCTAGCAGGTTTTAAAAGCCCTTTAAAATTAAATATGAACACAGTTTGGATTAAATAAATCTGTAATTTCATTTGGATTAAATTAAAGTCAAATTGTATCTCCTGTACAGATTTTACAATGACTTCATGTTATCTAACATGAGTTAGATCTAGTAACATCTTACAGTGAGTGAACAATATATTTTTAAAACATTCATTAATGCTTGTGAATGTTATTTAATACAAACACTTGATCATTCATGTTTGTTCATTGTGCATTAAATAATTTTAAAAGATTGAACTTCTGATTTTATGTATTAGTCAATTTTGAAATTAACCCTAAGAAGAATAATTGCTATATAACTATTGTTTATTGTTAGGTCATGTTATCTAACAAATGGAATCTTATTGTAAAGTGTTTTTAATACTACAGTTTCCATCTATTTGATATACACTTAATATATGTAATATTATCTAAATGTATTATAAAAGCTGAGACTTATTTACTGAAATGTTATAGTTTAGCTGGTGTCAATGATCTAATGTTGCATTTGGTCAGACTCAGTCCATTGCTTTACTTAAGTATATTATATTTTCCTTTTGACAACAGTTTACAGTTGTTTTTCAGTGGCAGCAGAAATGTGACAAAAACTTTTGGGTGAAACTTGTTTACTTTTTTCCATACTTTTATTACTTGTGGGAAAACTTGAAACAATTTGAAATAAGTATAAAGAATGGCACTGGTTTTGTACATTTAATTTTTGTTTAATGTTATTAATAAAAATAATGTTGTTCACTTAGCATGTTTTTGTGTTTTGCTTTGGTACCGAGAACTGTGGAGGTTGACTAGTATTGGTACCGAATACTGAATTTTGGTACCGTTACAATCCAGTCGGCAGATATCTAAACATGTTTAATATTTTGAGCCATCTCCTAAAATTTGATGTGTTCAGAATGACTTGAAAGTCTTGTAGTGTGTGATCCTCAGTTGTTCAGTGTATAATGACCTGTTTTTCTTATGTAACGGTTTATAAAGTTGGCAAGTGTATGAGACCTAGTGTTTTAAAATCTGCTTAGATTTTAAAAGTTGTGTAGAGTATTCCAGCCTTTACCTGTATTAAGCACTCAAATACAGGACTGTCAACTTTATACTTTCTGCTGCTTTGTGAATGTAACTTATGACATATGTCTCTTTACTTTATACTAATATTTTAACATTGAAATCACAAGCAGCAGCTTCAAATTCATGCAAACTTAATGTGGAGTTGCATTGTAACTGCAGCACAAACTTGGTGACCTTGTATAAAGGTGAACACTGCTTTTATTCTTGGTCAAGTACTGTACACATGCCATTAGTGCACTCAAAGTTCACCTAGACACTCACTCTCTCTCTCTCTCTCTCTCTCTCTCTCTCTCTCTCTCTCTCCCATCCACTTCTCTCCAGCTCTCTCTCTCTCTCGCCTCTGCGCGTGCGTGAGTCTGGTGGTGTGAGTGTGGTGAGGAGCGAGCGTGGCGAGTACTGTTCGAGAGTGTGGTGCAGCGTGAGAGCTTTATCTTTATCTTGTCTTGGAGGCGGCGGCTGCCGGCGTAGCTGGTCAGCATGTCTGCGGGAGAGCAGTTTAGTTTTCAGAAGTTAACGCGCCGGCATGCTATTAAATTGTCTCCTCCTGAAGGAGCTTCTATAGAAGATTGCGGTCTCGCGGTAGGTGAGATTGTTGGCTTTGAAAGCATTAAGTCGGCTTCCAGAATGAATAATGCAGTTGTCATTTTTTTTGGATGAGGTGGATAAAGTAAACCGTTTGCTTGAGAGTGGGATTACCATTAACGACACATACACACCGGTTCTGTCTCTGATAAGTCCTGTAAAAAAGGTCATTATTTCGAATGCGCCCCCGTTTTTGAAGAAGGATCTTTTGGAAAAAGAGCTAGGGAGATATGGAAAATTAGTGTCACCGATAAAAATGATTCCTATCAGCTGCAAATCTCCTCAGCTTAAACATGTGGTGTCTTTTAGGAGACAAGTTCATATGATTCTTAAGAAAAATGATGAAGAGTTGAACTTGGTTTTCAAGTTCAAGGTTGAAGATTTTGACTATACTGTACATGTAACTACTGAACTGATGAAGTGTTTTGGGTGCGGAGCGGTGGGGCACGTGATTCGCTCGTGCCCAAATGAAAGACGTGCGAGCCGGTCGGCTGCTGATGCGGTGGAAACTGCGCCCGCTAGGTCTGATGGGGGAGCCGCTGCACCGGTTGAGCCGCGAGAGATTATTATGCTGATAGTGGTTCGGGAGATGAGGTGGTGGAGGATTCAGATAATAAACAGAGTGATCAAAAAGAGCAAAATATCTCAGAAGGAGATTTAAATGTTGGTCACATAGCAACTAGAGTAGTGGAGTCAGTGTTGTTCAATGAGGAAGATGTTTTGATGGATGATGATTTTTCTAAAGTGTCAAACAAGAGGAAGAGCCCAGAAAACAAATCAAACACTGAACAAGTCACAAAAGTGACAAAAATGCACCCAACGGTTTGCTCATCCCAGTCACAAGAAAACGTGTCAAGTACACAGGAGGGTGAAAGTGAATGTGGAGACACACAAGTGGATGCAGAAAGTGTTTACTCTTTTGCCAAAATTCAGACCTTTTTGCAAAAAACAAAAGGAATGAGATCTGTCAAAGCTGATGAATTCTTTCCAGATTTGAAGTTGTTTCTTAGCTCAGCTAGGTTTTTCATGAAAAATTCAGAACCTACCACAACCTTTACTGAGCAGGAAATATTTCGTCTTAAGAAGTTGATGGTGAAAGTTAAAACACAAATAGCAAATGATGTTTAAGTGTTTGTTGTTTTGTCTTTTCTTTTTTGGGGTTTATTTTATTGTCTTGTATATTTGTACTCCTATTTTTGTCATGTGTGACATAAAGCTGGGTTCCTTAAACATTAATGGTGCCAGAGAGGATGTGAAAAGAATTTCTCTTTTTAATTTGTTTAAAGTTAGGAAATTGAATGTTATTTTCTTACAAGAAACACATAGCACAACTGAAAATGAAACCGACTGGAATAAGGAGTGGGATGGGGAAGTTTTTCTCAGTCATAAGAGCAGTAATAGTGGAGGTGTTGGTATCCTTTTTTCTAAGGATTTTTCACCTATTTCATGTGTTACTGAAGAAATAGTTAAGGGTCGACTTGAAAATACAAGCTACTTTTGAGAATGTGAAAATGTCCTTTATTAATGTATATGCTCCGAATATGGGCATTGAAAGGATGATATTTTTAAACATTCTAAACACTGTACTTAATAAATGTAATGTGCATGAGTATATGTTCTTGAGCAGTGATTTTAATTGCACTGCAAATGCAGCTCTAGACAGGAACCAGGATTTTATTGTTTTAAACATCACATTAATGTTCCTAGAGGCTGCTCAATACATCCAGTTGGCCTTTCAGATTATTCCCTTGTTCAAGTTTCCATTTTTGTTAAGGATGTGAAATGTAACAGTGCTTATTGGCACTTCAATGTGTCTTTGCTTTCAGATAATGTTTTTATTGATGCGTTTAAGTATTTTTGGAGTGGTTATAAAAAAACTAAAGCTGAATACACTTCTTTACAACAGTGGTGGGACATAGGGAAAGGAAAAATAAAGCAACTATGTTTACAATATACTCTCAATGTCACAAGGGACATGACTAAATCTATGAAAGTTTTGGAGAATGAGATGGAGGAATTGCAAGGATTGGCCAACTCCACAAAAGATGGAGAATATTTTAAAGATCTTAAAAGAAAAAAAGTTAGCTTTATCCAGCCTTTTGGGTTTTTCTACTCAAGGTGCTTTAGTTCGGTCACGGTATCAAAATATTGTAAAAATGGATGCTCCCTCTCACTTTTTCTTTGGCCTTGAACGAAAGAATGGACAGAAAAGGCTCATGCATTCTTTGCGGTCCAGTACTGGGCAGTTGCTGAAAGAGTCTATAGAAATACGAAAATGGGCAGTTGGTTTTTATGAGAAGCTTTTCAAAAAGGAATTCCAAGAGAATCCTGAGGTGGCACAGTCTTTTTATAGAGACTTACCTAAGGTTTCTGAGGAAGCTATGGCAGAGTTGAATACAAAGATCTCTGCTGAGGAGCTGTATTCTGCGTTACAGAGCCTAGAAATAGGCAAGGCTCCGGGTATCAATGGACTTCCTGTTGACTTTTACCAAGCTTTCTGGCCTGTCCTGGGAGAGGATCTACTGCTCGTTTTCGGGGACAGTCTAAGTAAAGGGCTGTTACCTTCGAGCTGCAGGAGAGCAATTCTCACTCTTCTCCCTAAGAAGGGGGACTTGCAAGAGATTAAGAACTGGCGGCCAGTGGCGTTACTCTGCACGGATTATAAAATGTTGTCCAAGGTGTTGGCTTTGAGGCTGAGAAAAGTGATGGAGCATATCATTCATGTTGGTCCGACATATTGCATTCCAAATAGGTTAATATCTGATAATATTTTTTTAATTCGTGATTTCTTAGATCTTTCCAAGTCATTGGGCTGCGAAAATGTTTTAATTTCACTAGACCAGGAAAAGGCTTTCGATAGAGTTGAGCATCAATATTTGTGGCAAATTTAGATGCTTTTGGTTTTAGTTCCAGTTTTATAAATATGATTCAAGTCTTGTACAATGATATTGAGAGTATATTGAAGGTCAACGGTGGTTTAAGTGCTCCTTTCAAGGTTCAGAGGGGAATAAGACAAGGTTGTTCATTATCCGGTATGTTGTATTCTTTGGCAATAGAGCCTCTTTTACATAATTTAAGGTGATCTCTTTCTGGTGTGTCTCTTCCTGGTTGTGAAACAGGTTTTAAGTTATCTGCTTATGCTGATGACGTTGTTGTAATTGTTAACAAACAAAAAGATATTGACACTCTTGTTAAAAATATTAATGTTTTTAGTGTTTTATCTTCTGCTGAAGTTAACTGGGAAAAAGTAAGGCCATAACAATCAGTGAAAAATTAAGACGGAATTTCGTTTTACCTGGTGGGTTAACCTGGAGTAAGGGGGGGGTTTTAAGTATCTTGGGGTTTATCTTGGTGATGATACTTTAATGTGTAAGAACTGGGAAAATGCCTTAGAGAAAGTTGAGGGACGTTTAAAAAAAGTGGAAATGGATTCTTCCACATATGTCTTTTAGCGGTCGAACACTAGTAATTAACAATTTGGTTTCTTCTATGTTATGGCACCAATTAATGTGTATAGATCCTCCAACAAAATTGCTAGCTAAGATACAAGCAATTTTAGTGGACTTCTTCTGGGACCGAATGCATTGGGTCCCACAAAGCGTTTTGTTCTTACCGAAAGAAGAAGGAGGGCAAGGACTCATTCATCTTGCTAGTAGAGGTGCTGCTTTCCGGCTCCAGTTTATTCAGAGGTTCCTGGTTGGACCCAAAGACCTTGTCTGGACCTTGCCAGAACTATTTTGTCCAGAGGTGGGAATTTGGGTCTTGCGGAGTCCTTGTTTTTAATGGACCTAAGTACTCATAAACTGAATAACCTCCCAAAGTTCTATCAAGGACTTTTTACTATTTGGGGGATGTTTCATAAGCAGAGATCAACGGACAGTGAATCTCTATTATGGCTGTTGAAAGAGCCTGTAGTGCATGGGACACATTTTAATGTAGAGGATACAACAGGACATTTCATGATGCACACTGGGACATGTGGTCAATTTATGTTGACCCAATTTTCTCAATGCTGCAAGTCTAGCCTCTCATGTGGGAGTTAGATCCATTAGGGTCATAGATCAACTGCTCAGTACTTGGAAATGTAAACTCACAAAGACTGAATTTTCTTTACTAACTGACTACTGCAATGGTTTTTGTCTGCAAAATGTTTGTTTCTTTTCCTGCTATGACTCTTTTCCCCAATTTTAAAGAATGTACTGGTCAATTCTTAGAGTCTGAAAGTTTTTTTGGCAACAATTTGAAGGATATGGGAGGAAAAGTTATGTATAAGCTGTTTGTTAAAGTGTTAAATAAAAGTAAATTAAATGGTAGAGCTGATACTCCTTGGAGAGCTCATTTAGGAGTTGGTAATGAGATCAAACCTGTGTGGCGAGCGTTGTACAAACCACCGTTGACAAAGAGAGTAGGGGACTTGCAATGGAGGATACTGCATGGTGTCGTGGCAGTTAATGCTTTTATTTCAATTGTCAATCCCAATGTAAGTGCTGATTGTCCTTTTTGTTTACAGAGGGAAACTATTTTTCACTGTTTTGTAGATTGTGGCAGACTGAGTGCTCTTTTTCATTTGTTACAAAGAATGTTTACAATGTTTTGGGAAAGTTTTTCTAAACAAATGTTTATTCTTGGTTTTAAATATTGTCAAAAGTGGAGAGTGAAAGGTCAATTGTTTAATTTTGTACTGGGCCAAGCAAAAATGGCTATCTATGTGAGCAGAAGAAATAAGATAGAAGAGTCTTCAGATTGTGATGTAAATACAGTTTTTGTCAGATTGTTGAAAGCCAGACTGAAAATTGATTTGGACTTTTATACGTCTACAAATAATATAGAAGAATTTAGAAACATGTGGTGTCTTAAAAATGTGCTATGTTTTGTTGAAGAAAATGTGCTGTTTTTTGGGTTGATGTTGAGTTAATTTAGTGGTTTGGTTCTTTGGCTTGATTGTGATTTTGTTTTAAAAGCAATAAAGAGGTTTTTGGACTCTCTGCTGACTGTCAGTGGTTCATCTCTTTGGCATTACCGCTGTAATGGGGGGTTGCATTGTTGCAAGGCCTGTCCCACTCTAGAGGTTAAACCCGTGTGCTTAGTTAAACACAAGCATGCAGCTTCCATCACACATGGTGGCTGAGTCTATCATTTGCCACACTTTTCAGTCCTACCATTCTGCTAGGAAGCTATTTAATCATATACAGAAGAGAGTTGTTATAATGGTATTGGTGGTTTGGAGTAAGGGCTATCTGTCTGACAGAGGAAAGGCTGCTGTGTTGAACAACAGCATGTTGTCTGAAGGGGGAGGATGGGCAGATAAACATATTCTGGTAAGACGGTGGCTTCTTGATAATTAGCTTGAACGTTGAACCTCAGTATTGTTCCACCATGTATGCATTTTGTCATTCCAAAACATTTTATTGTTCTGGATTTGTCATTCATTTTTGAGTTTATTGATAAACTCTGTTTTAAAAGGTTTTGGACAGAAAAAGTTCCACTTACTTGTGTGGTTCTTCATCAGACCGCTAGAGAGCAGCCTAAACGCACACTTGATGCATTTTTATGTATAAGTGCTTATTTTGGTCTCAAATGTGTCTTTGACTTCATCTTTGTAATGCTGGTAAATTGTTATTATATTATTACACTGTTATTATACAGTTATTACAACCTTAAGATGTAATAGACACTTTTTCCGTATTAGACCTTGAAATAAGAGTAACAACCACATTTAACTATTAAAATTGTTCAAATGTTTGTTTGTTTTTTCTTCATTTTGAACATTTTATCTATTGTTTTATAATATCAAACATAACAAAATTAAAAAGCGTGTTTAATTTTGCTGCTAATCCAGTAAACTTCTATAAAACACGGTTATGGTTAAATTTATAGTTGTTATTGTTATGGTTACTTATTTTATGAAGATTATTCTGCTCCGAGTCATTGATTAAATGTCTGTGTATTCCGAATGCCTGATTTTTCTCACCATTCGTTTTGCTTTCTCTCTCTCCTTGTCAGATGTGTGTAACAGCTCTGATCTTCCTGAGGTGGAAATCATCAGTTTGCTTGAGGAGCAGTTGCCTCATTATAAGCTGAGAGCTGACACTATATACGGCTATGACCACGACGACTGGCTCCACACGCCTCTCATCTCACCCGACGTCAACCTCGACCTGACCACTGAACAGATCGAGGAGACCCTCAAATATTTCCGTAAGCACAGAATCACTCACTCTCATCCTGCTCCTCTACTTTTCTCGCTTTCATTCATTGCTTTTCCTGCCTCTCTTTCCTGACACTCATGAAGTAGTCTTTTCCTCTGACCATATCTTCCTCAAAGTCATTAAAGGGGTCATATGATGCTTTTATAAAGATCATTATTTTGTGTATTTGGTGTAACAGAATATGTTGACATGCTTTAATGTTCAAAAAACACATTATTTTTCAAATACTGTACATTATTGTATGTCCTATATGCCCCGCCTCTCTCAAATGTTTTGTTTTCTACAAAGTCCCTCCTTTGACATGTGCAGTCTGCTCTGATTGGCCAGTTGAACCAGTGCATTTTGATTGGCTGAACACCGCAAGCACTCGTGTGAAATGTAACGGCCCTTACCATAATCACAAGTTTCATCTTTCAAAATGAATGTAAAGACAGAGCCCGAAAGGGGAACAGAGTCGCATGACAGACACAGTGATGAAGCTGGTCTCTCCTGCTCTCTCTCTCTCACACACACACACGCACGCACACACACACACATACACGATGCGCAAAACTCAGCATTTGAACAGTCAATAGCAAATACTTAAACTAATAACAAAACAGTAGCTGATTCAGAAGCGCCAGATTGTCATAGCAAAGTCAGAATTACCTCCTCTCCTAGGTTCACGAAATGGTCATCCATAAAATGCATTGCTGTTCTGTTGTAAGAGTAAGTAAATCTTAAAGATTCTTAAATGCATCTACTTTCGGAAGGTGCCAAATAAAGTGCTTTTGCTTTCGCCTAGAAGCACACAGCGTCTCCCTGACATGCTGCTTCAGCACTAACTGTGGTTACTGAAACCACGTTTTCTTTCTTTGCGTGCACATTTGGGTGGTATTATGATAATATTTCCACATAGTGAAGTAGATATGTTGGGGGCGTGTTAGAACGAGCCGGTTTAGGGGGGCGTGGCAGAGTCTTAACTTTGATAAAGAATATCTTTTGGTTTTGAGACTTTAGTCTTTGCAACTTCAGGGATCTTATCTATGCACAATCAGCTTGTAACACTCCAAAGAGAAAGGAAAACTTGAAATCGCATCATATGACCCCTTTAAAATCTTTTTAGTACAAAGTTTTTCAGTGTTGTTTACTTGTTTATTTGGAAATATGTGTGTTTTATGCTCAAGTTAAATCAGAAGATTATTTTTATGATCTTATTTTCCATGTATATATGAAAGGTTTATGTGAGACTTATGATACTTAAGATAGAATTTGGTTAATACATGTACAGTTGTTCGTATGTGGCAGCTGTGTTTAGTAGCCACAACACTAGGTCGTATTGCCAGGCAACCGTTTATCACTGCTGGTCATTGGCTGAGTCTCCTGTCACTCACGACACCAGTGTTTTATGGGATCAGGTGATAGGTCTGTTAGATCAGTTCCTTTTGCCATGATCTGTCCTTGAGTTTGATTGAACACTTAGGTCGTCAACATTTGACCATATGCAAAACTTTCATTTTATTCAGTATTTAACAGACAGCTCTGCAGTTGACCTTACATCCTGCCAGACTCTTAACCACTGTGTTGAAAACATAAAATGACTGCAGTCAACAATGTAGAGATCATGGTTTGGCCTCCCTGGAAAATTATTTTACATAGATATGCAAATGTGTTCCAAAATGTCCAGTGCTATAAATAGAGTGGAGATAAAAAGAATATTATGTTCCCTTGTATTTATTTATGATTGATTATAATATTCTTTCTTGTTTTATTCAGACATTATAAATCCTGTTTTTATAGCTGTCTTTTAGGGTACAAGAAATAATTTACAAAGTAAATAACTTACAAAGTAATTTGAAAACTTTCTGTGAGACGTCTCTTTCTCTCTCAAAATGCACAAATGGCTTCAGATCACCACATCGCGTCTGCACTTACAGGTGCATCTCAATAAATTAGAATGTCGTGGAAAAGTTCATTTATTTCAGTAATTCAACTCAAATTGTGAAACTCGTGTATTAAATAAATTCAATGCACACAGACTGAAGTAGTTTAAGTCTTTGGTTCTTTTAATTGTGATGATTTTGGCTCACATTTAACAAAAACCCACCAATTCACTATCTCAACAAATTTAAGAATACTTCATAAAGACCAATAAAAAAAAACATTTTTAGTGAATTGTTGCCTTCTGGAAAGTATGTTAATTTACTGTACTTGTACTCAATACTTGGTAGGGCTCCTTTTGCTTTAATTACTTCCTCAATTCGGCGTGGCATGGAGGTGACAAGTTTGTTGCCTGGGGGGGGGGGGGGGGGCGGAGGTGGTAGGACCCGGTTTCTTTACAGTGGCCTTCAGCTCATCTGCATTTTTTGGTCTCTTGTTTCTCATTTTCCTCTTGACAATACCCCATAGATTCTCTATGGTGTTCAGGTCTGGTGAGTTTGCTGGCCAGTCAAGCACACCAAAACCATTGTCATTTATTCAACTTTTGGTGCTTTTGGCAGTGTGTGGGCAGGTGCCAAATCCTGCTGGAAAATGAAATCAGCATCTTTAAAAGCTGGTCAGCAGAAGGAAGCATTTAGTGCTCCAAAATTTCTTGGTAAACGTGTGCAGTGACGTTGCTTTTCAAAAAAACACAATGGACCAACACCAGCAGATACATTGCACGCTGCACGACTCCCCCAAATTATCACAGACTGTGGAAACTTAACACTGGACTTCAAGCAACTTGGGCTATGAGCTTCTCCACCCTTCCTCCAGACTCTAGGACCTTGGTTTCCAAATTAAATACAAAACTTGCTCTCATCTGAAAAGAAGAATTTGGACCACTGGGTAACAGTCCAGTTTTTCTTCTCCTTAGTCCAGGTAAGACGCCTCTGACGTTGTCTGTGTTCAGGAGTGGCTTAACAAGAGGAAAACGACAACTGTAGCCAAATTCCTTGACACATCTGTATGTGGTGGCTCTTGATGCCTTGACCCGCAGCCTCAGTCCATTCCTTGTGAATTTCAGTCAAATTCTTGAATCGATTTTGCTTGACACTCCTCATAAGGCTGCGGTTCTCTCGGTTGGTTGTGCATCTTTTTCTTCCACACTTTTTCCTTCCTCTCAACTTTCTGTTAACATGCTTGGATACAGCACTCTGTGAACAGCCAGCAATGAATGTTTGTGGCTTACCCTCCCTGTGAAGGGTGTTAATGATTGTCTTCACGACAACTGCCAGATCAGCAGTCTTCCCCATGATTGTGTAGCCTATGAACCAAACTGGGCCATTTTGAAGGCTCCGGAAACCTTTTGTAGTGTTTTTTTTCATCAAAATCAGTCAGTAGGTTAGTTGTGTATAGACTTTTACTGCTTTACTGTATAGGTTTTTACTGTTTTACTTCACTGTTGTATGCCTGTATTTATGTAACACCGTGGTCCTGTGAGGCACGACATTTCGTTCCACTGTATGTCCTCACATGCAGCAGAATGACAATAAAGCTCAACTTGAACTTGGACTTGTTTTTATGTGCTTAGCTGATTGGGCATGTCCCATTCTATTTGTTTAGATAGTGAATTGGTGGGTTTTTTTGTTAAATGTGAGTCAAAATCATCACAATTTAAAGAACCAAAGACTTAAACTACTTCAGTCTGTGTGCACTGAATTTATTTAATACAAGTTTCACAATTTGAGTTGAATTACTGAAATAAATTAACTTTTCCACGACATTCTAATTTATTGAGATGCACCTGTACATACACTCTAAAAAAAAAGATTCAGGGGACATGTTACCACAACTTAAATAAATGCATGGTTGCAAGTTAAAAATTCTAATGTAATAATTTAATTAAACCTTTTAAATTGCAAACATTATTTTGTTGAGTTCAGTTGACATAATAATGTTGATCATTGCATTAACTTAATATTGTGTGTAATTTAAACTCAAATTTCGGTTAATTGAATATCGTTAAAAATGAAGTTGCAGTAACTCAAAAAAATTTGTCTTGTTAACTTTGGAATTTGGGTAGTGGATTTCTAGTTCCCAGCATGCTTTGACTGGATAAGGAGAGTAAATGTTGAAATTAAATGTTATTTTATGTGTTGTTTTTTTTTTGTGAAGGGAAATTGTTATGTTTGACATTTTAAAAGAGTTTCTGTTATGTTGAAGTTTTTATGGTTACCATTGTGCTGAAGAGTAGAACGCATGAAGATAAACACTACATTGACTCTATTAGCAATGACTGCGCTAATGCCAGTGATAAATAACATCTTACTTGTTCATTATACATGCTAAATAACCGTTAGCTTGTGCTATGATAGCTGTGGATTTGAACTGAAAAAAAGTTTATATACTGTAAATTGGTTCCAGACTGACAAATCCATTAGTTGGAGCAACTTAATTTCAGTAATTAACTTAAAAATATGTTTATGTTACAAATGATTAAGTTCTTCTAACTTGATGTAGTTTGTTGGTTGAACATAAATTCATTAGAGGTTGTCATAACTCAAAAAAAAATAATGCAAACTGTTGTGTTTATTTATTTGCTTTTATTTATTTATTAGCAAACACATTATTTTTAGAGTGTACAGCTTACGAAATCAAGCTTGTGCTGTGTGTAAGCTATTGTGCGGCAATTGCTCCATTGTAAAAACAAAAATGTATTCAATTAAAATAAAAAAATTCCCGCCACAAGAGTCACCTAAGAGGGTGAGGGGAATTCCCCCCATTTTCAAAAATGAAATTCAAGCCCTGAATAAAAAATCCTGATTGGAGTATCACTAATAAATAGTTATAAATGATAAAAAGAAGGCTTTAAAAATATCGGTATCAGTGATCATATCGGCAGGGACCGCTTCCTGTGATCGATTTCAAAAATCCTGATAAGGTAGCACCCTTACAATAGATATCCGAGATTATAGATCACAGGAGTTTTACAGTAGAGTGTGTTTGACTGTCATTGATAATGATTCATTATGAGCTGCTTTTTTGATGCCCTGAATCTTATGAGCTGTCATGCAGCTATTTCATATTTTAGCTAAAAAAATAGTTCAAGGCCCAGCTCTTGGTTTGGGAATGACTGTGGCTAACATGATTTTAACCAAATCTCTCGCAGTACCGTATTGACCCGAATATAAGACGATGTTTTTTTCTTGGAAATACATCTGAAAAAATGCGGTCGTCTTATATTCAGGGTCTAGACTTTGACATGTCAATAATACACCCACAACAATAGGTGGCGCCAAATACGCATTAAAACGAGTGTGCCTTGAAATACGTAATGTAATGCGTGTTGTTAAGATCGCGAGTAAAAACAAAAGAATAAAAAAAACTTACAGCTGCATTAGTCGTGACTGTCACGTTAGCCTGATGGGACCAAACTCCCTTTGTGATTTTAAAACATAAGACAGTACCCAGATTTGAAGACTACAGTAAGATTTAACTTCTACTGTTAATAAGATTTTGGTAGGCTACTATTAGATGGATAGCCTAAATATCCTAATTCAGATGGGCTACCTGTTTTTGTTTTTTTTATGGTATATCAAAAAGTGTATATTTTTAAAAATGTGATTGTTGGTAAATTTGACCAGTTTTTACCATACTTTCAAAACAAAAATTAAAATAGGAAAAATATGCAGTATGAAAATAATTGAAGACAAAATTTGTTTTACTGAGAAAAAAAAGATTTGTTTTTTAAAAAGCCTTTTTCCAAAAGGTACATCTGGAAAAGGGGGGTCGTCTTTTAATCAGGGTCATCTTATATTCGAGCCAATACGGTATATGAGTTTTTTTTCCCCCTTGAGTGGCGTTCCAAGAGAGTTGATTTAGAGTACAACAGCACTGGCAATTTTAATTTTTTTGCTTGTCTGCTTTTCTGTGTTTCTGGCGTTCCAAACAGGCTGTCGGTCTGTGTATTAGTGATGGGGATTTTTTTTAATGGCTATTTCTTCAAGTTGCATCATTACACCAGTAAATGACAATAAGTGATGAAGACTTTGTTGGATTATGAGTGAGTCATTGAATTATTCACTCAAGTGTTTTGTTTAAAACCACTGATTAATTTAGAAATGAACACCACTACTGTGTGCTGCTTTTTGTTTTAAACTTTTTTTTGTTTTGTTTTTTAAGCAAAATGTCAAAGTAACTGCCAATACTATCTAAAATGTAAGTTACTCAATATTAACTTTCTTAATATTAGCTTAGTCTGGAGTTCTTATTGTGTGAATTTTAGTACTTTTTATTTCAGCGCATTTTACTTAATTTTTTTCTTGACAGTTTGCTCTTCGCTGTCTCCCCAAGTAATTTGTCCCCACAGACTCACAAAATAAAAAATAGTTTTCATACTGAAATTAAGCCAAAAATGTTGCTGCTTTTTTTTTTTGCCATACTATGCTGTGGTCATGTCACGTTGTAACATTATGACTGTTTGGCACATACCCCCATTATCTTTAGCCCTAAATAATATGGAAAATATGAGTTATTACTGTAATGCAAAATATATAAGTACTAGTAGTAGTAATAGTAGTTTTTAATTGTAAAGGTCATTTGTAAGGTACCAAATATGATTTTTGCTAGAAGAAATTTTGATTGGGTTTATTCTTTGCAAAAGAAAGCACTATGTATTTAGTTGTCATGAAAATTATTTTGCAATGTAAAAAAACCTCTTAATAGTCCTTTATGCATTTTATTTTTCTTATGATTGTGTGGAATGCACTAATCAAGTCAGAGGTAACTAGGTAATTATAGGTATGATTGTTCCCTTTGTTTCCTCTGATCACTCCTCATATCACACAACTCCATAAATCCATAACCCCACCAGCATGATGTCATCAGTATGTGCCTCTCACCCGTGAGCCGATGAGCTGGCAACTGGAAAGTCATCAATAGCAGGTCCACGGCACAGGAAAATGACATCATAGATGAACGCAAGCTTGTGATTGGATAATTCACACCATTCAAGAATACATTGTCATGCTCAGTAAAGTCAAATAAGCAATTTTATTCAAATAAATTCAATAAAGTATTTCGGTTTGCAATGAATATCAAGAAAAAGCCTTTATGTAGATTAAAGAAGAAAAATCCAGGACCACTGCAGATTAAGTGTGTCTCCTTTTTTCCCCCACCAGCCTATTTGTAGCAGTTCTTGGCACAGTGAATTGCTGAGATTTTGCTGCTTCTTTTGGCAGGCAGACAGAAGCAGAACACCTGCCATCACTGTACAAGCACTTACACTTAACCTGAGCACCAAAATGAAAGATTCCACGCATGCATCACTACCGCTGCTAATTGCGTGGCAGACAGATCAGTGGGAGAGTGATGGAGAAACACATAGGGAAGTTAAGCGACAGAGCACATGCAGTCACTAATACAGCCTGAAGTCAGAGCTAGTTGACATGGCAACCTTTCTAGAGGGAGGCGCCTTGGAAACGGGGAGAGATGAGGAGACAGGGTCAGGCTGTGACGAAGCAGCTCTGATGAAGTGTGCTCTGATTGGCTGGCTTTGCTGGTAGGCCCCGCCCTCCTGAGTGTGATACAACCTTGACTGTAGCGGTACAGTTTCCTTGCGCAACACTGCTGGCTTTTAGAGACACTGCATTTTTCCCTTCATCATCTCTTGTTCTCTGACCTTGTGTGTGTGTGTAGAATGTCTTGTGACTAGTTAGTGGCAGATCGGTAGATCGGGCTTCCAGGCTGCTGGGAGAATGGGTGGCCATGGGTACATGTATGTGTGTGTGACCTCAGACGCCGGACGGGAGAGGCTGCAGCTCAAGACTCAAGGAAACTGAGCATGCAGAGGTTTGTGGAGGCTGATTACTATGAGCTGGACTGGCATTATGAAGAGTGCACTGACGGTAAGACCATGGTGGAAAAATCCTGTCGGCTGCCACTAAGGGGGAATATCGTGTGCAGAGTGGGTGGGAAGTTACCCGTGGGAATTGAACACTTTCCGAATGGTGTGAGTAGAAGATGCCATGGATTGAGCTCTGTTAAACAGAACATTGAATATAAGAATTGGGCCGAGGCATGTGAATGACAGAGGTAACGTGGAGCGTGACTATAGGTTTAGCTGGCCTCTCAGCTCCTGTGTTGCATCAGATTCAGCACCATTTCACCTCGGAGGGTAACTTTTTAAAATGACTTGCATTAATAAGTCACAAACTTTATATAATGCATAAAAGATCAGAAGTTCATATAGGGAGTATAAATATAATACCAAAATATACAGTGGGGTCAAAGTCTGAAAAAAAATTATATTTGTTATTTTATATTCATTTTAATCATAAATAAAAAAAATTATTAATAATAAATGTATTTATGTATTGAATTAATTAACCATTTTTTTCCTTTTCCCCTCGAAGGAGTGAAACGTTTAATTTTTAAAAATGAATTAGAATTTTTAATGACATACACTCAACTGACAAGAATGTACAAATTTGGGTGATCCAGTTACCCAATTATTTAAAGAATCTTTACAGACAGCAAGCTCCCGTGGCATTCAAAAAAAAAGCCCTTTCATATTGTTCAGAATTTAAATAACCGTATAGTCTCTTATGTCGTCCAACATTTCGTGTTTTCCTTATTTAATGATGTATTATTATTTATTTCTTATTTTTATAATTCATTTTAAAATGTGTTTATTTATTTATTAGTATTATTATTATTATTTTCTTTAGATCAGGAGGTTAATGTACCTTTTAATCCAAGATTTGCAATGTTAGTCTCAGACTTCTGGACCCCCCAGTCGTGACCGGTCTAATATTCGAATGCTTGTATTATGAACGGCCTTACGTCTACTTGTTCGGGTACTACGTCTCAATACTGCTGTTACCCATAAGTCTTTTTACAAAGTGATGCCTATATTTCAGCAGAAGTGCCTAATAACCATAAGTTTCATTCACTTGTCTCATAGTCTTAAAGCAGAGAGGCATAAAATTATGATTGTGTATTCAGGTTTAAATCACATTCATAACCCAGTCAGTTATATCTGAATATACATAGCCATGAAATCTCATTTGTATGTTGTTCTTTCAAAAACGTTTTAATATTTTTGGGCAAATCAATAAAATGATTGTGCACACACTGACATTTAGTCTCAATGCTACCTCTGAGATCAGCCATTGATGATGCACTCGTGTGTAGACATTATAAAGCCATGCAACCCCGGCTGTTTCACAAGCAGCAGGTTATATCACAGCACTGCACTCTGATCTATGCCTGCTGGGATGGTTTCATAATCCTTCATAAAACTGCACTGTTTTGATCCCAGTCATTTACTGCAATGTTGTGTCGCCATGCAGCGTATTATGCAGGTTCAGGTATCAAGTTATGCATATGCAATGTTTATTTAGTCATGCTTGGTCTATGATGAATTGATAACTGTCTCAATTTGATCACATTACCAAAATGGGGGGAACGAATCCAAAAACAAACATCAATGAGTCACAGAAGTGGATCATTTTAATACAGTGTAAAGACAGTAATAAACAATGCAGAGGTGTTAGATGGATGCGTACGTGTTTTCAAACACACCGACTGTTGTTGGCTGTCAATCTTGCAGTCAATACAGAAATCTCTCAGGCTGAGACAGTGGTGTGAAAGACTAGTCAGAGACATGTAAATATTGTATGTGTAATGGCTTACTGGCCTGATATGAATTAATGAGTTTCAACAGTCTATACTACATTAACCCCAAATGACTGATGTTATTTTGTAACAGACTTCATCAAAACACTTAGACATCCCATTATTAATAAAACCAAACCAAGCTATCAGTTACGGATCATTAGTGCAGAATATAAGCTCTGTTTGTGGATGAGTATGTGATAAGATGATATTTGTGTGTTTAACAATTGCCTAAACAGTGTACTATATACATTTATGACTGAAGTTTTTTTTTTTTGTTGTTGTTTTTTTTTTTTTTTGACCCCATCTTTGTTGTGGTTTGGGTCTCTATTCCTCTCACGCAGCATATTGATTACTTAAGTGGGGGAGCAGAATTCAGCACACGCAAACACACACACACACACACACACACATTCTTTTTTTATTCCCATTCAACCTCTTTTGCATTTCCCACTCCCATTCTCACTTTCTCCTCCCCTCTCAAAGTTTTCTCAGCCCTTCACCTTATTCTTCACCATTTTCAGCCTGTCTTTTCTTGCTTTTCCATTTTGCCTCTTCAATGGAGCTAAAGCACAAAGGCTCAGCCATGGTTAAGTTCACACTAAAGAGAAACCTGCCTCCTTCACGGCCTCGGCCATTGTGGCATCGTCCAATTCCTGTCACGCTATTGTGTTTCCATAGGAATGAAGGCCCTCAACAAACCACATTTACAGGAAGGAGCGCTGCAGACTCAATTGCAATTATAAGCAATTTGTATTCTGTCTATGTAACGAGAAATGAGTAATAACAAAACAAACCCAGACATATTTAATGTGTGATACATGTGACGTTCTTAGAGTAGGTGGAGTTGCGCAAGTCTAGAAGTGTTGTTATCAAACACTGCATGTCTTCACACTCCATTAATCAAGTTATTCAGTTAAAAGGGTAAAGTCTATTACCATATTACACTATCATGAACTACAATCAGAATCAAAAGAATCAGAATGAGCTTTATTGCCAGGTATGTTTACACATACGAGCAATTTGTTTTCAACAGAATGACAGTGACAGGACAAAAACACAGATATAAATAAATAAATAAAATAAAAAAAATAGAACAAGTAAATAGGGAATAGCAATATACAAATTGACAATTGTGTGTACAGGTATATTACAATAGACAGTTGTATGTACAGGTATATTATGTTCAAATTGAAATGTAAACTGAGTGTGTTTGTTAGATAAATAAGTGTATGAGTGAAAAAATAGTGTGTGTGTTCCACAGTTATTGTCAAGTGTTCATAAGATGGATTGTCTGAGGGAAGAAACTGTTCCTGTGTCTGGTCTTTCTGGTGCTCAGTGCTCTGTAGCGTCTGTAGCGTTACCAGATGGCAACAGTTCAAAGAGGGTGTGTGCTCGATGTGAGGGGTCCAGAATGATTTTCTTAGCCCTTTTGCTCACTCTGGATGAGTAAAGTTCTTGGAGAGTAGGGAGGGTTGTACCAATGATTCGCTCAGCAGTCCGGACTAACCTCTGAAGTCTTCTGAGGTCAGATTTAGTAGCTGAGCTGAACCAGACAGTTATAGAAGTGCAAAGGACGAATTCAATGATGGCGGAGTAGAACTGTTTCATCAGCTCCTGTGGCAGGTTGAATTTCCTTAGCTGGCGAAGGATGTACAACCTCTGCTGGGCCTTTTTTGATAGAGTAAATGTGATTGTCCCACTTAAGGTCCTGAGAGATAGTGTTGCCCAGGAACCTGAATGACTCCACTGTTGTTACAGTGCTGTTCATGATGGTAAGTGGGGGGAGTGCAGAGGGGTTTCTACTGAAGTCCACGGTCATCTCCACAGTTTTGAGCATGTTGAGCTCCAGGTGTTACGACTGCACCAAAAGCCCGCTCTTTAACCTCCGTCCTTATCGACTCGTCACCAAAAAACCCCCTGTCCTGAATGGGGCCGATGAGTGTGGTGTCATCTGCTAACTTTAGGAGCTTGATAGAGGGGTCTTTAGAGGTGCAGTCATCTGTGTAGGGGGAGAATAGCAGTGGGGAGAGAACACAACCCTGGGGAGCTCCAGTGCTGATTTTACGGGTGCTGGATTTTCCCAGCCTCACTAGCTGCTGCATGTCTGTCAGGAAGCTGTTGATCCACTCACTGACAGACGGAGGTGGGCACGGAGAGCTGAGTTAGTTTGGGCCGGACGTGCGACGTTTTTGGTGATCAGAAGTTGGGGTGTTGGGGGGGGTGTTAAAGGCAGAGCTGAAGTCCACAAACAGGATCCTCAGTCACATAAGTCCCTGGTCTGTCTAGATGTTGCAGAACATAATGCAGTCCCATATTGACTGCATCATCCACAGACCTGTTTGCTCTGTAGGCAAAACTGAAGAGGATCCAGCAAGGGTCAAGTAATGTCCTTCAGGTGGGCCAGCAACAGTTTTTCAAAAGACTTCATGACCAAATACGTTAGAGCCACAGGTCTGTAGTCAATAAGTCCAGTAATTTTGGGTTTCTTTGTGATGGGGATGATGGTGAAGCTTTTGAAGCATGAAGGGACTTTGCACAACTCCAGTGATCTGTTGAAGATCAGTGAGAAGATGGGGGCCAGCTGGTCAGCACAGGATTTCAGACAGGCTGGTGTAACACAATCTGGGCCTGGTGCTTTTTTCCTTTTCTGCTTCCGGAAGACCTGGCGCACATCATCTTTGCTGATCTGAGGTGCAGGAGATGACGAGAGTGGGGTTGCAGGAGGTGTTAATGGTTGTGTGGAGAAGCGTTCTGAGCGGGTGTGGGGTGTTTTTCAAACCTGCAGTAAAACTCATTCAGATCGTCTGCCAGTTGTTGATTCTCCACAGTTCTGGGGGATGGTGTCTTGTAATTGGTGATGTCTTTCAGACCTTTCCACACTGATGCCGAGTCACTGGAAGAGAATTTAATTTTTTTTTTCATAATAATTCCTCTTTGCCATTCAGATCTCCTTTTCCAGTGTGTATTTGGTCTGTTTATACAAGACTCTGTCCCCATTCCTGTAAGCATCTTCTTTGGCCTGACTGAGCTGTCTGAGTTTTGCAGTGACCCATGGTTTGTCGTTGTTGTAGGTTAAATGAGTCCTGGTAGGAATGCACATATCTTCACAGAAACTGATATAAGATGTTACAGTCTCTGTGAGCTCGTCCAGACCGTTTGCAGCAGCTTCAAAAATACTCCAATCAGTGAGGTCGAAACAGGCTTGTAAAACCCGCTCTGTTTCATTAGTCCAATTTTTAACAGTCATTGTTACAGTTTTAGCTGATTTCAGTTTCTGCCTGTAGATTGGTATAATATTAACTAGACAGTGATCAGAGAGCCCCAAAGCTCCCCGTGGGACAGAGTGATATGCATCCTTTATTGTGGTGTAACAGTGATTCAATAGATTACTGTCTCTGGTGGGACATGTAACATGCTGTCTGTATTTTGGCAGGTCATGGGAGAGATTTGCTTTATTAAAGTCTCGTCCGTTTTGTTGTGTAGAGAGCGGAGATTCGCCAGATGGATACAAATGATCGAGTTCCTAAGAAATTTTGTTTAGCTTTTAGTCTTGTGAGGCAAGTTAACAATCACTCTGGTCTAAATTGTTTATTCATGGGTATTTGTTATACGAATGGATGTGTGAATGCTCACAAATATCGAACAAAATAACTATTGCATGATTGCTCATTTCTAAATCATTACAAGACATTTCATAATTGTCATGTTTTAAAGTGTAGCTTGGTTTAAAATAATATAAATGAGCTAGAACCAGAAGTCTTGTGACATCAGAAGTCACACAGAACTCAATGAAATGTTGTCATTTCAAATTAAGTAAATGAGCCAACTGTTAAATAAATGTGATTGAAAATGTAATATAATTAATTATGACCACAGAGAATCGAGTGATCAATTGATTACAAATTAATAAGGATTTGTAAACATTTGTATGTCTGTAAAGTTCATACCCAAATGATGATTAATACAAATAGATGATTAATATCACATTTTATGAATACTCATGAGATCATGTTGAAATAAGTGTAATAAGTGAAAATTAGTTAATACACTATACTTTTGATTCAGAGTTTAGTGGTTTGTGTGTGTGTGTGTGTGTGTGTGTGTGTGTGTGTGTGTGTGTGTGTGGTGTTTAAGGAGGGAAATGTGCTTAATTTTTTATAAAATAGTGTATTTATACAAAATGTGTATTTTTTGTGCTGTATTTTTAAATACACTTACCAAAATTAGTAATATTTTGTATTAAAATATGTATCATATTTTTGGTAACAGGTGTCTTTTTATCCTTTGTATTTTTACTTTATGGTTCCTGTTGTGTGAGATGTCCTGTTTGCCTTCTTTATGGTGATGTGGAATGTTTTCATCAGGGAATATGCACAGGCTCCGCCCACCCAACAGGTGTAGTCAAGCACAACTCAGTCACGCCTTGATAGGTTGCCATGGTACGTCAGTGGAAAGTACCATTCTGTCCTCTGCAGAAGGGGGGTAGGACTTTCTTTTAAGTTTTAAGTTAGACTAATCTTAATCAAAATCCTTCTGTAATTTCTTACAATTCTATTCAAAAATGCATGTTGTTTTACAAAAATGTAGTTGAGTTATTTTCTTACTTAAGTGACACATCCCCTGCTTTTTCTTATCTAAGTGGTAGTGTCCGAGGCATTGAGTCTCCTGTGACAGGTGTGTGTCAGTCAGAGACTCTCTATCTGATCTTTGAGGTAGAGTTAAATGTCCAGCCCAATGTCACGGTCTCACAGATGGCTGTTGACGTGAGATGGCTGAGCCAACCTGGGCTTAACTAGCCCAGTGACAGCATGGCATTTACTCTTGATCACTCTAATGAGGAGTACTTTGAGTTTGACTCCTCTTCAGAGATCCTGGAAATATCTACCTCGTCTTACATTAGCTCAAACAGTGCTGATGATGAGGATAATGAGGAAGATGCAAAGCCGTATACCATGGAGGAAGGTACAGTACCTGTGCCCTTTGATATTTTGATCCTTTTAAAAGTCAAAAGTCCTAGTGCTATCAAAGACACGTACTGTCACAGTAACTCGATGTCTTTCAGCAATGGTCAAGTTGAAATTATTGCTCATTTTGAAATCTAAACAATCTAAACAGGTTTTTCCATCCTTGGTTGGTGATGACATAGAGCATATAAAATGTACACAATGCGTTAGATTCTTCATCTTGTCGGGTTTCCATCTTCTTTCTGATCTTATCAATATTTGTATTTCATAATATTCGGTGTAAACACTCAGGCAGTCATTTGTGTTAGAACATCATTACTGATGTTAGTGCTGAAGGACATCGGGGAGATACACAGTTTGAATCATTTAGTTTCAGTGTATTAATCATAAAGTTTCAGGAGCAAGTATTAAAATATGATTTAGCTTGTGACTAATTAAGGTCATGGCATGCTGTTTAGATTTATTACGAATTTGCTCTGTCCCAGAACATTTCTCAAGGTTGATCATGTCAACACTGCACAGACCATTCTCATGGTATTACAGTATGCACTGCAAGTATACCATTATATAACGAGTAATACTTAACTATATCAACCATGTTTTTAAAAATATTTTTTGGCCTAGGATTTAGTTTCGAAACCAATTTTCCTCAGGAATTGACAGTAAATTTAACAAATAATTACAAAGCAATGGCAAGTACCACACTGAATTAAATGTGACATTTTTAAGTAGAAATAAATAGTATTTTCTTGTAAAACACTTTCTCTTATCTTTTGTTTCTTCTTTTTTTACAGTGTAACCTTTGGTGATGAATACAATAATAAAAATAATAAAATAATAAAATAAACTGATATTCATTAATTAATATGATTGTATTATCATTCTTATGAATTGAAAATAATTAGAATAATACATTGTGTCTCCTAAGTACAGAGCATAAAACAAATAGCTATAAAAACAAAAGCTAGTAGCATCTTAGTTGAAACCTGAATATATAATTAATTATTTAAAAATGTTTTATTTTTAAACTAACACTAAATTCAAGTATTCTTCAGTGTATTTAATAATGGTTGTTTGTTTGCCCTAATTTATATATGTGAGTAATTTTTCCTCTATTTTACCTTTATCTATGTAATTACATAAGACAGTGCAAACAAAAAAACAAAAAAAACAAAAAAAATTGTTTTCATGTCTAGTTATAATCTTATTATTCCTTATTACAGTGTACAGTCACCCCACAGCAACTTAGGTATAACACACTTAAAGTACTAAGTGATCAAATGTATTTTATCTTATAATCAGGTTATAAAGATAGGCATGGATTGTATTCTAGAACACCATTGTTATTCTAGGTGAAGTAAGATGTGCATTTAGGGTTAACATTTTTATAATCAGTTGCATGTATTAATAATTGTGACACTATTACACTGTAAAACAAACTTACCTTATTAATTTTTCGTACTGTGAAATGCTTTAAATAATTGTACAAAAAACTCAGGGTATATCCTTCTGGTGTTATAATGCATTAGCTCTATAGCAGTGTAGCAATCAGTAGGTAGATTATCTCTGCAATGTTAAATTGAATTGTTTATTTTCAAGAAGCTACTGTATAAAAATAAAACAGAAGCTTATATGTCAGGATCAGGACTGTCTGTGTCATGTTGTGCCTGGTTATGTTCCCTTATTTGGTATGTTACAGTCCTCTTTTAGTTTGATTATGATTCCTGACACCTGTGTTTCCCCAATCTTTCCCTGTATTTAAGTCTTAGTCTGTGCAGTCTGTCTCTGTCGGGTCTACTTGTCATGTTCGTGTGTTTCCTGCTGTTCCCAGTGTTGAATGTACCCTCTGTTTCTTGGATTAAAGACTGTTTCGTTTATTCCTCGTCTCCATCGGTCCTCACCATCACAGAGTGTGACGGAAGAACCAACCAAAAACAGTTACCTCTGTGTTTTCACCTCCGTTTGTTTTCTAGTTTTTCTCAGTGTTTTTGTTTCCGTTGTGTTTCCCTCATGGATGCCCTCCTTCGCCCAGAATATCTCCTCCTCCTGCTGGAGCAGGGGGATAGATCGATCGAGGACCATACAAGACTGCTAGCAAGCACCACCAGCTACCCGGACGACGCGCTCTGTGCATTCTACTATGCCAGTTTAAACACCGCATGCAGAGCGCCGTCTTCCGAAAATGGGCCTCTCATCGTCACTCCCGAGGATGATCTCGCCAGCTCCACTCCGGACCCAGAGCCCAGCCCACCATCTCCCCGCTGTGAGGAGCTAAAGCCCGAGCCCACCGATGATGGAGAGCCAATTCCCGCCGCGATCTACGAGCCAGCGCAATGCCAAGTGACTGAGCGGAGGCTTGCCCAGGAAGTAGAGCCCAAGCCGTCAGACCAGGTGCGAGAGCCGGCGACAATGCCTGCCACGAGGGAGAAAGCCGTGGACGGTGTGAGCGTGGAGAGGAGCTCTGGTCCCTGCACCGCGGCTGAGGGTGAGCTGAGTATGGCGCGGCGAAAGTGCCAAAGCGATGAGGAGAGGGCTCCAGTCCCCGAATCCAGTCCAGGGCACGCTCCAGTGCCCGCTCCTAGAAAGCGCTCTTCAGTGCCAGCTCCTCGTAAGCGCCCTCAAGTGTACGCTCCTCCTGAGCGCCATCCTGCTCCCGTGTTCAGCCTAGAGGGGGCTTCCAATCCAGAATTAAGCTCTGAATGCCCGGAGACGCACAAATGCCTGCCCTCCCACCCGCTCCTGCCTCCTCCACCGCTGTCATCTGGCAACCCCTCTGCTCACCCTCAGCCCACCATCAATACGGTGCAAACCCTGTGGGTCTGCCATCCTCCAGCGTTGCCGTGGCTGGTGAATCCCTCACCTCCGCCTCCAGCCTCCGAGGCCTGGACTCCGCCTCGGCCCGTAGACCCAGCGGCTCCACCTCGGCTCCTAGCTCCCTCACCTCCACCATCACCCGTCAATCCACCTGCTCCACCAGGCTCCCTCATCCCTCCGGCTCCGCCTTGATCGGGCGTCGACCCGCCATCGCCTCAGGACTCCGCTCCTCCGGCTGCACCTCGTTGCTCCGTCCCACCGGCTCTATTGGGCTCCTTCCAGCTCCACACCCCCAACCCCCCTTGGGTCATCGTCGACTCCGGCTCCGCTGCGGATCTCTGGATCTCCGCCTCGGTCGCCAGAGCACTCGGCTCCACCCTGGCCCCCCAGGATCCTCGGCATCCACCTGGCTTGTTGGCTCTCCGTCTCCGCCTTGGGCTCCTCCACCACCTGCTCCGCCGCCGTTGGTCGGCCCCCTGGAGTCGGCAGCCATTCCTCCTCCATGGCTCCTCCCTCCGTCGGCTCCACCGTGGGTCGACATTATGGCGGTGGCCTCGGATCCTCGGCATCCTCCTGGCTCGTTGGCTCTCCGTCTCCTCCATGGCTCCTCCCTCCTTCGTCGCCTCCCTGGTCTCTGTCTGCCAGCCTCCTCCCGGATATCCGTCCTCCTCCGGAACCCCCTCCCAAGTTCCCACCCATGCCTCCCTCTGTTGTTGTTACGGTGCGAGGATGCACCTTCCGGGAGGGGGCATAATGTCAGGATCATGGATTGTCTGTGTCATGATTTGCCCCTGTTTCTGTTCCCTTATTTGGTCATGTTCCTGTCCTCGTGTTGTTGATTAGTCATCCCATACACCCGTGTTTCCCCAATCATCCCCTGTATTTAAGTCCTAGTCTGTGCAGTCTGTCTTTGTCGGTTCTACTCGTTACGTTGATGTGTTTCCTGCTGTCTCCAGTGTTGATGTACCCTGTGTTCCATGGATTAAAGACTGTTTCGTTTATTCCTCGTTTCCATCGTTCCTCACCATCACAGAGTGTGACATTATAACTCACTAACAATACATTTACAATGCATTATATAATGGCTTGATTGAAAGTGCTATTGAAAAGCTGTAAATATTTATTTCTGTATATGTAAGTGAAAACTGACCTTTTGTTGAAGGTTATTTCAGGACCAAGAAAGTCACCTTTATTAATGCACTAAACAAGATGTGTGTGAGCTATTAATGCCTGACTGTGTTCTTTGTGTCCAGTTTACAGTGTGGGAATAATTGTCTCTGTGCAGTGGGAGCTGGTCTGATGGCAGCTTGTTGTGTACGGTTGCTCTTAGTTTGTTGTTTGGTCTGGTCTTGAGCGTCATGGTACCAGGGTCATTGAAGTGTATGTGTACCCATGCTGGTGGACGGAAAAATTTGTTATCGAGTGTGAAGCACCCTGTCCTAGCAACTTAGACCAGCAGCTGTTAATAGTCTAACTTGGCATTTAATGAGTGTTTACCCATGTAAATAAACCTTGCTAAGCAGGTTAATTTATTTGTGATGGCCATTGAGCTATGAAAGGTACATAATGTGATGTCCCTAAAACGTGGTGAGAAATATCTGGGGTATATACTGTATGTGGTATATATTCTGTTCAGTGAGTTTTTTTTAGATGTCTCTTTTAAATGACATTTGTACTCCATAACAGCATGCCACATACACTTTCAAACAAAATATTAACACCCCTGCTCATTCTTTACATTTGTGATTTTTGAATAATAGGAATGGTCTAAATATGTTAAAACATATATAAATATATAAAATATTATTTATATTCCCTATATTATTTTTTATTAAATTTACCTATATTATTATTCTTTATCAAAATAGCCAACTATTTAAAAAAGCTAGTTTTTATTAATTATAAAACTTTTTTCCTAAATAAATTAATACCTTTTTTTAGCAATGATGCATTAAATTGCCATTTACAATGTTACAAAAGATTTCTATTAAAAATCAATTAAATTTTAAAATGTGTTTAACAGTTGCTTTAAATTTAAATAATGTTTCACTGTTTTTTTTTTTTTTGAATCAAACAAAGAGACTTCTTTCAAGAACTTTTGGGGAAAAAAAAAATATCTTACAGGCCCCAAACTTTTCAACAGTAGTGTATATTTTTTTGTGAAGTGTTATTATTTATATTTAATAAAAGTAATTTCAAGCATTTAAGCTTCAAGCCTTTAGATCTAATAGTCTTTAAAATCACAAGAAAACTAATTTAGTTCAAATTGTCCAAACATTTAAATGATCGTTTCAGTGATCTTTTTTTATTTTATATTTTTTGGAGTTAGTATGGAAAGCTTCTGTCAAGTGAGACTGCAATTTGTTTGTGCATTTTTAA
This sequence comes from Sinocyclocheilus anophthalmus, assembly GCA_018155175.1. NCBI lineage: Eukaryota > Metazoa > Chordata > Actinopteri > Cypriniformes > Cyprinidae > Sinocyclocheilus > Sinocyclocheilus anophthalmus. The sequence goes on along the minus strand of JADLZN010001114.1, from coordinate 578,010 downwards.
CATTATGATTTTTATTATTGATTTTGGTGGTTGAATTATTGAACACTATTGGAGGCTGATCTGTTTAGGACTTTGGTTTGTTCTCAGGAACTATAATTGTTCTTAAATGAGAATAATAGCACACAGCAATACCATTGCTGTACTTTGAGATGCATTGGGTGGATTTGTTAGGTTTACTATTCATCCGAATCCTATCAGCCATTGTTGTAGAGTGACTCACAGTTCATAACAAGATCTGCTGATCTAAGTTTAACCTACAGTACAATATAATGAAACCATGCGTCAAACTATTGCTCCTAAATAAATATTTTCAACCTTGATCAAATAACACTGAAAATGTTCTGCATTATTGCCTGAGTTGATAGTTTCAGGAGAAGAATAAAGTATGGAGCTGATGAGTGTTTAAATGAGTCTTGCTCCAGAAATGTTTCTGTGTGGTTTATTGCTGGGTGTTGCAGGTCAATATCTGGGTGTTGGATTCAGGTGCTGGCTGGGTAGAGTCTCTGCTCTCTCTGTACTGAATGTGATGCAGATGGAAATGTCTGCTTTGCATTTGATTCTTTAACACCATTCTTATTTTTGTGCTGCTTTTGAATTGTTGGAAGCATTATCGTGTTTTCTAGTGTCCTTCTCACCAGCAGTACAGCAATAATGTAAATGTAGTGTTAGTTGTCCTAATGAAAATAAAAAATAGATTCCCTTAAAAGTGTAAACTATCATAACATTCTTTTTTTTCTTTTTTTTGACCAGTCAAAAATTTTCTGAATTTTGGGACGGCACTATGTGTTTGTCAAACCAGTGAAATGACGATTTTGTTTGGTAATTGTAGTGGTGCAGAAATCACACACTGCAGCTTTGAAATGGGCAACATGTTAATGTAATGAAAAATGGGAGTTTCCATTATGCATATATTTAGTTTATGATTAATCATATTGCTCATTGCTCTGTAAAATAGTTAATTTCACCTTTGGACCAGGTCATTTGTATTGCATGATCATATTTTTTATCATGCAATATGAAATATTGTAAATTTATCTTTGGACCACATTTTTATTGCATGCTAATATTTTTTTATCATGCAATAAAATATTTTCTTATATCGTACTAAAAATGCTTTGCTTCAAACATGTCGGCAGGGAGGATCTGCTGGTTGTGACTATAATAAATCCATTGGAGATTTAGAGCTGGAAATATGTGACTGTGTGATAATGACAGAATTCGATGATGGTAATGTGTGTTATGCCGAGTTCACACTGCACGATATTCAAAGTCGTCGGATCACCGTTGTTTTCACACTGCACGACTATCTGAGGTAGCAGTCAGTCGCTGCTGTGTTCACACTGCACGATGGATCGGCGACAGGGAGTTTCACACTGCATGACTTCACAATAGGAAGAATCGCCGACAGCTCTGTCTGGTCCGCAAACGACGTTTCACAACAAAACACACGCGAGAAGTGATAAGGAAATAACGCGAGAACCCACGTGTGTCAGACCGGAGTTCTCGAGCAAGACTGAATTATTAAAAAAAATATATATATAGCCTGCAAATTGTCTGTGAGCTGATTTCCAGCTACAAGGAAAAAAAGAAAAACTGATTATGCAGGAGGGAGATGCAAGGAACAGGGATTGGGTGTTCTGCAAAGAGAGGTGGAGGTAAATAATTTTGCAGTAACTGTTATGCTGATGTTGTGGCTGGTCAAGCAAATGTTTGTGCTTGTTTCTGTATGATATAATTGTTCATATATATATATATTAAAATACTGATATTCTGGTCTATAACTCCCCGAACTTCCCTCTGCCCTGTATATTGGTCTCTCATTGGCTGTAGGTCATCGCCGATGTGTTTTTCAGTCAGAATTCATTGCACACAGCGTGATTGTGAATCGCCGACAGCTCCAGATATTTAGTATGCCAAATATTTTGCGGGCGTCTGACGTGTCGGCGATTCCCTCAGATCGCGTCTTTGATCGTTCACACTGCGTAATTGTCATTTGCGTGAACGAGCACCGATTTGCCTCCGATTTCGGGCATTTGTCGGCGATTTCGCAAAACCTGTCGGCGAGTGAAAAATAGGGCTAAAATCGTGAGGTCTGAACTCGGCATTAGGGCTGTGCAATTAATCGCACCAATCACGGAACCGGCTTTACTGAGGAGATGCGCATTACAATCGCATGCGATTAATTGCACAGTCATGGCAGTGTTGGGGGGTAATATATTACAAGTAACGCAAAAAGATTACGTTTTTCAAGTAACTAGTAAAGTAACAAACTACTTTTTAATTTACAAGAGAATATCTGAGTTACTTTTTCAAATAAGTAACGCAAGTTACTTTTTTTCCAATTTAATGATTGACAGCTCTCCTGTCCCCATGTTGAGAGAAATCAGAAGATGTTACTGTAGTTCTAAAATAAATATGAATATGCATTAATTCATCTCACTCACAAAAAAAAACAAAAAAAAACACAGATTCAGTATTCCTCAAAAGTAATAAAAATAATGCAACTCAGAATAAGACGCAAACCTGCAATAATTAAATGTTAAATGACACAAATATCCTTTATGTATTTAATAACCAATGTCTTTGCTTCTGACCTTCGATGATCCAGTGCAACCACTAATAAGCAGAAATTACTCTAGACAAACATTTGTGTCTTTTTTTGTTTATTGCTGAAGTGTGTTGAAATGTCTTCTTCTGCATTCTACTGTACGGACGTAAATTTACTTTCCCTTCAGCCTGAGGCTTATTCATTTCACTTTTGGTGTGAGAAGGCTTTTATATTTGCCAAAAATAGAACTTTTTTATTTTAAAAACAAACAAGCAAGCCCTGTCCAGATTTAAAAAGTAATGCAAAAGTAACGTAACGTATTACTTTCCATAAAAAGTAACTAAGTAACGTAATTAGTTACTTTTTAGGGAGTTAACGCAATATTGTAATGCATTACTTTTAAAAGTAACTTTCCCCAACACTGGCCCTAGGTGTGTGTTATCTCCATTGTGAGCAAATAAATGATGCTTGGGCTGTTCTCGATGCATAAGGTCGATATTAATTCGCGTTTGGAATTTATTCATTGATATTGATTATTTATTGATAATAATTGTCTATATTAATTGAAATTTTGGAATCACTGCAAAGAGAATCAAAAGTCCTGGTGAATAAAGAAGTGCACTTAATTGTATTGAATGTATTAAATGTATTCAAATTCTAAAAGTATATAAAAAAAAAAACAATTTTTGCAGATATAATATTAATGAAATTAAAAAAGGCCATTTAAGTGTACTTTCAGAGAGTATTTTCACGACTTATTGACATATAGGTCTGGTTTCACAGATGGGGCTTAGCTTAAGCCAGGACTAGGCCGTAGTTCAATTAGGATTTTAAAGTAATTTTTATAAACATGCCTTAGAAAAAACATTACTGGTGTGCATCTTGAGACAAAACAAGGGCACTGACATATTTCAAGATCAATCAGTACAAGTTTCTTTCAGTTGAAACTAGGCTTAAGCTTAGGCTTTAAGTCTGTGAAACCAGGGGATAAAGATGTACTTAAGTCCTACTTAAGTGGGTCACACAAAAGCAAACTGAAGTTCAGCTAATTGCGTTTAATTTAAATTGAATCTATTTTTATTTGCTGAAAACATGCAAAAAAAAACATTCAGTAAGGTTAGATTCATTTAAAGGATATTATTTTATAATAAGTAGGGCTGCACGATAAATCGCATGCGGTATTTAATGCGCATCTTGTCAGAAAGCCGGTTCTGTAATCAGCGGTAAATCTTTACTGATAAGATGCGCGTTAAACATCGCATGCGATTTATCGTGCAGCCCTAATAATAAGTATGTTTTATATATTCATAATAAGTATATTTTTTAAAGTATGTTCAAGTTTACTTCTTTTTCACAAGTATATCCAAATGTGTTCTGAGCATGTAAACACCTATTATTATTACTTTATATACTGGTACTTTTGTGTTTCAAACACAGTGTACCTGTAACATAGAATTGTTTATTTTGAGTTTGTCATTGAGTATGTCATTTTTCATTTTTATTCCTCTGTTCCCACAGTTCTATGTGCTGATCGAGTGGGCCAGATGACTAAGACATATAATGACATAGATGCTGTGACACGTCTCCTGGAGGAGGTAAGCCGTGGGAAGTGGGAGGATTTAAAAATAAAAAATAGAGTGAAGGATTTTTTTTTTTTTTTTGGTGTAAAGAGTGTCTCACGTGTTGTGATGTAGGTCTAACAGTGTACCATAATAGTTCATGATTACATGAGTATCATCCACAGTCTTGCATTCCTGCACTGGATGATGTTCCCATACATTTTAGAGAGATTATAATTACCGTATTGACCCGAATATAAGAGGAAGTTTTTTTTCTTGGAAATACATCTGGAAAAAGGGGGGGGGGTCATCTTATACTCAGGGTCATCTTATATTCGTGCCAATACGTTATTGTGAACTAGATATAATATCCATGATGGTTTTTTTTTCACGAACCAGGATTTTCATCTATTTATATTGAGTTTCTGTAAAACGTAGTAATAAAGCCTCTGAAAGTTTCATGCTATCCAGATTAGCACAGTTTGATAGTGAATGTAAAGCTAAACAGAAAACTTATGGGGTCACTTTGTGTTCCTTTGTGTGTCAATTCAGAAAGAGCGGGATTTGGAGTTGGCAGCTCGTATTGGCCAGTCCCTGCTGAAAAAGAACAAAACCCTCAGCGAGAGGAACACCTTCCTGGAGGAGCAGGTGGAGCACATACGAGAAGAGGTAAGAGAAGAAAACCGAAAGGTGAGACAAGCCTGTTGGCTAATGTCATCTTTTCTTTCTAAATTTATTGTCAATAGTGGTGCCCGAAATTACACACCCTCTAAAGAAGAATGATTTTAAACAGCACCAGATTAGGGTTGTTTAAGCTTGCAAAAATAGCAGAACCCTTTTTGATACTAAAAAGACCCCTTCTGAAAAGGTTCCATGAAGAACCATAGTTTGAAAAGGGATGTATAGAACCTTAATGGTTATTTAAAGAATTTTTAATCAATAGGTTCATTAATAATTATTTAATATTCGTTTTATTTTATTATTTATTCATTTTATGTTTATACCTGCATTGTCGTATAATACCTTGAAACCTCTATTAGGGTTTTCCATAAAAACAATTTAAAAAACACTGACAGCAACTGTCAGTTAGGTATTTATATTTTTATTGACATGGGAAGTTGTACCAAAAATGATGGTGTGCTAACAACCTTCAAGCTAACAACACAACTAGTTGAATGCATAAATTATTATTAACATTGAATATAAATACATCAAGAAATAAAACATTATTGATAGAAACTGTCCAGTTACACTTTGTAAGTTAAAATTTATTTTAAGAAGGATATAAAGTACCTGTTGACAGTCTGTGAAGGTGGAGCTCCAGAAAATCAATAATGAGGTGGCTTTGAAAGTATTTATTCATTTATTTTAAGAAGCAAAAAGGTGGGAATAAATAACTTAAAGAACCATGTCAGCATAAAATGGTTCTTAGTATTACTAAGTACAGTATTACTATGTGTAAAGAACCTTTAAAAAACATTCTTTTTTAGCAGCATAAAACATTTGATCTAAAAACATTCTTGTAAAAAACGACACAGTCTATTTGAGTCTACAGTTATTGCTGCGTGCATACGGTGACTGTTCATATGCATCCATGCAGGTGTCTCAGCTGCGTCACGATCTGTCGATGAAGGAGGAACTCCTGCAGTTCTACACAAGTGCAGCTGAGGAGAGTGATGGAGAGTCTGCTTCTAGCACACCGTGAGTCCATGAGTCCAATAATAATAGAACTCCACACAATCTGAGGTATCATTCATGCATTAATAAAGAATGAATGATACTTCAAATTGTGTGGAGTGCTATTATTTTTCTATTTTTGCCTGAAAATTGTACAAATCTGTTATTTTCAGTGAGGAGATTTCTATGTACTAAAGAAGGCACATCTGTTTGTGATTTTTTTCTTTGCAGTATTCGCAGAAATGACTCGTCTTTTACGGTCCCGAATTACCTCCCTCTAGATTCACTACAGAAGAAACTCTTTGACCTGGAGGAAGAGAACATCGTCCTGCGATCAGAGGTGAGAGAGTGAGGCCTGGCATCACATCGTTCAGCTGCTCTTAAGAATGCTTTGCATAATATTATTCGAAACAGCCTCCAGTCAGACTTATCAGAGGTATATGACATTTCAGAAGTATATCACATTTCCAAGACAAACAAAATATGTAACGGCTTCATTCCCAGATAAAGATATTTGCCAGTTATCTCTGCGCTTTAGTAAAATAAAACTTGGAAATAATAATAATATGATAACTTATAACCAAATTATAAACACACCCACAAAGATATATGGGTAGTTAAAAATGTAATTTGTATAACTTAATACCTTTTAAAAGTTCAAAAATTGTAAACATTTTAGATTATATGATTATAGGTTTTGACACTGCAAAAAGTCCGAGGTAAATTCACCGTCACATCAGAATGTCTCTCTTTCTTGATGTATTGCCCCCTCACTGTAACTGTAGATCTGCATTAACGTGTGTGGGGCATCTGACCCCAACAGACAGGTGGAATTGCATGCCTCACTGACGATGAAATCTTCATCCACACCTACACAAGACCTATTCACAACAAAACATTTTAGAAACTTCAGTAACAACAGATGAACACAAATGGGCCATGCCATGAAAACAACAAGCTTGTGTATCAACTCCATAGCTTTGCCTTTTGCTGTAGATTAAATTCAGCCTACATTGTTTTGCACTAAAACACGGGCACTAGACACCAACCTGTTCTTCTGACAAGAACACTGAAACAAAGAATGAGTCTTGTAAAATGATGCCTCCGTTGTTTATTCAGATCATTCCTTAACATGTGTGTGTGTGTGCATGCGTGCATGTGTGTGCGTGTTTATAGGCAAATCACTTGGAGACAGAGACCATCTCGTATGAAGAAAAGGAACAACAGCTTGTAAATGACTGTGTTAAAGAACTCAGTGAGTAGATCCACCTATTACACCATCAACGATCATATTCCCTCCCAGTGTAAACTTGATATTACATAATCATCCTACACTAGTTAAATTGATGTATGCTATTCATTGCCTTATTGGTCCATCATTGTAGTATAACAGTTTAGTTATTAATGGCTTGAACTGCACATACTGAGGGGCTAATATATAACTTGCTTTGAATGGGGATTGGGGACTTTCCATGGTTTTTGTTTACTAAGGGTGCGTCTCTTCCCCCTTAGGAGATGCTAACATACAGATCTCTACGATTGCGGAGGAGCTGGCTAAGAAAACAGAGGACGCCTCTCGGCAGCAAGAGGAAATCACACACCTCCTCTCTCAGATCGTGGACCTGCAGAAAAAAGCCAAATCTGTGAGTTATCCTCACTGTCCAGTAGACGTGATTAATACATGGCTCTCTGAAATGCTTGTTTCAGATTGGTCAATATAACACAGAATAACCCAGAATTGGACAATATAACACAGAATACAATCTTATAAATATGAAACTGTACTTAAAAACTTTAACGATAAAACCATTTATTGTATTTATTTATTTCACTAGCTTGACTAGTTTTCTTTAGTGTGATATAAGAACCAAAATTAATGCTGCTGTGTTCAATGTTCATTGCTAATAAGAAATGTATTAGTGAAGCATAATCACAACAGTTTTTCATTTGGTTCTAATTTAGTTTAGTTTGTTGTGCTGTCAGTTATAGGAAGCAAAGTTCTGTCTGCGTATTCATGTGTAATGTTTGTTATTTTTCAGTATGCACTAGAAAATGAAGAGCTCACCCAGCACCTGGGAGCTGCTAAAGATGCCCAAAGAGCACTAACAGCAGAGGTAACACATGCACACACACTCAAACGCACCAGCATATTCACATACTAATGTAATTCAACTAAAATGCCGCCATGTAACAATTAACCATAAAATTGATGTGTATTATCTTTTGAAATGTGTGATTTGAATTGAAACTGTGATCTGACTGATTAAATGAATTTTACTGCTGTTTTCACCTGCTATCAGTCTCTTTATCTCAGTCTTTATCTGTTTCTTTCTGTCTGTAGCTGAGGGAGCTGGAGGATAAGTATGCTGAATGTATGGAGATGCTTCATGAAGCTCAGGAGGAACTGAAGAACTTCAGGAATAAAACGCTGCCTCTAAGTACACCGCGACGATTCCACTCACTCAGCCTCTTCCCCATGGTGAGAAACGGACAACAAGAAAATTATTATTGTTTTAATATTTTGTTAAAATTGTAAATGTAATAATGTATTTAGGGCTGTCACGATTCCTCGATTCAATTCGAGTACTTGATTATAAAAAATCGAGTGTCGAGTAACCGGCAAAATACCGGAAATGGCACATTCCACGGACAAGAATCCATGAAATGCATTATTATACAGATTTCTAAGGCTGCAATATATATTAAACCTTTTGAAAAATCACTAATAAAGCATAGTTATTTTTTTTTGTTTTTTTCTATTGTGAGTCATACAAACAACAATTCAATTAAATAAATAAATGCGATGCAGGTTTAATATATGCGAGCATGCGTGTAGGTTACGTTCGTGCATCTCAGAGCGGCTCCGTTCACAGGAAATGCTGCTCCGCACAAACTGCTATCGTTTGCATGTGTGGAGCATCTCAAACTCCATCTTTGCATATTACTGTGAGTTTGGGTTTATTATAAGGTTCATCTGGGAATGCAGCGTGCACCATTTTATCAGATTAGTAAGGTAAATCATTTATAAACCTTTGCCAATACGAGTTTACACGTTTTGATGTCCACATATTCAAGAAATTACAGTGGCTGTAGCATTTCTGCCCTAAAGAAATGGCCAAATATTAAAGATTAATTGGACATTTTAATTAAATGTTGTTTTGTCAATATTAACCCTTAAATGCATGGATGTTTCGCCAATCATTATTACATATTCAGGTCTTTAGCGACCTGGATTTGTATATCTAACACAGAGGTTCCTCTTAAGTGCTGCACACATGACAAGAGACAACATAAACTCCGAGGAATTATTGCTAACAATTACAAAAGAATAAAATAAAGCATATTTTGTTACATTTTACATCACTGTCATCGTCAGAGTGCATTTTCCCAGTACATTCAGCATCTGGCTCATATTTGTGATCTTAACCATATTCTCTAAACTATCATTTTCAATTATTTCAAAATCAATATTTTGATCACTGGTAGCTTATTCACCACAATAAGTAATAATTATGAGTGAAACATCACATAACCATTGTGTATCAAACAGTGCCACCTTGAGGAAAAAGATGCATCGCACATATTGAGTCATCAGATAGCAGCTGTGAACCGGCTCGTTTCCTTCGGCCAGGTCTGAGTGAGGGAAGTGCAGAGACTCTGTGTCATTGACGGCTTCAGATGCAGAAGAGTGCTACACCGACTCAAACAACATGGCCCAGCATGGGCAGCAAGATGATCCGCTTCCTAACCAAGGCTGTGGAGGATCTCGGCCTGGCTTGGTTGGCTCCAGAAGAGCCTGCCCACTGCCCTCATGATGAGTGATACCTGAAGGGACACCGTCAACAATCCTCCCGCCAATGGCTGCCCTGTTTCTGCTGACAGTTAATGAGGAACTCACCAGGCCTGCCCCCTACTCCGCGCATGTTAATCCCTTTACTTGTGGCCACTCTCACCACTGTTGATGGCTCTGAAGAACAAGGTTATAGCAAGCTCAGTCTTCTGGAAGAGGCGGTCGCTGTGCATCTGTGCCCTCCATCGGCCCTGGGGTTGAAAGCCCATTCAGTGCACCCATCTACGCCCTGCAGGACTATCTCAGCCCTAGTGAACAGGGCTTATTCAGTGGCAGGCTGACTCAGCGATTCACACGATGGTGGTGCTCCAAGTGTTCCAGGCTAAACTTCTCCACACCATGGACGAGTCCAGCCAGAGTTCTGATGCCTTCAGAGAGCTGCGCAAAGTGACTGACTTTGCTCTACTCACTAATAAGGCCACTGTGCAGGTGATCGGCAAGGACATGGCGAACTTGGTGGTGCTGGCTAAATCTAACGGAGATCAGGGACAGGGTTGGTTCTCACCGAGGCCGGAACTCCCTCGAAGAAGTCTCGCACTTGCTCTCCATCCCTCCACTTAACACTGAGCGATGGAAGCTCCATTCAAGCTGCGTCCGTCCTTCCCATTCAGTGCGCGCTCAAGCAAACTCCCACTGTGATAGGAGATCCACATACTCAAAAGAGCATTTCTATTCTCCTCATTACCACGAATGTCAGTTCCCTGCCTCCGTGCGGCGATATACCATTCGAGAAACTCAGACCACTTGCCATCCGGTTTCAGGCTTGGAAAGTTATCCTGGATGTGTCAATTTGGGTTCTAAAAACCATAGAACGAGGCTACTTGCTTCAGTTCGCTTACAGACCACCTCGCTTCAGATGTATTCAAACTACGGTACAGGACAACGATGCTCACGTTCTCCGGTCCAAAGTACAAACACTGCTTGCAAAAGGAGCCATGGAAACGGTTCCTCTAGTGAACAGCGAGTCGGGCTTTTACAGCTGTTACTACCTCATTCCCAAGAAAGATGGCAGGCTCAGACCCATTCTTGATTTCAGGTATCTGAACCACTCGCTCATGAGCCATCAGCCATTCAAGATGCTGACTTTGAAACAGATCCTCGCGCAAGTATGCCCTGAGAACTGGTTTCTATCAGTGGATCTGAAAGATGCTTACTTTCATATCCAGATAGCACACCGTCACAGACTGTTCTTGAGATTCGCATTCGAGGGAGTGGCCAACCAATACACAGTCCTGCCATTCGGACTGTCTCTGGCCCCACACACTTTTACAATGTGCATCGACGTGGCGTTTTCTTTCAACTATTGAGAAGAATTGGGAATCCACATTCTGAACTACCTCGACGATTGGCTGGTTTTAGCCAGATCAGAATGGGAACTCATCACTCGCAGGCCGCTGCTGCTCAGCCACCTGGAACGGCTTGGGTTGAGAATTAATTTAGCCAAGAGCTTTTCGTCTCTCAGCCAGCAAGTAGTCTTTCTGGGGGCAGTTATTGATTCTGCCCGGTTGCGGGTATGGATTACGTCAGTTGAGACTGACCTCCAGAAGGAAGGTGGTTACGACATATGCCTCCAACTCAGGTTGGGGAGCCCTGTACGAGGGTGGACTGGCATTCGGCTCCTGGTAAAACCGGGAGCAACGCTTACACCATGTCTGGTCCATTGGACAACAGGACGGTGGTAGCTTTATCACTGACATGGCGGTCTAGGTCACGGTGGCCCTTCACAGGATGGCTCGACGCCTCCTTTTATGGGCACAAAGCTGAGAGCAGTTCATGTGCCAGGCAGACTGAACCAAGGGGCAAACATGTTGTCCAGGGACAATGTGGCTCCAGGAGAATGGAGACTACATCCCCAAATGGTTCAAATGATCTGGTCTGTCTTCGGCAAGGCAGAGGTGGACCTCTTCGCCTCAGAAGACAACTTTCACTGCCCAATTTACTTTTCGATACAGCGAGATGCCCTGGCCCACGATTGGCCCAGCGCTTGCCTGTATGCCCCCAGTTGCCCTGCTTCCTCAGGTCATCAGACGAATCAGGGAAGTCAGATATTCGGTCCTCTTGGTGGCCCCACTCTGGAGGAATCAGATATAGTTCCCTGAGTTGATTCAGCTGCTATCGGCAGCCCCCTTGGTCGATACAACTGAGGACTGACCTTCTCTCGCAAGCGAAGTGCATGATTTGACATCCCTGGCCAGAGCTGTGGAGCCAATTACTCAATTACCAAAATAATCGTTAGTGACAGCCCTAAATGTATTATTAATTTGTGAATTATTTATCATTAAATTAATATCTATCTATCTATCAATCTATCTATATATATAGAGAGAGTTATGAGGACATTTCTGAATTAAATATTCTGATAAGGTCATGTGATATCAGCTGTAGTATATTACTGTTTTAAAGCATTTATTGTTATTTAGTGTGTGCTACAGTAAGCAGTACACTAGTATGCTATATATACACTAGTATACATATGATATCACTGTTATTCCCCTGGCTAATGGTGTGTTTGTGCTTTGCGTGTAACAGGACTCTTTAGCTGCTGAAATTGAAGGCTCCATGAGAAAAGAGATTCAGATGTCTGATCCAGACGTAGAGGAACAAAGGTGTATTAGTGTTTCATTTCCTGTGTTCTGCCTATGTCCCATATCCAGCATGAGTTAAGAATTTGCATTCAGAGTCAGTTTCAGAGCAATATAACATATATTCTAATCTCTGTTACAAGGCGCTGTATGTTTAAAATGTTTTCCTATTATATTAGTGGATAATCGAATGGTTGTAGGTCCAAATCATCTAAGGATGGCATTGTAATCCATTTGAACTGTTTAAGGAGAGTAAGGAGAGAGAGAAAAAACCTCAGAACATTTCGCATGAACCTCTGTACATTCTTGTCTTCTCTTTTTGTTCAGGTTGCACCCTAAACGTGTCTTTGAGACAGTGCGTAACATCAACCAGACTGTTCGGCTGTGCTCCATGGGCCCGTCCCCCATGAACATCCCAGGGTCCAATCAGACATCCTGTACGAATTCCAGGCGTTCTAGTTGTCTGAGCACACCCCGTTCGAGCATGTACGGAGGGGACGGTGTTGAAATGGACAACCGCACTAACAGTATGCTGATGGAAACCCAGTCACATCAGGATGGGTAAGAGCATCAAACGTGGTTTTAAACCATAAATGTTTCAGCAGTATGATAGAAATGTGTTGTGTGTTTTCTTAACTATAGTTTGGGGACATTTGTTTTCTATTTGAGGACCTCCAGGGACATCATTTGGAAAAATTACATGGTTACAATTAGTTACACATTTTTAATAAATGATAATAACTGAGCACCAAATCAGTATATTAGATTGATTTCTGAATAATAATGCGTCACTGAAGATTTCCATCACAGGGATAAATTATTTATAAAATGTATTACAGCAGAAAATCATTATTTAAAATTTTGTGTGTATGTATGTATATATATATATTGTAACGGGGTGAAGAATCACACGACAAGAAATCTCAATCAATACCCCGGAGGGGGGATTTATTGGGGTGAGGGGTGCTCATGAGAAAGGTCCAGGTAGGTGCTCCGGTGCCGTGAGTGCTCTCTTCCTTCTTCCCAGTGCAGAGGGTCCGTGCAGTGCTCCTGTGGGGCTGGTCGGTCACTCGCTGCTTTCTGTGGGGAAAATGAGAGGGCGTGTTAGTGCTCAGTCTCATGGAGGAATCTCCTAGATGGCAGGGCTTGCGTGGTTTATGTAGCCACCGCCTGATGAGTTGCAGCTGTGACCGATCAGCCTGTGACGAGGATGGGCAGGTGTTCCTCGCTTGTTTCCAGGGCGATGCTGATGAAGCTTCGGGACGCTCGTCACACTTAGCCTTAGCCTTTTATCATATATTACAGTTATATTGTAACATGAAAATAATTATCAGCTTACATATTTGCACTGGCAAGAATTATATTGATTTGTTGGTCCTATTTTATATTAAAACAATAGAAATTGTTACATTTAAGTATGTGTGGGTGTGTGTGTGTGTGTGTGTGTGTGTAAGTTCTTCAGTAGTGGACATTAGACCACACTGTATTGTTTGAATCTTTGTCTGTAATATTTGTTCCAGCTCTGATGACTCCAACAGAAAGCCTGGCACGCCTGGCACACCCGGCTCTCGTGACCTGGAGGCGGCACTGCGTCGTCTTTCCCTTCGACGGGACAACTACATTAGCGAGCGGCGTTTCTTTGAGGAGGAGAGAGAGCGTAAACTCAACGCCCTGGCAGAAGAGAAGAGCGAATTATACGAGGAGAGAGATGGTGGGAGTGGCAGTGAAGACGCTGACCCCCTCACTCCGGCAGACAGCATCATGTCTCTGGGCACCCTGCACTCGGTTTACTCCATCTACAGCATCCGATCCTACCTGCCGGAGAAACTCCAGATCGTCAAGCCTCTGGAAGGTGACCGAGCCACGTCCAGGCCTTTCACCCTCTTATTGTTTGATGCTCTGTGGGCATTAATGCACCACAGTGCTGAAGACCTGTCTACACAACACTCCTTCTATTTCAGACACACACAACCTCGCTGCTGGTTTGAGATTTAGAAACGTCACACTATATACACACTACTGGTCAAAAGTTTGGAATGTAGAAGATTTTTTTTAAATGTTTTTAAAAGTCTCTTATGCTCACCAAGGCTGTGTTTATACGAAGCAAGTAAAAACAGTATATTCCGAAATATTTTAATTCAAAATAACTATTTTCTATTTTAAATATATTTACATTATTAATTTATTCGTTTGATTTTCAGCAGCCATTACTCAAAACGTCAGTGTCACGTGATCTTTCAGAAATTATTATTATATGCTGATGTGGTGCGTTAAAACATCTTGTTATTATCAATGTTAAAAATATTTTTGCTGCTTAATATTTTGTGGAAAACATGATGCATGCAATTTGAAATGTCTGGGACCAGTAAAATTAAAAAAAAGAAGAAGAAAAAAAGACTTCTATTAAGCAATAATGAGTTCAATTTATAAAAGGGCTTTTGAATTTATAATCGCATTCATAATGTTTACACAGTAACAGATTTTATTGATCAAAAACACTTCTAAATTATAAACTCAATTTCACAATATGACACACATACCACAAATGTTTTTACTGTTTATTTGCTGTTCATATAACTGATCATTTAAATGCAGTCTTGCTGAGCATGAGACTTTTCAAAAACAGAAAACGTATTATTCTGTTTATATATATATATCGATATATATATATATAGATAATTTCTATATACATATATATTTATAACACACACACACATGCACATAGAACTGCATTTGAAATTAGGATTAATGTGAGGAGCACAACTCTATCCATGATGCACTTTATAGTCTATATTTGTGTTGTTGTTTTTTTTCTTTTTCATAGAGGTAGTAGTACTAAGGCGTATTTTAAAATGGTGTTTTTCATTTACAAAAAGTTAGAAACATGCTTCTTCAAAGCTTATCTCTCACTTACTGTTTTATGTTGAGTTTATTATCTTCACGTATCAACAACAGGGTACTGAATTAATTAGCCTTGAATATAGGGCCTGCAACAGTTGTTACATTGCTCTTCCAGTTGAGCTAAGTGTTAACTGTAAACCTCACAGCTTATGATTTCATAATCTATCTCTGCGACCTCTGCTGGTTATAGTTAAAAGATAAACTAGGCAGTGTGACATAGCCTGCCCATTAGTAAAGCTTATTAGGAATTGCAGAAAACTCAAACGCATGTTAACAAATGATCAGTGCTCTGATTTCGTTAGCACCTTTGAGTATGTTTTAAAAGGTACTGACAGGAAATCTAATAGATTAACTCCAGAGAAAGGGCTTTTGAGGAATAGTTGGCTCAAAAAAATTAATTCTATCATTCACTCACCTATATGACATTCCAAACCTGTATGACTTTCTTTCTTCTGCTGAACACAAAAGAGTTCATTTTAAAGGATGTTGGTAACCAATTAATTTTGCTTACCATTGATGGAAAAAAAAAACGGAGCCATTTCTTTCAAAATATCTTCTTTTATAATTCCACAGAAAACTCATACAGGTTTGGAACAATATGAATTTTAATTTTTTGGGTGAACTATACATTGCTATATCTGTTTACTCCCTTCGTTTCTGTCAATTTTAAGTTTGTGTGTTTGCATCCTTCTTTTGTTTTCTTATCTTTTCATTTTCTTACCTGTCTGTTTTTAGCTCTCTAATAAACACAACGTTAATTTCTCCCTCCTCCTTTTCTCTTTCTTTGTTTTAGTCTGTCCACAGCAAGAGTCAATGAGTATCACAGCTTTGGTTATGTATCATGAACTTTTCAAGGGCACAGATTGTATTTAAAATAAAGTGGACTACATGCAAAGTTAATTAAATCCAAGACTACAGTACATACTATAATCTGAAATAACACCCCTAATTAAAATTACTCAATTATTAATATTAAATAGTTGAATATGTATTTATGATCATGTTATCAGTTAAATATGTATTTGCTGAACATCTGGACATAGAATAGAATAGAATAATAAAAACACATATTAAGTAATTTGTTAGATTATAATTTTATCCCTAAAATGTAATGGAATGCAGGCATACCTTACATTACAAAGACTCACTTATCAGTTCTATGTCTATATCTAAAAACTATGTCTTTTATCTCAATATTACAGAGTTGCTAAAGTGCTAAAGGTTTTCTGGACTAGCCATTTTAGCAGCATTTACATTACTGAACAGAAACCCAATATTTAGATCATGTCATGATGCGTTCATTCTTTCCTCATTTCTTTCGGAAAGCATTAAATGCTAATCTGAAAACTTTTATGTCACACTTGATGCATGTCACCTTGCGTTCATGATCTCAGAGTGTTCTCGGTGTTCTGTGGCATTTGCTACAGTTTGTATCTGATCTCCGCTCTCGTTTCCTCTACCCATCAGGTTCGGCCACTCTGCACGCATGGCAACAGCTCGCTCAGCCACACCTGGGTGGCATCCTGGATACACGGCCGGGCGTCGTGACCAAGGGCTTTCGACCACTGGAGCTGGACCTGGAAGAGGTGTACCAATTCACTGACCTGGAGGAAGATGAGCCAGGACAGCATTCCCAATCTGCCATCTCTACCTCTTGCCTGGGCTCTCTGCCTTGTTCACCTGCTTTGCGACGACCTCGTGCCAACAATACTGATAAGCAGGAAGAGCAGCTCAGAGAAAATGGAGGGACCCCTGGAGTGGGGTCAGATCGAATGGAGGCTGTAGAGAAGGAGGTCTTATCTGGTGAGGGACCCTCGTAACCCCACTAACCCTCTGGACAGGCTTAGGGGGGAGGGAACATAAAGCCTCACTATAAAACAGACAATGCCCTAGTGGAGTACCCATAAGCCCCAGTTGTATTGTGCCTGTGAGGGTCTAGGATGAGCTGGTTCTCTTCTCGTTCAGCTGCAGGCACACACCCACTGCACATCATCCACTCACCCTGAAGACAGCTGCCATATTCTTTTGAGTATAGTCATTTTTTTACATTTTACTGTCATTCTGCCTGTCAGTCATTTCTCTGGCTTTTCGTGCTGAAAAAATGAGAATTGAGCTTTTGGAAATGTTGAAAAATGCTTTAAATATTAATAAAGTAAAAAATAAAATAACCATAATATATAAATATGTTTTTGTATCAAAAACTGGAAATTGTCGTTGCCATTTCATTTGAATTATTAAATGTATTACTAAATATGTTTAAATAATAAATCAATAAAATAACTAAGATAATTTTATAATTATATTTACTACCATTTACATATAAACGGAGTCTACTATCTCCATGTATTGTATTATAGTAATGGGCAGTCTGAATTATCCTAAAATATGCTTAATTTATGTTTATTCATATATATATTTTTTTTTTCTTCTTTTTTTTCCTTTACAGGCTTTCAATATCCTTTAACAATTCACACCAAATCATTGATATTATATAAAATTGGTAGCTCTACTCTTATACTTATACTTACAAATATGAGTGTGATAATAAGTGATATTTAGTATTAGCTTCTAGACTCAATTCTCTTTTTCAGCACTAGTTCATTTCCTAAAGACTCCTCTCAGTCTCTCTTCTTACCTGCATTACCAGAGTTTAACGCCTGGGGGGGGAAAACACATTTATTTACTACTCACTCTCTCCACACACTTGTCCCCTGATAAACCTGTATGTGAGCACAGAGTGTGATGTTTGAAATTAAACTGTACATCACACATACACATCCCTGGATGCATTTAACACACATCATCACACATTCCCAACAGGAGCCCCAGCATGTAACTAGCATCCAGCTGGAGTTCTGAGTGTGTTCAAAGGATAATGTTACAGAGTTCTATTAAAAACGTGGAGGTGTGAGCCACAGTCATGTGAGTGAACAGACTCTAACGACACTGGAAAGAGGTCACATTGACACCACATGTACACAAACGCACTCCACATGCTTTCAAAGTCAGGCTTGTCGACTTCACAAACACGAAAGCCACATTTTAGAATTTTATACACAATGCTCACATACTTTCTGTGAATATCAGATGGCTTGAGTACACTTGTAAATAGCTGTGTTTGGTTTTTGCTTTTGTTCATTTTTGTTTTGTTTTGTTTGGGGCGAACTATCCCTTTATAATGACAATTGACAACTTTCTGCAGATAATTATTGAAACACAGTGCCAGCTCCTGTATATAATATGTTCTAGCTTGTCTGTAATAATCAAATTCATCATTTGATCTTCCTTCTTTCCCACTGTTCCCTCCTGCTGTTTGAAGCTATTTAAAACTGCATCAGGATGAATCATACAATTGAAACGTTATGATTTCTATGTAAATGTAAAGATCCCAATTCTGCAGTCACATTTTTAAGCACAATAATAGATTGCATTATGCCACAGTAGATTGCATTAGGTCTCCTCGGATCCTGAAGCAGTTTTAACTTCCTCTGTGCGTTCCTAAGTGTGTTTATGGTGTTGTGTACTGATGTTTGTCTCTCCTCTCTTGCTCTCCCCAGTTCATTTCCCTGGTAAATGTATGTCTCACACCAGCTCCACATACACCTTCACCACCTGCAGGATCCTGCATCCTACAGATGAACTCACCAGAGTCACACCCAGGTAAAAACTGTGTGGTCTTTCCATAAAACTGTCTTAACAACTTGTTAGTATACATTATTGTCAGAAATAGGTGCAAAAATTGTACTATTGGTACTGTTATGAACCTTTTGGGGGTAAAAAGGGTACAGAGTTGTCCCTTTGATGGTACTTCCCCAAGATGTTGTACACTTAAAGGTACAATTTTTGCACATTTTTTTTTGTGAGAGTGTAGGTGAAAAATAAGGGGGGGGGAACAATGGTCAGGCAAAAATTTTGCAAGAAATCTAGTCCTTTATGAAATCTGGGGCTTCCAAATGAGGGCACATAAAAAGAACAAAGCAGGGAGAAGCAAACTTTGGAACCATAATACAACAAATGGGACACCTTATGGTTTATTGTACAGTCTTAAATCTCTATTAAGGGTTCCAGACAAATAGCTTGTCTCTATAGCAACCATACTGTACAGCTGTGTAACTGGCTCTCTGCAGGTCATATGACGAGGATGATGAGGCGGCTCACTATCATGTAGTTCTGGTGGCGGGCTTAGAGCAGACTCACTGAGCAGGGCCCCCTGGGGGTGAGGATGAATAGCATGACTAGCCTAGTACTGATTAAACCTTGTGTCATGGGAGTGTGCTATTCTCTAGCCAAACACAAACCACTCTAATGGTCTAACTGGATGTATTGTAAGAATGTTTCTCAACCTAACACCAGAACCTTTTTCTGGGTGACTTTAAGCATTATGACATAACCAATTTATGTGTAAATAACACAAAGTGTGTATGAATCTGTCTGATTATGTCTGTGGGTGTATTGTAAATTATTGTAAAGCAGAGTGCATGAAAGAACAGATTGATAACAGAGCCATGATGTCTAATCAAATAATGTAACAATATATAAATCCCGTGAGGTTGTATGTCAACAGGCTGTTAATCTATAATCAAAAAAATGTGTATCCAAAATGATAATGAATGAATGCTATTGAATTTTAATATATTAGCTTACTTTTAATTTTTATTTTAAAATAGAACAATGGCATTCCTGTAGGTCAAACAGGTGCTAACAACGTCAAGGTCGTGGGTTTGATTTCCAGGCAATGCATGAAATGAGAAGAAAAAAAAATCTTTTAATGTAATTCAAGTCACTTTTTATGTATTTGTAAAATACATAAAAAAATCAATTGTGTGTTTTTTTTTTTAATATATATAATATAAATTCCCGCATTTTGATTGAAATTTCACAGAAGTATTGAATATTTCAGTTCATTTAAGTATCACAAAGTACAATGCACAGTTTGACATGTGGCTTATATAAATAGATAAGTCAAACTAATGACGTGTTTCTTTCTCAGTCTTTTGTCAGGTCCATCACCGGCTTCCTGTGTGATGTCCAACAGCAGTCTGCGCTCAACCCCTGTGTCCACTCCCTGCACGCCTCGTCGCCTCAGCCTGGCGGAGAGTTTCACCAACCTCCGCGACTCAACCAAGACCACCAGTACCTCCCTGGGACTAGTACGCCTCCTACAGGAGAGAGGCATATCGGCTGCTGTCTATAACCCTCTCAGTTGGGACCGGGCGGATCGAGCCCCTCCACCAGACCCCTGTTCATCACACACTGCCACCCCCACGCACACCGGCCCAGACACGCTCCCCTCCACCCCTCCAAACTCCCCCAGCAAATCCAAACCCACCAGTCCTGTGTTCCCTGTAGACTACAGCCCCTCAGACCCCCCCTACGAAACCTTTCTGGCTTCACGGCCAGCCAGCTCAATTCTGAAGGAAGTGCGGGAGGCAGACGAAAGGGCTCGGAAAGACACACCGTGTCAGAGTGAAGTCAGTGTGCAGAACTTGAGACTTGTGGACAAGGTGAAGAAGTTTAGCCTGGCTCCCAGAAATTTGACCCCAGGGATGGGAAGGCCGGCACCGCCATTTGGGGCCCACACTGTTGTAACTTCCCCTATAGGAGGACTGCAAGTGCTGAACTCAGGGATGAGAAGAAACCGCAGTTACCCAGCTATGGTTGGGGCTAGTATGGCTATGAAGGGCCCGGGGCCTCCCAGTGAGGACCTGATGTTGGCCCCTGGGCCACCCAGACAAACTAGCCTCAATGAAAAGTGAATGTTGCCTCTCTGTCGTCCCCTTTTGCCTTTCATTTATTTGTAATTTGAATTGATACAGTATATCATCCCTGCGACAACTCGAGTGCCTGTTATTAAGATGATATTTGTATAGATTATTTTGTTATAACAATTGCTATAACAACCTATTTTGTCTCTGTCCATCTGACCAACATATACAGAACAATTCATTCAGCATTGTCTCATATCTTGGTATATTCCAAGCTTGTGTGAAAAAAAAAAAAAAAAAAAAGGAATTTGCACTTGCTAACTGCGAGAAAATGTAGCATATGAAGAGAGCAGAAAATTCATGCCCCAAAATCACTTTTAGTTTAAGCACTTTTTGAATTTCAAATCTACTCGAGGATAAGCAAGAAAGTGTCTTTTTTGTTGTTGTTGTTGTTGTTGTAAATCTGGTCTTCCGATGTGACATTTCAAAATTGGTTCATTTCGTGATGCTAGCAAGAGCACAGATAGCACCTTAATGCTAATGGTAGCCTAGACAATGAAGTTATGTCATTTATTATTGATTTTTAGGTCAGAATTAACTTTTTAATGGCCATGATGTAGTGCTTTAAATCAGCCCCTATAGTGTGCCGAAAATCTGTAAAACATGCTTTTATTAGTACAAATACCTTCACAGAAGCCTTTTACATGTAGTCCAGCCAATTAAATAACGGCAGTGTAATATTAATTGTCTAAAAAGGCTTATTAATGCATAATATAAAAGTAAGTATAGTGTAATACCAGAGTTCAATAACGCGACTCTCAATTGAGGGAGCTGTTGATGTGAACTGGTGATAATTTGCACATTAGCACAAACTCTGTGTTTTACATCCTCAAAAGTCGACTGACTGAAATACTTCAGAGAGAAACCGAGACAACGGGGCTGTGAAGGTGCTGCATGGAGAGTTGCAGCAAGTTTGAACTTGAAACACAATCGTGTTCATGTTATGTCATCTTTTAATGTCCTTTTGTTGAGACCAACATTATTTATAAGTGTATGTGTGGATGTACGTGGCATTTGGAATTGCAGTATCGAAGGCTTGATGGGAATATTGCACAACTACAATTTCATTGGTCAAAAGGATGACAGGTTCAACTGAAAAAACTGTACATTTGCTGTGGTTTTGAAACCTACTGACTGATGTGTGTCGTATGTAAAGCAAGTGAAATATATATTGTAAGCTTTAAAGATTTCAAGGGTGCAATAGGAATTTATAGTGCCTGATTTTTTTTTTTTTTGGACAGACTGTATAATAATAGCTTCGCCTGCCACAGTATGCACTGACATAAATACTGTAACTATGTGTTATGCTGACTTCCCAATGCAGATATTTGAAGGATATATTCTATTTGGTGTATTGCAGAGGAAGCACATACAGTTGAAAGTGCATGAGTCGTTCTGCTCAGGTGTAAATGTGTGTGTACTGTATGTGTGTGTGTGTGGTGTGTGTGTGTGGAGGCACATTTAATCAGCATGACCTTCGTTGAATGTGTTTCAGAACTACAGAGGTATCTGCCATTTCAATGGTGTTTATTTCATCAGATTACTGAAGGGACGTTTTACTTGTATATTGTAAATGGTAAATATGCAAAGGATTTAAACATGCTAACTTTTTATACATAAAAAGAAAAAAACTAAACTTGAGGGGGTGGGGGGTATAATGTAAAAGCAATGACGCTGGTGAAAAGTGAATTTTAAAAGCTCCCCTTTGCAGAGGAACAATAAACCAGTTGCAATAATTTTGTCGATAGTCTTATTTTGCACCATTAATAATGTTATTACGTGTTTGTTCAAGTATATGTCCATGAATATCCAAAGACATTTTCAATGTCCTTTAGAAAGCATGAGATGCACTAGCCTTGTTGACCACAAGAGGGTGTGCTTCACCATCACTGAGCATGCAGAAAAGCTTTACATTTGTGTTTGCCACACCAAATCATTTAAATTCTATCTATCTAGGTTCAGTAGCATATCTGATTCAGTTATAAATTCTGGTCCCTACAATCTAAATGAACCAGCAACTCTGTATCAGTGTAATTCAAGCACAGTGCGTGTCCGAGAGAAACCGCCAGAGTGGCCACAACAAGGGGGTCTATAATATGCCAGTTCACTTTTCTGAAATCCTCATTGTTTGATCTTGAGCTGACAGTAAACCTTTAGGGCCCTTGTCTTGTAAATTTGCATGGAGTGAGTAGATGCTCGTGTTCAGACCACAGCGGACTGATCAACAGGCCACTTGGTGTTGAAGAGCACCAGCTATTTACTAACTATGTGATGATATTCACATGACGTTCTCTGGCTGAAGAGGATTTCCATAGAAACTCTCTGCAAGTTACTGTGAACACAAATACAAAACACTTTGTTCTTGCAAGATTGTACAGAGTTGGGTCTATTTTCTCCTCAAACTTGATAAACATTTTGGTTGGAATCTAGAAATGTTTTATTTATAAATCCTTTGTGTAGTTTTTACAATATAAATTTAGGCATCTTAGCCGTAAACCTAACCACTTTTCAACTAAATAGTTGAATAGGCTGATAGTCACAATAATTATCAATAAACATTGGATTTTTACATTGTAAATCATTGAAAATTGTGTCACAGATAACTTATATATACATCACAGAAATATTTCAGTCATTTTCTCAATATAAGAACTGATTTTAAAACAATAACTTGACCTGCGAGCTCTGTCTATCTATCTATCCATGCATCCATTCATCCATCTAGCATGTAGACATGGTCAAGATAATCAAGTTCTGAAGCTGAAGTTCAAACCAAGCATAAGAATGGGGAAGAAAGTTGATTTAAGTGACTTTGAAATTCTGTGGCTGAAAATGCCTTGTTGATACCAGAAGTCAGAGGAAATGCACTCTGAATGCACAACACATTGAACCTTAAAGCAGATTTGAACCTACAGCAGCATTACACCATGCTAGGTGCCACTCCTGTCAGCTAAGAACAGGAAACCGAGGCTGCAATTTGCACAGGCTTACCAAAATTGGACAATATACAGTAAGATTGGAAAAAGGTTGTCTGGTCTGATGAGTCTCAATTTCTGCTGCAACATATACAACATAAAGATGACCCTCAAGATGGCGCCGACGCTGATGGCTGCCTCCGTGGCGTGCTCCGCAGTTGTTTTTATGTTTTTGTTAGTTTGTCCTGTCTTTAGTTATATCCCTGCAATCAGTTTCACCAGAGACGAATTGCTGGACATTAGGAAGTACACACCACCTGATATTTCACCGGTTTTTGATTATTCTGATGTTTTGCTGCGCATAGTAGTTGGCGGAGCAGCTGCGCTGATCAAATGTTTCAGGACGCGCAGACGGGGGAAGCGAGCCGGCGCGCTCGTGAAGCTCAGACAGCGCGGATTCAGAACGCCGTTGCCTAGCATCCATCTGGCGAACCTCCGCTCTCTACCCAACAAAACGGACGAACTTCTTCTGCTCTCCCAGACAAATAAGAATTTTTCAACTCTGCTGCTCTGTGTTTCACGGAAACCTGGCTGAAGACGCCATTCCGGACAGTGCGTTGAGTCACCCGGCCTTTCAGCTGTTCAGAGCGGATCGCGAATGCAGAATCAACGGGGAAATCACGCAGCAGCGGGACATGCTTTTACATCAATGAGAGGTGGTGTACAGATGTAACTGTGTTAAAGAAGATGTGCTGTTCAGATCTAGAAGTGCTCTTCATTAATTGCAAGCCGTTCTATTCGCCGCGAGAGTTTTGCTCATTCATTCTCGTCAGAGTGTAAATTCCTCCGCAAGCGCACGTGAGCTCCGCTTTACAGAAACTCGCTGATCACAGACACAGAACAACAACACCGGACTCTGTTTATCACTTTAATAAAGCAAATCTCTCCCGTGAAACTGCCAAAAATACAGACAGCACATCACATGTCCCACCAGAGACAGTAATATATTGGATCACTGTTACACCACAATAAAAAATGCATATCACTCTGTCCCACGGGTAGCTTTGGGGCTCTCTGATCACTGTTTGGTTCATCTTATACCGACCTACAGGCAGAAACTGAAATCAGCTAAACCTGTATTAAGGACTGTAAAAAGATGGACTAATGAAGCAGAGCAGGATTTACAAGCTTGTTTGACCTCACTGATTGGAGCGTCTTTTAAGCTGCTGCCACCGATCTGGACAAGCTCACAGAGACTGTAACATCATATATCAGTTTCTGTGAAGACATGTGCATTCCAACCAGGACTCATTTAACCAACAACAATGGCAAACCATGGTTCACTGCAAAACTCAGACTGCTCCATCAGGCCAAAGAAGATGCTCACAGAAAGGGGAATAATGTCTTGTATAAACAGGCTAAATACACACTGGAAAAGGAGATCAGAGTGGCAAAGAGGAATTATTCTGAAAAAATAAGGACTCAGTTCACTTCCAGCGACTAATTATAAGACACCATCCCCCAGCACTGTGGATAATCAACAACTGGCAGACGATCTGAACGGGTTTTATTGCAGGTTTGAAAAAAACACCCCACACCCGCCCTGAACACCTCTCCACACAACCATTCACACCTCCAGCAACCCCCCTCTCCCCCACACCTGCAATTCAGATCAGCGAAGAAGAGGTGCGCCAGGTCTTCCGGAAGCAGAAAAGGAAAAAAGCACCAGGCCCAGATTGTGTTACACCAGCCTGTCTGAAATCCTGTGCTGACCAGCTGGCCCCCATCTTCACACAGATCTTCAACAGATCACAGATCACAGATCACTGGAGCTGTGCGAAGTCCCCTCATGCTTCAAACGCTCCACCATCATCCCCGTCCCAAAGAAACCCAAAATTACTGGACTTAATGACTACAGACCTGTGTCTCTCTAGTCTTTTGAAAAACTGGTGCTGGCCCACCTGAAGGACATCACTGGACCCTTGCTGGATCCTCTTCAGTTTGCCTACAGAGCAAACAGGTCTGTGAACGATGCAGTTAACATGGGACTGCATTATGTTCTGCAACATCTAGACAGACCAGGGACTTATGTGAGGATCCTGTTCGTGGACTTCAGCTCGGCCTTTAACACTATCACCCCAAACCTCCTCCTGCCCAAACTAACTCAGCTCTCCGTGCCCACCTCCGTCTGTCAGTGGATCAACAGCTTCCTGACAGACAGGCAGCAGCTAGTGAGGCTGGGAAAAATACACATCCAGCACCCGTACGAACAGCACTGGAGCTCCTCAGGGCTGCATTCTCTCCCCACTGCTCTTCTCCCTCTACACCAACGACTGCACGTCTAAAGGCCCCTCTGTCAAGCTCCTGAAGTTTGCAGACGACACCACACTCATCGGCCTCATTCAGGACGGTGACGAGTCTGCTTACAGACAGGAGGTCGAGCAGCTGGCTGTCTGGTGCAGTCTCAACAACTTGGAGCTCAACATGCTCAAAACTGTGGAGATGACCGTGGACTTCAGGAGAAACCCCCCTGCACTCCCCCCACTCACCATCATGGACAGCACTGTGACTGCAGTGGAGTCATTCAGGTTCCTGGGCACCACAATCTCTCAGGACCTGAAGTGGGACACTCACATAGACTCCATTGTTAAAAAGGCCCAGCAGAGGTTGTACTTCCTTCGCCAGCTGAGGATGTTCAACCTGCCACAGGAGCTGCTGAGACAGTTCTACTCTGCTATCATTGAATACATCCTCTGCACTTCAATAACTGTCTGGTTCAGCCCAGCTACCAAATCTGACCTCAGAAGAGGGGGGGGGGGGTCTACAGAGGGTAGTCCGGACTGCTGAGCGAATCATTGGTACAACCCTCCCTTCTCTCCAAGAACTGTACTCATCCAGAGTGAGCAAAAGGGCTGGCAAAATCACTCTGGACCCCTCACATCCAGCACACTCCCTCTTTGAACTGTTGCCATCTGGTCGACGCTACAGAGCTCTGAGCACCAGAACGGCCAGACACAGGAACAGTTTCTTCCCTCAGGCCATCCATCTCATGAACACTTAACAATAATGTGGAACACACAACATTAGTATACATTATTTATTTAAAACACATACTTACTTACATTTCAAATTTGCACATAATATACAGTATCTGTACATACAACTGTCTATTGTAATATACATGCACATACAACTGTCGATTTATATATTTTTTATTCTTTATTTTACTTGTTCTATTTTTTATTTTTTTATTATCTGTTTTTTTTTTTGTTCTGTCACTGTCATTCTGTTACAATGTGGAAGCTTCTGTCACGAAAACAAATTCCTCGTATGTGTAAAAATACCTGGCAATAAAGCTCTTTCTGAATCTGATTCTGAATCTAAAAGCTGGATCCATCCTCGCCTTTTATCAACGTCAGGCTGGTGGTGGTGGTGTAATGGTGTGGGGATATTTTCTTGACACACTTTGGGCCCCTTAGTACCAATTGAGCATCATTTAAACATGACCACAGTCATCTTGTGATGGCTACTTTCAGCAGAATAACATGCCATGTCTCTGAGGAAAGTTTCCAGCACCTTATTGAATCTATGCTGCAAAGAATTAAAGCAGTTCCTCAGACTTTGGTTCTGTTTTTGATGTATTTGTTTACTTGTCTCAAGAAACTATCAGAATCAGAATCAGAAGAGCTTTATGACCAAGTATGTTTACACACACAAGGAAATTGACTTGACGACAGAAGCTTCCAGTGCACAGACATGTTGACAAGTGACAAAAATAAATAAATAATAAAAACAAGTGAGTAAAACTAAATATGTAAAAACAATACACAGTAGACCGTATATTGTATGTACAGATGTGCAATATATGAATTAGCGCCGGCCAAACAGCAACAGTTCAAAGATGAAGTGGGCTGGTTGTGAGGGGTCCAGAGTGATATTGCCTGCCCTTTTACTCACTCTGGATGAGTACAGTTCTTGGAGAGTGGGAAGGGTTGTACCAGTGATTCGCTCAGCAGTCCAGACTATCCGACTGCAATCTTCTAGGGTCTGATTTGGTAACTGAGCTGAACCAGACAGGTACTGAAGTGCAGAGGATGGATTCAATGATGGCGGAGTAGAACTGTTTCAGCAGCTCCTTTGGCAGGTTGAACTTCCCCAGCTGGCGAAGGAAGTACAGCCTCTGCTGGGCCTTTTCACAATGGAGTCAATGCGATTGTCCACTTCAGGTCCTGAGAGATGGTGGTGCCCAGGAATCTGAATGACTCCACTGTTGTTACAGTGCTGTTCATGATGGTGAGTGGGGGGAGTGCTGTGGGGTTTCTCCTGAAGTCCACAAACATCTCCACTGCTTTGAGCGTGTTCAGCTCCAGGTTGTTAAGAATGCACCAGACAGCCAGCTCTTTAACCTCCTTTCTTTAAGCAGACTCGTCACTGTCCTGGATGAGGCCGATGACTGTAGTGTCATCTGCAAGCATCAGGAGCATGACAGAGGGGTCAGTAGAGTTGCAGTCGTTGGTGCACAGGGAGAAGAGCAGTGGGGAGAGAACGCAACCCTGGGGGGCGCCAATGCTGATGGTGTGACTGTTGGATGGGAATTTACCAATTCTCACTAGCTGTTGTCTATATGTAAGAAAGCTGGTGATCCATTGACAGATCCATTGACAGAGCTAGGAGCAGAGAGCTGGGTTAGTTTGGTCTGGAGGAGTGTTGGGATGATAGTGTTGAAAGCAGAGCTGAAGTCCACAAACAAGATACTTGATAAGTCACTGATTTTTCCCGATGTTGCAGGATGTAATGCAGTCCCATGTTGACTGCATTGTCCACAGATCTGTTTGCTCGGTAAGCAAGCTACAGGGGGTCCAGTAAGGGTCCAATGATGTCCTTCAGATAAGCCAACACCAGTCTTTCAAATTACTTCATGACCACAGACGTTAAAGCAACAGGTCTGTAGTCATTTAGTCCTGTAATTTTGCATTTCTTTGGGATGGGGATGATATTAAAGTGTTTGAAGCAGGCAGGGACTTTGCACAGCTCCAGTGTTGAAGCTGTTGAAGATCTGTGAAAATATGTGGGCCAGCTGGTCAGCACAGGTTTTCAGACAGGCTGGTGTCACACCATCTGGGCATGGTGCCTTTCTTCTCTTGTTCTTTCTGAAGACCTGATGCACATTATCTTCACTGATCTGAATTGCAGGTGTGGGGGGGAGGGGGCTGCTGGAGGTGTTGATGGCTGTGTAGAGAGATGGTCAGGGTGGGTGTGGGGTGTGAGACCAAGAGTTTCGAATCTACAGTAAATCTCATTCAGGTCTTCAGCAAGTTGTTGATTCTCCACAGTGCTGGGGGATGGTGTCTTGTAGTTTGTAATGTCTTTCAGGCCTTTCCACACTGAAGCAGGGGCATTGGCTGTTTTTCCACCTTTTTAGAGTAGATCCTCTTAGCACTCTACTATCCTATCAGTGTGTTTTGGCCTGTTTATACAAGACTTTGTCCCCCTTCCTGTAAGCATCTTTTTTGGCCTGACGAAGCTGTCTGAGTTTTATTGTTAACCATGGTTTGTCATTGCTGTATGTTAAATAAGTCCTGGTAGAAATGCAAATGTCCTCACAGAAACTGATGTATGATGTTACAGTCTCTGTGAGCTCATCCAGATTGGTGGTAGCAGCTTTAAAAACACTCCAATCAGTGTAGTCGAAACAGGCTTGTAATGCCTGCTCTGTTTCGCTGGTCCATCTCTTTACACTTCTTAGGACAGGCTTAGCAGATTTAAGTTTTTGCCTGTATGTTGAGAGAAGATGAACCAGGCAGTGGTCAGAGAGTACTACAGCTGCTCTGGGGACCGAGCGATATGCATCCTTTATTGTGGTGTTGCAGTGGTCCAAAATATTTTTGTCTCTGGTGAGGTATGTAATGTGTTGTTTGAATTTTGGCAGTTTGTGTGTGAGGTTTGCTTAATTAAAGGGGTCATATGACGTTGCTAAAAAAAACATTATTTGGTCTATTTGGTGTAATGCAATGTGTTTACACGGTTTAAGGTTCAAAAACACATTATTTTCCACTTACTGTACATTATTGTTGCTCCTCTATGCCCCACCTTTCTGAAACGCGTTGATTTTTACAAAGCTCATCACTCTGAAAAAGCGAGGTGTGCTCTGATTGCCCAACTATCCAGTGCGTTGTGATTGGCTGACTTACTCAAGGGTGTAAGGAAGGTCCACCCTTTCCAGGTTTAGGAAACTTTCCTCCGTAAAATGCGCTGCACAAACTCGAATATTTGGCTTGAACTGTTCTGGAACAGTGTTGTACATAAAAATTAACCACTGATTTCTAGTTGTCCTCTTTTTGAAGACCAAACAAAGTAGTTTGGCTTTCGCAACTAAATACACAGCGTCATATGGTGGTGGCAACAATAGCCTTGTTTGAGATGCATCGACGCTGTGCACAGTGCGCAGACCGATCGGCTTATGACATCAAAGTCCCGCAAAAGCGATAGGAGAGCAGACAACTCTTTATACTTTTGAATTGCTCTCACGGTACTTTGATGTCATATGCTGATCGGTCTGCACAGCGCCAATGCATCTTGAACAAGCCGAAAACTACAGAGAGAATAAAAGTTACGCCTTCTTTATTTGCGTATACATTTGGGCGGTGTTATGCAAATCTTCCCACACAGTGACGTAGATATATTTGAACGAGGCGTTTTAGGAAGGCGTGGCTGAGCATTCACTTTTATAAAGAATATCTCTTTGGGTTTGAGACTTTACGGATCTTCTGTATGCACGAACAGCTTTTAACACTCCAAAGATAAAGGGAAACATGAAATCGCATCATATGACCCCTTTAAAGTCCCAGAGAATGATTATAACAGAGTCCAGGTGTTGTTGTTCTTTGTCTGTGATCTGATCAGTCAGCTGTTGTAACGCTGCATTCACGCATGTTTGCGGAGGAATGTAAAAACTTACTTTCAATTGTTTAAATTGGCAGGTCTCTTTTAAGACTTGTAAATACCCACTGTTATGATTGGGTGACATCTTTGCATATGAATTAAGTATTAATGTGGAACTGTTTAGAAAACTTTTGCAACATTTTTACTATTATAGCTGACATGAAAAATCTGGAAAATGCTGATTATAGCATTATATTTAGATTTACTATTTAAAAGACTTTAGACGTACAAAGATTGTGCACATTACTTACTTTTTTTAAACATTATCAAAGTTTTACAACAGTAGCCAGGTGGTATATAAAAACAGTTGTAAGGGAAAAAAAGACAAGAAAAAGAAGACACAAAATTACAAATAAATAAATTAAAACAACAACAACAATAAACATAGATGAAAACATGGAAATGATTACATACATTAACACAACTGACATTACGTAAAAAGAAAGTGCAATGCGCAAGATGGCGGAATAAGTTCTGCCTTCTAAATAAAAGGTAAAGTCATTGCGTCACTGCAGATGCCGTTAGAAGCTCCGGTTCCCATAGAAACCAGAGACTCGCGCTTAGGACTGCATATGCGCACAGACTGGTCTAGCCTGAAAAATAAGCCTTTTTTTAATGCTATTGGAGCATAAGAAACAATATTTATGAGACAGTTGTTGTCAGATTTCATTGGTGATTTCAAATATGAAATTTAATCGTAAGCTTGACGAACAGTTTTGGAGAATTTGATGTTTCCCCATTCAACGAGATAGAAGCTGCACTTACATGCCCGAGAGGCGTTTCAAAGATGGCCGCCGAGTGACATGACTTGCCTTAAAGGGACTTTGGTCTCATTCAGTCCGTCTGCTGTTTGTTTTGTTCAGGCATGTTGAATATATTGAATATATTAATATTATTAAGTCAAATTATGTGTATGAAATTATAATTTAATTATAAATTAAACTAAATCATATGAAATTATATAAATTATATGATAAGAAATATATCATATTTAGATCCCCACATGCTTCAAAGCTACCACCATCATTCCAGTCCCGAAGAAGTCGTCTCCATCCTGCTTCAGTGACTACCATCCAATTGCACTTACCCCCATCCTCATGAAGTGCTTTGAACGGCTAGTCATGCACCACATCAAGTCTGCCCTCCCCCCCTCCCAGTTTGCATATCGGTACAACTGCTCGACTGATGACGCCATCGCCACTACCCTCCACTCAGCACTCACACACCTGGACAAAAAAAACTCATACGTCAGAATGCTGTTCATAGACTTCAGTTCAGCATTCAACACAATCATCCCTCAACAGCTCATTCACAAACTGGTCCAGCTGGGGCTCAACACTTCGCTGTGCAACTGGCTGTTGGACTTCCTGACTGGAAGACCTCAGGCAGTACGGGTCGGCAGCAACACATCCAGCACCATCACACTGAACACTAGGGCCCCGCAAGGATGTGTGCTGAGCCTCCTCCTCTTCACTCTGCTGACCCACGACTGCACACCGTCACACAACCCCAACCTCCTTATCAAGTTTGCGGATGACAAGACTGTAGTGGGTCTCATTAGCAACAGAGATGAGACAAACTACAGGAGCGAGGTGAGCCGCCTGGCCGGGTGGTGCAGTGACAACAATCTCTCTCTGAATGTGGAGAAGACGAAGGAGATTGTTGTTGACTTCAGGAGAGTGCGCACTCAGCATGCTCCTCTGACCGTCAATGGTGTGACTGTGGAGAGGGTGAGCAGCACCAAGTTCCTGGGTGTGCACATCACAGATGATCTCTCCTGGACTGACAACACTGCAGCACTGGTCAAGAAAGCACAGCAGCATCTCTACTTCCTCCACAAACTGAGAAGTGCCAGAGCCCCGGCCCCCATCATGTGCACCTTCTACAGAGGCACCATCGAGAGCATCCTGACCAGCTGCATCACTGTGTGGTATGGCGCCTGCAACGCGTCCTGCCGCAAGACACTTCAACGCATAGTGAGAGCAGCTGAGAAGATCGTTGGTGCCTCTCTCCCCTCCCTTCAGGACATTTACAACACCCGTCTCACCCGCAAAGCCCTCTGCATTGCAGGTGATCCCACCCACCCGACACACAGCTTCTTCAGTCTGCTGCCATCAGGGAGGAGACTGCGGAGTCTCCAGGCCAGGCCCAGCAGACTGAAGGACAGCTTCATCCATCAGGCTGTCAGGAAGCTGAACTCCCTCCCGGCCATGCCCCCCCCTCCCCTCTTTTGCCCCACACCACTGAACTCTGACCCTCTGACGGACACTCCCACTCCCCCCTCCCAAATACACGCACACACACTGTCACTTTAATCAGTCTGAATAAACTCTTTTGCACTACAAATCTTTTTTTTTTGCACTACATCACTATATCTGCACTGTTGTATATCTTCCATATGCCTTGTGCTTTATATATATATTTTTTACATTTTACCATATTTGTATAGTTGTATTTTGTATTTAATCTGTATCTATCTGTATTTATGTTCTACTGTAGTGTTATCTGTATGCACCAAGGGTCTGAGAGTAACGCAATTTCAATTCTCTGTGTGTATGTGCTGTACATGTGGAAGAATTGACAATAAAGCAGACTTGACTTGACTATATAACTAAAATTAAATAACTGTGATTACAGATTTAGGTTAAATAAAGATGTCAGTCTTTATTTTTTTTCTTTTTAGGGCAGCAGTAGCTCTAGCAGCAAATCAACCGTCCACATCAAAAGCTGCAGGACAGCCCACAACTCAGCAAACATTTAAGAAACAAATCAAAGAAAAAATAAACAAATTCTACTGTTCCTAATATTCTGTATGTTGCTCAAAAATAAAATATGTGTTCAGTAGAAAAACTTTTTTTTTACCTAGACATTAAAAAAACACACACACACACATTTTAGAGCTGTAACAATACCGTGATACCGTGATATTTTTGCTTAAGGTCCATTCATCTCATACCGGCCCATGCCTAATTAATTGTCTCTTAATGATTTTGAGATGACCAGTATCTGCCCCTAAACCCACTGAAAAGGAGAAGGCTGACTTCAAGAGAAAGCTCCAAGTCTGGTTTCCTGACCTCCAATGAAAGACCTTCAACCACAACTGCAATCACCATACACATTAGACCATAGATCACTGGGAGACCACAGAGGGTTATCATATGTAGACATGTGGACCTGCTAGACCTGGGGTGTCCAATCCTGTCCCTGGATCAAGCACACCTAAACCAGTTAATTAAGATATCCAGGAATACTTGTGTAATGTTGGAGTTGGAGTTGAGGATCCATCTGCAGACTTTATTCAGGAGCGTAGTCAGAACAGGCAGGGTCAAAACACCAGCAATCAACAATATTCAGGGCGAAACAAAAGAGAAATCCAAAACAGGCAATAGTTGGTGCAGGCAGCAAACAATGTAATCCAAGACAGAGGCAAAGGGATAATACATAAACAGGTGATGGTCATGGCAGGCAGCAAACAATCACAAAAAAAACCCCAGGTAAACAGTCCAAAGAACAAACAAGGCAAGGCAACTCGGAAAACACAAAGACATTACAGGCTAAATAATACTCAGCGATGTATGTGAGTGTGAGTGCAACCTTTATAGTGCCCCTGATTTGGAACAGGTGTCAACAGATAATGAGTTCCTAGGCAGAGGGAACCTGGGAAATGGAGTGTGGGGTGTAAATGGCAAAGGTACGGTATGGAGTGCCTGGAGTTCATGGGCACTCCAGCTGGTGATTGTAACAAATATAATATACAACAGGTGTGTTGGAGCAGGGCTGGAAACAGGATTGGGTACTCCTGCACTAGACTGTCTAATAATAGTACTCAATGCTGAGGAGAATTCTAACAAGAAACATATTGACAGCATCAAAAATGTAAGCATTTTAACAAATTTATAGTATATATTAATTAATGTTTAGCAGTGTTTGCTGAGACAAACTATTCAACATTACAATTGCTCATATTTAGATCAGGGATTTGAACAAACTCCTAAACCCCAAGTAGTAAACCTCTA
Organism: Sinocyclocheilus anophthalmus; assembly: GCA_018155175.1. NCBI lineage: Eukaryota > Metazoa > Chordata > Actinopteri > Cypriniformes > Cyprinidae > Sinocyclocheilus > Sinocyclocheilus anophthalmus. The sequence goes on along the minus strand of JADLZN010001114.1, from coordinate 543,255 downwards.
ATAATATGTAAATAATATGTCAGTTTGTCGCATCCAGTCATCATAATCCATCATGCCAGCCATCATAATTCTTTAAATTAAATTAAATAATTGTCTTAAAAGAGTAAGTGAATTGTAAGTTAATTACTCAGGTCTTTCCTTAGTTCGGACTAATGTTGTTATATAATCCAGGGAATTTGGATACAATGGACTAGGCATAGTAGATAAGTATCATTTTACCCTTACGAAAATTAACAATGGTTTTATTGTAGTAAAAGTGTAGTAACCATGTTTTGTTTTTTTTGGCGTATTGTTTACCATTTGTATAATCACAGTTTTACTACAAATACCATGGTTAAACTATGGTTAGTGTAGCAAAACCATGGTTAATTTGTGGTTACCATGGTTTAACTATAGTAACAGGGGCATCATGCACTCATTTTTTTTAAGGGGGCACGAGTGAAGGGGGGGGGGTATCTCGAAATATCTCGATTATCAAATATGTGTAGTAAATGCATTTTGCACCTTTATAGGTCATGTTAGATCATGATCAAAGTAGACTAATGTTAGTGTAATCTATTAACTACACATAAAACCCGTCTTTTTACTTAAGTAGGCCTACCAGATATGGGTGTCATGCCATAAAATATTTGTAATACGATCGACTTTGTATTTAACGTGAATTTAATAAAAACATCAATAGTTACTATTTATAACACTTTCATTGTTCAGAAAGAGAGCAAGGAATATTTACATTATCATAGAACATTATCATTGACTTCAGTCTAGCCAGAGTTCAAGCACTCTCAAAAACTCCCATTATAATCACTGAAGCTGTTTACTCTGTGAAATGCATATCTTACTTACATTATACGCACATCTGCACTTCGTTGTTTCTGATGAGAGAATTAATTCGCCAGAGATCTTAATTCAGTCAGCGACGTGCACACTGAACAAAACTCCGGTGTTTCAGCAATGGCTCATCTCGCCTCTGATTGGTCATTGCATTCATAAGCTCAACAGAATCATGTGTGGTTGGTTATAATGCATAGCGCTGAAAAAACGCATCTGTCTCTGGCTTAGCGCCAGCCAGCAAACGTAGATTTGAATTTAGCAGCTGGTGATGTGCCGCACATCAAATATAAAAAAATATTATTTGGCTATTTTTGTCTTTTGGAAGCTGCATTCCAAATCCACTTGGCTCGAAAATCTGAGGGGGCACGTTATCAGAGGCATGACACCTCTGATAGTAACCATAGTTTTCTGGTTTTATTTGTTGTAAAACCATGGTTAATTTTACTGCCAGTCTAGTTGCTAAACAACCATTCTGCATTATAGGACTTGCTTTATTGACCAATAAAAATTTAAAGTTGTCTTACCTGTGTTCAAAAAGGCAAAACCAAACTCTTTAGTAACAGTCAGTGAAAAACACTTCAAAGATGAATTTGTCTATGTGTGAGGAAGGGGAATAAGGGAATTGGCTAGTTGGCTCAGACAATGTATCTACATTGCCAGAACACATTTAATTGCCCTGGTTGCAAACCTTTTCATGTTTGGCACTGTGTGTAAGCGTGCATTTATTGGTTCACTTTATATTGTCTAACAAAATGAAATCTCTTTCACTAAGGCACACCTGTGGCATAATGGCTCTTTTTGTTTGGTGTAGCCCTTCATTCGCTCGCAATCATCAGCCTACGATTCATCCATTATGTGCTAACTCAAGTGTTTTGTGCAATAAACCATGGAACGTTGTCTCCCTGTCTAACCGACTGCATGCGTTTCTTTCTCTGTCTCTCACCCTGTTCTCACAGCAGAATCGGGTATTATTGCCTAAGCCCTAATTTGTCCCTCGGGCAACAGAAAGAGAATTGGATTTGAATGTTACTTGTGGCGCTAGTGCTGTAATGCTAGCCATTCAGCTTCGGGGGGCAAATTAGAGAAAGCTTTCATAATAAGATCGTTAACTGTAATCTGTTAGCTTGGTCCCTCAACACCACACAAATGGCACAGTGTTGGCAGTTCATGAAAACCTAGGGTATGGCATAATTCCCTGTGGCCATACATACGTAACGACAACATTCCTGAACGATAAACCCACATATACCTAAACAAAGTGCATGACGCACTATTAAATAAAATGCACAGTGAACAGCATTAAATATAAAAGCATATGTCTTACCTTGCCTAGGCAGTTTTTATTGCACAAGTGGGTAGCGGCGAGGTGGGAGCTTATCTAAAAGATGCACGATAATTGATGCAATAAACTGTGATTGCGCATGATCCACAAAGAGAGCATTTTTAAGAATTAATTTTGCAAAAATGCATACATGTATACATTTCTATGATTTTTATAAAATCTGCCATTTTGATTTTTCCGTTGTTAAAATAATAATAATAAAGAAACATTTTAATGACCAAAACACAGGTAAAAACTACGCTAACTACAATCCTGAAGTGAGATCCAATCAACAGCAGCGCTCATCGTAACACACCCCGCTACCATGAATTGCCACTATTAGGAACCTCGACCTAGCAATGTTCAGGTCTGCTCTCCTAAATCTATTTTGATTATCTATAACGAGCATCATCATGATGTTTTGTCTAAACTCTGAATGCTCGGGTATGACAACTGCCATATGCAAACGCCGCCCCTGGGTGAATTCAGGTAAGATAGTAAATCAAAGCTACATGCTAAGAATGCTAAGAAGAGCAAATATGGAAATATGGACAAATGCCCTGCTGATTTAGTATTTCTTAATCTACCAATTTTCGGTTACACTTTATTTCGATAGTCCACTTTAGACATTCTACTAACTAAGTAACTTTGTAACTACATGTCAACTAATTCTCATTCATTTGCAACTTCATAACTCTCAGAGTAGACTGTTAGGGTAGGTTTAGGGTTAGTAGAATAAGTTGACAAAGAAAGTGTTAGAAGATATTAAGCAGACAGTCTACTAATACTCTAAAGACTGTTGACATGTAGTTGCAAAGTTACTTGCTGTTAATAGAATGTCTAAAGTGGACTATCGAAATAAAGTGTTACCCAATTTTCTTCTTGTTTTTTTTCTGTTATTTGTTGGTGTTGTTTAATGGTCCAAAAATGCACATTATACATTATATGTCACAGTACCTGCATTTCAAGTACACAATGAGTTACGATAGCCATGAGACTTCGGATGAGTGAGTTAAGGCAATGATTTATTCATAGACACCTGTGATATGCCTAAAGTGAGGACAAAATCATATGTACATGACTTATGAGAATAAAAGCAGTAGAGACTACATTCTCACTCATTTTTTTTCCTGCAAAATAAATATATATAGATGGACACATATATTTATATATTGCATCATCTCCATTGTACAAACAAATTTACATCAGACCGAGCTCTCAGACTGTGATTTGAGTGACATTAAAATGAGTGACTCTGTACAGATGATTGACTAATCAGGTTGATTCATATGATTTGTTGAATGGGTCTTATGAGGAGTATTCATACTCCTCTGCACTCCGTCGGCCAAAATCCATCCATCCCAAGTAATCTCTGTCCTTTATTCTGTGAGAGGTGCCCATGGACCTGCTTTTCGAAGAGGGACTTCTGCGATACGTACCTGCATGGATGGACAAAGACAAATGTATTCATATATTTAAGCCCAGAAACCTTTGGAAATTTGTATATGTTTATCTATTTAGATATAAATAAAGAAATACATTTATTATTATTATTATTTATATGTGAAGTTATTATTACATAATTCATGTTGTTGTAGAGGTTCAATTGGAATCTCAAAAAGGAAAATATGACTCTGACCAAAGTTAATGCGAATGAGTGCTACTGAAATGGCATGATCATAGTTTATAGGGTATAACATACTATGCATGAAGGGCAATTTATAAATGTTCAGTAAATGTAAAGTCATTTGAAAGGAGAATTCAACCTTTGGTGGAGATGATTCTGGCCAGGAGTTCAGTCAAGCTGCTGCGGGGCTCTTCATCATTCTCTGGTTTGGGCAGCAGGCTCAGTTGTCCACTGGAGAGGGCTGCACGGGTGTGGCGTGTGTGTTCCGCTATGGTCCCGAGATCAGACTGACCCCCATCTTCTGAGTGTGTAGGGAGAGAAAGGCAACTGCTGGTGGAGAGGGCAGCCAGCAGCATACACACACAGATTCCGGTGTTCATGGCTGAAACACACACACACACACACACACACACACGTTGCTTCATTAAAATGCTATTCATATGAGCTTTTGCAAAATGCACTTTAATGAGTAGAAAAAAAAGGTTCTAAAATTCATATGTTAAGACAAGTGAACTGATTTGTACCTGATTTTACATCAGACATAAAAATATTAAAATCCTAAATTCCATTAAAAGATCCACTCATCAAAATAAATAGAAATGATTGCTAAAAGAATATAGTCTTTTCTGCCTCTATCCAAGATACTAAACCCAGAATGGTTACAGACAAAAAGTGTAAATATATTTGAATTAAACAGCAGATATACAAACTAATTGGGCTGCAATGTGTCATATGGGCAGATCTGAACTCTGGGTTTTTCTGTTTAGTTCACCAGTTTCAGATAAAACCTATTTGCCCAAGAGGTCTGTCGTTTTCATTTCTCGGTTCCAAATTGTAACTTAACGACAGTTTTTCTTTCTTTCTTTTTTTTGATAACTCTTGAAATAACTCTTGAATTCAAGCCAAGAAGCAACAGCAATAGGAATTGAAAATGGATTCAGTCAAAATTTCTGTCAAAACTGCATCACCAGCACATCTCATTCACTCGCTTCATATCTCCTTTGTTTTAATGAAAACCTACAAACTAAAATTCAAAACTATGGGATATGTAACATAAGCACACATTTTAAATATTACACAGTATTTTACACAACTGTAACCTGTTTAAAAAATGAACAAACAAATAAAAACAAACATGATTTTAAACCCAGAAAACCCATCAGTCGGTGTAAGCATGCAACACTCCACATTCAAAACTAAGGAACAATTGAAATCATACCTTCAGGTGAAACTCTGGCAGAGAGGACGAGGAGAGAGAGAGAGAGAGATGGAGAACACACGCTGACTGCAGAACAAGTGTGTGTCTGAAACTTTGCTGCACTGTGCAAGAGAGGCCCTTAAATAGTGCTCTGAGTGGGCTGGCTCTGTTTGACCCACGTAGTGACAGGCGCAATTCCACTGTCTGTGTATGTGAATGAGGTATTTGCGTAAGCTTGACGCAGAACCGAGAGCAGCAGGGTATTCTCACAGGATACTGATTGTGACATTGTCACTCAAGGGGACCGGAGGCTCTCCAGAGGTCAGACCATTCTAATTACACGTATGCACAAACCACCACAACAACTTAGTTCCCTCCCCCCTATCAATAAGAGTCCATCCTTTGTTGGCCATAGGATGCACATGTTGATGTTATGGATATTGATGTCTTAAATGTGCACTCCACTGTTTGATACTACATACCAGTGGCTCTCAAATGTTTTTTTTTCAGTACCCATATTTTACATAAGCCATTCAAACGATGATCCATCACAGTACAAATATTGTTACAAACAAAAATCCTTACAACTTATATTTATAACATGAATATAATATAATTTTAGTTCATTATTTGATACATGATTAATTATTTAATACATTATTTGGTATTATGATGTAATAATTATTTGTATACTAAATTATATTTTGTACATTAAAGTATAACATTTAATAAAGTAGATTTTTTCCCCCCTAAAAAACAAGAATATAACGATCCCCATTCTTCTTCTTCTTCTTTTTTCCTAAAAGGATGTATTTTAAGAGAATTATACATTTTTACACTGTAGTGGACACTATGCATTAAATCATGTAATGCAGTACTTTGCTAATGTAAAGAATAAGCCATTTTAAACAATCTATTGGTAGTATAATATAATAACGTAATATACTACAATAAACTATATTATCTCTGATCACAGATTGTATCAGTAAAGGGTTTGACTACAAATAGAAAAAAGGCTACAATGCATGTGCACTGATGCAGATGCGCACACGTCTTTATCGTGCATATATCCCTATTGCTCTGTTTCTACATTATATAAGCATTGGGGGTTACACTTTATTTTAAGGTGTCCTTGTACAGTGTAAATTGTCCGAATTCGGTGGTTTATTTCACCACCAGAGGTCACCCTTTCCATTACATTGACTCTCGCACAACACAAACTGTTGCATAGCACCCTGGACTACATATCCCATCATTCATTGCACGATTTGCACACTGCACTGATTTGCACTCATTGCACACAGCTGTTTCAATTACCTCATTCACTATATAACACCAACTCTAACCACATTTCTCTGCTGAGTAATTGTTTAGCCTGTACCCCTTTCCGAATCTCCGTGTTTTCCTTGTTTTGCCTTGCCTGTTTTCGCGGTTTCTGATCCTTGCCTGTTTTCCTGGATTTTTCCCTCTCGTCTCGCCCCTGTGATTCTATCTGCCGATCATCGAAACTACGCTAACCCTAGGACTATTCTTGTGTTTTTGCCGCCATATACCTGTTTGCCATTGTTCAACACTGCCTGTGTTTCTGACCTCTTCTACTTTAAATAAAAGCTTGCAGATGAATCCACACGTCTCACGTCTCGTCAGCCCCGTTACAGTAATTATACATTAAGTACTGAGTAATATTAATTACCTACATGCACTTACATATGGTTAGGGATCAGTGTTGGGTAAAGTTACTTTTAAAAGTAATGCATTAGTTACTCCATTAAAAAAGTAACTAATTTCGTTACTTATTATTGAAAGTAATGCGTTACGTTACTTTTGAGTTACTTTTTAAATCTGGGCTGGGCTTGCTTGTTTGTTTGTTTTTAATATAAAAAAGTTATATTTTTGGCAAATATAAAAGCCCTTTCACACCAAAAGCCTCAGGCTAAAGGAAATGCAAATTCACGTCTGTACAGTAGAACGCAGAAGAAGAAAGTTCAACACTCTTCAGCAATATAAAAAGAAGAAGAAATGTTAGTTTATCTTGTGTAATTTTTGCTTATTAGTACGGTTGAACCGGATCATCGAAGGTCAGAAGCAAATATAATGGGATTAAATACATAAAGGATATTTGTATAACGTATTTAACATATTTAATTATTGCAGCATATTCTGAGTTGCGTTTAACTGTTTTTATTAATTTTGAGGAAAACTAAATTAAGAATGCATGTTCACATTTATTCTAGAACTAAAGTAACACTTACTCCCGATTTCTCGCAACAAGGGGACAGGAGAGCTTTCAATCAATAAATGGGAAAAAAAAGTAACTGGCGTTACTTATTTGAAAAAGTAACTCAGATATTTTCTTGTAAATTAAAAAGTAATGCGTTACGTTACTAGTTACTTGAAAAAAGTAATCTGATTACGTAACTCGCGTTACTTGTAATGCGTTACCCCCAACACTGGTTAGGGTTAGGATTAGGGTTTGGCTTAGGTTACTTGCGTGTAATTATGCATAATTAATTGTTATTATGATAGTAAGTACATGTAACATCTGAAACAAGGACACCTTAAAATAAAGTGTTACCGCATTGGGGTTTACAGTAATCTTCCAATTACGCATAACATTGTTTCATTGAAATATCCATGCGGAAATTGCATAATTTTTTTAATAGCCTCAGAAGTAGTCACAGGAGGACAGAATGGAAAGAAGAATCTGTAGCTAAAAAAAACAAAAACAAACACTTTTTGTGCTTGATGAGAAAGTCAGTCATACGTTTTTGGAACTAAATTAGTAAATTATGATATAGCTTTCATTTTGAAAAAGAAATGAGACTATAGATATCTTAAATAACCTTTTATATAACATTGCAAAGATGTTTCAAAAATGTAAAAATGGCATATACTTATGATGCAAATGCTTTCTTGTTGCTATACTACATCTGTAGCATATGTAAGACTAACAGAAACTGAACATAACAATAAAGAGGAAGAAAAAAAAAGGAAAGCACTCAGCTGGGAGCAGAATGGATAAATTTGTTCGACCCTGCCGATCCTTTGCTCATTGAATTCTGAACACCCACTAAACACCCTGCTATGAGAAAATAACTCACAATTCTCTATAAGACTTCAGGCAGCCACTCAGTCAGTCTTCAAGAGGACTGACTCCATCATCAGGATGCAGGTAAATCCAGCACCTATAGCCCGGCTCACACAGTCAGCCTCAAGCGTATGTATTCTTTAAGCTTAGGATTTGCCTTTGCCTGACAGATGTTTCACAGTACTTTCAATTGGTTTAGTAATAAAAAAGAAAAGAAAAGAAAACGTACTTTGGCATCTCAGGCCAAATGCCACAGGAAACAAATATTTTATATAATTTTAAATCTACATTTTATATATTATAAGATATTTTACAAGAGAATACTGTTTTAGTCTTTCTACTTCAATATTTCATGTTTAGATCCGCTGTAAGTATTTACTTGACCTCTCAGGGTCAACTGTCTGTCAATTCTAAGAACGTTAATTTCCTGGTTAAGGGAAATAACTTTCTTACTGTACAATAATACTCATGTACTAGCATGTAGCAGAAATCTGCATGATTAGGGACTACGATTATGAGCAAACAATGAACAACCTCAGGTGTGATACAAGTAAGACTTTATTAACTACATAAACACTTAAACTAGTCTAACATACACCTACACATACACACACACGCATACAGTTGGTATAGGAACAGGATTAAAGTTTAGGCAGTAAAGAGAAGAGAAATAAAGCATGAAGCTATGGGACCATTGGATATTCAGCAGATCTACAGCCTGAAGGAAACATCAGTTTCTTAATTCAAACACACCTTTGTAAAAAGGTGCAAATGATACTTAATGTATCAATTAATAAGACTAAGTTTGATACTTGCACGTCTTGTCTGTCTGACAGAGAGTCCCGATGCAATCTGAAGGCTCAAGTTGATCTGCTGAAAAAAAAATTTTTTTGGGTTTTGCGGGGGGAAAAGAACCAGTTTGAGTCAGATATCTGGTGAAGGGAAAGTCAAGGCCAAGGTCTGGTGCAAATTAGGGAAACCTTAGGAGCGTTGTAGCTCCCATCTTCTCAGAATCTAACAGAACCGCAGACTGGAGGCGGGTCACTGATGTGAGGCCTTTAAGGCCTGACAAGATTCACGCCTCTCAGGATGAGCTGTCCAATGAGAAGGCTGAAAATTCCAAGCGGGAGTTTGTGGAAATAATGGGGGAGTTGATGACCCTTTGTGTGAAAGCATGGTAATTTGCACATGGAACTTGAATCAAAATTACTAAAAATTATCAGGACACTAATATATTGCCTATGTACCAACAAATAATATACACTCTCGTTTAGATCATCAGAAGACGAATTCATAGATACTAAACATGGTAGGATTACATATAGGTAAGATGACAGGAACGAGTGGTTCCATCATAAGCCTGCATAAAACAGTATACAATATAAAAGACAATATACAAGGAGAGTAACAACATACACAATGAGCTGAAGGATATGCGTGTTCATTCAAAGAAAGGTTTTCCTATGAATTAATTAGAGAAGAGTCCATTTTTACTGTGCATTGTGTCTTTCCTATGGAAAATGTAGTGAGTTTCTCTACCCACATCCTTTGGGCAATAAAAACCATTGATATCAGCATTGGTTGCCATGAAACCAGAGGCCTGTCGTAGCAGACATCTGGCCACCCAGCAGTTTATTGAGTGAGGGGACTGTGATTATTTGTTAATGTAATGAATAATTGATTTAAATATAATGAAAAATGGTGTGTCTGATTGGTCCAGACGCTACAGGTATGTGAACTTTCTGCTGTAATAAAAAAAATCGACAAACAAACTCTCAATCACCATAACAATTTGAACACTGCTATAGCATATACTATCCCAAATATATTTATGCACAAGTAAAATGGGTTTAGATTAGGGACCAATTCTCACTATTAACTAGTTGCTAAATTATCATGCATATAAGCATATTGGCAGTTTATCGGACAGTACCTAGCTTACTATTGATAAACAGCAAATGAGGAGTTTGAGGAAAAAGTCATAGTTAATTGTTATTTTTAATATTGAGATTTGGTCCCCAAACTATGCCCATAAAAGGTCAGGGTGAATCGTGATTTATTGAAATTCTGGTTACATTGTAAGGTTACATTGTACATATGAGTTTTGTTTTGAGTATTTAAAAAATATTAGCTATAATAATATTATTTTGTTTTATTGGAAATAAAGATCATGTGTCTATAATAATTTTAATACAATATTTGAAATATCATAAATGATCTATTGTCAGTGAATGATGCACTGAATTGCGAGTTATAAATTGGAAAGGATGATACATTTCAAGTCCCAATGAGGCTCCATGCCTCATTTAAAAGAGTAGTTCTGTGTGTTTTCATTGTGGGTTTGTCTTTTTCTGCAATTTCGCACACTTGACCACCTACTCCTCAAAATGATGTGTGTATAAACATCCACTTGTGTTTGAGAGTCTAGACTCAACAATGCAAATTAACATTTATTCATAATAAACAGTTATAATGGTTTTCTATTGAGGGATTATTAGAACAATTTGGAACATTGTAACAAAGACATGTCACTGGGTGAAAGGTTATTCTCTTTGGATTTAGCGTTGAATTCAAAGTTGATTTAGAATGTTGATTTTAGTACTGATACCAGGGAAACTGGAATAATAAAATATATCTTGCAATTCTCTGAGAGTGGCTCACAGACAGATGGTTAATATGTTTTATATCCTCCTGGTGGGAACAGTTCTGAATTAATATTCTGTTCCAGTAATGTGCAAATTGACGCCATCTTCTGCAAAGAACAACCATCCTGCATCCCAAATGTCTGACAAACTGTGACGAACATCAGAACAACTTCCAACATGCAGCTACTGTTCCAATTTGCGAGTAGGTATGATGAAGAAAATGATGGAGAATAAAAATGGATTTAAAGGGGACCTATTATGCAAAATTCCCTTTTGCAAGGTATTTGGACATAAATGTGGGTTGGCAGGGTGTGTACACAACCACCCTATAATGATAAAAATCCACCCATTCCTTTTTTTTAAATCCCCATAAATAATAAGCAGTGTCTCCCAATGGCCTGTTTTCTGCATTGGTGTTAATGTGACGTCACACAAATTTTGACAGACACTGCCGTTTTAACATAGAACCGCTCTGAGCGAGTTCACAGCGAGTTGTACACAGTCCGCCATTGCTGCACTGACGAGAATGTCTCCCAAGCGTTTATATTAATCCACATAGCTCTCTCCATTAACCCCCGAAATCTGAGCCGCTGAAGACGAGGTGGATTAATTTTTAGAAGAAAATGCTCCCTCAACTCTACAGAAATCTGTTTATGTCTGCGCGAATCATTTTACACCGGACTGCTTTGTGAGTGAAGGTCAGTATAAAGCAGGTTTTGCACAAAAGTTGCTCCTGAAGGATGGAGCAGTGCCAACTGTTCGTGATCCAGGTAATGTTACGCCATCTAGAAGAAGTATCACACGTTTGTTTTCCAAACTGCCTTTCTGAAAGAGCTTCTTGGCACTCTGTAAGGCTAATGTTGCTAAAGCTACCATTGTCTGTCTGTTTTCACTGATGCTGCCTTCACGTGCTACCAGAATGATCGTGAATAGGAATGTGGTAGTTAAAAATTGCATATGAAAGTAATGTGAAATCCACTGCTTGAATTTGTCAAGCTCATAATCATATGTGGGACTTAAAAAGTTCGTGTTAGCATGCGATGGCACCATGAGACCAGCTATGTTGTTATTTTTATCGCGCCGTGCTCCCCGTCTATGTAATTCATAAATAATCTGGCAGGGTGCAGAATACGGCACGACACCGGTTCGAACATATATGGCTGAACACCAGCTACCAGCAGTTTCTGACATTTTCAGTGCGTGAGAGAGTGTTTTATTATTGCTGGCATGATGCCGGTGTGCAAGCTCTAGAATCTCCACCCTCTTCTGAAAGGGGAGGCGGGAGCACCAGCTCGTTTTCATTTAAAGGGACAATCACAAAAAAACAGCGCGTTTTGGCTCATACCCTATTTCAACAAGCTATAAAAAATTATCTGTAGGGTATTTTGAGCGAAAACTTCACATACACACTTTGGGGACATCAAAGACTTATTTTACATCTTGTAAAAAGGGGCATAATAGGTCACCTTTAAATCATTGATTGACCTCTACACCTCTGACTTTTACTCCCACAACTGTACACATTGGCTTTAGGAAGAAATAGATTGCTAGAATACCTTCTGTACAATGTGGTTTATTATTTTAGAATTGATTGTAATATACTTTCATTGTAGATTTATAACACTGACTGCATTTTTAGAAGGCACTTAAAATGATCAGCATTAAAGGCTATTGTATTGTCTCCCATATATGAAATGATTATCATTTAGTTTAGATTTCTAGTTTGGAACTTAAACAAACATAGACCATTATGTGTAGGTATGATTATCTTCATAACTTGACACCAAATACACAAGATGATTGACCTTATAGTTATAATACCGAATATCTATTGGTACTTGTTAAAGAATATTCTACTTATTATCCATATATTATACTCTTATTACACTTATATTACATTGTTTACGTAACCTTTTTCTTAAAGTAAATTGCTATATACTTTGATCAGGCTTTATTTTAAGGTCCAATTCTCGCTGTTATCAAATGATTAAAGGGTTTTCGTTTAACACATTAACTGGCAGAAGAGCTGCAGAGGAAGCGACAAGACCGGGCAGATGGGGAGGACCAAGCAAGGCACCATACAGCTGAGCTCAGATTTTGGAGAATATCCGCTGGACGTAAACAACGTATGCTGTTCTGTGTAAAGTCAAGTCAAGTCACCTTTATTTATATAGCGCTTTTAACAATACAGCTTGTGTCAAAGCAACTGAACAGCATTAATTAGGAAAATAGTGTCAATAATGCAAAATGACAATAGTAAACACAAATTTTTCAGTTAAAGGCAGCTGAATTCAGTGAAAATCATTGAATTCAGTGATGTCATCATCCAGCTCAGTTCAGTTTAAATAGTATCTTTGCAATCATTTGCAATCAAGTCAACGATATCGCTGGAAATGAAGTGTCCCCAACTAAGCAAGCCAGAGGCAAGGCAACAGCGGCAAGGAACCAAAACTCCATCGGTGACAGAATGGAGAAAAAACCTTGGGAGAAACCCGGCTCAGTCGGGGGGCCAGTTCTCCTCTGGCCAGACGAAACCAGCAGTTCAATTCCAGGCTGCAGAAAAGTCACATTTTGCAGAGGAATCATCTGGTTCCTGTGGTCTTGTCCCAGTGGTCATCTGAGACAAGGTCTTTACAGGGGATCTGTATCTGGGGCTCATCTAGGGGTCCTGGTCTCCGCTGTCTTTCAGGGCTGTAGAGGTCCTTTCAAGGTGCTGATCCACCATCTGGTCTGAATACGTCCTGGATCCGGGTGACTGAAGTGACCATCTGATCTGGATACAGACAGGATCTGGTGGCTACGGTGACCTCTGAATAAGAAAGAAACAGACTAATATAAGCGTAGATGCCATTCTTCTAACGATGTAGCAAGTACATAGGGTGTTATGAGAAGTGTTCCCGGTTCCGGTTGTACTAATTAATGCAGCCTAAAAATACTTTAACCTGGACTCACATAACACATAATAGGTTCTAATTGCAAATCCGTTAACGAGATGGGTCTTAATTAGATTTAAATGCAAGAGTGTGTATGCCTCCCGGCAAACAATGTTAGGGAGGTATTCCAGAGTTTGGGCGGCTAAATAGGGAAAGGATTCTGCCGCCCGCAGTGATTTTGATATCTAGTATTATCAACAGGCCAGAGTTGTGAGAACGCAGCGATTGCGGACGTGGAGGACAATAAGGCAACAGAGCTCGTTCAAATGCTGATGTGCTAAACCATTCAGGGCTTTATAATAAGCAAGATTTTAATAGGTAGCCAGTGCAGTTTGTCAGAACCGGGCTAATATGGTCGTACTCCTGGTTCTAGTAAGAACTATAGCTGCTGCATTTTGGACCAGCTGGCGTTTGTTTATTAAGCGTGCAGAACAAACACCCAATAAAGCATTACAATAATCTAAACTTAAGGTCATGAATGCATTAATTAACATTTCTGCATTCTGACATTGAGAGCATAGGTCGTAATTTAGATCTATTTTTGAGATGGAAAAATGCAGTTATTACAAATGCTAGAAACATGGCTTTCAAAAGAAAGATAGCTTTCAAATAGCACACCCAGATTCCTAACTAACAATGAAGAATTGACAGAGCAGCCATCAAGTCTTAAGTCTTGTCTGCTGCGTCATGCCGGATCTGTTTTCTACGTTGTTTGTGCTTTGATTTGAATGAAAACAACATATCTGCGTGACGCAGCTGACACTGAATAGCATACGTTGTTTACGTCCAGCGGATATTCTCCAAAATGGCACCAGGGTGATGCGGAGGAGACGAATTGTTGAATAAAGTCGTTTTTTTTCTTCTGCGCACAAAAAGTATTCTCGTAGCTTCATATAATTGCGGATGAACCACTGATGTCACATGGATTATTTTACAGATCACCTTGCCACGTTTCTGAACTTGGGAACATTTCTCTATGCAGGGTCAGACAGCTCTCAGATTCCATCAAAAATATCTTAATTTGTGTTCCAAAGATGAACGAAGGTCTTATGGGTTTGAAACGACATGAGGGTGAGTAGTTAATGACAGAATTTAAATTTTTGGGTGAACTAACCCTTTAACTATGACTTTAGCCTCAATAAACTCCTAATTTGCTGCTTATTAATAGTTAGTAGTAGTAGTAAGTTTAGGTATTGGGTAGGATTAAGGATGTAGAATATGGCCATGCAGAATATGTACTTTATAGGTACTAATAAACAGCCAATATGTTATTAATAGGCATGCTAATAAGCAACTAGTTAATATTGAGAATTGGTCCCTATACTAATGTGTTACCTATACTTTAATTGTAGTTTTGGAACTCTTATCTTTACATTTTTAGAGGGCACTTAAAATGACCAGGTTTAAAGAATATTGTAGTGTTTCCCATCTATGACTTTCCTTAAATGATTACTATTCGGTTTATATTAATAGTTTAGAACTTACACAAGCATAGATCATTGTGTAATTAGGAGCATTTCCATAACCTGACATCAAATATGATATTGAATAATTATGGGTACTTGCTAAAGTACTATTATTTTCCATATATTACACCTACATTACACTATACTAATGTAACCTTGTTCTAAACATCTAACCTCTATAGTTACTAAAGTAGTTCAGAAAATGATTCACACACTAAACAATTTCATACACATAGTGCAAATGAGATATTGTCTTTCTGATTTGGTCTAGTCTGCTGGCCCCTAAAGCATCTCTTCTCAGCATCTCAACAGAATAACAACTGCATAATGAATTGCAATGAGTTTCAGTCCTACAGAACAACTGGCATTCAACACTCCAAAATAATCTCCACGAAAACAGGGAAACATGATTCATTAAATAATCCAGTGGCAGAATCCATCATTTGGAGTGGATACGAGGATGCTGGCGCATGAGTAGGGCAATTACTTTGAGTGTGTGAGTCAGAGAAACAGCAGCCTCATTGTCACCACCTGCCCTCTTGCCACAGGGATCCCTCAGAGGCCTCTGGGTTGATGTCAATAGGCAAAGTATGAGGGCTATCAGGAAGACTAGATCTTTATAGCCATAGAAGGAAACTAGTAGAGAGCAGTTCTAATAATGATAAATGAACAGTACAAATTGGAATACCAGATGATTGTTGTAATCAGCCAGAATGCCAAAACAGGACCAAAATATAATTCTAAGAAGATTAGTTATTAGTATGTGCTTGTGTTACAGAAAACAACTGATTGGTTTTAAATACAGTAAAATTGGCAACACTTTAGTTTAGGAACTGATTGGTTTTAAATACAGTAAAATTGGCAACACTTTAGTTTAGGGACCGATTCGAACTATTAACTGGTTGCTTGTTAGCATGCATATTATTAGTATATTGGCTGTTTATTTGGACTTATAAAGCACATATTCTGCATGTGTCAGGGATCTGGAAGGAGGACCCAATCGCAGAGTGAGTAACAACAGGATTTATTTACAAGACAGTCAGACACTAGGAAAGACCGCTGGAACAGCCTCGGACATTAACTGGCAGGAGAGCTGCAGAGGAAGTGACAAGACCGGGCAGATGGGGAGGACCAAGCAAGGCACCATAAAGCTGAGCTCAGATACTTGTTGACCGCAGACTCTGAAGCGGACCAGGTGCCAGGCAGGGGGAACCAGCGGGCAGGAACTCACAGGAAACAGGTCAGGACAGGAACAAGACAGAACAAGGCTCCACAGGAACACAAATGAACTCCAAGACAGGCAAGGGGAAAGACAAAACAAAATAACTGATAAAAAAAAGTAACAAAAAGTTTCTCATTTAACCAATGAATATAAATTGAAGATGTCAACCAAAATAAATGCAAACAAGAGTATAAGACCAGAAGAACTAGATGAACACTGAAATAAAACCAAAAAGTCAAAAACAGACCAATCAAAAGCAAGAAGCAAGACTAGAACATAGAATTACAAGGGACTTGACAAGACTAGGGCAAGACAAACTAGGAAAGGGATAAGGAAGACATACTCAGCCACATCCACAGACAGAGACAGTGAGGGTGGGAATGACCACAAACCGGCAAAGACAAGAGGGCAAGGAGAACTATAAATAGGGGGCAAAGCACATGAGGAACAGGTGAGCACAATGAGACCAACAAGGACTAGACAAGGGCTAACAAGGGGGTGTGGTAAAGAGCAAACAAGGAGAAGGGACTAGAAGAACACATGGTTGACAAAAACAACAAAGCCATGTGCTAACACACAAGACAACATAGACACAAGAAACAAAGGCAAGACAAACAGAGTGTCAGGGCAGGATCCTGACAACATGAATATATTTTAGATCCCTTAATCGTACCCCATACCTAAACTCAACAACTACCTTACTAACTATTAATAAGCAGCAAAGGAGTTTATTTGGGCAAAATACATAGTTAATAGTCAGTTAAGATTTAAAAAAAAAAAGTGTTACTGTAAAATTGATATGATAAGATGCACAACTAGATTATGACATTTTGTGAATGAAAATGTGATTGATGTATGTCTGTGTAAAACTCACCACCATATTGCAAGTGATTGTGGATGGTTGACAATGCATTCCTATGCTGTTATTAAGGTTTTCTTATTGGTGCACAAATCAAATTTTGCCAAACGATGTTGATATTTGAAAGCACCAAAACAAACATGCCCATACCCCAACAGGACCTCACCCCTATTTTGATAACTCCACCCCACACGTACATACACAACCCTGGCAGCAACGATGGTGGAATCTGCTGTGCCTACCAGCCACAGCATATTCAAGCAAAAGCCAACACACAAAGCAAATTAAAACAACAAAGCTAAATCAACGTAACTCACCTATCAAGAAGAAACAAAGCAACTTCGGCGTCCGATTCCAGGCCTTCCCATTCCATGAGTTGCTGCTCCAATATTTATGCGGGTCCTACTTCTTGCCTGATCGTAACCCTTCTTTTTAATGTTTATTCCTCCAAAATCTTCCATCACTCGCTAACTCTAGTCGATCTGCTAATATCCGCCTGTGGCACTCACTGAGAGCGCTCTGCACCCTATCATTACTAGACTCGCCCCTTACTGCTGTTTGGCAGCGAGTGTGTTTTGGGACTCGGTCCTACACTGTGGTCAAAGGCATTTTTCAAATATTGCTTAGTGTACCTTTAATGGGGAGCTAATGTGTGCATTCCTCTGCTTGTAAAAGAAGGCACAGTGCATCCGGGTTCTACGTCAGAATGCCGGCTCCTGCGTTAGAAGCATCACACGCATGCGTGGGTATGTACAGCATGACAGGAGAATAAGAGAAGAAAAATGGGGAATAAAGTTGTTTTTTTTTTTTCTTGCGCACAAAAAGTCATTCTCGTAGTTCATAAAAATTAAGGTTGAAAACACTGATGTAACATGGGACTATTTAATGATGTTCTTACTACCTTTCTGGACCTTGAACGTGGTAGTTCCGTTGCTGTCTATGCAGGGTCAGAAAGCTCTTGGATTTCATCAAAAATATCTTAATGTGTGTTCCAAAGATGAACGAAGGTCTTAGGGGTTTTATTTCGTTAACGAAGACTATGACGAAAAAATGTGGGTTTAATTGACGAGCTTTTTCCATGACTAAGACAGAGACGATAATAGGTCAATAAACGATAACTAATGGACTATTCAACCTGCAATTTCGTTGCGAAATATGACGAAACTGAGCTTCGCGTTACCTGCATACTTTCATGGCAATCTGGCAACCATGCGCAAACGCTCACTCCTCATTGCAGAAGCACCGGCGCTGATGATCTGAAAACACCGACAAACAAGCTGGAGTTTAACGATCTAAATGAAAGTGACGTTCAGCCGGTCTGTGTTCTGTCATGAGATCTCGACTATATTGTTTGCGATTGTGATCGCTGAATAAATGCACTTACTCAACTGCTGTTGTTTTAACAGAGAAATAGACTATTGCAATTTGGAATTACTAGGAATTTCACTGTTATAGGCCTAATATTTTTCATTTGTTTTAGCTGTTTTCATAATGTAGACAGAGAGATTGCATAAGTCTTTGGTATTAAATTATATAATAAAAAGCCTATAATAAATCAGTACACTAGATGAGGTAAAATACACCATGTATGTGTCCACATTCTATTGATTTGTGCTTACTGGTGAAAGTGCCTGCAATGCAAAAGTACCTGAAATGCAAAAGTAAATTTCTTTAAACTTGACTAAACAAAAACAGGACAAGGTTGTCTAAATATGATAACTAAAATGTACATTTGAGTAAGACTAAGACTAAATTAAAAATGGCTGCCAAAATTAATACTGTACGGTTAATTAATAATAATCTTATTGCTAAAATGTCAAGTTTTCATTCACTAAAACTAGACTAAAATGTTGAGACTTTTAGTCGACTAAAACTTGACTAAAACTAAATAGGATAAGGTTGACTAAATATGATAAAAACTAACAAGGACATTTTAACACGGGACTAAGACTAAGACTAAAATGAAAATAGCTGACAAAATTAACACTATTTGGAACAACATGAGGGTGAGTAATTAATGACTTATGATTAATTTTCATTCTTGGGTGAACTAACCTTTAAGTGTCTTTTAGTACTATGTACTAACATGATAATAATAATTTCAATACAATGTATGGTAACACTTAAGAATAATGGTCCGTTGTTAACAAGTAACTATGCTGGAAGTAATAGGTAGTGCTACATTAACAATGGATTTAATACTATTAACTAATATGGAAACAAGATTAACTAAGCAGTAAGTAATAGCAAATTTAGAACAAAGGCAATTCCTTATTAGGTATTCGATAATTACTAAATAAAAATATCCTCATTTAGAACTACTTGCAAACTATGACCAATTAATAAAAAATAACCAATTAGCTACTAATCACAACAGTAACATGTCTAAAAAAGTGAACAATTTTCTTTTTAAAATTCTTAAACATGGTCATACAATTTTATTTTTCAGAAGCTTGCACTTAAATTGGTTCTTTTGGGAAAACGAATTATGAATATTTTGTAAGTTGGCTACAGGTTGAGATTGTGACTACTATACTTACCGAAGCATAACTACAATAAGATAATAAACATTCTCTGTTTTTTCAAAAACTTAAACAAAATAATAATAATAAAGATACTTTGTATAAAATTTAATAATACGGAAGTGATGCGACAAGCTCATGATTGGATTAGTTCACTAATCTGGTAGCTCTTTTCAGTGTCGGTTCAATATGTCTCTACCAAAAGAACCTATTCCTTTAGTGGACAATATCATGGCGAGGACTTTCTTTAGGATATGAATATAAACAAATGATGTGATCTTGTAAAAAACATTTGCATCTTAATGAAAAGAAATTGGACTGCATTTAATATTGCGTTAAGCACAACACCCCCACTTACAGAAAATCAAGGTCTTTTGAATTCACTAGTGCTTCACACAAATGTATGAGTGTACAGTATGTGTCAGATATAAAATATATTAAATAACTTAATAAATTATTTGTGAAATCAATGTCAACCCCTCACTAATTACTCAAGCATTACCTTGTCAGCCCACAGGAACCACTAGTTGTCGGACCATATTTTTTATTTAGTTCCTGTGGGCTGACAAGGTAATGCTTGAGTAATTAGTGAGGGGTTGACATGTTCACAAGCAATTTTAAGAGTTTTTCGACATGTTATTTTGTGAGTGGACAAATAATAAGGAATAAACAATTATTACTATAGGTTGCAAGCCTCTCTTGAGGTAGTTTTCAGTAGGAATATCGAATATCTAATAGGGAACTACATTTGTCCTAATTTGTATTACATACGCTAGTTAATCTTGCATTACATATTAGTTAACATATGAAGGTCAGTGTTAATGTATCATACCCCTATTACTTTCTGCATAGTTACTTGTTAACAAACTAAATTCATATTTAAAATGTTTCCAATAACTTAGTCTAAATACATGTTTTTGCTTGTACTTACATTTAAACATCCATTATGTAATACATATATAAACTACATATGTATTAATTATGTAGTGGAAATCTATAATTACATTGCCAAACCTACCTTATCTTAACCCTCCCTTTAACCGAAGCATACCCCCAAACTTGTACCTAACCTTAACCGTACCTCACCTCAGAAGCAAATGTGTTTTGCAATACACTATGAACACAATAAGTACATTGTAGCTGATTTTTGTTGAGTGAATGAATTTTGTGACATGAAATACAGTATGAAATATGGTATCAAAATGCAGTTACACTTATGTATGTTAAATGGACAATAGCAAGTTGCATGTTGTCAAAAATGTATTTGTGCATGAAATTCACACTCCGTTCCCTCATAAAGGTGAATGCACTTTTTATTTTGTAATTGTTTATAGGGGAGATTGATGGACAAATACACCCAACATGTAACAAAAAAACATTTTATCCATTAAATAATCAAACTTTCAGTTAGTATTTTGTTTAAAAAATAGGGTTGTTTGAACCACAGAATGAATTTTGTCTATGGACTGTTTTTGTATATTCCATTTCTGTACACCTTATTTGTTAAGGAAAGATTATCAGCTGCTTCCATTTATCTTAACTGTACAAAAACAGTCCATTATGCTGTTTGATATTGCAAACTTGGATTTGTTGCAATATAATTTTATTTTTTGAACTAACAAAAATACTGGTTTTGTCGTGCAAATTGTTTTACAGTTTACTGCACTTAGTTATTCTTCTAGTTATTTACCTATAGCAGTTAAAGAATGAGAAATCTTGCACATTCACAGGAAATATACCTACATGTTGAAAAAGCATGACACAAAATATAAATTTTTTTGATGGAAACTGTCAAGGGTGGAGGGCAGGGATGAGGCGAGGACTCAATCGCAGGAGGAAATAGGGCTTTTATTAATAACGAAATAAACAAAACAAACAGAAACTACCCCGTAGGGGGAAACCAACTGACAAGGCAGGACAAGGCAGGGCAGGGCGCAAGGCACACACAACATTCGACGACGAACTCGCACAGGACTGCAAACACAAGGAGAATAAATAGGGAGCAAATCAGGAGAGTAATGAGGGAGACACAGGTGGGGCAAATTAACCAATAATCAGGTAACAAGATGGGTGGGGTTAGACAATTGACATGAGAGCACATGGCACACAGGAAACAAAGACAAAAGCCACGTGCTCACACAAAACAAAACACAAGCACATGGCCAGCAAAACAATCACAAACCATGTGCTTGAACAAAACAAGACCCGAACACGCAGATAATGAGAATACTCATAAGCCACGTGTTCACACAAGACAACAACAAAAGCACGCGGCTGAACACAAACCGCGTGCTACACAGCACAAGACATAACATGACATGAAAGCATGCAGCCGAAAACACGAGCTGCGTGCAACAACACAAGACACGAGGACAGAAAAGCGTACGGCCCGATGGAACTCGAGACCACACGCTCCCACAACAAAACAGAACATTAAGAGGAGTGTCCGAACCCCGACACCAAACCGAAACTGAATCTGAACAAGACATGAGTGCCGGGATCCGAACACCACGCTCCAACATGAAACAGAACACAGACAAGAGAGCGCATGGCTCGAGCACTCTCGAAGCTGCACGCTCACAAGAAAACAAGACAAGATGGGAGTGTCAGGGCTCCGTCACAAACCCATGAATAAACTAGACCGAAGTGACAGAGCCCTGACAGAAACATAGATTTTTCAGGAAGAAATATCCTCTTTTGTGGACAAAATGCATATATTATCAAGATAATTACTGTAGCATTTTGCAGACTAAATACATTTGTGACATGCTCAATCATTAAATTGAAAGAATTACATTTATTCAACTAAAATGAAAAGAATCACAAAAAAAACACCTAGACAAAACGCATTTTGTGACACAAAACTCAAAAAGACAAACGCAAGTGCTGACATTATTTTTCACTTTTCACTTGATGAAATTAAATTGGCAATTGTCTTTCAGTATAAAAAATAAAAGTGTAAATTTGGACATCAAATACTGCATACATTCACTACACAAAATCAGTCTGGATACATTTGGTGCCTCCTTATATTAGCTCATATACTAACACAATCAGTTGCAAGCAATTGCTTCTATGAAATTGATTCAGTAACACACAAACACCCATTAGACACATTGCAACACATGGATAGAATAGAATTACAGTGAATAGAATGCATTACAGCTGTGGCTTCTGTAATGTTTCTGGTAATGGAAAACAATGAGTCTAACAATGTTAAGCAAATGAAGCCAGTAGAAGCTGTAAAGGCAACAGGAAGCAGCTATTATCAGTGCAGAGATGATGCTAATAGTGCAAAAACACTGTATCGATCTCATTGTGAGAGAACTGGGTGTCTCTTTTCAAGCCCCTCAACCTGTATTCGTGACCAACTTGTCCTACAACTCATTTATAAATCTTTCATCATGTACTCACCATCATGTTGTTCCAAAATCAAATGGCTTTTTTCCTTCTGCAGAACACAAAAGAAGATATTTTGAATACATGTTTCAGTTGTTTTTAATCTATATTATGATCTGATAGATAGATAGATAGATAGAAATAATCAGATAGATAGATAGATAGATAGATAGATAGATAGATAGATAGATAGATAGATAGATAGATAGATAGGGGTAACACTTTTTCCCATAATGCACAACAAAGTCACAGTTACTGTTTTTCAGAGCAGTGGCAAAGCCTGTGAAAGATAAACTGAGAGCAGCTGAAGAATTAAAGTCTGAAGGAAAGAATATAAGTGAAATAACCCAGGTGCAGGCGAGGCCAGAGACAGGGACAACTCTTTGCTTTTTGGATATATGACTTCTAATTTTCATTAAGGTGAACATTTGCAATATGTTGGATTTCCCATGAGCAATACTGAGATTTTAGTTCCATCGAATCCAATGGCACAATTGTAATCCAAATGTTTTATTTCTGAAGGAAATTATACATTTCACACCTTTTGGCTTGGGGCTCTAATATTTGTGGTACTATAATCCTATTCTCAGCTACAATAAATGAGTTCTAGCTGAGTCTTTCTAAACAGTTTTTCATGGCAGAAGGGACACAATTTAGCAGGCTAGACTGACCACAATTCACACAGTAACACCTTCTTAGACCCAACTGACTAGCTTTAGGGCACTTTTTTCTCCTTTCTCTATCTCTAACTCCCTGCTATGCACCAAGGAAAAAATGAGGCACATTAATCTGTACCGTTTGCTATTAGCACAGCCTTTTTCAAAATATGTATCTAGCAGACATAATCCACAAAATAGGAGCTGATTAATATTGATTGCTAAATAAAAAACTTTATTGCACTGATACGATGATCAATAGCCTTTCACATTAATGTTTGTTCTTTCAACATGTAATTTTCCACCTGCACAGTTCTGAAGTTCTCTTTGAAATGCCCAATGGCTGGTCTCACAGTTATCGGACAAACAACGCAGCCTTCTTTCCAGGTGGCACGGTAAGATCAATTGTCTGGATCAACATGTTTAACAGCCTTCTGCACATTTCCTGTCTGTGAAAAGTGACCTTTTCTAGACAGGAGTTTAATACAAGAGACGAGAGCCAATGTATTTTCATAGTAAAAACTGGAACAACATGTAAATGTGCAAAAAAAGGAAGAAAAAAAAGCCCACATTGTTCGACATGTATAATGGTTCTGTCTAACAAAGTTATTGCAATTGATTCCAAAATGCAAGAAAGAACGAATCATAGACATCTACCTGACCAAATTAGAAAGTAAAGCCATTTTAAGTTGAGTTTATCTCATACCGCCCCCACCCCCGAAACCACAGAGGTCACACAACTTGTTTGCACAATGTTGCCAGCATTTGTAGATTTGCTATAAAGACATGTTGCGTGGCTTATTCATTTTAGTGAGTCATGGCTATTGTGACTAGCACCCATATTGACTTTTGTCCTTTCGTTCTCACAGCAAAGGCAAAGTCAATCCAATTACGCAATGCATAATGCACATTATGCTCTTCCCAAACAAACCGCACTCACAATGGAGGCAAGACCTCTGTGTTATTGAGTGCACAGTATTTCAGTGTTGGTTTTTCAGCTGCTTTACATTTAACCTCAGAGTTTCTGGAGAGTGGAACTAAATGAAAGATGTGAAGTCTAATGAAGTACAAAACGCTCGTCAGTTGCTCATCTGCATAGATTGCTCCTCTGCAGTCTTGAAAGAAGCTGCCGCACACCGAGCCAGGCTGTGGAAGGATGGAGTGACTCCAGTGATAAAGTGTCCCCAAGGGAAAGGACAGACAGATAGGAGTGTGAGACAACCATCCACTCACGAGTGGAGTATTGGATAGACAGGGGTTTGATAGATTACCGTAATGTTGCTTTAACTGTGCTCAAAACTAGTAGTGAGCTAGAAACCTTAAAAGAAAAGTGATACATCAGAATTGGTTTGTTTCCCTTTATAAAGCATTTAGTGTGGGTATAAAATGAATACCAATCCTTATAATATGTCCATTATCATAAAGTTGTTAAACCCCCCCCCCCATATTTCTTCTGGGGTTTGTTCATTTATCATTTCCCTGACTTATGTACATTATTTATCCCTAAAATATGGTGATTTTTTTTCTGGCTATTTTCTAATTTATTTATGAGGGGTAAAAGATATCCAAAATCCTCTTGGTAAAAACGTTTAACGTTTAACATGTCAACTAAAAGAAAAAAAAAGAAACAAGAAAGAAGAAGAAAAAACAACAACAAATATACTGTATTTTATCCAGAGTTCAGATTGGATAATGTATGCAAATTAGTGCATATTTCATTAGAAAATGCTGTCTCATTTGCATATTTAAACAACATATAATAAAAACTAGGTTGACAAAAAATGTCTTGTTCTGTGATTAATCAACTGGGAAGGTATGGCAATATATTATATTAGCTGCAGTTTATACCCTGTTTACATGTGGTGTCGTCCTGAAATTACTATGAATTAATGTTGTTTATACATCAGTTTGGGGATTTAATATGTACATATATGATTAAAATATTACGAAATAATTTAAATAAAATCAAATTAATAAAATAATAAAATACAATTTTGGCATCAATTCACAGCCCTAGTTCAAACTTATAATTAACACTAATGACACAGTATTGTAGCTATACATAGCATTAAAGCTTCAATTTGTCATTTTTTGTGCCAGTAGGACCCCCAAAAAGAATTGTTAAAATAATTTCTGTTTTCAAACAGGTTTCTCAAACATTCCCTCATCTGCCATAATCCTGCCCCAAACTAATGCTATTGTTTCAGTCAGTTTGCTGTGTCGAGCCGGTCAGGACACTCACAGCAATGTTTTTGATTGCACCAAATAGCCATTTATAGGCTGATTTTCCCAAAAAGTGTAAAACTGCTGCTCTGTGGGATCTCAAAACATTGCTGTGTTTATTTGAGCATAGCTCGACATCGCAACACTGGCTCAACCAGTGGTTGAGTTTTCATCCTTCAGCTGCTATTGTGACCTCCAGCCAACAACCATACATTTTGCTTAATTCTATTTCTATCATGTTAAACTGGGTTGCACCATCCACTTGAAATTGCATTGGTCCACAATCCCAACCACATAACTGTATATATAACATCAAATATGATTGGCTGTGATTGTGTTGCCTTTCTCAGCATTTCCTCTTTCAATGTAGAAACAAAATGATGCCAGATGTCACTGGAAACTCATTTTTAGGACAGTGTCAGAGATTCTGAAGGATCTGCAGTCAGAGCTTAATACCAGTATTTAATTATTTTATGTGTTTAATATGTTACCTTTTATAGTATTACTTATTAGTTAATTCATAATGCATAATAATCATAATAATCATACAGTGTGTTCCATGCATTTTCTCAATCTACCTCACATGCTCACATGTTTTTCCAGAGAATGTGAACATCTCTCAGGTGGCTCTTGGGTAGACACCGAAGTGTTTAATTGATGACGCTTTCATATTGGAGTGTGTGTGTTTTGCCCCGATGTTAATTTTTTCCTAAAGCCAATATTCTGAATCAACATGAGCTCTGACACTATTATTAACAATAACATTTAACTGAGCAATAATTAGAGAAGGCACTCTCATATAAACAGCTTCAAGTGCAATAATTATGTGACAAACATTTTAGCAACAAGAGCGCATGGAGGTTGGCAATTAAGAGTTCTTTGACTTTATGAGAGCCTCCTAATATGATTTGAAACATAAGCAGTGACTTGGAGTGTAAGTGAGGTCACAGGCTTTTACCGCTCGCAGCTCTTTTTCTCCAGCTGCTCTTGTTTGGAGCTACACATATGTTGGCAGAAAAGACATGCCATTGGTGAATTTAAACGTGTGAAGGAAAAGTTTTTTTTTTTTTTTGAGGGCCCTATTTTAACGATCTAAGCGCATGGTCTAAAGTGCACGGCGCAGGTGCACTCAGGGCGTGTCCAAATTCACTTTTGCTAGTTTAATGACTGGAAAATAGTCGACGCGCCCGGGTGCATGGTCTAAACGGGTTGTCCCTATTCTCTTAATGAGTAATGGGTGTTTTTTGGGCCCCTATTCTCTTAATGAGTAATGGGTGTTTTTTGGGCGTAACGTGCAATAAACCAATCAGAGTCTCATCTCCCATCCCCTTTAAAAGCAAGTTGCGCTCGTGCCATGGTGGGTTCGCTATTTACATGGCGGAATGTAATTTTTCATTTTTAAAAATGTTTGTGTGCTGCTGCGCGTACCTGTGCGTGTAATAAGCAAAGAGTACACGCGTTGTGCACCCGCCTATAGGTGCATATTACTAACGCGCTCTTTAAATAACAAAGAAAAAATATTGCGCCAGACTTTAGACCAGGTTTTAGTTGGTCTATGGCGCAGTCTATTTTCAGTTCCTCAAAATAGCAACGTGCCAACAATGCGCCTGAACACACCTCTTTTTTAGACCAGCACGCCCATGGGCGCACAAATGGGCGCAAATGCATTTGCTATTTAAACAACACGGCGCAGGACGGGAAAATGGGAACTGCATCGGGCTGAAACTAACAAAAACACTTGCACCACATTTTTCTCACCCTCATGACATTACACAAACCTGTATCATTTTCTTTTTTTATACAGAACGCAAAAGAAGACATTTGGTGTTTGTTAGTCAGTGGGGTAAAAAACAACAACAACAACATTGAGACATTTTTCAGAACATCATCTTTTGTCAGTAATGCCAGGGAAAATGTTCCTGTTTGACACTGTAAAGCTGATTTACTGATGACACCATCTATATTGTATAAAGCGCTATACAAATAAAGGTGACTTCACTTGACTTGCTTGATCTGCGTGAGATAGCTCAAATGTGAATGAACACTGATAAAATTAAGCTGTTTTCTAGCAGGTTAATTTACATACCCACATGCATCCTACACATATGAGATGAATCAGATGAATACACAACATAAACATACCATTACAACTTGCATGCGCACAAAATGATAAAAATGCACAAGAGAACTTTAACTGAGATACATGCTAGTCAGGGATGCATTTCCTAAAGTCATCAGTAGCCAACTATAGTCACAAGTCACAAGATCCATCGTTACTAATATAGTTCAACGATTCTATGTTTCCAGAAGCCATAGTTCAAGTGTACATTCACAGACAGCATCACAATGTTGTGTGGTTGGAACTGCAGCTCTCAACCTGTGGTCAGCACCATAGATTCTTGTATGACATATGGACTTATGCTCATATGACCATTGCTATTGAGCACATGTAACAAGCTAACATGTAGTGGAGTATATATATATCATATATATATAATATATATATATATATATAATATATATATGTGTGTGTGTGTGTATATATATATATAATATATATATATTATATATATATATATATGAGAACACTTTCAATTGGTCCCAATTTATATTAAGTGGCCTTAATTACTATGTACTTACATCAAAATAAGTACAATGTACTTATTGTGTTGTGTTCATATTGTATTGCAAAACACTTTTGCTGCTATTGCGGTGGGATACGGGTAAGGTTAGGGACACGTTTGGTGGTCTGGGTAGGTTTAAGGGTGGGTTAAGGGTGTAAGGGATGGGTCAACAGTGTAATTATAAATGTACATTCAGAAATTAATTACAGATGTAATTACAGGCAGGTATTTTTAAATACAAGTACAATGTAAAAACATGTATGTACACAATAAGTGCATGGTACCAAATTATTAATTTAAATGTAAGTACATGGGGTACGGAAAGTATTCAGACACCCTTAAATTTTTCACTCTTTGTTATAATGCAGCCATTTGCTAAAATCATTTAAGTTAATTTTTTTTCTAATTATGTACACACAGCACCCCATATGACAGAAAAACACAGAATTGTGACATTTTTGCAGATTTATTAAAAAAAAAAACTGGAAATATCACATGGTCTTAAGTATTCAGATCCTTTGCTGTGACACTCATATATTTAACTAAGGTGCTGTCCATTCTTCTGATCATCCTTGAGATGGTTATACACCTTAATTTGAGTCCAACTGTGTTTGATTATAATGATTGGACTTGAATAGGAAAGCCACACACATGTCTATATAACACCTTACAGCTCACAGTGCATGTCAGAACAAATGAGAATCATGAGGTCAAAGGAACTGGCTGAAGAGCTCAGAGACAAAATTGTGGCAAGGCACAGATCTGGCCAAGGTTACAAAAAAAATTCTGCTGCAATTAAGGTTCCTAAGAGCACAGTAGCCTCAATAATCCTTAAATGGAAGACATTTGGAACAACAGGAACCTTCGCCTTCATTGTGGATGGAGATCGTACGTGACGTCCACAGAAGACCTTTGCAGGCTTTTATCTGGCGGACGCGACAGTGAGCCTGTCGACGGCGCAGCCACGATGTGTAAATGATAGAACCCACCTTAAAAGCATTCACTGGGGCACCTGTAGCTACAGGATGCAGTTAAGCGGATGGGAGAAAGTTGTAGAAAGTTAACCATCACTGCAGCCCTTCACCAGTCTGGGTTTTATGGCAGAGTGGCCCGATGGAAGCTTCTCCTTAGTGCAAGACACATGAAAGCCAGCATGGAGTTTGCTAAAAAAACACCGGAAGGACTCCAAGATGGTGAGAAATAAAAATCTCTGGTCTGAAGGGAGACCAAGATAGAACTTTGTGGCCTTAATTCTAAGCGGTATGTGTAAAGAAAACCAGGCACTGCTCATCACCTATCCAATACAATCCCAACAGTGAAGCATGGTGGTGGTAGCATCATGCTGTGGGGGTGTTTTTCAGCTTGCAGGGACAGGGACGACTGGTTGCAATCGAGGGAAAGTTGAATGCGGCCAAGTACAGGGATATCCCGGACGAAAACCTTCTCCAGAGTGCTCAGGACCTCAGATGGGGCGACCGAAGGGTTACCACATCCTCCAAAACAAACAATGAACCTAAGCACATAGCTAACCACACAACCACGACCAGGAGTGTCCTCTTCACAACAACTCTGTGACTGCCTTTCCCTACGCAAGGGCACACCAGCCAGAGCCCTGACCCTTAAACCCCATGAGCATCTTGGACCGAGACCTAAAAATGGCGTCCACCAACGTTTACCATCCAACTGACAGAACTGGAGAGGATCTGCAAAAAGGAATGGCAGAGGATCCCCAAATCCAAGTGTGAAAAACTTGTTGCATCTTTCCCAAAAAGACTCATGCTGTATTAGATCAAAAGGGTGCTTCTACTATATACTGAGCAAAGGGTTTGAATACTTGGGACCATGTGATATTTCAGTTTTTCAGTTTTTTTAATAAATCTGCAAAAATGTCGACGATTCTGTGTTTTTCTGTCAATATGGGGTGCTGTGTATACATTAATCAGGGAAAAAATTAACTTAAATGATTTTAACAAATGGCTGCAATATAACAAAGAGTGAAAAATTTAAGGGGGTCTGACTACTTTCCGGACCCACTGTACATAGTTGTTAAGGCCACTTAATATAAAGTAGGGCCATTTATTTAAATATCCCCTTTAGCCATTCTACAACAAATGGAGTATAGTAGATGCCTGATAATATTCTAAAACTTTGATGGTCAAATTTGATGGATTAACATTTTTATGATCCCCACGATATACACTGACTATAAGTACAACTATAAGGTAAGTTCAGCTATTATTCTAAACCTCTAAAACCCTAAACCTAAACCTAACCTAACAATATACAAATAATCTGAGAGTTAGTTGGCATGTAGTTGCAAAGTTGTATTGCAATAATGAATTATTATGTAATTTCACTTTTTTTCAGTTTTTTTTACATAATATTTAATATAAAAAAATTTAACATTTGGTTTAATTTTGCACAAACTGAACTTTCATTGACTAAAGACATAATTTTAGTCTAAATAAAATGAGTAAATATGACAACATATTAATTCAATTTAAATACTGTTTTCATTCAAATATTCCTCTGTTTTTGTCATTTTGCATCACTGTAAGGTACACACTTGGACCATATCTCAGCATGTTAAAGTTGGTTTATTTGATCTTTCTCGTGTGGAAAGCTCATTTACAACATGTTTCTGTCATCTCTTCGACACTGCAGAGGGGAAGAAAGTATAATGTATTTTTGAAGCCTGCAGGCCGGATGCTGGCAGTCTGAGAAAAACACTTGAGTAGATAAGAACTGATGAACAAGACAAGGACCCAACAGACCGAAGGCAATATGGCAGTTCGTGAGAATGTCCCTGGAGGCCTTTAGTGCTCTCATATCTGCCTGGATGGAAAAAGAGAAGACGTCATCAAAAGTCAGGTACATTTCAGTCAACGCAAATTTGCTTACTGAAACGTGTGTGTGCTGGCATGCAAATGTCAAAGTGTCTGGAGAGATATGAAAGCAGCAAATAAAACAACAAAGATTTCTGGTAATACAGAGCTCTCACATGGGTTTAATCAGGCATCGGAAACAATTCCTGCCTGTTATTGTTCAGGAAGTACACATGTTTGTGTTGCTGCTCTGCTTAAAGATGTATTTCTATACCTGATCTGACCCTTAAAATGATTTTAATTGTTACTTATTAAACATATTATAGATATATATATATTCATCTATAAATATAGTATATATATATAGCTATTATATTTTTTTTTTTTAATTTTACAGTTTATTAATCTTTTAATTTTATTAAGTATTGTTTTATAATTGTAGTTATAATACATACAAAAAAATTTTTTATAACAATTTTTAATGTATTTTGCAGTGTGTTTTACTCACAGTTTCGAACAATCTTTAGAAGAGCAAAGTTCAAACTCTTCATAAACTATATTTACTTTCTCCTTAATCACAGGAAGAACATGTTCCACGTCAGCGTTCTGATTTATTAGTGTGAACCTGACGTGAGATGTGCTCCAGGAAGCCATTAGTTAAATAACCCAAGAGCTAAACTGACACTGTCTGTCGCTGATCAATTGAACAGCGAGCATTATTAGAGGTGATTAATGCATTTATTAGAGTGATCATTGATAAGTGCGGTAGCTGTCAACAGAGGAAATGATGTCAGATGCTACGTGCATGCTTGCCCAAGGGGGATGGAATGTCAAGTGCTTGTTTTGCCCATTGAATGGATTTTATATTATGTACAGGGAATATGTACATTAGATTATAGGCAAATATGTGTGCAAAACCGTGCAGCTGCCAATAAATAATCCTGCAGGCATATAATCACTTAATTTAATTTCTGATTAAAATTGAATTCATAAAAGGGAGAGAAACAGATTATTTCAGAGGGTCAAAATAAGCTATTTCAATTTACATTGTCAAAATAGTTTTCAGCTTTGTTCTCTCCAGCATCACCTGCTCTGGTTGAGGTGGAGATGGAGTTCCATTTGGGTCACTGAATAGCCTGGCTGCTCTCGGTAGCCAAGAATAGGAATAGTCTTTGCTTGAGATGCAGAAAACTGATTGCATCATAATGTTTTCTCTACTATGTCCATAGGAATCAAATCACTGCCGAAAAAAACAGGAACGCAGTATGTCCCTACACTCTTGACCGGTGATGGAATCTTGCTTGACTGAACACGAAGACACAAAGGTTTTCATCACAGCCTCAGATAGCAACAAATATACTGTTAAGAGTCAAAAGACAACCTTTTTAGCTATATTTCTGAATTGACCTAGCAACATGAGAATTCATTTACAAGTTAATTACAAAATATCACAAAAACTTAAAAGAGGTAGTTCACCTAAAGATCTCCCTCATGTTGTTTCAAACCTGCATGAATCTCTTCTGTGGAACACAAAAGAATATGCTTTGAAAAATCTTGGCAACTAAACAGTATTAGTGACCACTGACTTCCATTATATGGACACTGTATATATATTTATATATACGGAACATAAAATAAGATATTTTGAGAAATGTGTCAATATAATGGAAGTCAGTGGTCACCAAACTGTTTGCTTGCTTTGTGTAACTGTATGGAGTTTTGTCTTGTAACAATATCTAGAAAGCCTGCCTGGTGTAGATCTCCAGTGTACCACCATCTTGAGTCTCACAAGTTAGAAAATATAAGGTGAAGTTAGTTAGATAAATCTCCTTTTGTATCTTTTTGTGTCCTGAAGACTGACTTTCATATGATCTTTTATTCACTCTCCAGACAGAAAGTGGATCCAGCCTCATAGAAAGACTTCAGATGACCCAACACCTTTGAAGAGATGATGCTGACCCCTGCGAGGACCCCAGATGATGCCAACTTGAATCGATATGCACAGCTGTCAAATTTTCTGTATGTTTAATCATTATGGTCACACTTGTAATAATCACTTTAATGAGCTTCTGCCTGAAATTCATTAATATTAGCTAACTGTATGATTCCATTACCTTGAATTGTGAAATGTACATTACTTCGACACATTCACTTCTGATAACAGATCACTCTAAATTGTCACTCTAAAAGCTGCTTTAAAACAATGTGTATTGTGAAAAGCGCTATACAAATAAATTTGTATTGAATTGAATTGATTTGAAAAGAAAGGGAAGAACCACTGGAAAAAAATGAATAGCAGTATTGACGTTTCTCAACATTATTGTATTTGAATATCATGTTCTTTTCCATATATTAAACTTGTCATTTTCTTGCATCTATGACTTTTGAATGAAGGAGGGCCTCTGACTTTCAGCAGAATATCTCTTTTGCTGATATTTTGACCTGAGGGCTCTGCTTGTTAAAGAGATATTGGCAGATTCTGAAATGAAGTGGAATGCTGTAAGGATGAGGTGGTGAGATGACGTGGATCGGCACTAAGTCAGGCTTAGAGTTAATAAAAGTTAAAATGATCTAACACAACAGTGTTTCAGAAAGACACCAAATTTGGATGATAAAGCTACAGACCATTTAAGCTGCCATGTCCGTTCACGGATGTTGGAAAATGCATTTAAATAATATTCAGTCTTGGATCTCAAATATAAGGATTTGCATACATTGAGCATCAACTTGTTGTGAGGGCAGTTTTTCAGTTTAATGAGACTGCAGAATCTTCAAATCAGCTGTAACCAAACATCCTGGTCACGGATGCTTGTCACACATGATGGGCTTTAACACCATCAGTCCAACAGGTACTTACAGGTACAGTTAAAAATAATACTATAATATCATCCACTTGGGGTGAGAGTACAAATCTGTGTCTGAGGAATTAACATTTTCACTTATTATTTTAGCAGATGGTTTTATCCAAAGTGACTTACAAGTAGAACAATTTAGGAAAACTTTAATGGATGTTTTAAAAAGTGACAGAACTGGATGTCATCTAAAGAATATTCTCGTATTTAATTAGAAATATCATATTTACTCATTATTTTTACCTAGATGAAAGTGGGGGTTGAAGTGGGGGGAAAAGAACAATATATGAGTCGAAAATTACAGTGAAAATGACTAACTCACACTGTTAATATTTTTTTATTCCATTTTAATTCTTATTTTTTTATCTGTTTGCTCAAATAAAATAAAAAATGTGAATGTCTTTCTTCTTTTTCTTTCTTTTTGAATTATATTGCTTTAAATGAAATGTGTGGAGTTGAAGTAGCCTAAGGGGTTGATTAGGTTTGGTATAAAAATAATTTTGAACAAATGCATTTGATTAACAAAAATGCATGTACATTTTTGCATGTCCATGTTCTTTAGTGTTTCACTGTCAATAAACACAAATCGGCACACTGCCACTACTGCGCTCAAAAACGAAGTTTATTAAAATCACAGCGTTTCGACCCTAAGATCTTCATCAGGCAGATATTTTTGAGAGCAGTAGTGGAAGTGTGCCGATTTTTGTTTATTGACAGTGACGTGCTCTATGTGATCGAGCACCCGCCTAAAATTTTTGGATGTGCGCCTATTACACTTTCCATGTTCTCTAGTGTTACAATACACCACACCTACACCTCACCTGGTACTGGGGTAGACTGTAATAACTCTCTTTGTAAGTGATGTTAATTTACCTAGTTTAGGGATGAGTAGGATATTTTAAAATAACTTTAATTTGCAGCAGATATATCTTTGAAAATTACATCAACGTAATAACACTGAGTTACTGATGTTAGAGCAAAAATTGTCATCCCTGATCTCCCCTAATAGCCTTGTACTTGAAATGTCAAGTTGACATGACTTACATTTTGCCATCATTTTTGCCAACAGTTTAGTTTACGTAACTCCAAGATTTGTTAAGCTGTATAAAAGTAGGTTTATGCCACTGTTTGATTTATTTGCATTATTAGCATTATGACTATTGATATTATTTATGTATATTTTTGTGTTTATATTCATTTATATTAATTGAGCTATAATCATTTTACATGAGAAATAGAGAGCAAAATGCATCTCTTAAACTATTAATATCATACAAACACTTGGGAAAAAAGGCTATTTCAGCACTATTCAGTTGATCTAAGATAACTAAAAAGTCAGTGTTAATATTTGGTCTTTACAAAGGTGTGATTGTTGGAGTTCATTCTTTCTGATTTAGTTTGATTTCTTTCATTCTTTCACAAAGTCCCGTGCTGTTGTAATTGTTTGTCACACAAATTAAATTTTAGAAAATGTCCAAGGCAACCAGGAGCACCATTCCAGAAACAATATCCTCAAAAACAACAATTGTCTTTTGAAGTGCTGCACCAGAAAATCAAACACAACACAATCCCAAGATAGCGACATTCAAATCTATAGTGGTTATCCATCCCTCATTACAGAACTAATCAACAAAAAAAAACAAAAAAAACGAAGGGAGATTCTGCTTTTTTTATCTTCACGACACCAGTGTCATAAGTGAGGTCTAGCATGTCACTGTAGTGTTCAGAAATTAGACCGTAGGTGAGCAGTTTTGTTCAAGTTACTTGCAAACTGTAATACATTACAGATTACTTGTTACTGTTATTTAAAAGTAATTCCTTACCTTACATTACCGCTCACAAGAAATAACATGTCAAAAAGAATGCGGAGTCCCAAACTGAACAATAACACATGTTCTACTTTTGAGTTACTTCAACCAAAATCATATACAAAAAATAGAACATGATCGGCGGTGTGCGTGTGGGGGGGGGGGCACTGTGCGAGTTTTAGGGTCTCTTAGTTGCTTGTTAGAATGCATATTACTAGAATATTAGCCATTTATTAGTAGTAATTAAGCACATATTAATGCCTTATTCTACATGACCTTATTCTACATCCCTAATCCTACCCAATATCTAAACTTAACAACTACCTTACTAACTATTAATAAGCAGCAAATTAGGAATTTATTGAGGGAAAAGTTTTGCCTCTTTTTTGCCATCTCTGTTTGAAAACCTGGAATTGCAGCTGTGAGCGGAATTATCTAGCTTGCAAGCTTTGTGAGTCGGCATGGCTCCAGCGTGGATTAATCTAATATTTTGAGGAGTATGTGTGTGTGGCAGTAAGTCACCGCACCAGTGTGAATCCTATACTTAGTAATCACAGATTCCTGCCTACGTCTTGGAATATGACCCAAAAAAGAATTTTCACTATATTGCCATCTGAACAAGTAAGTAACAAATCTGCCACGTTTGTTTTCATGAACCACCTGGGGCAAAAGTCTCCATAAATCTCGCTACACTGGTGCTAAATCTAAAACTCGGTTATCCTCATATCGCATCAAGCGGTCAATTATTATTATGTTATACTTTTATTCTCAAATGATTGATTGTTAAAACATCAGCATGCGTGACATAGATTATAGTGTGTATTGGCGTGTAGATTTCAATTTCTGCACTGTCTAATCTAATTGTCATACTCTTCGAATTTCATATTAAGAAATTATTTTAACCCAAAAAGCAAATTATGCTCCCTTCGAACTACTGTTTTTCTTTAAATACAAATCTTTGTAATCCCAGGCTATCTGTATTCAGAAGCACATTTATAACTGGAATATATTTTAATTTCATTCACATGTGTTTCCTAAACACATAATCCTTTCTGGATTACAATCCGCCATCAAAATGATACATTTAATAATTCTGGCTGCTGTGAGAAAAGGCTAAACGATCCGTCACCTGCAGTACCCTCACCTGCGATATAGCATACTAGCCGGACAACTTCTTTATGTTTACAGACGTGACGTAATGACGCAGTGCCATGCTCAAATTTCCATCGAAAACCTACCCGTACCACACTGACAAAATATACTAGCATACAGAATCAGAATAAATGAGCTTTATTGCCAGGTATGTTTACACATACGAGGATTTTTTTTTTCGTGACAGAAGCTTCCACAGTGTGATAGAATGACAGTGACAGAACAAAAACATAGATAATAAAAGAAGAATAAAAAAATTAAAAATAGAACAAGTAAATAAAGAATAAAAATATATAAATTGACAATTGTATGTTATTGTATGTACAGGTATATTATGTGCAAATTGAAATGTATACTGAGTGTGTGTGTTAGATAAATAAATGTATGAGTGTATAAATAATGTTGTGTGTTCCACAGTTATTGTCAAGTGTTCATGAGATGATTGCCTGAGGGAAGAAACTGTTCCTGTGTCTGGTCGTTCTGGTGCTCAGTGCTCTGTAGCGTTGACCAGATGGCAACAGTTCAAAGAGGTAGTGTGCTGGATGTGAGGGGTCCA
The DNA here is from genome assembly GCA_018155175.1 of Sinocyclocheilus anophthalmus. Lineage (NCBI taxonomy): Eukaryota > Metazoa > Chordata > Actinopteri > Cypriniformes > Cyprinidae > Sinocyclocheilus > Sinocyclocheilus anophthalmus. Next base: position 505,445 of record JADLZN010001114.1, on the reverse strand, counting down.
GAGTGATTTTGCCAGCCCTTTTGCTCACTCTGTATGAGTACAGTTCTTGAAGAGAAGGGAGGGTTGTACCAGTGATTCGCTCAGCTGTCCGGACTACCCTCTGTAGTCTTCTGATGTCAGATTTTGTAGCTGAACCAAACCAGACAGTTACTGAAGTGCAGAGGACGGATTCAATGATAGCAGAGTATACTGTTTCAGCAGCTCCTGTGGTAGGTTGAACTTCCTCAGCTGGCTAAGGAAGTACAGCCTCTGCTGGGCCTTTTTCACAGTGGAGTCTATGTGAGTGTCCCACTTCAGGTCCTGGGAGTGGTGGTTCCCAGGAATCTGAATGACTTCACTGCAGCCACAGTGCTGTTCATGACGGTGAGCGGGGGAGTGCAGGGGGTTCTCTCCTGAAGTCCACGATCATCTCCAATATTTTGAGCATGTTCAGCTCCAGGTTGTTAAAACTGCACCAGACAGCCAGCTCTTTAACCTCCTGTCTGTAGCAAACTCGTCACCGTCCGGAATGCGGCCCGATGATTGTGGTGTATCTTCAACTTCAGGGGAACAAGAAAAAAAAGCTTGACAGAGGGGTCTTTAGATGTGCATTCGTTGGTGTACAGGGAGAAGAGCAGAGGAGAGAGAACACAACCCTGAGGAGCAACAGTGCTGATCGTACGGGTGCTGGATAAGAATTTTCCTAGCTTTTCTAGCTGCTGCCTGTCTGTCAGGAAGATGTTGATCCACTGACAGACGGAGGTGAGCACGGAGAGCTGAGTTAGTTTGGGCAAGAGGAGGTTTGGGATCATGTGTTCAGATCCGCGCTGAGGTCCCACAAACAGGTCCTCACTAATCCAATGGGGCGTAAAGCTAGATGTTGCAGAACATAATGCGTCACCATGTTGAACAGAAAGACACAGTGCATGGGTCTCCCAGACAACTAGTTTGCTACTCTGTAGGCAACTGAAGAGATCCAGCAAGAGGGTCCAGTGGGAGGAGGATCCTTCAGGTGAGCCGGCACCAGTTTTTTAAATGACTTCATGACGACAGACGTTAGAGCCACAGGCCTGTAGTCATTTAGTCCTGTAATTTTGGATTTCTTTTGGGATGGGGATGATGGTGGAGCGTTTGAAGCATGAAGGGACTTTGGACAGTTCCAGTGATCTGTTGAAGATCTGTGTGTAGATGGGGGGCCAGCTGGTCAGCACAGGTTTTCACACAGGCTGGTGTCACACCATCTGGGCATGGTGCCTTTCTTCTCTTGTTCTTTCTGCTTCCGGAAGCCTGGGGCGGGGGTGCGGACGGGCCTCGTCTTCTGATTTGAGGTGCAGTGTGGCAGGAATGTTGTGGGAATGATATGTGTTGTGTAAGTGGATAGGGGGGTCTTAATCCAAGGGGAAAGCGGGGGGTTTTTTTTTTTTTTTCAAACCTGCATTAACTACAATGGTTCAATCGATCCGGCCAGTTTGGTATTCTCCACAATCTGGGGTGTGTCTGTAGGGGGTGATAAAACTCTCTATACGATACTTTTCCACACCTGACTGCTGGATACCCCCCGTCTCGCGGGAATGACTGGTCCCTATGTTTGTCTTAAAGAATTCCTCATTTGCCAGTGTCTCGCGTACCGTCCTTTTCGCATGGTGTATTTGGTCTGTGTTTACGCTATTACACCTGATGGTGAAATCCCCTTACCCTGTAAGCATCTTCTGTGGCCTGCGGACTGTCTGAGTTTTGGCAGTGACCCATGCTGGTCGTTGTTGTGTGTGATATTCGTCCGGGTAGGATGCACATATTTCACAGAAACTGAAAAATATGCCGTACTACGAGGTGTGATCTGCTGGGGGGGTAACAAGCTGGTGATCCTGGGCGGATCAGTGACGTCGACATAGGTGGCCAGATAATATTAACCAAGTCCCTTAATACAGGTTTAGCTGATTTCATTTTCTGCCTGTAGGTCGGTATAAGATGTACCAAACAGTGATCAGAGAGCCCCAAAGCTGAGCTGCCCGTGGGACAGAGTGAGATGCATTCTTTATTGTGGTGTAACAGTGGTCCAATATATTACTGTCTCTGGTGGGACTTGTGATGTGCTGTCTGTATTTTGGCAGTTTACGGGAAAGATTTGCTTTATTAAAGTACGCAAGAATGTTTATAACAGAGTCTGGGTGTTGTTGTTTTGTGTCTGTGATCAGATCAGCGAGTTTTTGTAAAGCGGTGCTCACGTGTGCTTGCGGAAGAATGTAAACACTGACGAGAATGAACAAGCAAAACTCCCGCGGCGAATAGAACAGCTTACAGTTAATGAAATCACTCATTCAGTTTCAATTCAAGTTTATTTGTACAGCACTTTTCACGATACAAATCATTGCAAAGCAACTTTACAGCAAATTATGTTTCTACAATATTTAGTGGTAGCTTGTCAGTGGTGACTGTCAGTTACATATGGCAGAAATGTATGGAAAATCAATTAAAGACGTAATCAAACAGACGATGAACAATATTAACAGCAGTTATTATATGATGCAATCAAATTTATAGCGAAATGTGGTAGTTCTGTATGTGGTTTCAGGGTTGGCATCATCTGAGGTCCTATGAGGGGTTGCATCATCTCTTCTCAGGTGTTCTGGATCCAGACTGAAGCTTGTGTAAATCCTAGTTACGGCAAAAACAGAGAAACAAATAGAGACATAATTAGCGTAGCTGCTGTTCCAACCAAGCAAAATTTATTTGTTTAACCCAAACTAAAGAATAATAATGTGCATTTGATCAGATATAACTGCCGTACAAGATTATGATATGCATTATTTGAATGCTTGGCCAAAGAGATGTGTCTTTAATCTAGATTTAAACAGAGAGAGTGTGTCTGAACCCCGAACGTTATCAGGAAGGCTATCCCAGAGTTTGGGAGCCAAATGAGAAAAAGCTCTACCTCCTTTAGTGGACTTTGCTATCCTAGGTACTACCAAAAGTCCAGAGTTTTGCGACCTTAGGGAGCGTGATGGATTGTAGCGTGGTAGAAGACTAGTTAGGTACGCAGGAGCTAACCCATTAAGGGCCTTATAGGCAAGTAATAATATTTTGTAACTGATACGGAACTTAATTAGGTAGCAGTGCAGAGACTGTAAAATTGGGGTAATATGATAATAGGTTTCTTGACCTGGTAAGGACTCTAGCCACTGCATTTTGGACGACCTGTAGTTTGTTTATTGAAGATGCAGGACAACCAGCTAGCAGTGCTTTACAATAGTCCAGTCTAGAGGTCATGTATGCATGAACTAGCTTTTCTGCATCATAAATGGGTAACATGTTTCGTAGCTTGGCAATTTTTGTTTAGATGGAAGAATGCTGTTTTTGTAACGTGTGAAATATGATTTTCAAAAGACAAGTTTGCTATCTAATATAACACCCAGATTTTTTGACTGTAGAGGAAGTAACTGTACACCCATCTAGTTGCAAATTGTAATCCAAGGTATTCTGTGTACTGTCTTTTGGTCCAAAAAGTAATATCTCTGTCTTATCCGAATTTAATAGGAAAAATTATTGGTCATCCAATCTTTTACATTTTAACACATTTTCTTAGATAATTTAGAAGTTTCATCTGGTCTTGATGAATATATATAGTTGAGTATCATCAGCATAACAGTGGAAACTAATCCCGTATTTTCTAATAATATTACCAAGGGGCAACATGTATATCGAAAATAGCAGAGGACCTAGGACAGATCCTTGTGGCACTCCATATTTTACTGGTGATAATTGAGATGGCTCCCCACTTAAATGAACAAAATGGTAGCAATCGGACAGGTATGATCTAAACCATCTTAAAGCCTGCCCTTGGATACCTGTATCGTTTTGTAATCGATCTATGAGTATGTCATGATCTATATGTCGAACGCAGCACTAAGATCAAGTAAAACTAGCAATGAGATTCAGCCTTGGTCTGAAGCAAGAAGCAAGTCAATTGTAATTTTTTGCAGTTTCTGTGCTATGGTGGGGCCTTAAACCTGACTGAAATTCTTCATAGAGATATTTTTTTTGCAGGAAGGAGCACAGTTGAGCAGACACAACTTTTTCTAAAATTTTAGACATAAAAGGAAGATTTGAGATGGGTCTGTAATTTGCCAGTTCACTAGGATCTAGTTGTGGTTTCTTAATAAGAGGCTTAATAACCGCCAGCTTGAATAGTTTTGGAAAGTGACCTAAAGACAACGACAAATTAATAATATTGAGAAGTGTTTTTTTCTGCTACAGGTAACAACTCTTTTATTAATTTAGTGGGTACAGGATCTAACATGCATTTTGTTGGTTTAGATGCAGTGATAAGTTTATTTAGCTCTTCCTGTCCTATAGTTGTAAAGCACTGCAGTTTATCTTTTGGTGTGATGAATGAAGCTGAAGTATTATACGCTGTAGAATCTACATTTGTTATTGTATTTCTGATGTTATCTATTTTATCAGTGAAGAAATTCATAAAGTCATTACTATTAAACTGTGAGGGAATATTTAGATCGGGTGGCGTCTGGTTATTTGTTAATCTAGCCACTGTGCTAAATTCTAAAAACAATTCTAAAAACTTCCAAGTTAGTTTTTCTCCATTTGCTCTCAAGACTACGAGTTTTTTTCTTGAGAGAATGGGTATTGCTGTTGTACCATGGTACGTTTTTCTCTAACCTTTTTCAGTTTGATGGGGGCAACAGCTTCTAATGTATTAGAGAAGATAGTGCCCATGTTGCTAGTCATTTCGTCTAGTTCATTTGTATTTATTGGTACACAGAGCAGTTGAGATATATCAGGCAGGTTATTTGTGAATCTGTTTTTGGTGGCTGGAACAATAGTTCTGCCTGAACGATAACGCGGCGCCATATAGTTAATATCAGTAATATGCTGCATGCACGATACAAGGAAATGGTCAGTAATATCATCGCTTTGAGGTACGATGTCTATATCAGTTATATTGATTCCATGCGATATAATTAAATCTATCGTATGATTAAAACGATGAGTGGGCCCGGTGACGTTTTGCTTGACTCCAAAAGAGTTTATTAGGTCAGTAAACGCAAGTCCTAATGCATCATTTGTATTATCAACGTAAATATTAAAATCTCCGACAATTAGCGCCTTATCAACAGTAACCAATAGGTCTGAGAGTAAATCTGCAAATTCTTTGAGGAAATGAAAAGCGCTTCTAGATCGGGACAACACATCTTCTTTAATGCTGTTACATCTGTACACCACCTTTCGTTTGATGTAAAAGCATGTCCCGCCGCCACGCGATCTGCTCTAAACAGCTGAAAGACCTGGAGACTCAACGCGCTGTCCGGAATGACGTCATTCAGCCATGTTTCCGTGAAACACAGAGCAGCAAAGTTTGAAAAATCCTTATTTGTCCGGGAGAGCAGAAGTTCGTCCGTTTTTTTGGGTAGAGAGCGGAGGTTCGCCAGATGGATGCTAGGCAACAGAGTTCTGAATCCGTGCTGCCTGAGCTTCACGAGGGTGCCGGCTCGCTTCCTCCGTCTGCGCGTCCTGAAGCGTTTGATCAGCTCCACAGCTCCCCCGACTACAATGTCCAGTAAAACATCAGAATAGTCGAAAACCGGCGAAATTTCGGGTGGTGTGTACTTCCGAATTTCCAGCAATTCGTCTCTGGTGAAACTGTTTGCAGGGATATAACTAAAGACAGGACTAACTAACAAAAACATAAAAACAACTGAGGACGCCACGGAGGCAGCCATCAGTGTCGGCGCCATCTTAATCTTTCTTTCAGTTAGAAACATTATTCTAAATAAACCGTTTTTACTCGGCCAAAGCAAGGGGGGCGATAGTTTCGAACACTGGCTGGTTATGTACTTGCTCAAATATTGATTTCCGATCATTTTTTTTTTTTAAAGTTATGGACTGCAGCTTTAACATTCTAAAATGACAAAATGTACTGCAGAGCATTTTATATCCAGTAGAGGGCGATATGGTGTATTATAATGACTGGGCTATCCAGGCTACTAACAATATAGCTTATAACTGGCAAAGTGAAGGCTCAAGACAATGCAAGAAAGGATGACAGCCAGAATCACAAACGATCCAAGTCTGTTAAAAGTATGGTAGAGGTAAAGTGATGATCTGGCAATATCTGTGAATAGCTTGGGTCTATTCATATTAGACACAACAGGACTAAACTCTAATGCCATGACAAGATGCGCATACATGCATCTCGCGCATGTACAGTCTTCTGCCATCTTCACCCATTAGCCACTTTTCCACTGGTCAGTGCGAGCCGGGCGGGGCTAATAGCCTCGAACCTCGAGCAGAGAGGCCGAAATCATGCCACGTTTCCACTGTCGGGCCAGTAGCCTCATGGCACTCCTGTAAAACCCGCCCTAAACACGCCTTCCTTGGACTACGTCACACAATACAAAGTTCCACCAGCGACAGGGAGATGAATGAAACAAATCGCTAAACAAATATATCAGAAACTGTCGTTTAGTCTTTATTTACAAACTTGGACACCACACGCGGCTATTGACTGACCACGAACAGGAAATTGAACTTACTTGCGGCATTTTTGATTCGTTAATGTCTCGCGGTCTTGTTGTTTTTTTTCTTTGAACAATTCTATTTTGGGCTAAAAGTGTGTTGTAACGCATGCGTTACTGAACATGTACCGAGTAAAATATTACTGAAAATTGATTAGTAATGCCTTACACTACTGCGTTACAGCAAAAATTAATCAGTTACTGTAATGCATTACTTTTGTAACGTGTTACTCAAAACACTGTGGGTGAGTAAGACAAGCATGACTCATTACAGCGAGCAGAATTTCATGAATGACTGAATCGCCAGACCGATTTATCTCCGAATTGTGTGCTCAACCCATGTCTATTCTCAGTTATGAAAGAGTGTGGAATAACCAAAAGGAAGAAAGGAAAGAGATGTCTCAACCTAGAAAAGGCAGTTTGGCCTTTAAATTAGCACACTGTTAAAAACTGGTAATGCCGTTGTTAATTTAAGGATTCATTTCTACTGATCCTTAAAAAAATATTTTCAATTGTGTAACCTATCGTAATCAAAAAAATATTTTCAATTGTGTAACCTATCGTAATCTGGTTGATTCACATTAAATAAAAATTTTGACTTGGAAATTTTTTTTTTTGAGATGTTATGTCAAAATAATAACTTTAATAACAAGAATAAGAATAAAATTAGTTGTTGTAATATGCCTATATGTCATTTCATGCTCATGTAAGAAAGATAGTGGTAGTGTTGGAACTTATTTGAAAATTATTTGTGAAAATACATTTTAATTAGAATTAAATGTGATTTACCATAGCATCCAGATCCAGTCCGTATCCAGATCAGATGGTTACTGCAGTCACCTGGATCCAGTCCAGATGGTGGATCAGCACCTAGAGATGACCTTTATGTCAGCGGTGACCATGTCAACTAGAGGAACCCTAGAGACAGATCTCTTCTGAAGACCTCGTCGGCCATCGGCTCAAGACCACGAGAACCAGATGAGTCCTCTGCACAATCTGACTTGTGTTGCAGCCTGGAATTAAGCACACCATGCTGGTTTTGTCTGGCCAGAGGAGAACTGGCCCCCTGACTGATCCTGGTTTCTCCCAAGGATTTTTTTCTCCATTTCTGTCACAGACGGAGTTTTGATTCCTTGCTACTGTGCCTTTGTCTTGCTTAGTTGGGGACACAATTTCTGGCAACATTGTTGACTGCACAGATGCTATTTGAAGAGAACTGAACTGAGCTGGACAATGACATCACTGAATCAACAATGAACTAACTGTAACTGATAAACTGACTGTTTTCTATTGTCTTGCATTATCAGCACACGTTCTTCCTGTTTAACACTATAAAACTGCTTTTACACAATGTAAGGGCTATATAAATAAAGGTGACTTGACTTGACTTAATGAGATTAAAAAAGAAAACAATAAAAATAACTTCTGATCAAGAGCAGAAACTGATCATTTCTTACGAGCAAACAAAAAAACACCCTGGTTTGAAACATCATCAAGGGGGCGTATCCAGAAAGTATTACTAACCATAGCCAGCTATGGTTGAATGCTCCATCATTACCTAAATATATTTAGTGTTTCCCAAAACCACTAGTATAGTTTCTTGTTACTTCATAGTGCCCTGTAGACTACACTTAACACAGTCATACATATTTACACACTGTACATGACTAGTAATAGTAATGTTTTATTAGGAATAGGTGCAAAAAAGAAACTCTATTACCTTATGAAAAAAAAATTATAATGTAGAGCTTCCAACGCCGACGGTTCTTCCCCTTTGGTCAGCATTGTCAGTCATGGCTCTTGCCATCTTGCATGTCTGGGCCACACACACACACTTCTCCATCAGACCCTTCCCCTGAGGGGGTAGCATCCACTCATGATCTCTCTGCCACAGCCAGGGAGGCAGTCCCAGAGTTTGAACACCCTGCCTGTTCTGTCATGGCCATAGAGCTTGTCCCTGCTTTTTCTGCCATGGCCATGGAGGCTGTTCTGCTAGTTTCACCATGGTGGCTCCATCTCTGCCATGGTCCCCAGCTTTGCCGGCTCTATCATGGTGGTCTCCTGCTCCATCAGTTCCACCATGGTGTCTCCAGTCCCAGTGGCGCCCTGTGGTTCTCAGCTCTGCTGGCTCCACCGTGGTGGTTTTCACTTCAGCTTTGGTTGTCTCCTGTTCCTCCTGCTTTTCCGTAGTGGTCTTCTGCTCGTCTGGCACCCCTGTGGTCCCTTGATCCGCCATGGTGGTCTCCTGCTCCACCAGTGCCCCATGGTCTCCCGACATCTGCTACAGCATCTCTAGAGGTGGTGGCATCCCCGTAGAGTTTGTATCAGCCCCAGAGAAACCTGAGCACCTAACCTGTTCCGTTTCAGTCATTCATGCTGTCCCTACCTTTTCTCCCACAGTCCGTCATCCCCTGCAATTCCGTTCCAATGTCATTCCAATGTCTCTTGCTCCACCATTGCATCCTGTGGTCTCATGGTCCTGGCCCAACTTCCATTCCACTGGTGTGATTTCCATCAGCATTGCTGTGTTTTAGAGCATCAGGAGTTGCCACTTAAGTGAAATATAGTACCTGTCCTTGTGCCTTTATTTTGTAACATGGCTTTTTAGTTTGTAGTTTTGTTACCTGTCCCCCTTATTGTTCTTACCTGTGGTGTATTAGACAGCTATTCCTTGTGTATATAAGCCCTTGTGTTTCCTGTATTCATTGTTGGGTCTTGATATGGCAGGTCTTGTCTCATTAGTGTTCTCAGTTCTGGTTCGGCATTTTGTCTAATTTCCAAGTTTCTGCATTTGGATCCTGCTCTTCCTGATCGCAGAGTTCACCTTGTGTTACAGTAGTTCAGGGGTTAAACAGAGACAAACATTGTACAGGAAATGAACAGCACTGATTCAGTGTTTTTTATGTTGTTGTTTTATTGAGAAGCTGAGAGAAAATAAGTTTATTAGTTACTAATTACTTGTTAACTTTCTTATAAATTCTAACTGTTATATCATAGTAAATAAATAAATAACGTAACTAAAAATCTAAAAAAGCGTTAAAGAATGCATAATAGCTTCCACTTTTCTCAGTTATTGGGTTGAATAGAAATGTGGCAGCACTGCAGCGAGCTAGTTAAAGCAGCCAGGCTGGCTCTCTACAAGAAGATAGAAGTGTGTGTCATGCTTTGATGAGCTGGATTAAGAGAGAAGATCCTGGATTAGTACTAGGAGCAAACTCAGCACGTCATTTGAACATCATTAAGTGACAATAATAATAATAATAATAATAACAAAAAAAAAAAAAAACATCTAGTGCCTATGTCTTGATTTTTATCATTAGCAGAGTTGCTTTCTCTGCAGAATTTTAGAAGAGGTTACAAAGTGCTGCAGGATGCACTGTCATGACACCATGTGAACCTCTGCACTCTGACCCATCTATTCCACAAAAGACATTCAACTCGCAATTCATAACATCCAATTTAAGAAGATACTTTTTCTGAAAACATCTAGAGTTGACAGTTTAGTAATAAACAAGCAAACACGTTTATTTGAAAGTGTCTCAGAGATCCTTGTCATGTTCCACTATTTCTATAGTTCAAAAAACTTGATTCCATGTATTAACTAAACTATTTAAACAACCGCATCAGTTTTAATACATGTCTGTGAGTCTTTTGTGGCAGGTTCCAGTGGTGTGTCATTGCAGATCTTGTGAGGTCGGCGGCTCGGGGCCTCGCCTCGGCCGAATACTGCTGTTTTTGACAAACACCAGGCGTTGTGGTAATTGAATGCATCTGAATTCCACATCTCTGAGTTTATGAGAAGAAATCGATTCAAAATTCAATGTTTAAACCCTTTTTGAGCACTCCCGAACACCTACGGTAACTGTTGTACTTGGTGTAACTTGATACATATTTATCGAAATGTGGAAAAGTATTTAAAGAAAAAATTCAGAACTGCTCCACTACAGCGACTGCGAGCAGGATAAAAAGAAGGGAGAAAAAGCAAGTAAAGTAAAACATTCGAAATGTGTCGTCCTCCTCCTTTTTTTATGGCAGCGAGGGATTGCAATGTACAATTTTAAATGTGTATTATAAAAAGATATAGACATATTTAAGCGTTAGCGTTAGTTCTGGCAGGTCAAGTGAGTCAAGCTTGCATCAGATGATTCTCAGCTGATCACATCTATCTGTAGGAATGCGACACCTATCGCGGCATTCCTATATAAGCTCTATTCAGTATTATTCAGCAGCTTTTCAGCTTGCTCGGGAACAAATGACCCTCCTCCATCCCCAGCTCCTCCTTTCACAACAGTCAGGACTTAGCTTTCTGATATTCCTTGCTAATCAGACTCCTTTATCTTGAATAAAAGTACACTTAAAATATCATTCAGTAATTACTGATATTGTTTACCCTTGGGGGTTATTATTGCTGCTCTCCCTGCCCATTCATGACAGGCTGCATGGATGGGTGGGGAGTTTTTTGCCCAGAACAGAACCATGTCACGGCGCGGTTAGGAAAACACACTGTAAACAGGGGTCTGGTTCCAAATGCAGGTTTATTAGACTGCAGGGGAAAAACTAAGTCAAAACAGAAAATAAACAGAGCTAAGACTCTGACACACAGGCTAGAACAGAAAATGGAATCTGATGCAATACGGCCACTTCTGGCTTGCATGACCTGGCACCGCCGCTTCGGGGGAACTGAGAACGGCCACCGCCGCCTCGGGGGAACTGAGAGCGGCCACCGCCGCTTCGGCGCTGTGAGCGGACACCGCCGCTTCTGGAACCTCGTGAGTGGGCACCGCCGCTTCGGGGGAACTGAGAGCGGCCACCGCCACTTCCGGAGCTTTGTGAGCAGACCACGCCGCTCGCACCGACATCAGCGGAGGTTCCTGCATGCTGCGTACCTGCCCGCGATGCTCCAGGAATGGACGTGAGATACTGGGGGCAGCAGACGAGGTCTCTGACGACCCTGGGATGGCCGCCTCGGGAGAACTGTGACCAGGCTCTGCAGCCAGCTCCATCCTGATAGCTGAGCCACTCAACTGCAGAGCCAGGTTGACGTAGACCTCCAGCGCCTCCTCGGGGTGCCAGAATGGCATAAGGGCCTTGAACTGCTCGGCTAGGCCACCCCAGAAACATACCATTGAGCAGGTCCTCTCCGTCGCCGACTGGCGAGCCACTCCTATGAAGTCCCTGGCGTACTCCTCAATGCCCTGGTCTCCCTGGCGGACATTGAGGAACCTTCCTGCTGCACCCATGCTTGGCGGATTATTCCGTCACGGCGCAGTTAGGAAAACACACTGTGTAAACAGGGGTCTGGGTTCAAATGCAGGTTTATTAGACTGCAGGGGAAAAAAACAAAGTAAAAACCAAAACAGAAAACAAACAGAGCTAAGACTCTGACACACAGGCTAGAACAGAAAACTGAATCTGATGCAATACAGCCACTTCTGGCTTGCATCAGTCCACGATACAACAACTACAACCAACTTCTAACAATTAGTAACACTTATTAATAATCCGCCCAGAGAGGCTTGGGGAAGGTGTATAAATAGCCCTCAGGATGGGCCACAGCTGTGTGTGAGTGAGGGTGTGCACAGGAGTGTGGAGTCAAGGTGACGGAGTTCAGGATGGGCAACAGCTGTGTGTGTGTGTGAGTGTGTGCACAGGTGTGTGGAGTCAAGGTAACGGAGTCCGGGAGGATGGGAAATGGCGACCTCTGGTGGTGAGAGGAAGAACACCAGACGCCAGACCCTGACAAACCATACCGCCAAACCAAACTTTATGCTAAGTATCTATCATTTTGACGATAGTGGTCCTGACAGAACTATATCGCGTATAACTATAGCGTGTCTATTTTCCTATTTTTAAACAGGAGATTTAAATAATCAAATAATAAATAGGATTATATATTATAAAATATGCTTGGAATAATAAGAATACATTTTACATAATAATAAGTATTTTTAAAATACATTTTACACAATAATAAGAATACATTTGTGAATAAAATTAATTTTATTTACAGCAGACAATCATGTGACTGGCCACGTGAGCAGCGTGTTCCCGGGTTCGTAGTATCACAAAACTCGCTCCTCCACTGTGAATAAATCGCCATCCGAATCCATGAGCTTTATCACTGAGGTGATATGTAAATTTATTTTTACAGACGTCCATATGAGAAATGTATTCGGTTACTAACGTAACCTCGGTTCCCTGAGGAATACGGGAATGAGTACTGCGTCTTGATAGTTGCATAAATGGGGGGGGGAAAAGCCTTTTTTATCAAAGCATGAAGGCTTTTTTCATTCACGCAGTGAACACCAATTGACAGCCATTGGTTCGTGCAGTGTTAAAAACGAACCAATGGCTAGGCAGCAGAGCTGCGTGAGCCTATGGTGACGAAGCCCGCCAAAGCCTGCCAAAGCCCACCGAGGGCGGCGGCATTGGCTAGATAAGGGGCAAATCTGTCCCCAGGATTTTCAAGTTACTTCGACTGAAGCGATGACTAGTGTTGCAGCTACCTGCCATGGGGGGGAATAGCAGCCACAGTACTCATTCCCGTATCTCAGGGAACTGAGGTTACGTTAGTAACTGAGTACGTTCACTTTATATCCGCCTCACAAATATCCGCAATGGACACACCACTGGACCATGCCCATGACGAGGCGATGCCTCTAGTCGAATGGGCCCGTACTCCAATGGGGCATTGAAGGCCGAAAGAAGTGTACGCTAGCGAGATGGAGTCTACTATCCATCTAAAGAGTCTTTGCTTCGTGACCGGAAGCCCTTTGGTGCAGTTACTGAAGCTGACAAAGAGTTGTTCCGACCACCTATAAATGGCAGAATGCTCAATATAGATTATCAAAGCTCTGACGGGGCAGAGCAGAGCTAGTAAACTCTCTCTCCTCTTCAGAGGGAGGAAGCGCGGAGAGCGTAATAACCTGTGCTCTGAACGGAGTGGAAGTACCTTGGTTTCAGGAAGACTTTAATGTCGCTAGGCCCGAATTCCAGGCAGGCAGAGCTAATAGAGAGCGCCTGCAGGTCCCCTATTCGCTTTATTGATGCTAGTGCTAGAAGCAGAGCAGTCTTCAGCGACAGTGACCTAATGTTGGTAGACTGTAGCGGCTCAAAAGGGAGCCTTTCAGGGCCCTCAGTACAGTGGGCAGATCCCATGAAAGGACGGTAGGGGGGCGAGGCGGATTCAGCCTCCTGGCACCCCTTAGGTAGCGGATAACCGAGCTGTTTATGCCCACCAATTGGCCCACAATAGGGGCATGAAAGGCCGCTATAGCTGCCACATAGACTTTGAGCGTGGATGGGTATCCAGCAGCTCTTGCAGAAGTGACAATACCTCTGTTAAATCGTAAATATGAGGGTCTTTGCCACGGTTTAGACACCAAGCGGAGAAAAAAAAAAAGACCACTTCAAGGCGTAGAGGCGTCTCGTAGACGGGGCTCTAGCCTCTGCGATTGTGTTTAAGACTCAAAGGCTCCCGTCGAGCGGCCAGAGGTGCAGGGCCCATAGGTTGGGCCGAGGATGCCATATTGTCCAGTTCGCTTGAGAGAGGAGATCCCGTCTCAGCGGAACGGGCAAAGGGGCCGCTATCAACAGCTGAGTTAGCTCTGATGACCACAGCTGGTTCATCCAAAGGGGGGCCACCAGGAGAATATTGTGTTTTTGTTCCCTTACTCGCCTGATTACCTGTGGGATCAGGGCGGTCGGGGGAAAAGCATAAAGAAGGAGGTTTGGCCAATCCTGGGACAACGCATCCCTGGTCTTTGAGAAATAAATTGGGCAGTGAGAGTTGTCTTCTGAGGTGAAGAGGTCCACCTCGGCCTCGACGAAGATCTTCCAGATCCTCTGAACCATCTGTGGATGGAGCGTCCACTCCCCTGAGGGGACATTGCGCCTTGGTAACCGGTCAAGTCATAGTCAATTGCTCCTTGGTAACATTATCGCTTTATGCGCTGCTCTCAGCAAGCGCAGGTTGAGTTGATCCCGTTCCAGGAGGCGCTCTACCAGAGTGAAGAGACGCTTCGAGGAGAGGCCTCCATGGCTATTTATGTAGGACACCACGAACCTGTTGTCCGATCGGATTAGCACATGGTGTCCTTTTAGGACTGGCAGGAAGAACTGACAGGTTCGACATACTGCTAGCACTTCCAGGCAGTTGATGTGGAAGCCTTTTTCCGTCTTTGACCAGTGGCTTATATATTTACAAATACCCTCATTGCTAAGTTATATACTGTATGTAAACACTGTCAAGAAATAACAAATCTGACAACAAATTCTGCATAGCTACTGTTGCTAGAGAATATGTCAAAATGATAGCATTAGCTTTTGTTGCTTCATTTTACATACTCTCAAATAACTTAGAGATACAGTACATTCTAATTTTAACTAGAAGAAATTGCTCATAGATTAGCTGTGTCACAACAAGAGGCCAGACAAAAGTGTGATTCCCTGGAATATTGTTTGCTTGTTTTAAAGATTGCTTCCAAAAAGCAATAACGTATTTTCCCTAGACAAATAGGCCTAATTAGCAAATATCTAAACATAATTGTCTTGCATGTCTGTGCCAGCTAAAACAAGACTACTTTTGTAAAGAACAATTGTTGTAACACACCATTGCAAGGTTTAATGATTTTTCATGATTTTAGAGATAGATAGATAGATAGATAGATAGATAGAAGATAGATAGATAGATAGATAGATAGATTTTCTGCATTTTGGAATCCCATTTACACATATGCATACTGCGGTGCTCCTAGACATTTGAGTCCACTTAGGTTGCAAGAAAGTATGTCTTTTTGTAATCAAAAGTAAGGCACAAACCAACCAGTTATTCTTTAGAAGCTTTAATTTTGAAGACAGAATGCTACATTATCACATACAGTAACATCTATTTATTTATTTTAAGAAAGAATCACTTTCTTTTTGCTTTGTTTGTAACATGAGATTCACAATTATTTGGCTCATATTTTATTAAAGATTATAAACTTCAATTTCTTTTTTCCATTTAAACCTTTTCCCTTTACAAAGTTTGTTCTTTCTTTCTCAGTTACTTGCCTTATTTCCAAACAAACAGGTAAATTATTAAGAAAAAAAATAAATTAACATTCACCATTACAAAGCCTCAGAGTCATGACTGAATGCATCATACGCTCCTTAAATATCCTGTTAGTTGGAGGGCATGTCAGGTAGTTCCTGAGAAAGTTAAGATGCGCGCACAGTTGAGAAAATGAACAGTCATAAGAACATTGTTGAGTATTTTCCATCTCAGCCATGTTTTTTGATCAGATGCCATAGAGAACAGTTCTGAAAAACACACTGATAAATAATGCCACCTTATATTGACAGAACATGTGAAAATCCTCATCTTCATACATTTTTGGTAATTCAGGCCACGAAGGTTGAGTAGGATGCAACATAATCTCTTGCCTATTCCAAAATAATTGTATTCCTCACCTTCAGGGAACAAAATATTCTCATTTTGAGTTGAACATATTGAATTCGTATTTCACCTATGCCACACTGTAAAAAATTTTTTTAAAAAATCTTTAGTGGATGGTTCCTTTCCTACGCGTATGCTCAACCTGCCAACTGTTGCTTGGCAACAGCAGCTTTTTTTTTTTGCTGAATGTCGATATTAAAGCAACCAATTACATTAGACCTATTAGTAGCGGGCAAAATCTATAATATGAATGCCCCACTTTATTTTAAGTGCAAAATGTTCAAGGATATTTGCATTTGCAGCGATTGAAGTTGATAGATTCAAGTTTCAAAGTTAATAGTGTAATTACTGATCTATTACATTGTAATAACATAAAAATACAGTGTAATTGTGCAAGTCAGTGCACAATAAGTACATTGTAGCAATCACATTCTTAATTTATTAATGATAACTGAAGAAATAAAATGAGTCTGACTGATAAAACATATTTATATTGTCTCAATACTTCTTCTGTCTCTCGCTTTTATTTTTTATTTTTCTACAGTGCACCTGTTTTTATGTAAGAGCATACATCAGCCATTATCTGATCTGACTGTATATAATCTTGCTCCATCTTACAATTTAAATGACATCAGTTACTCTCAATCAAAAGAAAGTGTTATAGATGAAGGTTTGTATCAGATTTCACTTGCCTTCAAAATCTTTAACTGAGACTCATAAACTGATTTCCCTGTAGGATAAGTCTTAATTGACTCTCGACCAAATGAAGCCCCAAAGCTTATTTAAAATAGATGAACAGTCTCAAAGTCTTAAAGCTATTTTGGTTTCTCCAAGGTAGGAACTGTTTGTGAGAGAATGAAGAAGACAGATGAAGTTTTGTCTTAAAGTAATCTCTCTCACATACATACATACACATCTTCACATAGTCACACAGAACTATTTTTTTTTATAAATAAAAGAATAGACATTGTGGTCATCTTTAGACTATTAGTATCCAATGTATTTCTTTTCTGTCATTTTTTTTTTTTTTTGGCAGATGATTTATAGGTCCACATTTTAAATAAGAAAAGGAATATGCTCACTTTAGCCTTCGAGGAAGTGAGTAAAGGAGCAGAGTGATATTAAGGAGATCTGAATTGTGTTCAATGGCCTCTGAGGATCCTCAAGGATCCAGAGACCTAGAGATGTTGAGAAGGACCATATATGTTATACACCAGTTAGAGGAGCCTGTTAAAGAAGGCTGTGCATGAATGTACATGGCACTTTTAATAAAAAATGCACAAAATATGCCCTAAATCTCTTACAAATCCTCTTTTATTCTTTTTCAACAAATGGCTAGTGACAGTAGTGCTTAACCCTTATGTTGCATGTCAATCTCATGAGATCAAACTAAATATTACATGAGCTTTTTGGGTAAAAGCATCAAAATAAATGTCTGTCACGTCTCTGTCAGGATCTCCACCTCATTCCATTATCCGTTCACACTCACCTGAGCTTTGATCATCCACACCTGTAACCAATTAGATGGATGAAGGACAAGATCTCCTTGCTGACTCAATTGCATTGTTTAATCTCAACAGAAGTGTTATATCACCTGGACTTAGCTGTTGGATTCTTTACCCTTCATCCTCCGCTGTTTGCTGTCACTGCTCAAACTTCATTGCATCGTCATTGGCAGTTTATCCAATGCTACTGTCTGTTGTAATCAAGTGTTTACATGAACAAAGCCTCTCGCAGTTGGGTCTGTTTAAAATCTAAATGTGTGGTTTACTTTCCCTGAAAATATCCAGAATGAGTAACGGAACTGCAGATTTAGCCTAAATTATTTAAGGTTAGCTGGTTTGGGGCTAAATGTTGGTGTGTTTTTATTTTCTTAAAGTTAATTTCTCCTACAATCTTAAAATTGCAAAAATCGCACAATAACTTGGGTTACAGGGATGAAAGTTGAGCTTGATAAATGCAGATATATACAGAGTTCTGGCGTGAAACTCTAGATGGCGCCGTCTGATAGGTCTAGTTCAATCTGACCTAATGACATCATTATCACATGGCACAGCTGATTGGTTCTCTCCTGTATCGGTAGCCAATGAGCTCGCTGCTCAACATTCAAATATATGAATAGTGATTGCTGTAGCAGTTTGCAGCGTGCTTCAGAAACCCTCCACCTTACCCAGCTCCACCTGTATAGATCTGCTACGAGGTAATTCATGTATGCTATATGGGGGTTATTTCATGTATGTTATATTTGCAGCAGCAATATTTCTTACATGCTCACAGCAGCAGCACATGACACAGTCTCAGTACATGCTCTGCCGCAGCAGCAGCATAGCAGATCTATTCTGCCAAGACCAAATACATTAACATTGTCATGTATATTACCATGCCAATCCCACCGAGAGTTGTCATGACAGAAATTAAATTAGCATAAAATAAAAAGGGTATGAGAAGTTCCCAAAGTTCTCAAAAAAAGTCAAGTCAAGTCAAGTCAACTTTATTTGTATAGCGCTTTATACAATACTGGTTGTGTCAAAGCAGCTTTACAGTGTTTAACAGGAAAATAGATTGGCAATAATGCAAGTGTCACAATCGCCTACTGTGTTGGAACGAGGAAATAGGAGACGATGAGTTAACACCAAAAAACAGTCTTTATTAATCCACAGGAAGGACACACACGTAGCACTTCTTAAGCGTCAAACAGAACGGGCTAGAACTCAATTAGGGCAGATAACGAGGGGCAGACAGGTGAGGAGGATGAACTAATAATGAGACACACCTGGAAACAATGAACACACAATGGATACAGGAACCGGAAAAAACAAATATGGACATGTCACACACGAGGGAAAACACACACAGACAGTCCATATTCGTGACAGCAAGAAGGCAATAACAGAGTAATTTTTTCCAGATAAAGTCAGTTCATTATAATTCAGTGATGTCATCATCCAATTCAGCTCTCGTCCAATAGTGTCTGTGCAATCAGTCAAGCATCCCCAACTAAGCAAGCCAAAGCAGACAATGGCAAGGAAAAAAAAAAACCAAAAACTCCATCGGTGACAAAATGCAGAAAAAAACTGGACAATAGGCTCAGTTGTGGGGTGGGGGTCGGGGGGGCCAGTTCTCCTCTGGCCAGACAAAACCATCATGGTGTGGTTTAATTCCAGCCTGCAACACTGGTGTAGAGGACTCGTCTGGTTCCCGTGGTCTTGTGCCGATGGTCGTCGAGGTGACGAGGTCTTCGAAAGGGATCTGTCTCTGGAACTCATCTAGTTGACATGGTCTCCGCTGACATTCAGAGCTGTAGAGGTCATCTCTAGGTGCTGATCCACCATCTGAAAAAAGTGATTTGTGTTTCCAATTGTTTAAATAAAAAAGGAGCAGAACACCAATTTATACCCTGGCCTATAGAACACACAAGAAGAATGTTCAGAGAGTGCTTTCACTGCCTGATGCAACATCTTCTTGATCTACCCTGATGTCTACCTATCTATTTGTGCAGCACTGGAGAGAATATGTAAAATCATTTATGAAAAGTTTTAATTTTTGTAAAATAAAACATTTTCATGAATGTTCTATAAAGGGAAATGTGTGTTTGTGTCATTAAGAGTAATTTAAGCCTTTATAAATTATGTATTCCCTGTTCTTAAGATGTCATGCTCTCAGAATCTATCCAAATTGTTTGTGTATGCATGTCTGTTAATGAGACTTTGCAAATGTATTTGTGGTATTTGTTAAATTTAGGTATGGGGTCGGATTAATAATATGTGTTCGTCGAAGAAAAAAAAAAAAAAAAAAAAACAAAAAAAAAAAACAAAAAAAAAAAAAAAAAAAAGACTAATAAATAACAGCCAAAATGATTGTAATATGCATGCTGGTCTTTAATCTAAAGTGTTACCATATTTGTTAACATGTATTTTTATGGTTTGTGAATGCTTAATTCACTTATAAACAAAAATAAAATAAGATAGCATTTCATGACCATACAAAAGAGGGAGGAAAATATAGAGTGACTGATTACATTGCTTGATCAAATTTGCTGTCACGCCCTTATCTGGTGTATTAGAAACACTCACATAGCAGCGTGAACTAGTTAGGTAATATAACACACACATAATGTCATAAATGTATATTATTATTTTTTTATGAAAATATTAAAACTATTTATAAATATAAAAAACTACTTGTGAAAGTCTGTGAAAAGGGTCCATATGTTGAAGTCTAGATATGTCTGTGCAGGATGTTTGTTTACATGTATGTACTTTTGTTTATATCTCAGCAATACATATAATGTTGTAAATAGATTATGAGCATTATTTACAGTTTCTTTGTGTTCTGAAGAGACCCTTTGAAGTTTTAGGTAAACACACAACCTTCCTGTATACAACATTTGATAGTGTAACCACAGTAGCAGATTCACAGGTCCAACTACAGGGCAGCTAGAAGCTGTTTGTCTCCACACAAGCACAAATTTAACGGCACACTTTATCAAAGAGGCCAGCGCTCATATCCTTGCTTTCATCTGTCTCTGAATGCCCTCTGAGCTCAATAAAAGCATCTCCTTCACTCCTTAATGACTTCCTACTCCATTGCAAATGACAGTCGCTCAAGCTAATTGTCCACATTGTAAATTACAAGTGGTAAAATTACATCTTACTAGAACGGTCATGGCAAAATGATGGCTAAGTGAGCTCGCAGATGAATGGCTCTATCATAGTCTTTGACAAAGAAGAGCTGGTTGCCAGGTAAACCGAACAACAACAAAACAAAAACAAAAACAAATGAAGAATGGGAGCAGCAGGGTATTATGGTCAATGCAGAGTGTAAACTTTGTATTGCTTTCAAATGGTTATGAATGGATGAATGATCAAACATACACTGAAACAAACTCTTTTCTAATTAGACATTTTCATTGTTATGCTTGTTGGTTCAGTCTAAAACTGTATGTGTAGTCCTTTTAATCCTAACAAATGTCAAAAGAGCTGCCACAGCAACCCATGAGTCCCCAGAGTCGTCCCTGCTGCTCTTTTTTTGTCCTCTGGCGGAACTTTGACCGAGATCAATGCGTCGTCCGTTTGCAATCAAGAGAGGAACTGGTTATTAAACCACCCGAGGCTCTTAATGCTACGTCACAATATGAAAGGAAATAAACGGACTGTAGAGTAATTTTTTGAATTGGCCAGTAAGCTGTTGAGAGTCCCTCAGAGTTTATCTTCCACTGCTAAAAATGTCTCAACAATATGTTATTTTTTCTGGAATGCTCCAATTTCCCCTGTGCCTTGAGAGCGGGATCAGTCATGATTACTGGCTCTTTGAATAACCTGAAATTCACTGGCCATCAGTCATGATTCTTCTTTTCCATTCATCACTCTTTGTCTCTCTTTCCCATCTATATGTCAATTAGAGAGGGGGTTTTAGGCTTTGTGGCTGATAGGCTCATTTAGACAAATTGTAGTGATACTGAAAAGCAGTTCAATATCTCACTTTGCCACATGAGATGTAAAAAGATTCCTACGTTTTTAGATACAATGAGATGTGGTTGTGCTGTAACTGAAAGGTTTTACGTACAGCATATAGCTCATGAGATACTGCATACTGCGACGCGAAAACATCAAGAATTGGCCAACTTTCAAGGTGCATATTGAAACATAGATGTTTAGAAAAGTGCTGCTGTGGGTTGTTGTGCCATCTAGTGGTTTAAGGCTTGTTCACACCAAGAATGATATCTCTAACTATAAATACATTATTTTTTTCTGCAATGCTTCAATTTCCCCTGTGCCCTGAGAGCAGGATCAGTCATACAGTAGTTACTGGGTCTTGAATAACACAAAATTCACAGGTCATCAATCACAGCTTTTCTTTTCCATTCGCCACTTGTTTTCTCGTGTCTTCATGTCAATTAGAGAGGGGATTGTAGGTTTTCTGGCTTATACGCTCATTTAGACAAATTGTAGCAATATCGCTCAAAACCTCTCTTCACTGGATGAGGTGAAAAAAAAGATTTGTTTCATATACAGTAAGGTTTTTATGTACAGCAGAGAAATCCTGAGACACTGCATCTTTATCAGCGTAACAGTTTATCACACTTGGAAGGATAGTTGCAAATTTATTGTAATCTAATTGCAATTTTAAATCTATATAATTGTTTTTAAATGTTCAGTCTAAGAGATCTTCCAGAATACTTGTTTATAATTTATTTATTACTACTTGTTAATATCGTTAGAATCAAACATACCACTCTCAATTAGCTCTGCAATATATATTATTTTGTGGTAGACAGATTCTTAAAATGGTGTTTATGCAAAAAGAGCTGTGAAGATATTATCCAGTCTGCAGATATCACCCCAGAAAAAAAATAACACTGTATTTTAATGTTATTATGTTTGTTAATAAGCTTTTAATGTAACTTCAAAAAGTTTTCAGGACCATTTCCACTGTCAGTATAATGTTAGAGGATGATTAAAAGAGTTAGGCTTTATTATATGTGTCCAACACCCTGTATATGTCAAACATACATGGGTTTGCTATATGTTTGAAAATAATCTAAGAATCAAATAAAGAAAGAATCCAGCGGAGGTATGAATACTTTAGGAAAACATGCTGA
Organism: Sinocyclocheilus anophthalmus; assembly: GCA_018155175.1. NCBI lineage: Eukaryota > Metazoa > Chordata > Actinopteri > Cypriniformes > Cyprinidae > Sinocyclocheilus > Sinocyclocheilus anophthalmus. Next base: position 482,896 of record JADLZN010001114.1, on the reverse strand, counting down.
TGCTAGTGCATATCTATACTACTCCATAGCAATGATTAGTCTTCAGGACTCTCTCCGGCCCCTCAGATCAGATGCAAGAAGATACTGAGTAGGCAAATTGCAGCTGTAAGTTGGGAAAATAAAGAGTTATTTGAACTGTATGTATTGAGATTTTTTTATTTATTCAGCTGTGATTTAACACATCATTGGAGGACTTAGAAAAGTATTTACCATGACTCAGTAGGCTGTTGAGTGAGATGCTGGCTTTTGAATTAGCTGTGGGGCTTACAACATTAGTAGAGTTGACATTAGCTAGATTCACTGGAACAGAGGACCCAAATACACTTTTTGGTCCTCCCAGAACAGTTCCTATAAAACAAAGTGCAAAATAACTGTCTATCAGCCTCAGTGATTATATCATTAATATATATACACACACACACACACACACACACCACACACAACACACACACAAATTATATAAGATTTTGGTTCAATGGATGTGGTGTCGATGTGACAATATTTGATTAGTGACCTGGAAATTGCATTCCAAACTATCTGCAAGCCTGCAAATGAGGACAGGAAAAGACCTAGAAGTCCAGTCCTGATGTAATAAAATCATGAATCGCCTTTTCCACAGCATGAAAAGTCAAAAATGGAAATGATTCTCAATTGGTCCTAGCTATTTTTTAATGACAGAAGTGATTTGTTTATCAAGGCAGAGATCAGAATCAAATAACAACCAGATTTTTTTTTTCTCAAAAAAAGTCAAGTCAAGTCACCTTTATTTGTATAGCGCTTTATACAATACTGGTTGTGTCAAAGCAGCTTTACAGTGTTTAACAGGAAAATAGACTGGCAATAATGCAAGTGTCACAATCGCCTACTGTGTTGGAACGAGGAAATAGGAGACGATGAGTTAACACCAAAAAACAGTCTTTATTAATCCACAGGAAGGACACACACGTAGCACTTCTTAGACGTTCAATACCGGACAAGGAAGAAAAAAACATTTTTTCGTGTTTTGAAAAGTGATCAAACTCACCATTGGTTGAACCCTGCAAGACGTCAAGGAAAACATTCAGCTGGGAATTAGCAATGTTGCTAATGTTGACATTTGTGACATTGACATTGTTTAGGAAGCTGATAGTGTTTGCATCAATGGGGATGCTGAAAACACACCGAATCAAGCTTGGTTGTATCGAACCCTGGATATTGTTTACATTGGGCTGGGGGAAAAAAAGGATATTGATCCATATATCAAAAACATTTGATAATTCCACATTCTTGTAAAAATGGAAAAGGTCTGTAAAAGTGCTCAGACAGTATGCTACAAAATATAATCCTTACTACATTTGTTGTCAGCAGTGTATTATTTAAGAGTGTTGCAGTCCGGAAGAAGAACCTGCCATTATTATTGCCACAGACAAAGATGATATTGAGGCCCTGTAAAAAAAGATGGGATTTTATTATGAGAAGAAACTAAATGACCCTTGTAATCTGTTAAGTGGACAGCAGTCAGCATACTGCCTCAGTAATGTGAAAGCGGGATGAGGTGGTTGGTTTCCAGCTAGACAACAGAACGAAACAGTTTAATCACTAGCATGAGACCTTTAGTATGAAGGGGTGGGGAAACCTGCCCTTAAGTTGTTGAGGTTTGGTTAGTTAAGAAATTCACAATAAATACGAATAAAGCAAGATGTTCTGTTGAAATTTGTATTTTTATTTAAATTGCAATGGTAAAGCATAGAATTATTGTGACAGATGTGAAGGGGGAACAATTATACGTGTGCCAGTTTTTTTTTTTTGTCAAGAAATACTTCCACATTTGCGTATTTATACTTCTAGTTCCTTTGGAAGCTACCTCGCTCCTCATGTCTTCACAGCACACTTACAGAATTTATATGTCCTTAAGATAAATGTACTATGGAAATGCAATTGAACCTTGTTCAGACTCAGTCCAATTTTTCTGCATATCCGATTGGAATCTGATTATATATAGCAAGAGTGAATGGCTAAAATATATATATATATATACAAAAAAGTACTAGAAATTGCTGGTGAATTTGAATTTGTACAATCTCATTCATACATTTTCATGGATTGCTTTCAATTAGTTTTTTTTTTTTTGTAGTATGCTTGTTTTACATTGTTGTCATTATGAATCAATTAATTAAATTGATATGCTTGTTAAAAACACGTAAAATTAAATTCATGTTAATAATAATAATTTAAGTATAAATAATTTACTGGATGAGGATTTTAACCTCCCCTGTTAAAAATATAAAAGAAGGAGACTTCACACTGCTGCTTTATTCTAGACCCAACTTTTATGATGACACACTGTTTACAGACTACTCAATCTAGACTGAAATATTTTTGAGTGTAAGCCTCAAATAGCTGAATATAAACTGCTCTGAATGCAGTCAGATTTCATTTACAGACACTGTGTATGTCACTGTGTTTAATGTGCATCAAGTCTAACATCATGTTTCAAGCAATGTGTGAATGCTGCTTCTTAAATGTCTTCATTGCAAAGGTCATTTAAAAAAAATTATGTAGTGCATTTACGTGTCATTGCTTGTTTTCTGTTGAGTCATGCTGCAAAGTTGTTCAAATTAACATGAGCAGATGCACCACAAGTAGATGTCAAGTATTGAACAAGCCTTACGCTTGTATTGGCCTGTCATTCTTAGACGCAGCTATAGTAATTATGAGAATAACAAGCCACATAGTCACCCCTTTATTCACATTTCTGTCTTGCAATGAAACTAGGCTGTTTGGAACGACAGTACTTTCCAGTTTAATCAATGTTCCTGTTGGTTCAACATGGATATGTTTGGCTTTGGTAGTTGTCAAATCAGTTCCACAATATGGCTTTCAATTTTATGACCTTTAGTCAAAACAAGCTATCTGATTTCCTTTAAGGAAGTATGGTCCACAGAGGCAAGTGTGAATGTGTGTTGTAAAATGTGCTTTGTATACCTGAACCACACTAGATGTCACTCCAGCTGCTAAAGCAATGTAACCGCTGGAGTTACCACTGAGCTCAACCTTCAGATTGAGGCTGGTTAAGTTAATCTGTACCGAGGTGAAGAAACACTGAGAGCTGCCTGAAGGGTCACATCTTTTAGGGTTGTCCAAACATAGTTTGGTTTTTCCACACTCATTGCCGGTGATGTTGGACTATCAATAAGAAAAATCAGAAAAAAATGACAGATACATTTTTACACCCTAATCTGTTTTAAAAACATTAGTGTAAAAGGGTATCAAAGCATATCAAACTTAGCTCCTGGAAGGCCACAGACCTGCAGAGCTTTGCTCCAACCCTAATTAAACACAGCTGACCCAGCTAATCAAGGTCTTTAGTAGTGCTAGAAATTTCCTAGCAGATGTGTTGGAGTTAAACTCTGCAGGTGAGTGGCTCTCCAGGAACTGAGGCCCTGTCCACACGAACAATTATTTTTAAAACCACAGCTTTTTCTACACGGTTAAGCCGAAATAGCAGTTATTTGGACCAAATAATGGTGGAAAGTAGTAAATGGTATTCTTACGGTTAAATTTGTTGGCGTTGATAGGTGCCCATCAGCCTTAATGCAAGACACTGCACAACCAATCACACAAACCACCAAAAACATCAGCTTGCTCTCCATGTCTGAGGGAAAGATTGTACGCATTTAAATCAAACTAATCTGAATTAGGATGGAAAATCTGATATAATACACATATACTTTATGGAATTAATTCTAAAAATAATACACTAAATTGGATTACAATTGAGATAAACATTAAACTAAATGTTGTCTATTAAAAAACAAATGCCATACTACAAACAAGTATTTTTCACTAAACAATTATAAAAGCAGTTATTTGTTATTTGTTATTTATCTAATTTATACTTAAAAAGATAGATAGATAGATAGATAGATAATATAAAATAAAGAAACATTGTAATGTAAAAATGAAATATTAAGAAGGATTGTGCACTCTTTCTTGGTAGTAAACTCTCTTCAATATTTCACTCACATGGTCATGCTGTTAAATACGTTTTTAGATAGTAGTCTTTATATATTAATGATAATTAACTGTACATGCATTTGTATCGTAAGATCTAAAAATTAAAAAACAATTTACAGACACTTACGGCCACTGGTGTCATAGATTTTGAATTCTATTTGAAACAAGCAGTTTAAATAATTTATTAATAATAATAAAATTATTTATTGGATTCAATTAATGAATTAAATTAGCATCAAAATACAAATCATACAAACTGTAGTTCAAATCATAAACTTTACAAAAGATGCTTCTTTTTATTTACCTGTAAATGTGTCTTTACCAGTAGATATGTTCACCTTCACACCCTTGAAAAATTTGAGAAAACTTCCTCCCTGCGCATCTTTTAAACGGAACTCAACTCCCACAGAACCATTCGGGGAATGATCACACCCCATTAAATGAATGAGGAAATAGAGTGGTGAACCTGTTATATAGCAGATTTAGATCATTCTTTTATATAACTCATATTGTTGCGTCGTGTATTGTGTTTTGAGTGTTTAAGTCATTTGCATTGATAACCTTCTGTATGTTCAGCATTTTTTCCTTATATATAGTTTTTTTCCAAAGAACACTTAATGCAATAAATAAATAAATCGTTAAAAAGTGTCTTTGTTCAAGGTCATTTATGTTAGTGCTTGTGTAATTGGTATGTCTTCAGCAGGTTATTGGGAGTTATAATGGTTGGGTAGATGTTGGCGGCTTCTTGTACCGCAGAGAAACAGAGAGGGTGAAGGTCTAAAGTTGAAAAACACAAACCTGCATGATCTGGCCATTGCTGAGATGTGACTAATAAAGCTCAACTGCTTATCAGACTCTACTTCCAGGTTTCTTGATTTCCTGGTTGGCGTTATTGTTGTAGAATCCTGTGATGTTGTGGTTGACTGACAGGGTATTCTGTCTTAGCGGGCCTGGGTTGAAGGTAATGTTCATGTTCAAGTTTCATGGCCACAATCCGAACTATGTTTTTGTAACCACTGCATTGCAATTAATGAATAAAACTTTTGTTCTCATAATCACAACTTCCTCATTTAACAAAGGGTTGGATGACAACTGATGGAATGGTATGTTCTTTGTTTTGTTTTGTTTTTTCAACATGTTTAAAGATTGCAAGAACATTCTTGTGGTCATTACAGCTGACACTTTCGTCACTTGTTTTACTTTTATTTACTTGAAGGCTATTGTGCTTTGTGTTCATTTCTGTCCACACATGAAAGTAGCACAAACGAGGATTGTTATTCATGGTAAAAATGAATAACTTTTTTTTTTACTTTCTTTTTTTCAGATCTTAGTTTTACCCATTATATTTTATTATATTGAGTATATACTATATACTATGCCAAATGCTACAGAAACTTGAAACAATGTTGCCCATTTTCTTAAGAAAAATGCATTCCACCCCAGTCTGTAACTTCCTCTGATACATAAGGGCTTCATGTTTTTCCACATTGTAACTAGTACATGAAGTAAAATCAGTTCCTTGTTGAACTATACTTGTTCCAGTAAAGTTTGTTGTCTTTCCAGTGAAACACAGGGAAGTGAAGACATTTTAAAAAAAAAATAGCTGTGGCATAGTCATTACTATGATCCCTGAGTTTAATGTACCAAATGCCAGACCCAAAATTTGTAATTTATGTAACTTAGCTATGTCCGAATAGCCCCCATCCACTGATTCACTATTCCCTAGTGGATCCCATACAGTATAGTGGATCATATAGTCCACTTCATGAGAAAGAAGTCAACAAAAATGAGTGACCAAATTCAGAAATTGATGGAAAGAGAGCTGTAACATACACAATTTGGATGTGTCCGAAATCACATACTCCCTTGTCTAGGTACTTTTTTGAATAAATAATTACTTTGCGACCGCAAAAAGAGTATGTACTATACTGGACCTCTCATTCATGAAACACGAGCAGAACAAATTTTTGTGTAAATCGTTCATAAAGCTTGTAACGATCGGCCTTATTGGATGATGTTACGATTGTTAAAATGTGGTCAGATTATACTGTGTGAGATATTGGAGTGTTTAAATAGATGAGACAGACAATAATTTAAAAGTGAAAATCAAATATGTATTTATCAAATATTCACAAGAGACTTGTGTCCCAAAAGTGTCCAACAGTGTATATACAATCCAAGTGATGTTCCAAGTGCTTGTATCTGGAGAGTTTAGCTTTTCTTATCCAGCTTTAACACACTTGCCAGGAAGTTTCTAGTGAGTCTGCAGACCTTGATTAGAATGAATGAATGAATGAATGAATAATGCATTTATATAGCGCTTTATTTTGTTTTGTTGTACACACAAAGCGCCTTACAATAATGTGGGGGAGTCTCTCCTCAACCACCACCAGTGTGCAGCATCCATTTGGATGATGCGACGGCAGCCACAGGACAAAAGTGCCAGTGCGCTCACCACACACCAGCTACAGGTGGAGAGGAGAGTGAGTCATAGAGCCAATCAAGTGGCTGGGGATTATTAGGAGGCCATGATTGACAAAGACAAGGGGGGCAATTTGGCCAGTTACACTCCTACTCTTTACGAGCTTGTTAGCTTGTTCAGGTGTGTTTAATTAACCTCCTGACTACCAGAAAAAAATGTTTCCCAATTACTTTTATTCTTACTACCCCAATTGTTTGGAAGGCAATGAGCTGAAAAAAAGGTTTTTATTTTAAAAATATGTGTCAATTGCAGTGGAGATCAGAATGCTGTACATGTGAAAAAAAATCATAACAATAAGTAAATCTCATAGAAAATACCAAAGTCAACATAATGTTCACACAAGATGGTGCCATGAATGGTTATCTCGGTTTGGAGTACTTTTACCGTTTTTGTTTGTTTGTCCCATTTTAAATAACCTTTTACTGAATGGTTTTACTACAGACAAACTCCTAGACATCAGACACAATAAATCAAACAATCTTTTGCCGAGTGGTGAGTATTCAGACTTTTTACTTGATATTCTAGTTGGAGGAGCCGCGATTCTGTACAAGCACTCCAAGACTAGGGAAGCACGCTGGTGGACTGGTGAAATTCCGACAACGCGCGTTTTGGACCCTGCTGCCGAGTATTCATCTGGTGAATCTCCACTCCCTTGTCAACAAAACAGACAAACTATTACTCCTTACATGCACAAAGAAAGACTTCTCAAACTCTGCTGCTCTTTGCTTTATGGAAACCTGGTTAAATGCAGCCATTCCAGACAGCGCATTACATCTAACGCGCTTCAAAGAGGGTGGCTAAGAGAAGTTACTCTGAAAAGCTGAAAAAACTGTTTTCAGCCAGAGACCCTGAGTCAGTGTGGAAAGGCCTGAAAGCCATCACCAGCTACAAGATGCCATCCCCCAGCACTAGGTGAATCAACAACTGGTTGAAGAACTGAATGAGTTCTACTGCAGGTTTGAGAATCCTGGTCTCACACCCGCTCTGACTGTGTCTCCACACAACCACTAACAACCCGTACCCACTACCTCCCACTACTGCTTTTCAACCTCCACTCAAGATCTGTGAAGAAGATGTCAAGTCACCTTTATTTGTATAGCGCTTTATATAATACTGGTTGTGTCAAAGCAGCTTTACAGAGTCAAACAGGAAAATAGTTTGTCAATGATGCAAGAAGACAATAACAGAGTCATGTTTCAGCTAAAGTCAGTTCATTGATAATTCAGTGATGTAATCATCCAGTTCAGTTCTCTTCCAATAGTGTCTGTGCAATCAGTCAAGGTCCCCAACTAAGCAGGCCAATGGCGACAGTGGCAAGGAACCAAAACTCCATTGGTGACAGAAATGGAGAAAAAACCTTGGGAGAAACCAGGCTCAGTTGGGGGGCCAGTTCTCCTCTGGCCAGACGAAAACAGCATTGTGTGGTTTAATTCCAGGCTGCAACATGGGTGCAGAGGACTTGTCTGGTTCCCGTTGTCTTGTGCCGATGGTCGTCGAGGTGACGAAGTCTTCGCAAGGGATCTGTCTATAGGGCGCATCTAGTTGACGTGGTCTCCACTGACATTCAGGGCTGTAGAGGTTGTCTCTAGGTGCTGATCCACAATCTGGACTGGATACGGACTGGATCTGGGTGGCTACGTTGACCTCGGAATAAGAATGAAAGAGACTAATATTAGCATAGATGCCAGGTATTATCAAATGGCAAGAGTTTTGAGATCGCAGCGGACGTAAAGGACTATAATGCAATAAGAGCTCACTCAAAAACTGAGGTGCTAAACCATTCAGGGCTTAATAAGTAATTAGCAAGATTTTAAAATGTATTTGTTGTTCAATAGGGAGCCAGTACAGAGTAGACAGAACCGGGCTAATATGGTCGTAATTTCTGGTTCTAGTAAGAACTCTAGCTGCTGAATTTTGGACCAGCTGGAGTATGTTTATTAAGCATGCAGAAAAACCACCCAATAAAGCATTACAATTATCTAACCTTGAGGTCATGAACACATGAATTAACGTTTCTGCATTTGACATTGAGAGCATAGGTCGTAAATTAGATATATTTTTAAGATGGAAAAATGCAGTTTTACAAATGCTAGTAACATGACTTTCAAAGGAAAGGTTGCTATAAAATATCACACCTAGGTTTCTAACTGATGACGAGGAATTAACAGAGCATCCATCAAATGTTAGACAGTGTTTTAGGTTATTACACGCAGAGGTTTTAGGTCCAATAATTAAAACCTCTGTTTTTTCAGAATTTAGCAGTAGGAAATTACTAGTCATCCAGTTTTTTATATTAACTATGCATTCCGTTAGTTTTTCAAACTGGTATGCTTCGTCGGCCCGCGAAGAAATATAGAGCTGAGTATAATCAGCATAACAGTAAGAGCTAACACCATGTTTCCTGATGATACCTCCCAAGGGTAACATGTAAAGCGTGAAAAGAAACAGTCCTAGTATTGAGCCTTGAGGCACTCCATACTTACTGTGATCGATTATAATATCTCGTCATTTATGCTACGAATTGATGGTCAGGTAAGGAAGTTGTGAACCATGCAATGAATTCCACTATACCAACATCATTTTGTAGTCTATCAAAAGGGATGGTGTGTCGAGAGTGTCAAAAAAAGGGCAGAGACCCGAAGATCCAGTTGCACTAATAGAGAAATACAACCACGACCAGATGATAACAGCAGGTAATTTGTAACTCTAATGAGAGCAGTCTCAGTACTATGATATGGTCTAAATCCTGACTGGAAATCCTCACAGATACAATTTTTCTCTAAGAAGGAACATAGTTGTGAGGATACTGCCTTTTCTAGTATTTTTGACGAAAAGGGCAGACATTTTGAAAGAGAGCCCTGAGGGAGATCGGTCTGTAATTAACTAATTCTATAGGATCAAGTTGTGTTTTTTAATTTGTGATGAATTAATAATATTCAGAAGAGGAGCTATGACTTCTGGAATCACTTCTTTTAGTAGCTTAGATGGAATAGGGTCTAAAATACATGTTGTAGGTTTTGATGATTTGACAAGTTTATACATTTTTGCCGATAGCAGAGCTGATGGACATTGTTCTCCAGGGATATACAGGTGCATCTCAATAAATTAGAATGTCGTGGAAAAGTTCATTTATTTCAGTAATTCAACTCAAATTGTGAAACTCGTGTATTAAATCAATTCAATGCACACAGACTGAAGTAGTTTAAGTCTTTGGTTCTTTTAATTGTGATGATTTTGGCTCACATTTGCTGCGATAGGCAGCAGTGGGGATAGAGGCCCCGATAGGCCGCAGTGGGGATAGAGGCCCCGATGGGCCGCAGTGGGGATAGAGGCCCTGATGGGCCGCAGTGGGGATAGAGGCCCCGATGGGCCACAAAGAAAGACCACAAAGGCCGCGGAGAAAAGGCCTAGACAGGCCACGGATGGAGACGCCCAGATAGTACATAGTGAGGAAGCCAAGAGGCCATGGAATGAAATGCCTCAGTGTGCACAGAGAGGAAGGCCATGTAAATAGGCCACAGTGGGAAACGCCACAAGATAAGCAACAGAGGGGAAGGGCACGAAAGACAGGCCACAGAAAGAAAGGCCAAGTTAAGGCGCAGTAAACCATAAAGGTTGTTGGGAGTAATATGAATAGGTATTATACCACCACCAGTAATTGCATATAGATTACCTTGAGGACAGCTTGATATTATCGGCTGAACCTTTGAGATGGTTTGTGGTTCGGGTCTAATGTATGATTCAAATGCGGAGGATGACCATCTTCCCAGTAGCTTGAGCTGATGTTTGAACTCCACGTTCAACAGCAGTAGTGGCTGGTGTATTGAGGCGGTGGCAGACCGCAGCTTCTAAAAGGTGACTAAATGGAACTGAACCGGCCGCAGAGAGAAAGGCCCCGATAGGCCGTGAGAGAAAGGCTACAAAAGGCCGTAGAGAGGATAGCCACTAAAAGCCGTGACGGAAGGCCGCAAGAGGCGGTGAAAGAATAGATGTAGTGATTAGGTATGACCCCACCACCAGTATTTGCTTAATTTACCTTAAACATACAGCATTACATTTCAATGTAATTGCATGTGAAAAGCCATGGTAGACTGGACATGAGAAGCATGCGAGAAGTAACCCCAATCGGTAGTTTGCTAAGAGTATCATACTGTACCTTGAGATTACATTAAATAGTTTAGAGTCTGATCTTGATGGAACTCGGATGTGGAGGACGATCATGTACGTTGCAGCTTGGTAGCGGATTACAGGAATTCTAAACCACCGCATTGTGTTGGAGAGGCCATTGGTTTAGGTTAAATGATAGAGGTAGTATTGGGGTTCTAACAGCGACTTAAGAAAGAGCATATACACAGATACATGAACATTCGTTAGGCTAGACTCCTGCGCACGCTTGATAGAACCTTTAGAGGAAACCTTTCCCCAAAAATAGAAAATGAGCCAGATCTGCATGATCATAAGTAGAGAGATACTCAATGTTAAGCGCAATCCCCGATAGGCCGTGATATGTGAAGGCCACGATAGGCCGACTTCGTATATGATAATGACAGACTAACCTGATGACCACCATAGCAGAGTTATGCAAAGTGCCACAATAGTCCGTGTAATGTGAAGGCCACGACAGCCGAGTAAGTCCGAAGCCAATAGGTATGAAGAAACCGAATGAACCACCACCAGTAGATGCAAAATTAAACAAGCCTTGATTATAGCTTAAAGATGCCTGCTGAGCATTGAGCCAAATCTTACCTAGAACTCAAATGGGAGAATGACCGTATATATGTCAGCTTGATAGATACTGGGTTCATGATAGCGCCGATCCAAAAGAGTGACCTGTGTAGAGATGAAGAGAGAGTCACGGTTCTCTGCATCTGCAGCCATGGAATCTAAATGATTGCATTGTAATGGAATGCCAATGGTTAGTAAAACGATCAAATGTAGTTAAGTTTTAAGCAGATGCATAAAAACGCTTAAGCATAAATATTGGAACTGTAAAACAGAACTATTCTCTGGCTTAACTCCCACGAAAGCTTGATAGACTCTGCAGACAAGACTCCATTTAACCATAGGAACCCGATGAGTGCACCTTCAAAGAAACCAGATCGCATGAAATACAAGTTAAAGAAATATTAGGAATGTATGGAACTAGGACCAGAGAGGATGTCATGTCTATAAACAGGAAGTACATAAAACACAGACTATAGAAAGGCCTTGACGAGTACGAGTTCCGAGATAGAATACTTAATGCTCACCACTAGGGATTTGGCGCTGTGATGAACATCATAGCAAATATACAAATCTGAATGGCCTCCCTACCCACATAATCTTAGATAAGAAAATTAATGATTCCGCACTCACGAGAACAATCTTCTTTTTTCTTTTATTTTACATTCATTACTGATGGGAATTGAATTGAATTGCTTTACACACTGAGGAAGGCTTTGAGCCGAAACGTTTGTGTATTTTCCCATCAGTAATGAATGTAAAATAAAAGAAGATTGTTCTTGTGAGTGCGGATCATAATTTCTTATACTAACTCAACAGATTGACGCACCAAAATAAAAAGATCAAGTAACGCAAGAGCGCAGTGCAAACAACGTATTTAAATAATTTAAACATGATTCAGAAACAGGAAGTAGTGCAGCTGCTTTGTTTACAGGGTTTCCGGGGTAACGGCTGCATTTAAGTGAATTATTATTATTATTATTATTATTTCTGCTGTTTAGCGCCATCTGCTGTCAGAGTGTGAAAGTGCGCTTTCATCCAGAGAGTCTCTCACATGTTCCGCCATGTGCTTCTCGTCCGCGCTTGTTTACATAAGAGTGCGCACGCGTCTTTCACGCAGCATACAGGAGTGTTGTGCATTTTGACCAGTTGATGGGAAAAGTATTCTTAAAAATAATTTGTAATATATAATTATTCACGGTATTTAGAAATGCCCATGATAACAATATCGTGCATATTCATTACCGTGATATATCGCATTACCGAATACCGGCACATGTCTACTCACCACATAGAAAAAGAGTGCCAGCTAGTTATTTATCAGAGCAGACTAATGCCACATAGCTCAGCTAGAGCTAATTACCTTAAATATAATATGTCCTGAGAATAGTAAAAGAATAACAGATTAGACGAACCTGATGAAATTCTAAGTTAGTCAATATATTGTGCATTGGGAAACTTTCATGTTTGAGCATAGCAAGAAACCATGTCCGTTTACATTCTTGCTGTTATTCAGAGGACGCTTATGCAGAAATAGACAGCAAGGACCTCTTTGCAGAGATGGTCTACGCAACAGGAGAGACTTAAGTCGTAATACTTACCCCATTCCGGTACAAGGCATTCAGGAATTGTTGTAGATAGACACAAATTAAACAATGACTGAAGAAACAAAGACAAAGCATATGATTAAGACTACAAATACCTTACAGTGTGCTAGACATAGCGTATTTTACAGAAGGTATAATGCGAGCAACAAACTTCACCAGTGTAAAGATTGTAAACCTATAATAATGAGCCTCAAGATGCCTCATTATGAAGAGTTGTTCCAAACATTGAATGTATTGAATTAGTTAGAGCGACATCTCGGTATTATAACTTTGGTTAGAAATGGGTTTGTAATACTCCTCATACAAGTAAATGTATTGAAAATATTTTATGGTCTTGTTTCTATTAATTGCAGGTTAAGATATCACGCTTGCAAAATGAATCGTGCAGCATTATGTGACTATGAATCGTGAACTCTGGATTCAGTACTATATTACAGAAAATGCTAAGCAGGGTTATTTATTAAAATGTTTTTGTTTTTTCTTTCAAAATTGCACTAAGGCATAATGCAACCTAGGCTCAAATTAGGTAAATTATGCAGGCTAGTCTGCCAGATACACAACAATCGCGTGACAAGCGTAAGGGATGATACTGGACTCCAATGACCAATAGATGCACGCACAACCATCAATAAACTGCACAAATTCCACTCATGCGTCCCATCAATCACGAACAAATGCCCCCCTAACCTGAGTCTGTGAAACTCGGGACCAAATGACAGCGCAGCGACCTGTACAAGCACAGACATGCCTGTGAAAAAAAGGAGTGCCTAAAACAAAATAATACTTATAATGGTGAAAGCTAATGAAGTGATGAAGACGAAATGCCGAAGGAGACCAGCAGACTTGTTTACGACAGCTGGCCCAGATTCGTGCAGGTTCACGTGAGCTTACGGCGAAATATTTTGTTGATTGAGATGCGAGCAGCGCCAACGCGCCAGCTCGGAAAGCACTTGGAAGTGACAGCGGACATGAACTAAAAGCTCCGCCAATGTTTCACATCCTCTGCCGAGAAAAAACCTAACACCTGTATGTATGGCAACATTACCAAACGACCGCAAACATTCACCGCGACACCAGAGCAATGCCAACGATCTAGTGTGCATTTGAGAGGAATGTCAAACTCACAATCGTTCACAGGAGACAGAGTTAACTATATGCGAGCGACCCAGTGAAAGTCAGGCAAAAGTCAAGCGAGCGACACTTTGCCCTAGAAACGACAGTGGCAGTATCTGCAAACACAATGAAGGGTGAGTAGAGGGCGTTTATATCCCTCGTGTCACGTGCCGATTGGCTAGATCTAATTGTAAGATGTGACGTAGCATTAAGTCTTCCTAGTAGAACTTGCGCTGACACTTCCATTTCTGTTCTCTTCTATAATGAGCTGGTTTGGGTCAGCCAGCAAATCAGATTAAGAATACTGCAACGGACTGTTAGGACAGCTGGGAGGATAATTTGTGTGAACATGCCCAACCTTCAGGACTTGTACATCTTCAGAATGAAGAAACTCAACGATCTCAACAAATTAGAATACTTCATAAGACCAATAAAAATTTTTTTTTTTGTGAATTGTTGGCCTTCTGGAAATTATGTTAATTTACTGTACATGTACTCACTACTTGGTAGGGGCTCCTTGCACCCGTACCACTTACTGCACTACATTCGCGCACCCCCCTGCGCATGGACCCGCCCCCGTCCCCCGGTGATCAGTTTGTGGCACTGCTGAGGTGGTATGGAAGCTCAGGTTTCTTTGACAGTGGCCTTCAGCTCATCTGCATTTTTTGGTCTCTTGTTTCTCATTTTGCCCTTGACAATACCCCATAGATTCTCTATGGGGTTCAGGTCTGGTGAGTTGCTGGCCAGTCAAGCACACCAAACACCATGGTCATTTAACCAACTTTAGGTACTTTTGGCAATGTGGGCAGGTGCCAAATCCTGCTGGGAAATGAAATCAGCATCTTCAAAAAGCTGGTTAGCAGAAGGAAGCATGAAGTGTTCCAAAATTGCTTGGTAAACGGGTGCAGTGACGTTGGTTTTCAAAAAACACAATGGACCAACACCAGCAACAGGGCAACAGTCCAGTTCTTCTTCTCTTTTAGCTCAGGTGGTAAGACGCCTCTGCCGTTGTCTGTGGTTCATGAGTGGCTTAACAAGAGGAATACGACTACTGTAGCCAATTCCTTGACACGTCTGTGTGTGGTAACTCTTGATGCGTTGACCCCAGCCTCAGTCCATTCCTTATAAAGTTCACTCAAATTCTTGAATCGATTTTGCTTGACAATCCTCATAAGGCGGAACTCATGCGGTTCTCTCGGTTGGTTGTGCATATTTTCTTCCACACTTTTTCCTTCCACTCAACTTTCTGTAACATGCTTGGATACAGCACTCTGTGAACAGCCAGCTTCTTTGGCAATGAATGTTTGTGGCTTACCCTCCTTGTGAAGGGTGTCAATGATTGTCTTCTGGACAACTGTCAGATCAGCAGTCTTCCCCATGATTGTGTAGCCTAGTGAACCAAACCGAGAGACCATTTTGAAGGCTCAGGAAACCTTTGCAGGTGTTTTAGTTGAGTAGCTGATTGGCATGTCACCATATTCTAATTTGTTGAGATAGTGAATTGGTGGGTTTTTGTTAAATGTGAGCCAAAATCATCACAATTAAAAGAACCAAAGACTTAAACTATTTTAGTCTGTGTGCATTGAATTTGTTTAATTCAGTTTGAGTTAAATTACTGAAATAAATGAACTTTTCCACGACATTCTAATTTATTGAGATGCACCTGTATGTATGCATGTTTGGATGTATATACCCAGAGTTCCTGAAAACCACAACAAATTCCTTGTGTGTTTGTGCACACTTGGCGAATAAAGCTCATTCTGAATCTGATTAGAATTATGACTGAAACTACCCACATCACTGTTAGTGTAGTGAAAGTATGTTGGAATGTTGATGTATTCTCTGAAAATCAAAAAGCAATTCCCTTTCTTTGAAATACAAAGTAATTTGTTGCAGGCCCCAACTCAGTAGATCAGATTGCTGTAACCTGTAAAACAGGATAAAGTGAAAAGAACATGAGAGTCACGTCTAGTCCTTCACATCTGCTGATGTGAGGAGGTATGCGCTGTATGCTATTCTGATCACAACTTCCCAGAATAAAAAAATAAGAGTGTTTTTTTTTTTCATTCTGTCCATGCAAATACATATGCAGTCATTAAATTTGTATTGCGGCACTGCATGAGGAAATAAAGCAATACTGTATAACCAATGTATGCCAAAGATCAGGTCTACTGGAAGGCGAGGATGCCGCCCGTACAACAGGAAAAAGCTTGAGTATCCTGTTGACTCATGCCATGTGTAGTTGTTAGCATGCACAATTTGAGGTAAGTGATCTTTCCACCATTCCTTTTGCTTGTCTGCCAGTATCCTTAACATTTGTAACAGGGCCCGATTTAACCTCTCGACTGGGTTGCCTTGGGGGTAGTGTGGCGATGTTCAAGAGTGGCCAATTCCAGTGAACTGTTGGAGGGTGCAGAAGAGTTCATTTTCAAACTCATGGCCCTGGCCGTGATGTAATTTTGCCGGATATCTAAAGCATGGAATGCAATCTTGGAATAAGCGTTCAGCTGCAGTCCGCCCCGACTTGTTTTTGGTCGGGTAAGCTTGGGCGAACCTTGTGAAGTGGTCCATGACCACCAGGATATATTCACATTCTCTGCTGCTTGGCTCCAGGTGCAGGTAGTCAATGCATACCAGCTCCATGGATGAGTGTGTGGTGATACTCGATGTGTATGGTAGGTTTCTTCTGTTTTATACACTTTTTGGTCATATACTTTTCCACTTCAGCTTTCATGTATGCCCAGTAAAACTGCTCCCTCCCTTGTCTCACTTGAGAGATTACTGGATAATCATTTTGAGCTTGAATCAGTTCATTTTGCTCTATTGCCGGCAACCAGTTGGTGAGTTGTTGTGATTCATCCTCCACTATAGACTTATACAGAGCAGCGACCCAGGCCCATCCTTTCTCTCTGATGCATTACTGCCCTCCTATGCCATTTGCCCCGTTCCCGACATCCTTTCAGAACAGCATATTTGCGCTTTACTCATTCTTATCGACCACCGGTACAGCCTGCACTCAGGACTATTATGCACGCGCTGCACGCATGGACCAGTGCTTTCTGCGTAATGCATTTTATTTTGCAAGGTCTGTGCACGCAGCATTTGCATAACGGTCCTCAGAGTGGGCTGTACCGAAGAAGGATGGCAGAGCAAAGTGTGGATGCGCTGTCCTTGAAGGACGTTCAACTTGGACTGGAAAATGGTCAGTTTACTGTTAAGAAACTCACGTCAGGCAAGTCTGATGTATGGGAGTCTTTTTCGTGTGTGATAGACGCAGATGGAAAAAAATTACCCTTTACGCAATGTGATAAATGCCTAAAAGTTTTACCATTCAGCAGTCACAAGACTGGAACCTCAGGTTTAAGGTGGCTCTCATGCCTCATCACAAAGGGGCAAACCAAACTGACATTTACTAAGTCTAGGCCAGTGCCAGAGCAGTTTAAAAAAGAGACCACAGAAAAATTGTGTTGAATTTGTCTGCCAAGACATTCGACCGTATGATACTCTCTCCGGAAAAGGCTTCGCACAGCTGGCCCAACATTTGGTCGACACAGCAGCAAAAAATAGGAAAATTCTATGTCAGTGAGATACTACCACAACCAACAACGGTGTCAAGAAATGTTGAAATGAGGGCTCAGTCTGCGTAGACATGTTGTGGACGAAATCAATGCACCAATATCGAAGTTCGAATGTGCAGTTACAGCAGACACATGGACAGAAACCTATTGTAAGACGTCCTTTTTGTCGGCAACCATCCATTACGTTAATGAGCAATCTGAGCTACATTCAAGAGTGCTTTTTGCTGCCCCTTTTGACCCAAGCACCTCAAAGACGGTTGAACACATTCGAAGGCACCTGCTGCAGAATCTCAGAGTGTTTGGCATTGATGCGACAGAAATGGGCAGAAAGATAGTTTTTGTCACAGATAGTGGAGCCAACATGATCAGTGCCTTATGAGGATACATGAGGCTAAACTGCACAGCGCACATACTAAATATGACTCTGTCCAGTGCGTTTGGTGCTGCCGTAATGGAAATGTCTCCAGAGATCGCTGGGCTTCTAACTGATGTTAAAAAGTTGGTCACATATTTCAAACACTCAGGACAGCAGGGCAAGCTAAAAAAAAAAGTCACTAAAACAATCCATAGAGACACGGTGGAACTCCAATTTTAACATGCTTAATTCTGTTTTGGAACAGTACAAAGACATCGCTTCTGGGCTGACTGAGAGCAATAATTCTGACAAGATCAGACGCATCAGCACCAGCACGCTTTACTAGTTACTAGTATCATTCCTAAAACCCTTCAAAAAGGCAACTGACGACTTGGAAACCGACAACACAGCTCCAAGTGTCTCACTGGTTCTTCCAGGGTCTGTGCGATTAATTGAGCACTGGACATCAGCCACAAAATACCCTCTGCTCTCTGAAATCGCAACCGTCTGTTGCTGGGTTTCCATCCAAAGTTGCTAATTTAATTTATGCGCAAAACTGGAATATCGCATAAAACATTTGCGAACAAGCATCGTTTCCATCCAACAAGTCAAAGAGAACAAAATCATAACTTCCTGATAAACTGACACTATAAATCACTAAGAAAAATAGGAGAATATAATAATTTTCATACATAATAAATTACTTGCGCCTCAGAGCGAGCAGACGAAACACAATGAATGCGGTCATTGCTTTCGGAGGTGAATGCTGCTGTTTGGGAACACAGTCGTGTAAGACATTTATACAGAAATACTTTGATGACAGACTTTGCTCGTGCATTTCCGAATGACCAAAACAACATTTCAGATGCTGTGGAATGAGGTCGATCCGCTGGTTAGTCAGGTTTTGCCATCCCATAGCGCAAAGTCACATTACTTTTTTGATGCGCTCTGAGGAATTTATTTGCAAAATTTATTTCCATCTCCCATTATTCACATCAACCCTTTTTCACATGTCCAAAACTACCTCAAGCAAGCGTAAAAACTTTTTTGCGAATTAAGGGATTTTTATTCGAAAATTGGTGTTTCCATCACTCGGTTTCTCATGCGATACTTCAAAATGCGCATTAAAATAGGGTGATGGAAACATAGCTTGTGTGACACGGCTGAAATAATTATTGTCAACAGACAGCACTTTGCCAAATTCGGTTCACATGCTTTATAAAATAGCAACCTTTCTGACACCAAATCTGCGAGGTTTAAAAATGTTGGATGAAAGAGGGCGACAGGAGGTGATACAGGGAGTCAAGGAGATGATCGAAGATTTAAAGTTTGATACACATGATGAGGATATTGAGCCAACGCCTGCCAAAAGGCCTACTGTTCTCCGCAAATTTTCAGATTGGGAGGATGATGAAGAATCATATGGATCAACATCACTAGATGTTCAGATTCAGGAGTACAGGACCATGAAACTTGAACTATCACGTCAACAAAATGTTTTGCAATGGTGGAATTCACATCGTTCCCAGTTTCCTGCCCTGAGCAACCTTGCAAGTTATGTCCTCTGCATTCCGGCCACGAGTGCACCTTCCGAGAGAGCATTCAGCCTTTGGGGTCGGATTTTGGAAGAGAGACGTTTGGTACTGAAACCGTTGTCAGTCAGTGACATTCTTTTCCTGCATGGATATTTAAAATAATTTGGAAAAAGATGATTTTGCAAGTAAGTAAATGGTTTTCGTTCATTTCATTAATGGCTTACAATTTTGAGATGACATTTAATTTATTATTAGTTATTATTGTTGTATTAATATATTTTCTTTTGTAGGAGAGATGTTGAAATCGACGTTGGGACATTTTTTGTAAAATTGTTAGGTTAAAATGTGATTTAATTTTGCAATGGCTACATGCCAGCGGTTTTGTTCTTTTGCTTATAATTTTAAATGACAGATATCTTTTTTTTTCTTCTCAGCGACACTTTTCCTATTGTGTCGACAGAAAACTATTGCATTGACAGCTAAATGTTAAAAGCATCTTGACAAGACGAATAAAAATAAATAAAATTTTTGTACAACCTACAATTTTATTTATCTCTCTCTTTCAGTAGTGGAAATTTAAATGTGAAGATTCTGGAAACGAGATCTAAATTTAGTGGGAACGTTCGGGTCGGGAAGAAAAATATTCTAAGCGGACAGCGGGTGAATAAGGAGTGAATATATAGTGGGAGCGGGTGGGTGCGGAATATAACCTTGCGGGAGTGGGCGGGAGCGGGCGGGAGCGGGACTAAAAAAATAGTCCCGCACAGACCTCTACTGTGAAGTGTGTGGTGTAGAATATATAGTATCAACATTTTTCACATATCGCCCACTTCAATGCCAGGAACTCGAGTTTACCACTGTGTAACCTGTAGTTCTTCTCCGTTGCCGTCAATGTTCTGGACCCATACCCGATGACGCTCAACTTCCCATCTTGTTGCTGTTACAGGATAGCCCCTAAGCCCCTTTCTAATGCATCACTATGGAGCAAAAAGGGTAAGTTGAAGTCTGGATATGCCAGCACAGATGGGTTTACTAATATTCCAATTAATCTTTTCAGGGTCTTTTAGTGGTTCCTGGTTCAGTCTACTGGAGTCCTGGATGGTAATTGCAGACATTTAGCTTTACTCCTGCATTGTGCAACTTGTGTTGTCCCAGGCTTTGCTTGCAGCAACTCATACAAGGTTTTTGCAACCCTGGAGAAATCTTGAATGAATGTACGGTAGTAACTTAGAAACCCAAGTAGCCTCCTCACATCACCCACCGTTTGGGCTGTCCTGCTCATTAAGGATTGGACTGCTTCCAGGTCTTTAGGGTCCACACGCACCCCTTCAGCTGACACTAGGCATCCAACATACCATATGGAATATCTCACACTTTTCAGGTTTTAGCTCGACACCGTATCACTGGAGAGCCCTCAACACTATAAGGATGTTTTCAACATGCTCATCAAAGGATATTGCATAACAAAGGACATCATCCAAGTATGGGATGCAGCACTCATCGCTAAGTAAATTGATAATTTCCTCCATGCTGCGTTGGAAGGCAGCAGGCACATTGGACAATCCAAAGGGGACTGTCCCCAGGATGTGATGAATGCTCTCATGTGTCTTAATCCCTCTGCGATATACCCTTTGGTGGTATGCTTTGTGTTGGTCGAGGATACTGAACCAACAGTATCCTCCAAGTGTGTCAATCAGATCCTGTATTCTGAGCAATGGGTGACGGTTTAGGGAGGTAATCAATACAGAGCCTCAGCTTGCCATCTTTTTTTGTGGACACAGACTACTGGAGTGGCGTATAGGCGACTTTGATCCAACGATACATCCTTTTGCCAAGAGATCATGTATGTAGCCCTTCATCTTGTTGATTAGAGGTTTCAGTATTGCTGAATATGCCCTCTGAACTGGGATGTCATCCATGAGTGTGATTGGCATATGCAAGCTAGCTATGCACCCAATGTTACTGTCATCTCTGCTGAATGCGCCAGACTCCTCATACAACATTCTCTGAACAACCTCTCGTTGGGCCTCTTCCAGATGATCCAGGTTGACAAGTAGATGACACAATGTTTTCGCCTCATCCTCTTGAGTGGTCACAGCGTAGATCATCGTTGTCTGCCTTGGCTCACTGGCTTTCTCATACTCCACTAATATCCTCTCAATCCATTGTAATGTTCCAATCACTGTGCCACATGGCAGGTTCACATCACCCACTGTGCTATTTCTGATTAGTTTGGAAACACAAGGGTCACTTTGGGGTTGTATGTTTAAGAGTCCCTCTCCAGTGTCCAAGCATCTTAAAAGACTATTTTCATGAGGCTCAAACAAGACCGCCGAGTCAGACTGTTCCATCTTTGAAGAGATTCAGCACTTCACCCAGGCCACTTGTCCTGCCCGGATAACTACCCCTCTTGGAACAAACTTCAAGCGCCCGTCTCCATCATCTTCTTCAGCGGCTCGGACAACCTTAACTAAAGTTTGTGCCTTTTCACAAGGGATATCAATAGCTCTGGCCAGTAGTGAGGTAAGTGTTGGCATCAGTTGTTCAGACTGCCCCTGAATCAGTTCTTCAACTAAGTTGAAACCCAGGAGTAGTCTCTCAATTGGCATCCATGCACCGCAGACAGCACTGTAAGCTGTCTAAGTTGGTTGACTGGTGGAACATTGGCAGCCACCCTCACTTCGTACAGGCATGGAGTGTTGTATGGCATCTACCATGCTAGTGAGAGTGTCGATCCTAGTGGTAAGTTGTTTAATTGGATCGTCCTGACCTTTTTTTTGTAGCAGCCTCTTTTGCAGCTTTCATGTACCTGTCTGGTTCATCCCTAACTTGGGCACTACTAGCTATGGACGTTTTTGCTCTGGTTGGTGGGCGCAGTCGGCGTCTCATTTTTGTTGCTTGTGATCTTCATAACATGTCTGATGATAGCATCGTTGATTACGTCACTGTCCGCTAACAAGGGATTCAACTAGCTATGAATATCTTTACACCTGTGGCTTAGACCCTTGTAAATGGTGTGTAGGAACACATCCTGTACTGTAGCTGCACAATGCTTCCTGTCTGAGTCAGCTTACTTCGCCACATGCTTCAATCTGCTTCAATCCCATGACTTGAACTGCTGGGGTGTTTCATGTTCTGTGTTTTCAGTTCTCTGCGACTCCGGTCCCCCAAATGTGATTGAAAGAACCCTTTTAAATCAGCTACATTCACATCATCCTTGATTATCAACGTGTCCTTAAAAACCTGGTTTGATAATTCACAGCACCCTTTGGACAATGTCAACTTTGCAAAAGTTCTCTTTCAGGCCGCTGTCTATTTGTCTGCACACATTGTTGTATGATGCCTGAAGAATGATGCCCAATCTGGCCTCTGTATATCTTAAACTTATGTGGTTGAATGTATGAAAGTCCCCCATGGGGAAAGCAAAGTTATGAGCTACATGTCTGGATCATTCAGTCTTGTTCACATGTGGTGTAGCAGCACCCCTCTGTACTACAGGTTGGGCCATGCCAATGTGCTATGTGGGTGTTGTCATGTACTGGAGTATTTTCCTACTAAGTGCTTCATACTCTGCAAGCATTTTTACTTATATCTGTGCTTGTTCTAGGTTCAGTGCCCGGTTGCTGAAAGCACATTAAGTGTAATTTTCCCTTGCAGAAAATAACCCGTAAGTGTTACTTAAGTGTTATCCACATATGGGATTTAGAACGTTCGGTTGACGTCACATAACTGCCAAATTCAAACTATGCTTTCGCGCTTTGTCTGGCGCTGCACTTGTCATATAATCACAACTATGCAGTGTTTTCAACTACATAATGTTTATTTTAGGTTTCAGACATTTAAATACACATAAGTACTTGTAAAACAATACATTTAGAGTTAGAGAGTAACGTGGGGGTGTATAGTCATCTTCACTCTCACTGGAGATTCATACTTGGCCCTGAGTAATCAACTGCTCACCAAGGAGCAATTTGAATTAAAGTAACTTCAGTGGTTTTGTTCCCAAAAGCTGGAGCTAAACTCTGCCGAACAGATTCCCTCTGAAAAATAAAAGAAAAAAAATAAGAATATAAAGGAGAGATAGTTGCTGGCAGAAGCCATGCATGCTGATGTTTTGTTGCAGATCTACGACTCCACCCACTGAATTTTCCCCTGCCCTGTATCATGCTCTCTCATTGGCTGTAGGTTGTCGCCGATGTCATTTCCAATCAAAACACATTTTACACTGCAGGACTGTGAGTTGTCAACAGGTCCAGATATTTAGCATGCCAAATATATCACGGGCAATGGTGAGGTGTCAGCGCTTCTCTCAGATCGCATTTTTTATAACACACACACTATGAGATTGTCGCTTGCATGAACGAGCATTGATTTGCCTCCGATTTCAGGCATTTGTCAGCAATTTCCACAAAACTGTTGGTGAGTGAAAATCGGGGCTAAAATGGTGCAGTGTAAACCCGGCATTAGTTGTCACAATGAGTGATATTGACCATGGACCATGTAAAACAGCAAACCTCTGGGCAATCAGCTGCAACAAGGGAAATTGGCAGAGTCTGTAATAAAACGTGAATCAACATCGGCTTGACTTTTCAGAGTTCGTAAAAACTCAAGACACATTAAGTTTTATTTTTTGTTTTTACTTACACCGCAATAAAAAGTGTACAACCTATTTACACTAAGTGACTAGAGAATATCCATAATGCACTTTTGGGGTCTTATCAAATTAAATGATGTCAGGGAAAATAAAAATGAAAAACAAAATAATAAGCGAAATGCAATCAAATAAGGTGTTTATTAAATATAAAATGACCACAGTAAACAAGGATGTAGATGGTCAGATGTAGTAGAGCAGTGATGATGAAGTAACAGGCTTTGGCAGCAAGGAGCAAACTGCAATGGGATGGTGAAAAAGACTGTGTTTCCCATACAGTGATGTAACTCGCTGATTAACCACCATAGTAAAATGAATAGTTGTGGAAATTAACTAGCTAGTCACAAATGTTAGTCCACCTATCTCTAAAACGGACCATTGACACTTTATCTACAATCTCAATTAGGAGTGTCAATGGTCCATTTGAGAGATAGGTGGCGGTAATGCACTTATAAGTCTGCGATCCGCCATAAATCAAGAAGAAGAAGAAGAAGACGTGTCACTTGCCGGCTGTCGAGGATGCACTCAGGACAGTTCAGACATTGCGGTGCATCAGAGGTAAAAGAGGTTCAGTTTCTTGCACAGACCGATCATTTTGTGTCTTTACACATCAATGTATCGTCACAAGCCGCAGGGTTTAATTTGGTTTTGTTTGTGTATGTTTTTTTGACTCTCAAAGCCGTGATTTCCATTCACTTCCATTATAAGACTGACAGACTGCAACGGTTTGAGTTAAAAATCTTCGTTTGTGTTCTACTGAAGAAACAAAGTCACCTACATCTTGGATGCCCTGTATAAGCAGACAAACATAAAATTTTAGTTTTTGGGTGAACTATCCCTTTAATGCAGTTTCATCTGTTAATCAACCAGTCATCATTCTCTGCAAGGTCTCTAAAAATGCGTCTTTTGTACAGCACTCTGTCTGCCAAATAGCTCTATATCAGCCATAGGAAATGTTTATTGTTATGCCTCATTCTGGTCATTTTATAGAAAACCATTTCCGTCTTGTTGGTACATCTATTGGTACATCCCTAAGAAAAGTAATTAATTATTTGATAAAAGTGTTACATTTGCAGATTGTATTGCTGTTCATAATAATAGTAAAAAGGAAAACACAGTAGGCTATACTGTGTATAATTACTGTATAGTATTTTATCAAAATGCTGCGTGATACATACGTGATTATATAAGGTAAATAGTTTTATAAACATGCAGCGCCATAAATGAGCAAAACGTTCGTATGATTTACAACCCACTTAGGCGGGGCTGGGTGTCACGGTTCATGGGTTCACTGACTCATTCTCTCTCTCTCTCTGTATGTGTGTGTGTGTGTGTGTGTGTGTGTGTCTGTGTGCATCGGGGCTGATGAGAGATCACCGCCAGATGTGGCTTCATCAGCTCTGTATTTATACTGTGCAACATTCCTGTGTTGTCAGATCGTTTGTTGTTCCTGGGTGTGTTCGAGTCTTCCTGGTCCTGCTCTTCGTCTCCTGTGGAATTTGTTTCTGGATTTGTCTTGGAGGAATACAGCTGCCCATTTGTGTCCCGTTGCCTTAAAGTGACTGTTATCTGCACTAGTGATACAAAGTCCGATTCATTTCCGCGAACTGGTTCTTTTCGGACAGATCGGCTCATTGAACCGGTTCAAAAAGCAGATTCATCGGTTCCTGACGTCAAGCAATAACGTCTCTACGCATTTCATTTCTAACAACTCAGTGCCATGTTGTATAAATGAAAAATTCAAACAAGTCATTTGTGTCAACACATACCGAAACATTCACAAATAAAGTTATTTGTGTGAAAACATATTGCTGATTATTGCCATATAATTCACTTAAGTTAATGGTGTTTGTTGTCACAGTTTCATTCGCGGATCCTCTGATACGACTGACTGACCAACATTGACTAGCCTACAACTTGGATAAGATTCCTAAAAGTTTCACACATTACAGACATTGATGCACAAACGTGGATATGTTTTACATGTCTACATTATAAAGAATGAATAAACCAGTCTTAAAAACTCCTTGATTTTGCTTAAGCAACTTTAAATATAATATGCATGCACAATAAGCAGGGTCGGTGCCAGATAATTGAACGCGGGGCTAGAGTCATTGACGGGGAGCTAGAATTCAGGGTCCAGACTCATCCTTACCACTGCGGTCGCTCTTTGGGACATAACTTCTCAGTTGGTCGCCACAAGCACGTTTTTTTTTTTTTTCTACACCATGGGATTAATCATGCTGTGATTACACTTAGATCATTGTTTATAGTTATATGGAAACGAAAGTGGTTAACATTCAACCCGTTCTTTTTTTATCAGTAGTATTATTTGTGATTTGAATTGTGTGAACGGGAGTTCCTCTTTTGCTGTTATAACATAAGCTGCGGGCTTCGGATGCTTTCACTTTCAAATTCGCGATCTTAGTGTCACGTTTTACAAGAAAAAGATAATGGTCTGTTTTACAAAGAAATGGCAGCGCTTAGGAGTTTGAACAACGCAAGGCAGTGGGCGTGCATGTGACCGCTCACAAAATTTAGTCACACAGGCAGAAAAAATGGTAGCAGTCTGGAGTCCTGCAATTAATAGTAAATATTACCAAAACGGGTTATTATTATTATTTTTATATCAATAATAAAATAAATATAAGGAAAACCCACTCGATTTTGTAATATTCTTTAATTTTATAGTCCGTATGAAAAGGTGCATTTCTATTAAAGGCACGTCCACGTGGAGATGGCGAGTCAGCGTCGGCATTCGGCAACTTCATCTTTGCACCCGACACTGACTCAGAAAGCACTAGTTTAATAATAAATAATTAAAATGTCTTATTTCCCCCCGACACGTTCATAATCACTTTGCCAGTGCTTTGAGGCAATTGCTTTATGCGCGAACTTGAGCATGGAATAGGCTATAATACGCCTAAATGCCTATATTAAAGGATGGTTTAGTAGGTTATTATACTAATCAATTTAATATAAACGTGCGACCAGTTGACTAAAAATCTTTAGTCGGGGGCAGGCCTACTTAGCACAAGGAAACGCTCCATTTTTTAAATAAAATGCTAATGACACGAAAAGTGCGACAGCTGCAAATCACGTCGTTATTGAACTGCACGAGTTGCATGCGTAAGGAGTCAAATGTTTTTTTTTATTTATTTTTTATTATTATCTTAATTATTAAATACAAAAGGCTACACCATGTATATAACTGATTCCAGGAAAAAAATCTGTGGGGGTGCTATGGGGGTGCTTTTGTCTTTCTTGGGGGTACTGAAGCACCTGCTAGCCCCTCCCTAGCGCAGCCCATGACCAATAAACTATTGTAAAAGGTATTTACATCTCTCGACAGAAAGGGTTTTGCAGGTTTTAATAAAATGTTATTTAATAACAGTAGTCATAATAAGCATATTTCCAGTACATGCCTCAGGCTTGCACAGTATCGTCAACTCACTCATCACAATCTTCGGTAATCCTCTGCAAACTTCACCACGGCTCATTCGGTTCTTTTTGAGTTGGACGTGCTACTTCGGCTGCGCGTCCTGCATCATCAACCCGGAACTAAAGTTCGATTCAGTTCGATTTGTGAACCGGCTCAAAATAACGATTCATTCAAGAACCTAACATCACTATTTAGATTACAAGAAAGCTTCAAGGCAGGTGTTTTGGAGCTGGTTGGAGCTAAACTCTACAGGACAGCGGCACTCCAGGACCGACATTGCCTTTCCGAAAAACCCCATGATGTGTGATTAGAAATGGCCTGGATAAATCAACTTACCGTATTGACCCGAATATAAGACTATGTTTTTTTCTTGGAAATACATCTGAAAAAACGCGGTTGTCTTATATTCAGGGTCTAGATTTTGACATTTCAATAATACACCCACAACAATAGGTGGTGCCAAATACGCATAAAACGAGTGTGCCATGAAATACATAATGTAAGGCGTGTTGTAAAGATCACGAGTAAAAACAAAAGAATAAGAAAACCTTACAGCTTCATGAGTCGTGATTGTCACGTTAGCCTGATGGCACCAAACTCCTTTGTGATTTTAAAACGTAAGACAATACCCAGATTTGAAGACTACAGAAAGATTTAACTTCTACTCTTAAGATTTTGGTAGGCTACTATTAGAACGGATAGCCTAAATGTCCTAATTCAGATGGGCTACCTGTTTTTTTTAATTTTTTATGGTATATCAAAAAGTGTATATTTTTTAAATGTGATTGTTGGTACATTTTACCAGTTTTTAACCATACTTTCAAAACAAAAATTAAAATAGGAAAAATATGCAATATGAAAATAATTGAAGACAAAATGGGTTTTACTGAGAAAAAACAAGATTTGGTTTTTAAAAAGCCTTTTTCCAAAAGGTACATCTGGAAAAGGGGGGTCATCTTCTAATCGGGGTCATCTTATATTCGGGACAATACGGTAATTGTCTGTAATGTTATACAGTGCAAGAGAGCCACTTTAGTGCTCAAATGCATGTCTGTCATATTTTGCGGGTTTTCATGTGTGGTTTCATAAATCATAACACAGACACACAGATAATGTGTCATCTGAAGGTTTACATCCAGTCACTGTTCTCCACCCAAATATAAAAGCTGCTGTCGATTATTGAAGATTTGATGGATGAACTCGCAGCTCGATTGGACTCCTATATGTCGGAAAGTGAAAAAGCTATTCAGTTTTATGGACATTGCCATCTTTGATATTACTTTGGACACTGCCGCTTACTGGTAAAGAATATGGGCTGCTGTTACGGAAGAGGTTGACACAACAGGTTAGTTTTAAATGGATGAACACAGGAGGTAAGTAATGCAAAAAGTATTCAAAGGTAACCAGTAGCAAAGTCATTGAGTCCTCTACATGTATACGAGACCGGACAGTGAGGGTGTCTGAGATCTGTTACAGTACCCCCCCCCCTCCACGGCCCGCTCCTGAGGGCCGAAAACCCCGACGTCGTGGTGGTCTACCTCTGCCCCGAGGTGTCGGTTGATCAGGATGGGCAGCATGGAACTCTGACATTAAGGCGGGATCCAGTACATCGATGAGTTTGCCAGATGGTAATGTTAGCGGGCTTTTGGATATGGCACAATCGGACATCTTGCACGAAATTCTCAGTCCCTTGGATATTGTGGCCACCAGAAGAGAACGCGATCTGTAGAGCGAGAGGTGTTGTGGGCCACTGATGGCCAGTGCCTCGGGAGGGAGGTGAGCAGAGTGAAGAAGTGGGGTGCGCTGTGTCCGTGGTACGTACTGGCATCTTGGAGGACAGCCCGGCGGATTGTTGGTAGCCGTGTTGGAGGCCACTGAAGGGGATTTCCATTCAATGGGACTGACGATCATCTTTGGTGGGATGATGCTTTCCGGTTCTTCGGGGCCTTCCACATGACTGTGAATACGTAACAAGGCATCTGCCTTGACGTTTCTGGGATCAGGGCGATAAGTAATGGTAAAATTGAACCTGGTAAAGAATAATGCCTAGCGTGCTTGGCGGGGATTTAGACGTTTATCTTCACGAAGATACTGGAGGTTTTTATGACCGGTCAGTACAGTGAATGGATGGGCTGCCCCCTCCAGATAGACATTGCCTCCACTCCTCTAGGGCCAGATTGATGGCAAGGAGTTCTCTGTTGCCGATGTCATAATTAATTTCCGCCGGGATGAGCTTCCTTGAGAAGAAGGCACATGGGTGGAGTCTGGCTGGGTTCCCCTGCTGCTGGGACAGCACTGCTCCCACTCCTGTAGTGGAGGCGTCAACTTCCACGACGAATGGGAGGTCGGGATCTGGATGGACTAGGAGTGGGGCGCTAGTGAAGGCTCTCTTGAGGGAGGAGAAAGCTTCTAAGGCCGCGGGTGTCCAGGACAGAGACTTGGGTTTCCCTCAGAGTAAGTTGGTGAGGGGGCTGGTGATCCTGCTGTAGCCAAGAATGAAGCGACGGTACAAATTGACAAATCCCAGGAATCGTTGGAGCTCTATAATCGTGGTGGGTTCTGGCCAGGAGGTTATAGCTTCCACCTCCCCTCATCCATCTGGATACCGGTATGGTCAATGTCATACCGCAGGAATTGTACTGTGGGTTGGTGGAAGGTGCAAAGGCAGTCTTCCATTCATCCCCCTCACGTATCCGGATGAGGTTATAAGCACTGCGGAGGTCCAACTTAGTAAAGATGGTGGCCCCACGGAGATGCTCAAGGGCACTTGGAAAGGGGAGGGTATGGGAACTTGACGTGAGATTGTTTAGTGCCCGGTAATCGATGCAGGGTCTTAGGCCCCCGTCTTTCTTGGCCACGAAGAAGAAGCTTGATGCAGCAGGGGAGTTAGATGGACGGATGTAACATTGACCCAGCGCCTCCTTGATGTAGTCATCCATGGCCTTCTGTTCAGCAAGCGACAGTGAATAGATCTTTCCCCAAGGCACTGGCTCACCCGGAATGAGATCGATGGCGCAGTCCCATGGCCGATGTGGTGGTAAGCGGGAGGCTTGTTTGGGGCAAAACACATCTCTGAAGGGGGCATAGCAGGCTGGAATTTCTACGGATTGCTTCTCGATGGGACTCTCAATGGAGGTTGAATTCACTGGGAGGACTTTTGGGAGTTTCTTAGATGGTGATGGAGTCCCGGGGGAAGCAGTCTGGGAAGTAATCCTTGCCCCACTTCAGGACTTCTCTCGTCTTCCAGGACAGAATGGGATTGTGCTTTACCAACCACGGGTGCCCTAAGATGATGTCCGCAGTAGACCCCTCCAGAACCAGAAGATGAATGTCCTCCGAGTGAAGGAGGCCCAGACGAAGAGTGATGGGTCCCACGCAATAGCGAACATGTCTGCGGCATAGTGGTGTTCGACTGGACTTGGTACACTGTTTCAGTGGCAGTAGCCTGTAATTTGAGCTGGCAGCAGAGGTCCCGGGAGATGAAGTTTCCTGCTGACCCGGAGTCGCTGATACTGAAATAGAGACATCAGAGGCAGTACACAGGTAGTGAGGGGCTCCATCTTAATAAATATCAGGTTGAATCACACTCACCAACAGACGTGGAGGGCGCAGGGGGCATGCCAAAATCATATGCCCTTGAGCTCCACAGTATAAACAGAGACCCCGGGTCAGCCTTCTCTGCCGCTCAGCGGAAGATAATCGTCGCTTTTCCACGATCATGGGTTCTGGTGCTGGTTCTGGAGGATAATTGCGCTCAGGTCGGCGGAGGCAGGAGGTTGTGGCATGGACAGGTATAGCTGCTAGACAGGACTGCGTGCGGCTCGAGCATCGGATGGACAATTGCATGAACTTTTCCAATTCAAACGAATCATCATAGGCAGCGAGCTGTAACCGAAGCTGGGGCCCCAGCCCCTCTCTTTAAGTAGTCAGCAGCGATCACTCATTCCATCCACTTGCTGCTGCGAGAGCTCTGAACTTCAGCGAGTATTCGGCAATTGACATGGTCCCTTGTTGTAAGTGATAGAGCTGCTCTCCCACAGCGGCATCTCCGTCTGTCCTTCCAAACACCTCACGAAAATGCACCATGAAGTTCAGCAGACTGTGAATAACGGGGCTGGCCTGAGTCCAAATATTTTCCGCCCATCGCAATGCAGGTCCTGTTAGCAGGGAGATAATAAAAGCAATTTTAGAGTTGTCGGTGGGATATGAATGTGGTTGCATCTTAAAGGTGAGATTGCACTGGAGGAGAAATCCATTGCACTCCTCCGCCAAACCAGAGTAGGGCGCCGGTCGGGCCATGGGACTAGCGATGATGGTAGGCGAAGAAGTGCTGGTTGGGATGGATGAGGTGATGGGTGGTGATGGTGGCGGTGCCGGTGAATTGCGTAGCACTCGTCGTAGTGAGTCTACGAGCTCCTGGAATGGATCGGGGTGACTCATCTGTGCCGTCGGTGTTGGTCCGGTCTTCTGTTACGGAAGAGGTCTGACACGACAGGTTAGTTTTATTCAAAACAGTTTATTTGGTCACAGTGAGTACTGGTGTTGAGTCCGGAGGAAGTGAGGGTGAGGGAAAGGTCCGTGAGAGAGTGCAGAGGATATGGAGAGTGGAGTAATCCGAGTCTTTGGCTTGAGTGAGGCTGGAAGTTATCTGGGGGAAGCACACACCTCAGCGATCCAGAACTAGGAGATGTAGGAGACACTTGGAGACGAGGAGACTCTAGGAGGAACACAGGAGGTAAGTAATACAAGAAGTATTCAAAGGTAATCAGTAGCAAAGTCATTGAGTCCTCTACATGTATACGAGACCAGACAGTGAGGGTGTCTGAGGTGTGTGCTTTTATGCAGGCTGGTAATGAGGTGCTTGATTGGTGACAGGTGCAGGTGCTCAGAACTCAGGTGAGAGGGATCGTTGTGATTGGGTGGTGGCGGAGTCTGGCCGATCTGTTACACTTGCCTCCTGTTGCACATTTATACAGGCACTACTGTAAGCTGCTGTGTGAAGGGGATATTTAAAATCTGTCAATCCCAAAAACTGACAGTGTGAACATAGCCTAAATTTCAGATGTAGTCCCTGCGTGGCAGGTACTACCTTGGAGAATCTATAAGATAATAATCCATTATGGAAAATGACATACTTTTTTCATTTGCATTTTGTAAAATATTAGCATACCATAGTGAATGCAGATTTAAGAATTTAAGAATACAGTCAAAATTCTACTCTAATTGGCTACGTATCTACGCTAATGAGGAATTGTGATTCACATAGAATCAAGTCTGTCCTAAGAACACACATGTGGTAAAATCATTGTACAGGACCCTCTCGTGGCTTGTTGTTTTAACAGTGGACAGAGACGGAGTGTTAAATTTCTTTGATACTATTGACAGTGGTTTCTATGTGAATTTCAGATATGTTCTAAGGCCTTTGTAAAAGACCAGTGAGTCTAGATGTAACCAAAAGATGTATGCTGCAGATCTGTTTTCAGTAACAATCTTTCTATAAATTGTGTCCAGATTTGTCACCAAAGATGACTCCGAATCAGGTTATCTTATCAATACATGACATTCAACTTTGTCTCTCTTTGAAAACATTCCCAAGTTCTTGTAACCGGTGCTATATTTACTTATTAATTTATCTCAAAATGTCTCCCTTTGTAATTACCAATTATTTTGTATTTTTTTAATTTTATATTCTTGAAATTATTCTTTTATTATTGATTTTCTTATTTTTGAGATGTAATGTTTCCATAATTATATAATTTGTGAGAGAAGGCCACAGATGCAAGCTTGTTTTGATTGATGTGTACTTTTATACATACAGGTACTCATTCATTCTTCTGTAAACATTGTTTTGAATTTATGTAAAATGCTTTATTTTTTTATGAAATATGTTGAACACTGTTTGATTTGATTATATGAGAAACATAAAAACTGTAAAATGTGTTTCAGTTCGCGGTAAGCATGACCGAGGAGAGGTAGACGTTACACGTTACAAATGTGAGAGAAGGCCACAGATTCAAGCTTGTTTTGATTTATGCATTCTTTGTATTCATGCAGAATAAAATGTGGCCTGAGTAATTCCTGTTGCCTGGTCCCGTTCATCCATACACACAACGCACAAAAAAATACTCTATGCCTTTTTATTCATAAGTGGTTGGTGGGTTGCTACCTGAAATTAGTTTTTTCATTGTGGGATGTCTGATAATGACATAGAGGAACATTGTAGTTGGAATTACTTTCAGAGTGATTTTTTTTCAGCTGAAGAGCGATAAAAACAATTACTACAGTTCATAGGTGCCAGGCAATTAAGGTCACAGATAATAACTTAAGATACAAAAGATACCTTTTTACTGAAAAACACCAAGGCCAGTTGCATGAACTTTGCCTGCGTGTTAAGACTGTGTCTTAATAGCTAGTCTGACCAACTAGCAGATAGCCAAGGGGTAATGAGTTTTATTTTTAAGATTCAAATTAGACCACGGGTTTATGTAGCTGACTTTATGACCAGTCTTAAAGAAACCATTAGATGACTAACAAAGACTTTTATGTCACTGGCCACAGAAGAAAGATGCCGGGCCCCCCTTCACCTGAATGAACATGCAGAAATGTTGTGGAACTTGCAAGTTCCTTGGTGGAAGAGTGGAATAACATCTAGTGCAGTCCATGAGGATACTGTGATACTTAAAGTAGCTGGTGGCCACACCATTTTTTAATTTAGATTTTTTTCAGGGACTCATTATTACATTTCTATTTGACACATGTCTGTGAAACTTGTTCAGTTTATGTCTTCGTTGATTAATCTTTCTTATGTTCATGCAAATATTTACACATGAAGAAAAGTTCTGTAAATAAAAGCAGTTGAAAGTGAGATAATGCTTCTTTCTTTTTCTCTCTCTATTTGTTCATAACTTCAAAACTACTGAACTCCCCAAAATTCTAAAAACCCATAGGAAAATATGGAAAGTCATGGAAAATCAGCCCAGAGGTTTCTTGTACAAATTGACATCATGACTGAACAAATCTAATCTGAAAGTGTTAAGCAATATCCCGTAAATACTTTATTCCCAGCAAGAGGACAGAAGTTAACTTTAAAATATTGCATAAGATAATTCTGTTAATTCAACAGTGTCCAAATATGTTGATATTCCTAGTACTTGTATGCTTTGTATGTCTTCACCAGGATGAAACATTAAAACATTTATTCTACACTGTAAAAAATGACAGTGAATTTATAAATACTGTAAAAATGCTACAGTAAAAAGCTGTTAAATGGTTAACGGTAAATTCCCCTACTATATACAGTGAGAAACTGTATTGGACATTAATTTTAGTATACCATTTTTGGAAGTGAAAAAGGCCGTATAATTTACAGGGAATAACCGTAAATTGACATCCCCAGAATTCCCTGCGTTACATTTGAAATTTGATCTTTTTTTGTTGAAATAACTATGTTTCTTCTTAGTTTTTTCTTAACTGTTGTGTACATTAGGGTTGTGTGTTACACCTAATGTTGTTAAATAAATGTTTATTGCATTATTTCAGTATAGTGTCACCATGATGGTGTTTAGTGTTTGTGTGAATGACACTGTGCACCTTCTATATATGTTATTATCTAAAAGCTGTTTGTGATGGGCTTTGGTTCGTCATGTGACTTTGTTGCCTGCTGCATTTGGTGGTTATCAGTGTATTACAATGTTACAAAACAGGTATTAGTACTTCTATAGGTTGGTATATTAACATTATATCAGTTAACGAAATTACGGTATTTAACTGTAAATTTAAGTTAAATCCGTAAAACCTAAAACGTTGCTACCATATTTTTGACGGTAAAATTCCGGCAACCACAGCTGCCGTTTTTTACCGTAAATGTTACTACTGTTTTTTTTTTTACAGTGTATTCTTTTGATTGGTTCAGTAATTTAGTCCTTAATAGGCTACTTAAACACCCCCCAATCTTTTCATAGTCCTTTAATATGAAACATATTATTGTACATATTTGTAACTTTTTAATTTTTTATTCTGTTTGGCAAATTTTTCATCCATAAACAAAAATGTATGGGCTCACTTCTTTCTCTTTCACGTTTTTTGATTGCGGTAGACTCACTGCTCAAGTCTTTTTGTTTAAACTAACAATAAAAAAATCTAATAGATTCCTGAAACACTGTGAAAAAAATGTGTTCAACTATCTTTCCTCCATTTGATTTTTTTTTTTTTATTGTAATAATATCTCTTGTTAGCATTATTTTGCCCTAGTCGCTTAAACGTTGAGCACGCGTTAAGCGACAATCAGCTGCAGTTCATCCTCCACACCGCTCTGTGGCGATCGCGTACATAGAGGCTGGTTTAAAACACTCGCGCAGCGGTTGTGGGTAATATTCATGGCGGAATTCTGAATCTGCAGTGGAGAGACACACCTTCTACTTTTCTCTAACGTGTATTCAAGTTGTGGAATTAGCTTACATCTTTACCTGTTGTAAAAGAATATTAACGTCCATACATTTGAAGGAATGGCTGAAACAGGCTCAGGTGAGCGGAGTGTGTAATATTCAGTCAGTCTGATAAACACTGCAGCTGTTACTGAGCGCTACCGGGAATGTAAACAGATGGTTTTCCACGAGCAAATACTTATTTAGTTGTTGTATTCGTATACATGTATCTTATTAGGTTAAAAATGTGTAATCTGGCTAATAATGAGTTTAGAGAGCTAAATAGATGGCTAACTGCAATGCACTAACTGGCCTAATACTGTTTGTACTGTATATGCAATACATTGTCAGTTATGTTTGTGTAATTCGTTTCTGCTATAAGAAATTTAAGCATAGTAAGATTTTCGTTTTTGACATTCATTTTTTTAAATGTATTTTCTTTTCAGCTTCCATTACAAAGGTCAAAGTTGTATTTGTTATACACGTTTAAATCTGTAGATGGTTTTCCGTCATAAATGCTGGTTATTGCTGTCAGTAAGTAACTTACTGCATGATTTGAGTCAAACATCTGTCACTTAACTGCATCTGTTCTCTCTCAAGATGCTGGTGACATGAAACATGACAGCGTTTCATCTCCTGGGATCTCCGATCAAGAGAAAGAGATGGCAGCCAATGCTTTTGAGGCATTTAAGGTAAATAATAATAATAATAATCCTTTAAGGTAAAGTGATAATAATCTGAGCAGGCGATTGTATCTATGGTTGTTTCTGGAGGTCATTGTTGATGTTATAAAGTGATGTCTCTTTAGGCTGGAAGCTATGACGAGTCCCTGAAACACCTTGACAGCCTCCAGGAGCTTAACAAAGAGGACTACAAGGTTACAATGAATAAAGCGATCACTGAGTTTTATAAAAGTGGGCAGACAACAACTAGCACCCTGAAGCAGACGTTAATTACCTTGAAGAATCAGGTTTGATATTCACTCATTATATCATTCTTCTAAGCCTCGTCATTAGAGTACTGATGCTAATTGATCGTTGCTTGCAGATGCATACAGCTGTGGACGATATTGATGGTTTGGATGATGTCGAGAACAGTATTCTCAACTACAATCAAGCTGTGATCCATTACCACATGCGACAGTATTCAGAATCTATATGCATCGGGGAGAAGCTCTACCAGTTTCTTGAACCTTTTGGTATGTTTCAGAATGCAAATGAAAACTTCTTGTACAGTAGAGTGTTGAACAATGAAGGTTTTTTTTTTTTTTTTACTGCACTTGGACTAGCGCCAAAAGTATTTAGTGTTTTAACTGGTCTGGTGCAGTAGTGTGGCATGGCTTGATGGGTTTCTCTGTCCTAGAAGAAAAGTTTGCCCAGGCCGTTTGTTTCTTGTTGGTGGATCTATACCTGCTCACCTTCCAGCCAGAGAAGGCACTGCACCTGTTGGCTGTGCTGGAGAAGCTCACTGTGAAGGATGGGAACAGCAAAAATGGCAAAGGAGAGGTGAGAGATATATATATATATATATGGCTCTTCCCAATCATTTACATTTTTTTTATTCTCACTAGAATTTTTAAAGTGTTGTTGCAGATGTGTAATTTAGGGCTGCACGATAAATCACATGCGATATTTAATGCACATCTTGTCAGAAAGCCGGTTCTGTAACCAGCGGTAAATCTCCATCATGTGCGTGCTTTCACATTTTTTTTTCACTGACAAGCTGCACAAAAAATCGCGCGAATATGAACGGGGTTTTGCGCAGCTCGTCAGTGAACAACAGCTCTGTGTAGTTAATGCTGCTCAATGTGAAAGCCCGCAGGTGATGGAGATTTACCGCCGATTACAGTACCGGCTTTCTGACAAGATGCACATGCACATGCGATTTATCGTGCAGCCACTATGTATTTGACAAAAATCATTTTAACTAGGGATGCACCGAAATTTTGGCCGCTGAAAATGGCATTTTCGGTTTTTGGCCAAAAATATATGGTGTGCCTCACAGTGTTTAGCACGCAGGTTTCATTCTCCCTCTAGCTGTTGTCCCTGCGCAGTGACGCTCCACTCAATATTCCACTCTATGAATGTGCGTTCCGTTGAGTTGCTCACGGCCCATGCGAACGCTCCACTCATGTATGAATGAATGAAAGATTTATATAGTGCTTTATTGTGTATTGTACACCCAAAGCACTTTACAATCATGCACTGCTCTGCGCACCGGAAAGCAAGTCTGCTATTTCTATTTTCTAAATTTCTATGTATTACAGTATTGTTTCTGTTTGCAATAGCACTACTGTGCTGTAACAGCTGTACTGGGCTACCCTCTCCTGACACAGTGCTCTGCGCACATGCTTTATTTGGATAGTAATAAAAAAAAAAAATCTGTTAAATCAGATTCTGTTGCATAAAACTATATATTGATATTTAATATTCATATATTTTATTTATTTATACAGGAAGTTCAAAAGAACAACATCTTTTTGAAAATATGTTCTAACATTTTTTGTAACATACATTTTAACTGTCACTTTTGATAAGTTGGTAACACTTTAGATTAGGGGAACACATATTCATTATTAACTAAGAGTTTTCCCTTAATAAAATCCTAATTGGCCGCTTATTGATATTAAGGTAATTGTAGTAGTGTAGTAGTTATGTTTGGGTATTAGGGTTAAGGGATATAGAATATGGTCATGCAAAATAAGGCATTAATATGTGCTTTATAAGTACTAATAAACAGCCAATATGCTAATAAGCAACTAGTATAGCGTTCCCTAATCTAAAGTGTTACCGCATTAATGCTCCTTGCTTAATAAATATACTAATTTCTTTCAAATATAAATCTTACTGCTTTCAAAAAACCTTTTGCAGATGAACCTTACATATTCGTTTGCCAAAGTGATAGAAAGCATTTTGAATTATCAGTCAGTGTTTGTAAAATTTGGCCTCTGGCTGGAGCTCATCAGACCATGCCCTAGAAAGTAAAGAATGGGTTAATATGCCAGTTTTGTGAGATGATAAATTGAGAGTTGTTGCTCCAGATTCTGTTCTCTCGACTTTTAACTTTTTGGGATCATGTGTCATTTACAGAGTACCTACAGCACAAATAAGGAGTCTTCTTCTCTGAAAGCAGAGTTCACAGCTATGATCGAGGCAGCTAAATCAAAGATGCACCAGGTGAGAGCTGTGCCAATTTACAGCATTAAGATTCAGCATAACTTGAAATAATAAAGGTTTGTGATAGAGTTAGACTGTTAATTAGTTCTAAATTAAGTTGAATATGTTCAGAAAGCTAAATTTGAATCTAAAATGCTACAATGTATGCTGATCAGCAAATAACCATGAGCAACAACAGTGTGTCTAAAAATTGTGTGTGTGCAGTATAAAGTGCGAGCCTATATCCAGATGAAGTCACTGAAGGCCTGTAAACGGGAAATCAAATCTGTGATGAACACATCTGGAAATGTGAGTAGATTCACAACCAACTGATTCACGCATTACGTACATATTGTAAATGTTGCTCA
This sequence comes from Sinocyclocheilus anophthalmus, assembly GCA_018155175.1. NCBI lineage: Eukaryota > Metazoa > Chordata > Actinopteri > Cypriniformes > Cyprinidae > Sinocyclocheilus > Sinocyclocheilus anophthalmus. Next base: position 443,469 of record JADLZN010001114.1, on the reverse strand, counting down.
GGTTTACCTGCACATGTAATACACTTGTAATGTAACTTTTGTCGGCTGACTGTATTTGCACATTTCTCCTTCAGTCTGCGCCCTCACTCTTCCTGAAGAGTAATTTTGAGTATTTGAGGGGAAATTATCGTAAAGCTGTGAAACTCCTTAACAGTTCAAATATCGCAGAGCATCCAGGACCCTTGAAAACAGGTACACAGTTAAAAACCACACATATATGCTTTAAAAAGAAAAAATTCCCATTCTAATCTCCAAACATTTCTTTTTTGGTTTTATCTGAGATATTTGTACACTATAATCATTGTTTGTACACTATAATCAATTAATGTTTTGCTCCAAGAAGTGATACCAAGCATGCAAAATACACCTTAGAAATGTCAATACATGTGTTGTTAAAAACCTTATTCATTAATCAAAAAGTTTTCTTTCCTGAATTATTTTATTCAATTTGTTTCTCGTCCCCGCCCCCCCCCCCCCCCCCCCCACCCCCCCCACCCTAGTTAAAGGGAATTCGTGAGGTGTATGTTCTGGCATCTCTTGGTTGTATCCTTTTGCCCAGTGGGGAAGCACAATCTGGGTCTTTTTACTTAAAAAGCACTTCAAGAAAATTACGCAACTAAATGCGCCCAGCTTGGTGATAGCATTAATGGGCAGGGTAAGCGAAATAATGACCTTTTTTACCTGCCAGATCATACAACAGGCTCGTGATCGACGCACACCTCTCAGTGTGATAATGAATATACGGCATATTTTTGCAAACTGTATAAGCACTTGATATTTTGTGCAGCCTGTATATATTCTTTATTTTCCCCACAGCAGCTAAGAAGTTCACAGCATCCCCACTGTGTGCGCGTTGAGTCTAATGAAGCGCTTGACCTGCTGTATAACTGTGGTTTCAGTTACTTCATATCTATCGCGCCGCCGCATGGCAGTCGTTGTTGAGTGTCTGAATTGAGGCAGTGCGGTGTATCATCAAACCCTCGCTGCTGGCTCAGCCTTGGCATAATGCTGCATACAGCTATAAAGGTACGCCAGTAACCCACATAGTATTTAAAAATTATATGACAGACTTTGAAAACTTGGTGTACTCAAACAGTTGAACACTTACACTGCGTTCAGGAGTTTGCGTCAGTAAGATTACTTGATTATTTTTTTAAATAAGAAATATCTGTTTTTTATTTTTATTGAGGTTTGTTTTTGGTAAGGTAAGGAAGGAAGGAAAAATTTTAAGAATCAAAAGAATCTTCAGGCATCAAAGAGTCCTAGGAAAAAAAAAAACGATCACCGGGGGGTCCAAAAAAAAAAAAAAAAAAAAGCATAAAATTAGTCCGACGAACTGTTTTTCACACTGTATAAGAAATATTTCTCGAGCATCAAATCACCTTATTAGAATGATTTCTGAAAGATCGTGTGAAGTCTAGAGGAATGGTTGTTTCAGCTTTGCCATCAAAGCAATTACTTACATTTTAAAATATATATAAAAAAAATAGCTGTTTTAAATTGTAATAATATTTAACAAAACTGTTTTATATTGTGTTTTGTGCTCAATAAACAGCTGGGTTGAGCTTAAGAGACTTTTTTTATTTCTTTGTAATGTTCTTTCAAAAACATTAGAATCTTACTGACCCCAAATGTTTGAATGACCTTGAAGACCTGTTCCCATAAAATGCCTAAATGACAACAGTATAAAATATTAGCAAATCGTTTTTCCACACCAAAACAATTTACAGTATAACTATTTCAGATGGTGATGCATGTATTTATGACCTTTTTTGCTTCCTTCAGAGCTCGGAGCAGGAAACAAAAGGTTTACCCAGTAAAAAGGGGATTGTGCAGGCTGTTGTTGGGCAAGGCTACCATCGCAAGATTGTTTTAGCATCACAGTCCGCACAGAACACCATCTACAGGTGAGGAAGAGTGATTCAACCTAATGGGCCTTGACATTTACTAGTTAATAATGGTGTTGTCTGCCTGGTTGGAGCAGTGTGACTACACTTCAAATTGCTGAAAATATTGTAATGTCACAGTGTCTCCAGAAGGTGTCATCCTGTTGCTTTTCTTCACAGAAGTAGCATTTAAAGTCATAAAGTGATTTCTTACAGAGCCGTATCATGCCTTTTAGGTTTCAACCTTATTAAAAATCCATAGTAAAAAGTCTTTCTGATGCACTTGGCATGCTAAAATGGATTTACCCATTTGTGTTTGTGTGCAGTGAGGGCCAGTCAGCAGCAATCCCAGTGGCCAGTATGGAGTTTGCAGCGATCTGTCTGCGTAACGCTTTGCTCTTGCTCCCAGAGCACCAACAGCACGATAGCAAACCTGACAACGGCTCCAAGAGCTGCAGTCAGTCAGGCAGCACAGAAAGCGGCAGCGAGACCAGTGATGCCTGCAGGTACATGTATATACATGCATGCAACACCAATGCTGACAATAACAGATCCCAAACTAGATTGAATGCAGTAGAAGATTTAATTTGCACATTAAAGAACTTAACAGATAAACTCTTTTCACCCTTTAATATTTTTTCTTTGGCTGACAGTGGGAAGACTCAAGAGGGAGACAAGTTCATTCCTGCTGCCCCCTCATCACCCTTGAGAAAGCAGGAGGTGGAGAATCTCAGGTGAGGTTACTGGAGACTTTTCTGGAATAAATTTCTCTCATATCATAAAATTAGCCTGAAGAAGATTTGAATGACTTTTAACATTTGATTTGGCTCAGCCAATTGTGTGGCTGATGTTGTTGTCCAGTACAAATAAACATTCTTAAATCAAGAAACATTTACTTCAGAAGCAAAATGACATAAGATACTAAGTCTTATGTTATATCAAAGTAAAGGGCTTTTATGCTTAAAACAAGAATAAATATTTACAAAAGGGGTAAGAAAAATAAATGTGCTTTCCCTTTAAATTAAGCTTCTTATCTTACCCCATTGACAGATTTCCTTTTCTTGTTTTAAGCAAATGAAAATCACTTTTTCCTCAAGGGGGCACTTGCCTGATCAGAAAGCTGAATCCTCCATTGGGCCACGTTTAAATCTTAAACTTTATTTTTATTTTTTAAACACATATTGCCTGACTCATGAGAAACAAGTTTTTGTTATATAAACAGTATTTATCATATACAGTGGGTATAGAAAAGAAACGCCCCCCTTTAAAATAATCACATTTTGTTGCTTTGCTGCCTGAAATGAAGATGGACACAGTTTTTGTTTTATCCAGCTGTATTTACTCCGTACAACTTATAAGATCCAAGTGAAAGATATATACCAACATGTCAAAAAAACTAAAAAAACTGAATCACTGAGTTGGAAAAAGTCAGTATTTTGTTGAACCACCTTTTGCTTTAATTACAGCCTTTAGTATGTTGGGATATGTCTCTACTAACTTTGCACATCTAGACTTTGCAATATTTGCCCACTCTTCTTTGAAGAAGTGCTCAAGTACAGTTAAATTTTATGGTGACCGTTAGGGCTGGGCGGTATATCAAGTTTGTACGATATATCGATATTTTTTTAATAAGCGATTCGATATGAGGCAATACCGTTTATATCGATATACATTAGTTTGATACGAGCGCATCTGAAAATATAGCGGAGGACACAGACTGAGCTGCTGCAGAGAAAGTGTATAATCCAATTTGTTCTAAAAATGTGATTAGTTTTATATTAAGGCCTTTAAAAACTGGTAAGACGTAGTTTATAGTTTCATTTCGCATATTAGTTTAAGTGGCTCGGCCCGTCATATGCTTTGACTGAAAGGCTGCGTGTGTTCATATCGATGAAAATACCAAGATATATACGTATAGCGCAAATCATCCAAAAAATACAGAGATATTATTTTTGCCCTTCTCGCCACCCCTAGTGACCGTTCTTGTGGACTGCAGTCTTTAAGTCATTCCACATATTTTCAGTGGGGTTTAAGTTTGGACTCTGGCTAGGCAGTGCAAGGACATTCATCTTTTTCTCCTTCAACCACTGTGTGCTCAGTTTTGCCTCAGAATCTTCAAATTAGAATGGCAAAGCTCAGTCGGGACTGCATGTGGCATTTTTTCTTGCAACCCTCCCATACAAGCCAGATTTGTGGAGAATTTGTGATATTGTTTTCACATGCACACAATGACCACTCTTTGCCAAAAATTCCTGCAGCTGCTTCAGAGTTGATGTAGGCCTCTTGGTAGCCTCTCTGACCAGTTTCCTTCGGCTCTTTCATCCAGTTTGGAGCGACGTTCTGATCCAGGGAGGGTCTGTTTTGTATCAAATACCTTCCACTTCTTAATAATATACTTCACTGTGCTTCTAGGCATTGATAAAACCTATATTTTTTTATTTAATAAAAAAAAAATTTTGTATACATCTCCTGACTTGTGCCTGTCCACAACTTTATCCCGTAGATCTTTTGACAGTGCCTTGCCACCCATTTGTTTGCTTCAGTTGCACTACCAAGGACTGAAATGCTCCAGGAAAGCTCTTTTCATGCTGAGCTAATCAAAATGACCACAGCTAATCACAGTTGAAAGTCAAATGGATTTGTTTGCCATTGAGAAGTTGATTAGCTACACCTGATTGAGTTTACAAATCATTTTTAGGAGGGGGTGATCCTTTTCCAACTCAGTGATTCAGATTTTTTATTTTTTTCTTCTTTTTTTTCTGACATTTGGTGTTACAGTGGGGGAAAATATTTTAGAGTATTAAACTATTTTAGGTTTATTTTAACGGATAGAGACAGAATACCAACCAAAAAATCCAGAAAAAAATGCATTATATAAAGGTTAGAGATTGATTTTCATTTCAGTGAGTGAAATAAGTATTTGATCCCCATGCAAAATATGACTTAGTACTTGGTGCAGAAACCCTTGTTGGCAAGCACAGAGGTAAGATGTTTTTTGTAGTTGGTCACCAGGTTTGCACACATCTCAGGAGGAATTTTGATCCACTCCTCTTTACAGATCCTCTTTAAATCCTTAAGGTTTCTTGGCAACTCAAAATTTCAGCTCACTCCACAGATTTTCTATAGAAATAAGGTCTGGGGACTGGCTAGGCCACTCCATGACCTTAATGTGCTTCTTCTTTTGTTGCCTTGGTATGTTTCGGGTCATTGTCATGCTTGAAGACCTATCCATGACCCATCTTCAGTGTTCTGGCTGAGGGAAGGAGGTTCTCGTCCAAGATTTTACTCTTGCACGGAGCTCCAGACCGAGGCCGATTGATGGTTGTTTTTCCATTTCCGAATAATCGCACCAACAGTTGTCTCTTTCTCACCAAGCTTCTTGCTGATGGTATTGTAGCCCATTCAAGCCCTGTGCAGATCTACAATCTTGTCTCTGAAATCCTTTGACAGCTCTTTGGTCTTGCCCATGCTGGTGGGAGAGGTTAGAATGGAAGATACAGATTGTGTGGACATGTGTCTTATACACCTAACGAGCTGACATTAGGAGTAACTTCTTAAAGTGGCAGGACTAATCCGTGTTCCACATGGGCATATAACCGATCTGTGGGAGCCAGAATTCTTGCTGGTTGGTTGGGGATCAAATACTTATTTGACTCACTGAAATGTAAATCAATTTCTAACCTTTTATGTTATGTGTTTTTTTTCTGGATTTTTGGTTCATATTCTGTCTCTCTCTGTTAAAATAAACCTACCATAAAAAATTACAGCCCCTTCATTTCTTTTTAAGTGGGCAAACTTACAAAATCAGCAGGGGATCAAATACATATTTTCCCAACTGTATATCTTTCACTTGGATGTTTTAAATTGCACTGACTAAATTCAGCTGGATAAAACAAAAACTGTGCCCGTTTTCATTTCAGGCTGCAAAGCAACAAAATGTGATTATTTTAAAGGGGGGTGATTCTTTTCTACACCCACTGTATTAAAAATAGAATGTGAAGCAGAACACAATATATACAATACACTTTTCAAGCAGTAGTATGCCACATTTGTCACATGACCTCAGCATGTTAATTTTGTTATAAATGGCTACATTTTTACATTGATTTTCTTCTAATAAAACATCTTCACTTTTGCCATATAAATTATGAGCCAAAAATAAATGACAGCTGATAATTCTTCCAGTTTATTCATCACACTGGTCAAGAAGAGCATTGTGCAGTATTTCAGGAATCCGGTCTGAATACTGCACATTGTAACAAATTTGGTCACAAATGGTATTATGCTATTCCGAACATAGCCAACATATGTGAAGTCCCACCTTCAAGTTCCCTTTACTAATATGATCATAACAGTTTAGAAATAGATTAATTCAATACACTTTAGTCTGTATTAACAACATAAAATGCAACAGTTGCTAATTTAAAGGGATAGTTCACCCAAAAATTTAAATTCTGTCATTAATTACTCACCCTCATGTCGTTCCAAACCCATAAGACCTTTGTTCATCTTCAGAACACGAATTAAGATATTTTTGATGAAATGTGAGAGCTCTCAGGCCGCCCCCTGAAAAGACAGCAACGCAACTGTAATGTTCCCAGGTCCAGAAACGTAGTAAGGACATCGGTAAAACAGTCCATGTGACATCAGTGGCTCAACTTCAGTTTTGCGAAGCTACGAGAATACTTTTTGAGCGCAAAGAAAACAAAAATAACATAATTTATTCAACAATTCTCCCCTGAGTTACATCTTCCGCCATTTTAGAGTATCACAACACATACGCACACTTTCCCCTAAGTGTAAATAACGCTGATTACGTCGATTACGCTCTTGGGTACTCTCCAAAATGGCAGAAGACGTAACTCGGGGGAGAAGAATTGTTAAATAAATTGTTTTTTTTGTTTTCTTTGCGCTCAAAAAGTATTATCGTATAGTGAAGTTGAGCCACTGTTGTCACATGGACTGTTTTACCGATGTCCTTACTACTTTTCTGGACCTGGGAACATTACAGTTGCGTTTCTGTCTATGCAGGGTCTGAGAGCTCTCACATTTCATCAAAAATATCTTAATTCGTGTTCTGAAGATGAACAAAGGTCTTATGGGTTTGGAATGACATGAGGGTGAGTAATTAATGACAGAATTTTCATTTTGGGGTGAACTAGCCCTTTAAGTAAAGCCCGTCAACCTTCATTATTTTAACCTACACAGACTCATGGCAACAAGCTTAGCTTCAGGCTTACCTTTAATGCTCTATAATTGTGAAAACCCCTCCCCCGGCTAGCCCACGATACACCTCTCTCTTATTTTATGCACCCACTTCACCATTCGCTCCCACATTACTTTTGCCTCAGGAATTGATTAGAACCCCTTCCCCCATCTTTGATCCAGCGAGACAGTCTGCTCCAGAGGGCTGGCCGGACGTGGGTTCGCTGTGAAGGGAAGGGGTGTGGTGTGTGGATTGTGTTGACCCTGCACTGACACCCTGATACACTGACACTTTTACGAGCCCAAGCACCATTTACTCAAAGGGCTCTTCCTGGAATCCTGCAGGCTATTGTGTCACAGGCAGCCACTCAGACTGTTGAGCATTTCTCTGTTTCCCCCTCTTTTCTTCTACCCATTCTTACCCTCTTATGTGGCATTTGTAACAAAGCTTGGCATTTAGGAAACTCAGCAAAGATTATATTCAAAACAGTTTTCTGTGAAGTAAGTTTTAATACGCAAGTGCATATGCGCCCACAATTGTTATAGCCCGTTCACATCAAGATTGAATTTAAAAAGCTGAACAAATTTGCAAACAAATGGACTATTATGGAAAATAAAACTCATCTGGACTCATTCTCATTCTGCAAGCAAAATTGCCTAAAACTCCGCAGACAATAAATTTTTCACTGACTTTAATTCAAAACCTAAATATATCAATTTTATATGTTTTTTTGTACAGTTACTGGTAGACATAATAGCACAGATGTTGTCGAAATGTAAAAATGTTGCTGGGTATAGTTAGGGTGACCAGATGGGACTGTCCCCATTTTAGTGGGCTGCCTGTTCACCCAAGATTCATAAATATTACCATATACATATTGCATATAAATATTACCATTTGTAAATGATTGCTTTTCATAGTTGTTTGTACTACACATAAAGCTCCAGACATGTGTTTGTATTTTTAACTGGCTGAAGAAAAATGACTGGTCACCAGAAACAATCCTGTCATTGGACACATTTTTTTCCCCTGGTTTTTGGAATGCATTGCACATTTTTGCTTACAGCAAATATTGATCATTGGCTATGTTTAAATGCAGTAAAATAATCTGTTAAGAGATCAGATTGATGGCTCAATCAGATTTAAAAAACACTGCGATTTATCTGATTATATCAAATCATATTGGTATGTTGGTGCATATGTACAGTATATACTGAATATGTTGAGTATGTATGTGCCAATGTATTATTACATTTAAAAAAGTAATGTAAAATATTGGTGAATAAACCAAAACATTTACAAACATATAGTACATTTATTTAAATAAGCCTAGCTTACCTCTATCATTCGACATCTATCATGTGTGCACAGCACATTTCAGATGTATGACATTTCATGAAGAATATTTATGAACATTTTGAAAAAAAAAAGTGACATTCTGGAAAATATGATAAGTAAAAGATTATGAGACACATGATTTATTTTGAGATTGTATGGGTTTGTTCTGAAGGGACACAAGTATTAATTTTATTTGTGCGTGTTTTAAAACAAAAGGTATTAAAGTCTTCAATTTTAAAAACAAATACCAATACCCTGACTACCTCTGAGTGTGTTTTCTAAATGATTTGGGCATTTGACACATTTCCTGTGGTTGGGTTTGTTATGGCTGCTGTACACTCATGGCTTCTCTCTTTTTTTCTTCAATGAGGCCTGTGAAGAATCACCTAAAATCCATGAAATAATGTTGTCCTTGTGTTGAAAATGGTTCCATCTGCTTACTTCTCTTTGGACTCTCTCTCTCTCTCTCTCTCTCTTCACAGGTGCTCAATTCTAGCCTGCAGTGCATATGTGGCTCTTGCTCTTGGGGACAACTTAATGGCTCTTAATCATGCAGAAAAGCTCCTGCATCAGGCAAAGCTTTCAGGATCGCTCAAGTGAGTCTGTGGCTCTTCTTCTGGCTGATTTACATCTTTTATGGGTCCTGCACTTGTAACACTTGCAACATTCAGCAAATGTTTACCCTCCTAAAATGGCCAATCCTGAGTGATGGGATGCTCAATGTTTGGTTCAACCTGTTAAACAAAAAGTCTTACCTATGGCTGACAACTCTTTTGTCCTTAGGGAAAAACAACAAACAGAAAAAAGTTACGAAATGCCTTTTTTTTTTTCTTCCCCCACCCATTTTGTAAATGTCCTGGAATTCCAGACTGTGATACTTATTGTAAATGGTTTGGTTTATTTTAGCTAGATTTCCCAGACACAGATGAAGCTCAGACTAAGTGGGCAATACTCAATGAAAAGCAGTCAGTTTAGCTGTAGTCTTTGACTTGGGAAGTGGCTTTAAATAATGTATTCAGCTCAATTTTTAATGAGTTGTGTGGTGCTTATGTTCTCAGGTTCCTGGGTCACCTATATGCTGCTGAAGCCCTGATCTCTTTGGACAGAATCTCTGATGCCATTGCACATCTTAACCCGGAGAACGTTACTGATGTCTCATTAGGTGTGTCCTCCAGCGAACAAGACCAAGGTATGAAAACATACACATAACCAAAATATACAGATGTCAAAGGACGTGATGTGCGATTACTGACATAATTCTGTGCTGTTAATGACAGGTTCTGATAAAGGAGATCTGGAGCCTGTGGAGTCCTGTAAGTTATTATTATTATTGATTTATTTATTGGATAGATGGATGGATGGATTAATTTATTAAATCAGTTAATTCCTCTTATATGATAAATTTAAGGAATAATTATATTTAGCTTGTTTTAGCGAAAAAATGTTTTATCATTAAAAAGATCAAAAGTCTGAAAGGACAACTTGCATAATTATTTTAGTATTATGTCTTTAAAAACAGATTTTTAGTTAAAAAACTATTTCTATTATTAATATATATATAAAATCTGGAAGCAGTTTTGTAAAAAAACTTTTTTTAGTTTTTGTATTATTGAAATTGAGTTACATGATATTTGTTTAACAAAACTGAAGAATATTTATGACAGTTTGAAACAGAAAAATAAAATAAAATTTGTACACGTTTTTATAAATAAAGATCTATATAAAAAAAGAATTATATATATATATATATATATAGATATATATATAGATATATATATACTGTATATATACATATATATATATATATATATATTATTTTTTTTAATAAGTAAAGTTCTCGCTAAGATCCCAAACTTGTGACTGGTAGGTGTGTGTGGTGTGTGTGATAGATATATATATATATATATATATATATATATATATATACACACAAAACACATACCATGCCCTGAATAATTGTCCACAATTAGACCAGAGATGAGTTGGGTCAGACAATATGTAGTCTTATTTATTATGTATTTCTTTAATTTTGGTTTGTGTTGCAGCAGGGAAGCAGACGCCTTTATGTTACCCTAGCTCAGTAAGTTCTGCCCGGGCCACAATGCTCTTCAACCTGGGCAGTGCGTATTGCTTGAGGAGCGAGTACGAGAAAGCCCGCAAGTGCCTCCATCAGGTAAACACTCCTCTCATGTTAAGCTGTCAATTTTTTATTTCCATGCATTTAAAAACACATGATCCTCTCTGGACACTAGATGCATACACTGTTTAAACAGTCTTCAAACCATTTGTTTCTGATATCTGTGTACGTAGGCTGCTTCAATGGTGAACACTAAGGAGATTCCTCCAGAAGCCATTTTACTGGGTGTCTACCTAGAGCTGCAGAACGGTGAGTCACATACAGAGATTGTAATTACACAGTGCCTGCTGGGAAATGTCGCTGTACTTCCAGAGGGTGGCCAGTCACCTTTTCTTACCTGGAATTATTTGTCACTTCAGATCGATTTATTATTTTTTTTGAGTAATCATTTAAAACTGTGATTGTTGCTTCCACAGGAAACACACAGCTGGCGCTACAGATCATCAAACGGAACCAGCTCCTCCCATCTGTCAAGCCCGCCTCCTCCCCGGACCTCCGTAAGAAACCACTTCCCTTCCAGTCATCCCAGCCTGTACAGCCCATACAGACCCCCTCCTCCTTTACACAAGTACAGCGCAAGTGATTCCACTTACACAAACCCTCAAAAACATGCACAAACACATTTTTTTATTTTATTTATGAGGCTGCAGCAACTCAGGATGGATGGGGGGGGAAACAAGCAAGAAACGGTTGTCTGTCGCAGTCTGTTAGAAATATGTCTGTGTTTTGGGGTCTATGAAATTATAAATAAATTTTATTTACACTTATTAGTGGTGTGACATTTATGCGGTCAGTGACATACTGCCATATATGAAATTATACAGATTATGAATAAGTTATTTCTGGAAAATAAGATTGAGAATCTGCATGTAGCCCTTATATTGTGATGAGAGAGATCATGTGGTTGTCAAAAATCAATGGACCAAAGGTCACTGTTAAGATCTAATTTGCGTAAAATCATGGACACTTGTCTGACATCATTTGTGGCAAAAAACTCCTTAAAATGTAGCTTTTTAACATCTCAATTGTATAACTTGATTTTTTTTTTTCCTCTTGTTTTTTTTTTTTTTTCCTCTCTAGGCAGTAAGACTCAAATAAATGTCCTGATTTGTAAAGGCTCGTCTATGGCGTGGGTGGACAGAGCGGCTTCTTGCAGTGTGGTATTCTTTTTTTTTTTTGCCCTTTTTCCTGAGGGTGGCCCATCACCTTTCTCATGCTGGGTCTTTCTTATGCTAAATCTCTCTGCCCCCACACCCACTCTCTTTCCACCCACATCTCTCCCCATTGTTGCACCGGTCTGACGTGCTGTCAATGATGCCTTGGAGAAAAAGAGCTCTTTTTTTTTTTAAGCCTTTATGAGATTATTTTTTCAGCCATCTGACACTAGTGCCAAATGCAGCTCTTGTTCCCCAAGAGGCCTGTCTCACACACACACACACACACAAATATTGTAAAATAATGTTTTGTCTATTAGGCAAATTTCAGACGTCAGCTGTTGGTTTCTGAGCAAGTGTTTTTATTCATAGCCATGCTTTTTCATGCATTAAGGTTAAATTGGGATTTTGTAGGTAGGCGACCCCTTGGAGCGGCTGAGGATGAATGATAAAGATGTGAAGCATGCATCTGAGCTGTGGGTGTGGCAACCCCTGCTGCCCTAAAATACACTGGTGCCCTAGGCCTGGGTTTCTTAAAGTTGCACAGTTCAAATCAAAATAAAACTGAAACTCTTAAACCTCATCTCATGGGAAATTGTAACTATTTACAAGGTGGTAATATATGAATTTGTATAATGTGTATAAAGTTTGTATAATTATGAAAACATAAAAATTTGCAATCAATTTGCCAAAACGTCAACGAGTTAAGAATTGCTACGAGTGATGTATCTTTCAATTTGTGATTATCAAATCAAAGGCTGCAATTTATACAGTATAGTCTGTATTAAGTCTATTGTGCCTTTTCAGAATAAAAGAGTGGCACTTGTTCATTTACACACGTACAACTTAGTATAATACTGTGTTTTGAGTGCTGCTCACGGGTTTCATCTCTGCATGCGCCGAGTTTCTGCATTGGGAACATTTTTACATTCTTTTTTTACATTTTGCATACTTGCCAACATTTTTGTGGACCGTTTACAGGGGGGGGGCATTTTGTGGATGTTGTACAGCATTGTATATATATTAAGGAAAAGTATGTTAGATTTATATATCAAATATTTATATATAATATAAATTAAGATATATATTATATAGGTAAATATTTTTTTAAATGTTGTTTGTGTATTTTATATAATAAATATACACAGTGCAACACAATATAAACAAAAACGTTTATTTTGTGCGATAATCGCGATTTATGTTTGACAGCACTAAAATATTTGTATTGTAATTTGTAGTGTTAGTTAGTTATAGTAAAGAGTGAACCCAGTGTGATTACCCCATAAAGTATCATATCCATTAGCCAGAGTCTTTGTTCTTGCGATTAGATGGATTAAGCAGTAGACAATATAAGACAGTTTCATATGAATGTCATATTGCAGTGTATTATATATATATAATAATATAAAAGAAAAGAAGGAATTGTTAAAGCGTTTAAACTATTTTACACAAAGGCTGCCAGAATGTTAGAGAAATCAACTGGAATGGACTGACAAACAACCAAAATATTATTATTTTTTTTTCATTCTCATTCCATTTTCAAACATTCCATTCCAATTGAACCCTTTCTTATCAATATTTACACCCGGGTCTGTCCCATCTGCCAGACAACAAACATTTTCCTGCAGGCTCAAGCTGACCTTCTGGGCTGCACCCCACCCCTCTCTGACCTTCGACCTGTTGGTATGCAGGGACGCCCATTGCTCAAACAGCATTTGTGGCCATAGAGGCTTTTGTTAAGTAATTTAGACAAAACAAAGACTCCTTATGATTGTACTGTTTAAACAGGATGACAAATATTTCCCCGAGTGATTTAAGGAGCAGTTACCATAACCTTGTCTTTAAGCACTTATCAGAGAAAAGAGAATTCTTCTGCAGACTTCAAAGATTCTGGGATGGTCTAAAATTCTTGCTATTTTTGTTGTCTTATTTTGAGAGGATAGTGTGTCATGTATTACATACTCTAAACCAGGGATCACCAAACTTGTTTACTGGAGGGCCGGTGTCCTGCAGTGTTTAGCTCCAACCCCAATCAAACACACCTGAACTAGCTAATCAAGCTCTTACAAGGCATACTAGAAACTTAAAGGCAGGAGTGTTGAGGCAAGTTGGAGCTAAACTCTGCAGGACACCGGCCCTCCAGGACTGAGTCTGGTGACCCCTGCTCTAAACGCAGTGTTGAGGAAAGTTACTTTTAAAAGTAATGCATTACAATATTGCGTTACTCCCTAAAAAAGTAACTAATTACGTTGCTTAGTTACTTTTTATGGAAAGTAATGCATTACATTACTTTTGCGTTACTTTCATGTTACTTTTTAAATATGAGCAGAGCTTGATTGTCTTTAATATAAGAGGTTCAAATGTAAAAGCCCTTTCACATCAAAAAGTGTACTGAATAAACCTCAGGCTGAAGCAAAAGTAAATTCACGTCTATACAGTAGACTGCAATTTCTTTTGCTTGAGCTAGAAGGAATGGTCGGCTGTCTACCACCATATCACATCGACTAACCATTGCCCAAACTATCTTAGTCATTTTTTTAAACACTAACATATTGCTGCCTTCACAACTGCCCACATTTTTTTTTTGCTTAAAGTATGGTTGAATCTGGCTCACACCAGGCTAGCAGCAAAGACATTGGTTAATAAAATGGGATTAGATACATTTGTTAACATATTTATTGTTTTGCGGTTTTGGGCGTCATATGCGGTTTGCGGTTTCACGGTTTTAGTTCATTTTGATGAATACTAAATCTGTTTTTTGTGAGTGGGATGATTTAATGCACATTCACATTTAGTCTAGAACTACAGTAACATCATGTTCACACTACTCTGCACTTCCGATTTCTCCCAACATGGGGACAGGAGACTTAGTCAATAAATGGGAAAACAAAGTAACTGCCGTTACTTTTTTGAAAAAGTAACAGATAATTCATTGTAAATGTAAAAGTAATGCGTTACTTTACTAGTTACTTGAAAAAAAGTAATCCGATTACGTAACTCACGCGAGTGAGTACTTGTAATGCGTTACCCCCAACACTGTCTAAACCCGACCCCCCCGGCAGCGTCAGAATATTCTCAAACACTATCCACCTTACATTTCAACACAGAAGTGTTTCCTGTGAATGTGCGAGACAATATTTGTATTCAAATGAACTTAGATTTATAAATTGATTATATACTGAAAAGTATTTGTGTGTTTTTCTCATCTCGTCAACCATCTCGTCCCAAAGCATTCTGGTATAGGCCTACCCATGAAGAATACATACGCTTCATTAGAATTGGAATGATACCTTTTTATTATTAATATTATTTGCAATTTGATGCAGTTGCTAATATTTATGACCAAAAAGAAAATGAAATTCTGATAGTTTGATCAGTGATATCTATAGAACAGTCTAGCAGGCTACTTGCAAAAAAAACACACATAATACAATACGGATATATGGATAATCAAGTAAACATAAGCTGCTTCAGATCAGTAAGTGTTCATCTTGAAACATACTAACAATAGAAGTTACTCTTAACATTACTTTACAAAAATCAGTACATTTACAGCAAAAAGATTTGAACCCATGACCTAAAGGGAGACGTTTTTAGAATTATATTGAAAGTTTTCAGTTGGAACTAATTCTTTGGTAAAGTAAAAACACTCAGCACAGATGCGGGATCCAAAGAGGTATAACTTTATTCAAATCATAAACAACCAAACATAAAAAATAAAATAAAAACTGCATAGGAAATGTTTAAAGTCCACAAAGACAAAGGAACAAGACTGCAGACCACTATGTATTTCATATAGCCTCATCAGCCTTATTCAGAGAGTAATAAATGACCGTTCTGTTGCTTTGGTTGAGGGGGTGATCGATGGTGGGATATGAAACAAAAAGAGATGGAAAGAATGGTGGGCCTCTTGGAGGGCTCCTAAACCAATATCATCCACCTGAAAGGACAATCATTTTATTTTAAAAGGCAAACCCGATTCCAGATCAGAATCTCCCCACACCTCTTTGCTTAGCCTCTCTTACAGCCAAGCCTGATGTAAATATCAAAAGTCTAAATGTCTATTATCACTATAATTCTAATTTAGAGACAGACCGTTGGCCTCAAATTTCTTGAAACCCTATTTTTCAAGCTTTTTTTTACATTTTGTAACAGCCTTTGAATGCAAACACATTTTTCATATCCATCCATCAATCAAAGAGGTAAACGATTCCTTTAGTTACATGAGGTTTAAATGAATCAAATCAATCTTCGGACTTGTGAAAGAAGCCAAAAACTGAGACATATTGATGTAAAGAGAGAATTGTCACCCCCCCCCCCCCCCCCCCCCCCCCCCGACCGTTACTGTGACATGGTTTAATAGGAACCTACGCAATTCAATAACAGCATTTCTACCAACAAAACAACACAAAAGCTCATGAGGTACTAACAAAGGATTCACTATCAAACTGTAGGAAACAAATATTGAATTTTAATCAAATCTCTACAAAGCTACCTGAGTTGTTTTAATGTGTATACACATCTTTTTTTTTCCCCATAAGATAATACAATCATAAAGACCACACAATTCTGAACTTACATTTTCTGTTTTTCTCCAGTAAGAAGTCATAAGCTGGAATACACCAGAAATGGTGACAAAACCCGTACAATTAGAGACCGGAGGTCCAACGAAAGAAAGAAAGAAAAAAAAAATTGCAATGATCTGAAATTCAAAGACAGACCGAGTTTGATAACACTGACTTTCATGTCCATTTAGCCAGATAATATCTAGATGACAAAGTATCAGTCCTAAAAAAAAATAAAATAAAAAAAGAATCGTCTCTCAAAGTAGAACTTACACTTTTAATATAGTCCAAATCACCGCTAAAGGGGTTTTATATAGTGGCTTTATCTGTACTGGTCTCTCCTGATTCGTCACAACTTCGTCAAATAAAACTCTACCACCACACAGTTGGAGATCAGTTTTCATTGGGAGCTAGATTCAGACTTTTCTCCATCTTTGGTCCTGTAGAGCACCTGCTCAGAAACTCGTGTTACACACAGAAGCCATCGTCCAGGGACGTGTTCTACGAGTGTTTCACCAAGATATCGACAGCTTGTTGAAACACAAGAATGATCGATGCCAAACGTATAAATCTTCGGGCAAACATGAAAAATCGATTTATAAATACATCCACACACTGAGTTTCATTCGAACGAGGTCTTTGGCAGTTTTTCAGTTCTGATTTGATTCCAAAAGCTAGCGTTAAGGAGCTGTGGTAAGGCATCTGAATGGAGCTCAGCGAGGTACCTTACTCTGTAAAGCTATCTAGAAATAGTACAATCATATAGTCAACCACTCACCACAAGCTAACAAACGATATTCGCGTTTTTTTTTTTTTTTTTTGGTACATTATACATTTTTTCTTCCTCCCTCCCCTTGTTTTCCAACATCTATATTTTACATCCACCCGTCTACAAGGACCTTTACAGCATGCAAAAATATACATTTAAAGTTCCCTCTTAAAGAGAGCAGGGATTCAGGGAAAAAGAAAAAAAACTTTGTGGCTAAATATTAATCAAATCAAATCAAATCTGATATTAATACTGTAAGAGGGAAGATCGCTGTTGGTGGAAGCAGCAAATCTTTCATTTTTTTATTGCATAAGCTCCTTATTAAACGGGCTTCCGTTACCCATGCTGGTCCTTTTTTTTTTGTCTATTATCATCTAATGTGCAGATGTCTATCAATTTTCATAAATCTAACTGCCTACTTCCCACTCTTACCAAGCGTAAAACGCAACATTATCTCAATGAACATCTCTCCAACATAAATATGCCTGATGATCCACAATTTGAAGTCAATATTTTGTTTATAATGAGGTAATATACATAAAGAAAAACAACTGAGAAAGATCCAATTGATCCAAAGCAATTAAAAGCAAAAGCTCAATGCACCCGTGACTTTCAGAATCATTTTTGGCACATGCCTATTTCCTATAGTCACCCTTTGGCAAAGACATTCAATTCCAATTTATCTAGCATCACGAAAGGCACAGGTAACTACATGCAAGCACGTCAATACTCATGATAGGACACAAGATAACTGCAGCCAATAAGAAAACGGCGGGGAAAACATCACTTTTCAACATATGGTCCAGCACTCCCACAATTTTCTGGTTTCAAATGTTACCTAAAGGGTAAAACAGAAAGCATCATGCAAAGTAACCCCAAAGGTTAGTATTACAAACATATACAGTTGGTTCTGTAAGTGGGCCTGCCACACATGTACGAACAAGCCGGTACCACACACATTCAGAAAGAAGTTGGTATAAAGCTTTTCAAAATATCCAAAAACACACACATGATGCTTGCAAGAACAGGAACATACAAATTCCCATGGGCCACTTAATACCAGAAAGGAAAAACTCTCATTTTAGTGATTAGTGAGTCTCATTGCCTCTTTGCAAAATTCATATTTTGAGTTATGACACAACTTTGGTGAGTTACACTTTCCTGTTGGTCATAAAAGAACTTCCATAAGAAGCTCAGGCAGACTATAATGGGAGAGCATGTGCTTTTGTTCTGCTGTACACCGGTGCTTTATAATTATATATTATTTATTATTTTCCCCAAATGCTTTGCTTCCTCTTTTTTTCTTTTAATCAATTGAACATAGAAGCAAAAAAAAAAAAAAAAACCTTCACAGTGGTTACCCACAAACTATCCAATTTCAAACTGGGCTCAATTGATTCTAAGTGTTTTCAAATGACGTTACACTGACCGAGTGAATGGTCTCCCTGGAGATCTTTCTTAAATGGGCACAGGAAGCACTGTAGGCCATGCTGTTATCAATAGAACAACGAAAACCAACTTGTGATCTGATGCAGCTGTTTGTAATGAGACTCTTATGAACCTGGCCTCAATATACATCCTATCTTGAAAGAACACTATATTAAAAAAAAATCCTTAGTCTTGAGAGGAACTGGATTATATCCTTGTTTGCCAGTTGTGTCGATCATGTTAACCTTGCCTAAATCATGCATATGAAAAACAAAAAACAAAACTATAGAAACACAAAGATAAGGGCTAGGTCATTTAAGATATACACTTGTGTCTACATTCTTTCAATTTGTCCCTCCCCAAAAATAAAACAGATCTGAAGATCTTCTTTAAAGAACACCCTCCATTTTACTCTTTTATCATAACACATTTAAAATAATCATGGGTATCTGTTCTTCTGCAGTTGCATTTCTCATAGTCTTGATTACATAATGAGGGTCCTATTAAATTACTAAATTCAGATCATTTGTCTAGTTTAGAAGTCCTTTTCATCAGTTATACAACATATTAATTTTTGGTAACTGCTTGCATAATTTTCAAATGGAAAAGACCATAAAGTGAGGTAAATGTGTAATGAGACTCATGGACCCAGAGGTATAATACGGTAAATGAGGTAAAAGGTTTAGATGAGGTATGAGATAAAGAAAGTCTGATTTAAAATGTACACAAAAAAAAAAAAGAGAAAAAAAAAGAAAACAGCAGTAGATATATCAAAACATTCTCCTAATGTTTCTGCCAAAACATGCAGCTTTGTTTTTATCAATCGTTATGAGAAACATTCAGGGATATAACTTTTGTGCACAGTAACAATCAGGAAAAAAAATTGTGCGAACTGTGCAAATACCCAAACATTGTTTCATTTCGTTTAGTTCTTTTTTTTTTTTTTGTTCTCACATTCTACGAAGAAGAAAAAAAAAAAACACTGAGGTAGACGCTTCTTTATAAAACTTCACGGACTCTGCACAAATGTGAGTACATTCATACATAAGCTAGATGAGGTAGGTGTAATGCAGAGAGAAAATATTTCAAGAATGCAAGAAATTCCCTGAGAAAAAAAAATGAAAGGAAAAAAAAAAAAAGATTTGAAGACACATACCAAGAGCAAAACACTCTCAGCCTTTAGCAGTCAAAACGGTGTGCTGTAACGGCAAGCATTTGGTGTTACACGATCACTGAGAATCATACAAAACTATAAAGTCCCTACAACTGTTGTCAACTTTCTAAATAAAACTACATTTGCTCCTGATAGATGTGCAAAATCTCATTTTCCATTTGTCCACAGTTACAGTTTTGTATTTCAAACCTTAAAAGGTCAGAACATGAGGATTCGGTTGTTTCCAAAGTCCACAGCCACAATCATTCCATCTGGGGTAACCGCTATACCCGAGGGACGATCCATTTGCCCGAAGCCATTACCGTGTGTCCCAAACTTGCATAAATAGTTGCCGTTGGGTTCGAACACCTGAATGCGATGGTTGCGGGAATCGGCCACGATAATACGATCCTCCTGGTCCACTGCTACACCTTGAGGCCGCAAGAACTGGCCATTTCCGGTTCCCTCAGACCCGAGGAAGCGTGCTGACTGGCAGTCGGGCCTGATGACAAGCAGCCGATGATTGTTGAAGTCGGTCACAACGAGGTGGCCTTCCTGATTGAAGGCCACGCCGCGAGGAGAGTCAAAATGTTTCCAGAGGGCACCTTCAAATCCGTATTTGTTAAGGAAAGTCCCGTCAGGTCCAAAGAGTTGCACACGGTGGTTGCGTGTATCCGAAACCAGGATCTTCCCTTCAGAGTTGACGGCCACATCCCATGGGTAGTTGAACTGCCCATTTTTGGTTCCCTTCTCACCAAATCTGAGAAGAAACTGGCCATCAAAGGTAAAGATCTGGATGCGGTGATTGTCCTTATCTGCCACAATGATTCTCCTCTGGCTGTCACAGGCGACTCCAGCAGGGCGGTCAAACTGGCCCGGTCGTGAGCCCAAGGTGCCAAACTTGTGGTGGAATGTGCCACAAGGCTTGAAGATCTGCACACGGTTGTTGCTTCGGTCAGCGACCACCACGTAGCCCTCCTTATCCACGCAGATGCCCCAAGGCCGACACAGCTGCCCGTCCCCATCGCCCTCTCCTCCGAAAGATGCAATGGGCAGGCCTACGCCGCCGTAACTGCGACCGGATTTGACCATCACTTTGAAAGGACTTCCCTCAATGTGCTGATTGCATATAAGCACAGAGAGCAAATGCTCACCCTCACTCTTGGGCAGATAGCTGACGGTGTACGTTCCATCTTGGTGGTCGGAAACATCTGCGCTGGACAGATTTCCATCCGGACTCATAAGCACAACCGAGACACTGTCAGCACCAGACAACCGAGGCTCACCGTCATGATCATACCCTACGACAGTAAAGGAAGCTAGCTTTCCTTGCAGTGCTCTCTTGAGGCCTTCACCGTGAGCTTTGGAAGCTGTGGCGAAGGCTCCGCTGCTGATGAAGCCCATGGACTTGATCGCAATCAGAAGAGCCTGGTCTGGTGGTGTGAACATGATGCGATCATCTTCTTGGGGCTGTAGGATGCAGCGGATGGATTTAAGCTCCTGTAGCTGATTTAACATGTGCTCTCGTGCTAGCAGGACATCTATGCTACGGCCCTCTTCTAGAACCTGTGTCACTGTGGCGATAGTACTATCCAGCTTGGTGAGATTCTGGTGAAGTTTCTCAACCTGCAGGTAAAGGGATTTTGCCTTCACCTGGCGAATCTTCTCCACCTGTGCAGGAAACAAAAATGGTTCCTGATGTTACAAATATAGTGATGTATAGTAATGAAGTGCAATTACTTTGTTACGGTACTTAAGGACAGTTTTTGGGTATCTGTACTTTACTCGAGTATAAATATTTTTGCTGACTTTTACTTTACTACATATTAAAAGGAAACAATTATACTTTTACTCAAGATACATTTCTCCTGACCCTATCGTTACATTTGCAAAAATGCAAAAAAACAAAGCAATCTTTGCTGATCGGTCATAGCGATATCCTGTTTGTGAATGAATCTTTTGATCCAATTCTGTTGCTTTCAATTTGTCAATCTGGTTCGTAAAGAGGTGTAAATGATTTGTATAATTTGAATAATGAAAACAAATAGTGACCAAAAAGATGAAAAGCTTGTTTTTCTATGTAAACATATGTTAGATGGACATTAGAGATGCACTGGCCATAAATCGGAACTGGACAGTTATTGCTTTATTTCGGCCAAACTCTAGACTTGCAAATAAACTGCATTGCATTCATTTTCCAAAATGTAATTTGTGTGGAAATAGTACAAAGTCTGTAAACAGGATATTAACAGAGGCCAGGGATTCTGAAGATGGACGAAAGACAGAAAAAAAAACTGCAGCAGGCAGAGCAAACTTACTGTTCACGATGCACAAAATATTGGAAGAAAATCTAAATATTGAATTCGGAATGGGGTTTATATGAATGTATCTTTGAGGGGAACTGACTGTCTTCAGAAAGTTCAGATGGCATTTTCTTTTCATCTTGCCTCTGTATAATGCATATCTAACAAGAAAAAAGGTAGTGGCAGCGTGCGTTGTTACGCAGTAACCAAGGAAACGCTGTATTACTGCTGTTCCATAAGCGCCACCTGTTGTCAGAGAGTGCATTTGCATTCTCATTCAGCCTTTCTTCTGTTTTTGTTTTGTGCAGAAATGTTTTATGTAGCATAATTCCACAAAGCCAAAGTCAGACAATTTTTTTTTATTTTTGATTCAGATTTTGAAATTATACAGCCTAATTTAAATCAGAAAGTGCGCGTGCTACATGGATCACGATTAAAATACAGTGGTTGCCTCTAATTTCCAATTGCTACAGATAGTTCTGCCTGTAAAACAGAAAAACATCTTGTTCATTTACTCATTGTAATTCTTTCTTAATTATCTTGCTTAAAACAAAACAAATATAATAAAAAAAAATTGGCAATCATATCACAACTGGCTCATTTGCTTGTAAAAAAACTGGCAGTTGGAATCGGCCATGAAAAATCAATATCAGTGCATCTCTACTGAACACCTTTGACCATCGAGCATAATTTTTTTGTGAAGACAATCCCTTAACTCTCATATATCCTATGCATTAGACAGAGTTGTGGCATGAAACTCTAGATGGCGCTGTCCGATATATCTAACTCAATCTGACCTAATGACATCACTATCACATGGCACAGCTGATTGGTTCTCTCCTGTATCGGTAGCCAATGAGCTCGCTGCTCAGCATTCAAATATATGACTAGTTCTTGCCGTAGCAGTTGCAGCTTGCTTCAGAAACCCTCCACCTTCCCCAGCTCCACCTGTATAGATCTGCTACGAGGTGATTCATGTATGCTATATGGGAGTTATTTCATGTATGTTATATTTGCAGCAGCAATATTTCATACAGCTCACAGCAGCCTGTTTGTGGATGTATGGCGTAGCACGTCTCCTGGTAATTGCTCTTGCTCTGCAGCAGCAGTGTAGTAGATCTAGTCTGCCAAGACCAAATACATTAACATTGTCATGTACATTACCATGCCAATCCGTCCGAGAGCTGTCATGACAGAAATAACTATATATTATAATAGATTTTTAGACCCTCAATTAGGTTGCCACTGATACAATCAGCTGTGCCATTATTTATAAAATTTACTTAAGTAGTTTTATTATCAGTTACTATTATACTTTTACTTAAGTGTTTTTTATGGGCAACTTTTAACTTTTACTTGTCAATTTCCATAAAGGTATCTGTACTTTTACTGAAGTATGATACGGGATCTTTATAAAACACTGCTAAAATATGCAGACAGACAAAAAGGTAGTTGCTACTCCATGAATTAATGTTTGTTTATTCATTCACCTTCCAGAGCAGCTCACACTCGCGTTCCTCCAGAGCTTTCTTATGACGAAGAGTGATGGTTTTCACTTCTGACTGCACAACCTTAGCCTTCAGTTCCACTTGTTCAGCAATGGCCTTGGTTTTCTCGATGCTCAGCTGAAAGAAAATTTTATGAAAGGGCTTAGACACATGCACATTTGTGAGGACATCTGAACTCACTTAAAAGTTAGGGGGGGAAACCCCAGACATATTATGACTGCACAAAAAAAATAGCGGAAAGTGTAATATCGCTGCTTCTATGAACAGCTACAGAGCCACAGACTGTGACTGAACTTTACTGCAAAAACAAATAAAAATCTGCAACAATTTAAACAATAGCAAGAGAACCAAAAACTTTGCGATCATTTGGGAATTCATTAAATATCTTCAGGTAATTAGCTATTAGTTGCTCACAACTTCTGAAATACCTTTACCAGTTTTCGTCAAAGCACACAGAGACAAAAGCTATGAGGAACTATATAAGAAAGTATATTTTATAGTATAAGTATAGTAGAATTTCTTGCACTAATTTCTTTATCCCTCAGCTAAAAAAAAATTAATAAATAACAGCAAGTCTAAATACTAATAAATAAATAGAACCTCTCCACCAAACGAAACCGCTAATATATCTTAATTTGCAAGGATCCAAGAAAGCATGAGGGATTCCTTTGTGATGTTATACAAAAGGGGGATAAAAGGTCTACCTTGGGGACAATGACCGCTAACATTTGCTTAAACAGTGATTTGTACACAGCCCTACCTATGCATGTCAGCTGACATCTAAACTCCCCACAAATGTAACATATCAGAATCGTAATATACATCTAAATGAAATTCAGGGTTTCAGGGTTTCCACTTTAATCTATTTGAGTGATCCTGAAAGCTCAAAACTCAGCTGTGCCCTCTCATCGGGGTCCACATACACGTCACATTTCAAAGATTATGGATGATAAATCACACAATGAGAGGAAATAAAGGACTTGTTGGTCTCATGACCCGGGTCAAGGGGTTTATCCATTGAGAGAAAAAAAGGTGTGGAAAACATGTCATTTAGTGTGGAGCATATTACCCAACCGGAGCCAAATTTAAGGTTCAAAGGGTCCGGAACTCTACAACCTATAGCATAAACATAATCTTTAGCATAAATATAAACTTTAAACAAATGCACTTACAACAATGCAAAATCGATCAACAATCCAATTTTCCAGGATTTTCATTCACAAATGTAACTTTGCCCTGAGCAATTATTAATAAATCACCAATTAATTTGAGTCCCTGTGCTAAAATCTCTGTGGCAAAATATTTAAATAAATGCTGCTGCATTATATTACATGGTCTAAATATTTAAAAACTATATAGAGTCCCTTAAATGGGTACTTTTTGTTAGTATATGTACTTGTGGTGTAGCCAATTATTTTTCAAAATTGTACCATTTCTTTCCCACTGGTTAAAAATCTATTGTATAAATGTAGTTTATACAATATATATTTGCTTAATACTTTGCACTGTTAAGGTTCTATTCCCCTTTTATATTTACAAATGTCCTCAGGCTAAAATATTATCCCCATTATAAGATTGAGCTGTCAATCACAAAGGTGCAAACCAATCAAGTCAGAAACAGGAATGGGGTGAATGGAATAAGCAGCTGCAAAACTGCAGGCTAAAATCCAGCAAATAGGATTATGCAGCGCTAAGGAAGACTGGGCTGTCAGGGGTTGGTTATGGAGCGTGCCCTTCATGGGCAGCGTGCTTCCAGAATAGAGATTACGGCCCCGGGCTGAAGCCATTGTTAAAACCCTGCATGCGCTTTCGAACCTCTAAACATTTAGAGGCTTCCCATTTACACCATCCAGCAACAGGATTAGAGACACACTAGAACAAGCAGCCAATCAAGCGCAAAACACAGGTCAGGCTCTTTCAGATGATGCTATGTAGCTGAGCCTGATGAAGATTTAGGACTGGACAGGTTTACATAATTGCCATGTAAATGCATGAACTATATTTAGAATATAATACTAGCTCAATACTTAAATACACTACTATTGTATACTGCAATGGAAAAACAGTACTGTGCTCAGTGTTTCTCCTAGGTTTACAGCTTTTTCTGGACTCCTTTTTAATGGTTAAATTAAATTGTATTAATCAAAAGGCATGTCTAATTAATTAAAATCATGAAACTTAAAGAATTTAACAGCTATTTATTAAAAGTTTAACAAAAATTACATGTTTAGGGTCCTATGAAATGTTTTATTTTTTCCAACCTTGTGTTTTATTGTTACTAAATTCTGTTTTAGCATGTCTAATTATTTAAAAGCATAAAAGCAAGTTTCATTTATTCTTACAATAGCCCTATGATTTTTGCTCAGAAATTCTGTTGTGCATTTACATTAAGGCATAACATTCATTGAATCTATCTTTTAAGTAATGAAAATGAAACAAATAACATTTTTTGGAAAATAAAGGTCATTTAATATTACAATTAAAACACTGAAGAAATATTGTATGATTATTCCTTAAAAATAAGGTTTTAATTTAATAATTTTAGTAGTAGTAGCAGCCTATTACGTACATTCTACTCAACAATAGTAATATATTTCTGCCAAGTTACAAGTTAAACCAAACTTTTATTTTAATGGGTTGCCGTGATACCTTTAAATTTCTGTGTGTACAGGTCATCTCAAATTAGAATGTTTGGAAAAGTTCATTTATTTCAGTAATCATCTCAACAAATTAGAATACTTCATAAGACCAATAAAAAAAAAACATTTTTAGTGAATTGTTGGCCTTCTGGAAAGTATGTTCATTTACTGTACATGTACTCAATACTTGGTATGGGCTCCTTTTGCTTTGGTGATCAGTTTGTGGCACTGCTGAGGTGGTATGGAAGCCCAGGTTTCTTTGACAGTGGCCTTCATCTCATCTGCATTTTTTGGTCTCTTGTTTCTCAATTTTCCTCTTGACAATACCCCATATATTCTCTATGGGGTTTAGGTCTGGTGAGTTTGCAGGCCAATCTAGCACAGTAACACCATGGTTATTGAAACAGCTTTTGGTGATTTTGGCAGTGTGGGCAGTGCCAAATCCTGCTGGAAAATGAAATCAGCATCTTCAAAAAGCTGGACAGCATGAAGTGCTCCAAAATTTCTTGGTAAACGGGTGCAGTGACGTTGGTTTTCAAAAAACACAATGGACCAACACCACAGATGACATTGCACCCCAAATCATCAAAAACTGTGGAAACTTAACACTGGACTTCAAACAACATGGTTTCTGTGCCTCTCCACTCTTCCTAACAAAAAACAAACACACCCAAACCACCTCCAGACTCTAGGACCTTGGTTTTTCCAAATGAAATACAAAACTTGCTCTTATCTGAAAATAGGACTTTGGACCACTGGGCAACAGTATAGTTCTTCTTCTCCTTAGCCCAGGTAGACGCCTCTGACGTTGTCTGTGGTTCAGGAGTGGCTTAACAAGAGGAATACGATGACTGTAGCCAAATTCCTTGACACTTCGGTGTGTGGTGGCTCTTGATGCCTTGACCCCAGCATCAGTCCATTCCTTGTGAAGTTCACTTATATTCTTGAATCGATTTTGCTTGACAGTTCTCATAAGGCTGCGGTTCTCTCGGTTTTTGTGCATCTTTTTCTTCCACACTTTTTTCCACTCAACTTTCTGTTAACATGCACTCTGTGAACAGCCAGCTTCTTTTTCAATGAATGTTTGTGGCTTACCCTCCATTGAGGGTGTCAATGATTGTCTTCTGGATAACTATCAGATCAGCAGTCTTCCCCATGATTGTGTAGCCTATTGAACCAAACTGATAGACCATTTTGAAGGCTCAGGAAACCTTTTTTCAGGTGTTTGAGTTGATTAGCTGATTGGCATGTCACCATATTCTAATTTGTTGAGATTGGTGAATTGGTGGTTTTTTGTTAAATGTGAGCCAAAATCATCACAATTAAAAGAACTAAAGACTTAAACGACTTCAGTCTGTGTGCATTGAATTTATTTATACACGAGTTTCACAATTTGAGTTGAAATTACTGAAATACTGATGTAATAATGAAATAAAAATCTTTTCCCACTGCATTCTACTTTCTTGAGATGCACCTGTATTTTGATATGAGGATATTTTTACCAAATGAACGGTCAATGCTGATGAAGTGACTCTCAAGCAGTTCTGGAGATGGTTGGTTTCTGTATTCATAGTCTTCATTCTTCAGACGGCAGAGGTTTATTAAATCACCCCCGCAAGCGTCACCACAGGCGCACGCTTCAGTACAGTGTTAACTAACCGCACGTCTGCGCCTTCATTAACAAAGAGAACCGCAGATTTCCATATTTAATAGTCCTTTTTGCGGCTAATATTTACAAACATCTAGGTGGGATTTGCTCACTTTTGTATGCGTGCCCGTGTGTGTTGAGCAACGTCGCCGTGTGTACGCGTGTCTTTGCGCGCGCCGGGGCGGAACGCTCCACTGTGCGTGATACTAGAGCCGACCACTAAACGGTAAGACCAAAATGACAGCCATTGTGGTAATACATAAATAACATAAGGCTATTTAATTTGCTTAATAAAAGAACAAGGTATATAGACCTGTTCTATCGGAAAGGTAACTTTAAATGACTTCTGTTGTGATCTGGCGCTATAGCGAAAATCTAATTAAAAAACTATTTACTTGACCTTCGGGGGGGGGGGGGGTCGTAGAAAACCTAGAACCAAAAAAAAAAAATTTCTGTCATCATTTATTCAACAGACCCATTTCTTTTTTTCTTTGGAACATAAAATATATATTTTGAGAAGTGTGTTGTTGTTTTTTTTCCCATATAATGGTGGTCAAGGGTCACCAAAATGATTTGGCTACCAACATTCTTCAAAATAAATTATGCTCATAGTGTAATTATATAAGCTGTGATTTTTGAGTCCAGGTCATGTGTTACACTGAAAATTGAAAGTTGAGCACATTGCATAGTGGGATACAGTATTCTGTGTACCGTGCTTTGTTGTGCATACTTTTAGAAAAAAAGAGCAGTATGTTAGCATTAGGGTTTCAAAAAGGTGGTAGACCTTGGAAACTTTCCAGGATTCTTTTGAATATTCCAGGGATTTTTTTGGAAAGTTTCCGGAAAATTTTCAACCCTAGGTAGCATGCTAATATTCCAAGCACAGACGCTAAATATGGAGTGGTATGAGATGATCAAAGGACATGGGGGACGTTTTACAACTGCCCCATTTATACCTTAAAGAACCCAAAATGGGTAATATTTTGTATAAACTGGTACAAAATGTAAAAGATGTAATGTTGCAAGACAGTTGGGGGTGTATTTAAATGTAACCAGCACATGTGAAAAGCTGAGTGGTATAAAACTCCATTAGAATTCATACTCTTTAGTGCCTTCCTTTAACTGAAACCTCTTCTGCATTTCACTTTCAAATTCACTTTTGGGTTTCCTTGCCAACGGACTCCATGTCACTAGAGAGGGATGGATTTGAACAGCCCTAATGGGTGCTGTTCTCTCCCCCCACCCCTCACCTCGTGCCTCTTTGAAGAGCGACAGAAACATTTCCTCTGTGTGCGACTAATGATCCGCCCTGCTAGGGCCATCAGGACGCTGAATAGAGGCTGTAACTGAGCACTGGGCCTGTGCCCCTCCCTCTCTTCTATTCTCTTCATTCAGGTTGAGTGGGGGTGGCACGCACAGTGATGCTAATGGAAAGTCAGGTTGACTCTACAGCCCCCTTTTTAAAATCCCTTTACTTCCACAAAGCAAAGACAAGGATACTCACTCACAGTTATTTAGTTGCAAGTATGTTTATGTTACAGAAATCACACAGTAACAATCTGACCAATTCATTGTAAATTAAATGTTAAATAATTTAACTACAAAAAAAAATATATAATAAGTTAACGGAAATCCATTTACAATGATATCTAGAAGGCAACTTCATGGAATGTTAAAAAGCAGAAATAATAACTATCCTAGTATTAGTGTGTAACGATTAACCGCGAGCCGTGAAATCGATTCCATGTGAGACCATACAATGGCCAAACATCGCATACAGTGGAGTAAGGAGTTTTATAATGATGTATCTCTGAGGGGCATGACTGTCCTTTAGAAAAGTTACGTGGTATTTTTCTTTTCATCTTGCTCTGAACAATGCATATTAATTAGTGTATATAACAGCGGTAACCCAGGAACCTATCATTGCTGGTCATAATACTGCCCGTCTGCTGTTTCCGTTCAGATATTTTATGTAGTATAGGTAAAACTAAGTCAAACATTCTCCGTTTTTTGCTTTATATTAAAACTACTCAATGCTCATGTATGCTGCATGCTGCATCTTTGTTTGGAACATGAGTAAAATGCAGTGGTTGTCTCTTAATTTGAAATGGAAAGAGCACAGACAAAGCCTTAGATTGTTCATATTAAGAGATTTCGTTTTTAGTGTGTAACTTGTTTTGATTTGGGTTTGTTTTAAAATTTCAATTTAGATTTGTTATTTGACATATTTCAATTTCACAAAGAAAAGTGCAGCAATAGCCTAATAAAATGACACCTTTTATTGACTTACGTATAAATGTCTTCAATCTCACATTTTGCAAAAAAAATGGGAACATTGAATCGTGAAAATCAGTATCGTGAATCGTATCGTGAGTTGAGTGAATCGTTACAGCCCTACTATTAATTCATTTAAATGAGTTCCATTTAAAAACAAGTGTATTGGACAGTAAATTTACCCAATTTTTATTTAGGTATGGAACTACTGAATTACATTTCATGTTTATTTATTTGGCTATACTTTTGTTAAGTACTTGTATATTTTTTACATTTATTTTGATGATGTACACTTGCTCCTTTTGGTAATGTAAATGCATTGCTGTAAAGGGTGGAAAAAAATCTGAGCATGCCACAGATGCTGTCAAAAGAGCTTAAAGGGTTAGTTCACCCAAAAAGTAAAATTAGCCTGTTTTTTTACCCTTCCCTCACCCTCGAGTCATCCTAGGTGTATATTACTTTCTTTTTTCAGATGAATCCAGTCGGAGTTATGTTAAAAATGGTCTTTGATCTGAAAAGACCATTTCAGACTTCTTTCGTCTGAAAGAAGAAAGTCATATACACCTAGGATGCATCGGGGGTGAGTAAAACGCAGCCTAATTTTTATTTTTGGGTGAACTAACCCTTTAGGTTGTATTGATCCGGAATATTCCTTTAAGAATCTATAGTAGATAAAGAGCTACTGAAGCCTAGGACTGTTTTGTCATTTCTCTCATAAGAATATTAAATGGCATACAATACAGTTCAAACATTTGGGTTAGGGATTATTTAATGTTCTTTTTTTGTTTAATACAAATTATTTCCGTGATGCAACAGCATGTTCAGCAGCAATTACTCACATCATCCTTCAGAATTCATTCTAATATGCTTACTTTGGTGCTCAAGAAATATTACGCATTATCAATTATATTGAATTATTAATTATTCCTTATATAATTATTACCAACTATCAAGTGTTTGAAAACAGTTGCTCTTTTGTGAAACAGTGGTCATAGAACAGCATTTATTTGACAGTACGAGTTGACAATCTAAGAGTCTTTTGGTCACTTTTAAAATCAATTTAATGCCTCGTTGCTTTACTAAAGTTTCAATCTTTGGGGAAAAAAAAAAAAAAAAAAGAGAGACCACAATTTATCAGTGTATGACAAACACAGCTCAACATGACACTGAAGCATTGACAATGGCAGTGGACCGAAAGGACACCACAGTAAACAACAACCAATGAATACTATGGTAATCTATTTATTGCCCTTATTTATTAATTTTGATATTCAGAGTAAGAAAAATAAAGCAAGTACAAGTCTTGTTGCATCTGGTAAAACACTCTGTGGTCCAAGTAATCAGCAGGAAGGTAATAGAAATATCTGTTAAAGGGGTTCATATGATGCGATTTCAATTTTCCCTTTCTCTTTGGAGTGTTAAAAGCTGTTCGTGCATAGATAAGATCCTTAAAGTTGCGAAGACTAAAGTCTCAAGTCCAAAGAGATTTTCTTTATAAAAGTTCAGAGTCAGCCACCCCTACCTAAAACGGCTCGTTCCACCACGCCCCCACATATCTCCCTCACTATGTGGGAAGATTTGTATAACGCCGCCCAAATGTTCACGCAAAGAAAGAAGGTGTAACTTTTATTCTCACTGTAGTATTGTTGACGCTGCAGCCATGTCGGGAAGACGCTGTATGCTTCGTTGTGAAAGCGAAACTACTTTGGTTGGTCTTCCAAACGCCTAGTGCTGATCTGTGCTGGTCGCTGAGGGATACATCAACTTTCACCATGGACAAAGCAGAATCCAGCCCGGGGTCCGTCACATGTGATTGCCGCTCATTCGTCACATCTGCCACGCGCGCCGTTCTCGACCCCGCCGCCTCAACTCACTCTATCCCGGCCTCAGCACACGCTAGGCCGCTGTGTTGTTCGTTGTGAAAGCGAAACTACTTTGTTTGGTCTTCCAAAAGAGGACACAACTACAAATCAGTGGTTAAGTTCTATTTATTACAACACTGTTCCAGAACAGTTTAACCCAAATATCCGGATGTGTGCAGCACATTTTATGGAAGAAAGTTTCCTGTCCGTGGAGTACCGTTAGACTACAAATGCCGGCGTTTCTGACTCAAGTCTGTAAGTCGGTTTCATTTACAGGCTTTGCACTGATGATTCAAAACGCGCGTTTTGGGCACTGTAGAGTATGCACTTTGGTGTTTGTCATTTCTCTGATCACAAATGCAGACTGAGTTTTATGTTTACATGGCGCGATGCAATGCAACGCAGTATAAGACAGTAGAAGTCTTATAATTAGTAATTATGACCCCATTGGATGCACCAAATGCCTCGTTTGTAATAGGTTTTAATGTTTATGTCTCGTCGCTCCGGCATCAACAGTATGTGAGGGGCGTAACATTTCCGTCTCACGCTTGAGGTATTCGGCCAAGCACAACACACTGGATAGCTGGCCAATCACAGCACACCTCGTTTTTTCAGACAGATGAGCTTTGTAAAAATCGACGCGTTTCAAAAAGGCGGGGCATAGAGGAGAAACAATAATGTACAGTATGTGGAAAATGTGTTTTTTTTTTACTTTAAACCGCATAAACACATTTCATTACACCAAATACACAAAATAATGTTATTTTTAGCAGCATCATATTACCCCTTTAAAATACCCAGCAGGTGTTTGTGTATGAGAGATTGTAGTTGTTCACCAACCTGTACAGTCTGTCTGCCCTGCTGTGCATCTGCGAGCAGCTGGATGGTCAGCGCTCTGGAGTCCTGCAGTGCTTCCTGCAGGTAGGTGAAACTGTGACCCGCGTGTCTGCCCAAGCTGCACTCTCTACAGATTGGCACGCCGCAGCTGTCACAGAAAAACCGCAGCACCTGTGAAGGAAAACAAGAGAAATGGTGTAAAAGTTGCAGTCCAATTTATTGAGTGATCAATTGTGAAGTACACTGCATGTGAATTTTGTAACCCTCAGAGACCCAAGCATTGATAATACTGACAGTCATGATCAGTGATGATAATCAGCCTTGAAAGTGTCTTTAGGAAGACTCTGACTGCATATAAACATACAGATGTTTGGGCATCTTGATAATCAAGTTAAAAATTGAGAAGAAAAAAACGTGCTTGGAAGAGTGTGTGTGTGTACTGACATGCAGGCTTATCCGAATTGTAAATATGTCCCTCTAATTTTATCCCATAGTTAAAATAACATTTAAAAGTGAATTCAACAAGTGTGAAAAGGAAGCAGTCAGATGGTGAGATTTAATCAGTGTATGTAAAAGGCAAAGGCCACACTTATACTAAAACCACTCTATAATATAGAGCTCATAAACAGTTACATTGGTCAACTGCCAAGACTATAAATGTTTACAGTAAGGTAATACGGAAATGTGTTTTCACAAAAGTTCTTGTAGAAGCCTACGTTATATAAGCACACTCAAACCCAGAACATTTAACTCTGACAAGAGACAAAAGAAAACTAAAGACAAATAATATTTATGTATTGTGTTAAGGACCAAACATTAAAGAGATTTTACAGCTAATAGGGATGGGTCACAATCGTCCAACATCCAACTCGTCCAGATTACCACTGACTAGTTTATTCTAGATTTTAAAAAAAAAAAAAAAAAAAGTGTATATATTTATCAAATGTTATCTACAGGGTTCGTGACGGTCATGAAAACCTGGAAAAGTCAATGAATTTGAAACGACCAATTTTCAGGCCTGGAAAAGTTTTGGAAAAATAATAAACCCAGAAAGCTTTGGAAAAGTCATTGAAATCTATTTCACAAAACTCTGTATAATAGAATTGTGTTTAATCAGGTCCTGAATTTCGGTGCGGGTTTGTGCATAGGATATATCGCATAGTTTTACTCATTCCCGCAGCTTTTGACTTTAAAATGATGGATATTCACACATTTATTCAATAGCCTATAGCATGTAGGTTTGATGAGTAAATAATCAAACCTACAGACTGAGTCCAGTCCACACAGAGTGATCAAATCAGTCATTTGAAAACGGCGTGAGTGATTCAGTTGTACGCGTCTTCTCTCTTTGACTTTCTCAAACGGCTTCACATCTGCGCATCTTGTCTGCGCTACAAGAGCCGCTGCACGCTGCGATACAAGACTTTCACTCGCGTTTCGGGACAGTTGACAGAATAGTCACTTGCCTAATCGGGTCATTGTTGCATCGTCAGAAAATTTGATTATTTATTTGCACGTCTTTTTAAGCCATTCGGTGCTCGCGTACTCCAGAGGCGGTGCGCAGTCACATCCAAAGTGCGCTCGTGCGTATATGAGTATTGAGTTTGCTACCAAATAAGCTCAGCAGAACCCTGCACGGGCCTCAAACATATGCCCTAGTCCGGCCTTTATCTGACAGATTATCAGAATTACTGGCCTGAATCCGACTGGAGCCGTGCCATTTTTCTCTTTCTCTCTTCCCCATTACACAGCTGCTGTTGTAGCCATTAAAATAGTTCAGTTTCGTTTTTAATGGCAAAAGTGGTTATATATATTTTCGTTTCTTTATTACGTTAATTTAGAAATATGTTTGGAAAATGTTTTTGTTTGTTAAATTCAAGTTTTTGTTTTTTTAAAGTAACGGCCAAGCGGCCAGTGGCAGACAGTGAGTTAATCATAGCCTGTTTGATCAATTTGGCCTTCTCAAATCATCACCACTTGACTAAAATAAAATCTATAGGCCTATATAAAATGCTTTAAAAAACAATGTTAGTTTAAATGGTTATCCTAGATAAATGTGTGCTATTAGGAGTGTATCCAATCGTTTGTGCAGAGAAGCTAAAGCGCGCTTTGCAGGACATGGAGTCACCAGCACGATCACTTGCATTTTTTTCTTATAACAGTGGAAACAACCGTCATTTTTGCTCATAAAGGTAAGAGTAATACATCATTCGGGACTGTTAAGGGTCTACTTTTATTTGTGTGCGCTCACAATATCAGCATACGTTGTGCTTTTTTAGAAAACAAACAGGATACGTTTCTGCTGTCTCGGTCTTGAGCAGGAGCGCTTCACAAAAATGAACCGAAACCCTGCGAATATTCTATTTCCCCTTGAGCATTCATCATGGTAATTACTTGCGTGTGTTTTGCGGCAAGCTTTGCGTGCGCTTTAACATGGAACTCTTCCAGCACTCGCTGCTGCTGGACACTAAACACCGTCCGAGCCACTCGTGACAGTCGCGGTAGCACGGTCTCGTGTTGTTTCCACCACCGCGGCAAATCTTTGTCATCACCATAATAATTGATGGATATCTAAAATATAAACATAAGGAGGAAGCAAGCCTGATGCTGTTTTTTCTTGGGTGCGGCCAATGAAGTGGAGGAGCAGAGTTCCAGATGTCAAAATAAGACTTTATTTAACAAAGAAATAAAGCCGGGAAGACAGTCACATCAATCCAAATCATTCCAAAGTCTTTGTTTATCAACTCATATTATATACCCCTTGTTCTCTCCAAATTTAGTCATTTTCTGTTTTTTCTTTGTTCCGGTTACTTTTCATTGGTTATAGATACCTGATTTGCCACAATTGTTTCAAACTCTTTTGGCCTTGTTTTCTAATTGGTTGGTAGTGTGGTCATACTAGATGTGTCAAATTTATCTACTTGCTTTTGTTTTGCCACCTTCCATTGGTCGGTAATGTGGTCATACGAGATGTGTGCGTCACATCCATCCACCTGTTCCTGATAATATTAGATTATTTCAGGTTTACGTCTGCTGTCTACTGAAAGGCCCATTGTCTAATGAAAGAAACGACCATTATACGTGTTGTTACATTATTTCAAGTTCACTGGTGTACTGTATAATGAAAGATTCACTGTCTAATGAAAATACTATTATTCGTTCTATGACATCCAGAGTTAACATAATTCAGCATATTAATATATATATTGATTACTTTCATTTTCACATAATACTTCAATAAAATTACACAACAATGCCTGGCCCGTGTCTGAGCTATGACGTGAAAATTGTCCCGAAGCCATACATAAGTTGGGGCCGTTGGGCTCGGGCTGAAATGCAGGGCTCTAAAGCGCAGCTTGTTGCATTTAAGCGGCAAAAATACACACAAAATGACACCAAAATGGCCATCCTGGCCACACAGTTAAATAAATGATAATATTCAGTTATGTGAAATGTGGAGTAAGGTCTGGCGCATTTGCAGCTTGTACTTATTACTAAAACAATAAAGCAAATGAGTAGCATTAATAGTCATTTATTTTAGTTAACATATGCTATGATAATTTGAACAGATTTTTATTCTTATTGTAAAATAATGGAACATTTAGGTCATGAATATGGTCTCAAAAGTCATGGAAAAGTCATGGAAATGTATTGGTAAAAATGTGTACGAACTCTGTATCTAATAAATTGTATTTATTAATTTAACTAAAACTAGCCAGTTGATGTGCTGTGCTTTAGCAGCTTACATGGCGTTTTTGTCAAGGTTCTGCCATCTAATTAACAATTTATATAAATGAATGAATAATGATGAATGAGAATGAATGAATGAATGACTGAATGAATGAGTTTTTATTGCCATGTATGTTTACACATACGAGGAATTTGGTTTCGTGACAGAAGCTTCCACAGTGTAACAGAATTACAGTGACAGAACAAAAAACACAGATGATAAAAATAGAACAAGTAAATAAGGATTAAAAATATACAAATCGACAATTGTATGTACAGGTATATAACAATAGACAGTTGTATGTACAGGTATATTATGTGCAAATTGAAATGTAGACTGAGTGTGTGTGCTAGATAAATAAGTGTATGAGTGAATAAATAGTGTGTGTTCCACAGTTATTGTCAAGTGTTCATGAGATGGATGGCCTGAGGGAAGAAACTGTTCCTGTGTCTGGTCGTTCTGGTGCTCAGTGCTCTGTAGCGTCGACAAGATGGTAACAGTTCAAAGAGGGAGTGTGCTGGTTGTGAGGGGTCCAGAGTGATTCTGCCAGCCCTTTTGCTCACTCTGGACGAGTACAGTTCTTGGAGAGAAGGGAGGGTTGTACCAATGATTCGCTCAGCAGTCCGGATTATCCGCTGCAATCTTCTAAGTTCTGATTTGGTAGCTGAGCTGAACCATACAGTTATTGAAGTGCAGAGGACAGAATCAATAATGGCGGAGTAGAACTGTTTCAGCAGCTCCTTGCAGGTTGTACTTCCTTCGCCAGCTGAGGAAGTTCAACCTCTGCTGGGCCTTTTTCACAAGGGAGTCAATGTGAGTGTCCCACTTCAGGTCCTGAGAGATTGTGGTGCCCAGGAATCTGAATGACTCCACTGCTGCCACAGTGTTGTTCATGATGGTGAGTGGGGGGAGTGTAGGGGGGTTCCTCCTGAAGTCCACTACCATCTCTACTGTTTTGAGCGTGTTGAGCTCCAGGTTGTTGAGACTGCACCAGACAGCCAGCTGCTCGACCTCCTGTCTGTAAGCAGACTCGTCACCGTCCTGAATGAGGCCGATGAGTGTGGTGTCGTCTGCAAACTTCGGGAGTTTGACAGAGGGGTCTTTAGAGGTGCGGTCATTTGTGTAGAGGGAGAAGAGCAATGGGGAGAGAATACAACTCTGAGGAGCTCCAGTGCTGATCGTACGGGTGCTGGATGTGTATTTTCCCAGCCTCACTAGCTGCTGTCTGTCTGTCAGGAAGCTGTTGATCCACTGACAGACGGAGGTGGGCACGGAGAGCTGAGTTAGTTTGGGCAGAGGAGGTTTGGGATGATGGTGTTAAAGGCCGAGCTGAAGTCCACGAACAGGATCCTCACATATGTCCCTGGTCTGTCTAGATGTTGCAGAACATAATGCAGTCCCATGTTTCCTGCATCGTCCACAGACCTGTTTGCTATGTAGGCAAACTGAAGAGGATCCAGCAAAGGTCCAGTGATGTCCTTCAGGTGGGCCAACACCAGTCTTTCAAATGACTTCATGACCACAGACGTTAGATCCACAGGTCTGTAGTCATTAAGTCCAGTAATTTTGGGTTTCTTTGGGACGGGGATGATGGTGGAGCGTTTGAAGCATGAAGGGACTTCGCACAGCTCCAGTGATCTGTTGAAGATCTGTGTGAAGATGGGGGCCAGCTGGTCAGCACAGGATTTCAGACAGACAGGTGTCACACAATCTGGGCCTGGTGCTTTTTTCCTTTTCTGCTTCCTTTTCTGCTTCCCGAACCCTGTCGCACCTCGTCTTTGCTGATCTGAATTGCAGGTGTGGGGGATAGGGGGGTTGTTGGAGGTGTGAATGGGTGTGTGGAGAGGTGTTCAGGGCGGGTGTGGTGTGTTTTTTCAAACCTGCAGTAGAACTCTTCAGATCGTCTGCCAGTTGTTGATTCTCCACAGTGCTGGGGATGGTGTCTTGTAGTTGGTGATTTCTTTAGAACTTTTCACACTGATGCCGTTCGCTGAGTGACTGAGTCCTTATTTTTTTTTGTTTTTTTTTTCAGAATAATTCCTCTTTGCCACTCTGATCTCCTTTTCTCCTTTTCCAGTGTGTATTTAGCCTTTTTATACAAGACATTATCCCCCTTCCTTTGAGCATCTTCTTTGGCCTGACGGAGATGTCTTGGGTTTTGCAGTGAACCATGGTTTGTTGTTGTTGTAAGTTAGATGAATCCTGGTAGGAATGCACATGTCTTCACAGAAACTGAGATAAGATGTTACAGTCTCTGTGAGCTAGTCCAGATCGGTGGCAGCAGCTTCAAAAAACGCTCCAATCAGTGAGGTCAAAATGAGCTTGTAAATCCTGCTCTGCTTCATAAGTCCATCTTTTAACAGTCCTTAAAACTGGTTTAGCTGATTTCAGTTTCTGCCTTTAGGTCGGTATAAGATGAACCAAACAATGATCAGAGAGCCCCAAAGCTGCCAGTGGGACAGAGTGATATGCATTCTTTATTTTGGTGTAACAGTGATCCAGTATATTACTGTCTCTGGTGGGACACGTATTGTGCTGCTTGTATTTTGGCAGTTCACTGGAGAGATTGGCTTTATTAAAGTCAGCGAGAATGATTAAAACAGAGTCCGGGTGTTTTGTTCTGAGTCTATGATCAGATCAGCGATTTGTTGTAAAGCGGAGCTCACGTGTGCTTGCGGAGGAATGTACACACTTACGATAATGAACGAGCAAAACTCCCGCGGCGAATAGAACGGTTTACAGTTAATGAAGAGCGCTTCTAGATCGGGACAGCACATCTTCTTTAACGCTGTTACATCTGTACACCACCTTTCATTGATGTAAAAGCATGTCCCGCCACTGCGTGATTTCCCTGTTGATTCTGTGTCGCGGTCCTCTCTGAACAGCTGAAAACCCGGCAGACTCAACGCGCTGTCCGGAATGGCGTCTTTCATCCAGGTTTCCGTGAAACACAGAGCAGCATAGTTTGAAAAATCCTTATTTGTCCGGTAGAGCAGAAGAAGTTTGTCCGTTTTGATGGGTAGAGAGTGGAGATTCGCCAGATCGATGCTAGGCAACGGCGTTCGAAATCCACGCTGTCTGAGCTTCACGAGCGCGCCGGCTCGCTTCTCCCTCGTCTGCGTGTCCTGAAGCGCTTGATCAGCGCCACAGCTCCCCCGATAACAATGTCCAGCAAAACATCCGAATAGTCGAAAACCGGTGAAATATCGGGTGGTGTGTACTTCCGAATGTCCAGCAATTCGTCTCTGGTGAAACTGATTGCAGGGATATAACTAAAGACAGGACAAACTAACAAAAACATAAAAACAACTGCAGAGCACGCCACGGAGGCAGCCATCAGCGTCGGCGCCATTGTGCATAAATGTGATTAATATAAAATATATGAGCATATGCCAAAATTCTACTTGTATACAGTGTTGATATTCAACAGACTAGTTCAATTCTGCCACAAACTTAACACCTAATTTAAAGAATCAGAATGTATGCCATGACACAAAGAATCTGGACTCTTTCAAATGAATTGGCAAGAAGTAAAAGATCTCTCCCAAAATGGGAATTCAGTCCTGCTTAGGGCTTCCTGTGTTCTGACAGCCTGTCGATGGATTGCCTGAAGTCTATTGTTGTGTCACTCATTAGGCTTGCCTCTATAGACTGTGCTGACGGTGATACCGGTGTTAAGCCGCAACACCGGTTATGTCACTTGCCCAACGCGGCACCGACCCCCACCGTCGTTTTGATTTTTTTTTTTTTTATAGTAATAAAAATCATTTAGTTTAGTAAAAGAACAGACATTATAAATTAAAAACTGAACGCAGCTGCTCAATGCAGCGTGCCGAACGACAGTCGCATCACAGATCAGATTTCATTTCTCCAGTGAGGAGAGTGAGTCGAGCTGACTGACAAGAAGAGTGGGGTGAGACAGACAAGACGATAGTGGATGATTTAGTTTCGAAACGAGATGCAAAAGCTCCTGTTTGACAATATTTTGGATTTTGAAAAGCCTGTTGACTTTTGCCGTTAATTTAAGGTGATTTTGGAAGTTTTTTTTAAACATTCGTTTCTTATTTAATTGGTTTCATTGTTTGTTGATTTTTACTTTATTTAAACTTTGTTTCATTTATTTATTTTATTTGACATCAAGGTGTACACCGTGCCTCCAAGCTTTCTTATTCATTTTGCAAATAACCTTTCTACGTTTCTTATTTATTTGGTTATATATTATACATGTTTACTTAGGTATACAAAACTGAAAATAGGCTAATTAAACTTTATGCAAGTTATCTGTTATTTTATATTAGACATAGCCTGCCCTATAGCATGGCGTAGTTGTATTTGTTTTGTTAATAAAAGTTCTGTTTTATATACAGTGGGTACGGAAAGTATTTAGACCCGCTTAAATTTTTCACTCTTTGTTATGTTGCCGCCATTTGCTAAAATCATTTAAGTAATTTTTTTTCCTCATTAATGTACACACATTACCCCATATTGACAGAAAAACACAGATTTTTTGACATTTTTGCAGATTTATTAAAAGAAAAACTGAAATATCACATGGTCCTAGTATTCAGACCCTTTGCTCAGTATTTAGTTGAAGCACCCTTTTGATCTAATACAGCCATGAGTCTTTTTGGGAAAGATGCAACAACCACACCTGGATTTGGGGATCCTCTGCCATTCCTCCTTGCAGATCCTCTCCAGTTCTGTCAGGTTGTATGGTAAACGTTGGTGGACAGCCATTTTTTTAGGTCTCTCCAGAGATGCTCAATTGGGTTTAAGTCGGGGCTCTGGCTGGGCCATTCAAGAACAAAGAACAGTCACAGAGTTGTTGTGAAACCACTCCTTCGTTATTTTAGCTGTGTGCTTTGGTCATTGTCTTGTTGGAAGGTAAACCTTCGGCTCAGTCTGAGGTCTTGAGCACTCTGGAGAAGGTTTTCGTCAGGATATCCCTGTACTTGGCCGCATTCATTCATCTTTCCCTCGATTGCAACCAGATCGTCCTGTCCCTGCGAGCCTGACAAACACCCCCACAGCAGATGCTTCCACCCCCCATCTTTCACTTGTTGGGACTGTATTGGACAGTGATGAGCCTTCCTGGTGTTTCTCTCCACAATAACCGCTTAGACTTAAGGCAAAAAGTTCTATCTGGTCTCATCGACCAGAGAATCGTATTTTTCTCACCATCTTGGAGTCCTTCTTTGTTTTTTTTTTTTTAGCAACTCCATGCGGGCTTTCATGTGTCTTGCACTGAGGAGAGGCTTCCGTCGGCCACTCTGCCATAAAGCCCCAACTGGTGGCGGGCTGCAGTGATGGTTGACTTTCTACTACTTTCTCCCATCTCCCGACTGCATCGCTGGAGCTCAGCCACAGTGATCTTTGGGTTCTCTTTACCTCTCTCACCAAGGCTCTTCTCCCCCGAATAGCTCAGTTTGGCCGGTCGGCCAGCTCTAGGAAGGGTTTTGGTCGTTCCAAACGTCTTCCATTTAGGGATTATGGAGGCCACTGTGCTCTTATGAACCTTAAGTGCAGCAGAAATTGTTTTTGTAACCTTGGCCAGATCTGTGCATTGCCCCAATTCTGTCTCTGAGCTCTTCAGGCTGTTCCTTTGACCTCATGATTCTCATTTTGCTCTGACATGCACTGTGAGCTGTAGGTCTTATATAGACAGGTGTGTGGCTTTCCTAATCAAGTCCAATCATTATAATCAAACACAGTTGGACTCAAATTAAGGTGTATAACCATCTCAAGGATGATCAGAAGAATTGGACAGCACCTGAGTTAAATATATGTATGTCACAGCAAAGGGTCTGAATACTTAGGACCAGGTGATATTTCAGTTTTTCTTTTTTAAATCTGCAAAAATGTCAACAATTCTGGTTTTTTCTGTCAATATGGGGTGCTTTGGGTGTACATTGAGGAAAAAAATTAACTTAAATGATTTTTAGCAAATGGCTGCAAAATAACAAATAGTGAAAAATTTAAGGGGGTCTGAATACTTTCCGTCCCACTGTAGGCTAAAGTGAGTTTGATGTTGTATTTTGTTGTTACATTCAAGCAATTGACACTGACCTGCCGCTAATTCGAAAGTGAATGTAAAATGCGCATAAAGCTTTTAAGCTATTTAAAAGCGATGGAAAGTGAGGAAAAGAGGGAAAATTAAAACAAACTAAAAACGAACAATTGCTTTACGCCGAATTGCCGCTATTTCAAAGTGAAAGTAAAATGCACACGCCGCTTTTACAAGCTATTTAAAAGCGAAGGAAAGCGAGGAAAAGAGGGAACACCCCCGCCCCCACAGTGATACCGGTATTACCGGTGTTATCACACGTCGATTAACCGGACCCATTTAAGGGTTACTTCATTGTTGTTTTAAATATATTTCTATATATTGCCTAAAAAGCACTTTCAAGGTACAAGCCTTCTTATTAACGTTCAAGAAAAACAAAAAATAAATGAATTAATAAAATTTTTTTTTTTTTTTGCGCAATACTTGCATCAAAAGCTAACCGGATCCATTTAGGTTAACACTTCCCTGAGAATAATAACTAAAAGCTAAAACCGCGTAATTGGCCTGAACTCAGTATCACCCAAACAAATTCTCCACCTTCCTCCGAGTGAAGCTCAGTGTCAGGTAGAGTATTCCTTTTCAAAACCTGCTAGACCGCCTTCCTGCAACCTAATGACTTTACCAAAGACCAGATCAAATGCTAATTATATCTCACTTGGCTATACGGCAGCTGTGTGTAAATCTAGAGTCATGGTTCCACTCGAGTTACCTGCTCGTAAAAGCCGGGTCCCCTCTCTGTGGACCAGATGCTACAACTGCACTAGTGAGTACAGAGGTCACATGGAACCACTTTTTGGGAAGCAGCTTTTCAGAGTGACTGGAATTAGGAGGAAGCAACAGAGAGGTGGCGGGAGGAAACTTACCACCCAAGACTCCCGTGTTCCGTCTGAAGCATTTATGTAGCAATGGCCCTGTTCAATTACGTCAAGTTTCACAGGCACAATGTGTAGCACAACTATATTTGCAGGGGCTGGTGGATCCAGTGACTTCGCATAACTGTTTCTCATGCCCAGGAACTGTGTGGACATTGTTAACAGAAGTGCCGTTTCCTGGTAAAGTCCTAAATTATTCCCACAATGTAACTATAAAGCCCAAAGTATACCTCAGTTTTAACATGAACGTGTGGGTGTATGGATACAGCAGAATGCATAGCTTTTTTTTATTTTTTATAAAGTATAATCAGTTTGATTCAGACGCTTCTGAATCAGCTACTGTTTTGTTATTAGTTTAAGTATTTGCTATTGACTGTTCAAATGCGGAGTTGTGCATCGAGAGAGAGAGAGAGATTGATGAGAGAGAGAGAGAGAGAGAGAGAGTGTGTGAGAGAGAGAGAGAGAGAGAGACACACATCACAGTGGAGTCAGCTGTCTTAACCGTGGCTTGTGTACTGCAAACACATAGCAGCTTCATCACTGTGTCTGTCACGCGACT
This sequence comes from Sinocyclocheilus anophthalmus, assembly GCA_018155175.1. NCBI lineage: Eukaryota > Metazoa > Chordata > Actinopteri > Cypriniformes > Cyprinidae > Sinocyclocheilus > Sinocyclocheilus anophthalmus. The sequence goes on along the minus strand of JADLZN010001114.1, from coordinate 399,537 downwards.
CTGTTTCCCTTTCGGGCTCTGTCTTTACATTTATTTTGAAAGATGAAGCTCGCGATTATGGTAAGGGGCGTTACATTTCCGACGAGTGCTTGCGGTGTTCGGCCAATCACAATTGCACTGGGTCAGCTGGCCAATCAGAGCAGACTGTGCTTGTTGGAAGGAGGGACTTTGTAGAAAACGAAGAGTTTGAGAAGCGGCGGGGCATAGAGGCCTACAATAATGTACAGTATTTGAAAAAAAATGTGTTTTTTGAACATTAAAGCATGTCAACATATTCTGTTACACCAAATAATGATCTTTAAAAAAGCATCATATGACCCCTTTAATCTCGTCTCTTTATAGTTCATATTAAAGCAGTGTTTCAGGCAGTGCTGCTTTGTTTACGGTGGTAACCAAGGAAACAGTATCTGCTGTTCCATAAGCGCCTCCTGCTGTCAGAGAGTGAATCTGCATCTCATTCAGAATTCTGCTGTTTGCTTCGTTCAGGCATGTAGTATAATTTAACAAAGCTAGTAAGAACTTTGTTTTTGCTTCAAATTGGGTTATTAAATCAAATTATATATATGAAATTATATAACTAAATGATATGTATATGAATTATATAAATTAAATAACTGTAATTACAGATTTAGGTTAAATAAAGATGTCATTTTAGGAAACAAATCAAAAGAAAAAATAAACAAATTCTACTGTTCTTAATATTCTGTATGTTGCTCAAAAGCAAAATATATTGTATTCAGCAGAAAAAAAGTTGTGTTTTTTTACCTAGTCATTTAAAAATAACACATTTTAGAGCTGCAACGACAATACCGTGATGCCGTGAAATCGTGATATTTGGCTAAGGTCTCATACGTCAAAATCTCATACCGGCCCATGCCTACTACATACTAAAGGAAAACATATACTGCAAAAATCAACAGTTTTATAATTTTGCATTTTCAATTTAAAACCACAGTGATTGCATTACATTTACATTTACATAACTTTGGTTATAAAAACCAGAATCCCTCAAATGCTGGGCATACACTGCTCACAATTTTGCTGTCTTAGGAGTTCGCAAGAACTTTTTTACCAATCGTTGATGGTTGTATGCATGTGAGGAATTACAAGCAGAGTTGAGTACTTTATGAACCTCCTAAACTCTCTTTTAAATAATAAGTAATATTATTTATACATGTATCATTTACACAATTTAAATTAGGGCTGTGAATCTTTGGGTAGACACGATTCATAGGTTTTCGATTCGATTCAAGAACGATTTTTGCAAATTCACAACGATTCAATTCGATTCACAATTAAATTCGAGTCGATTAACGATTCGATTCTGCATTCTTTAAGTGCATTCACAGGATTATTTAAATGCTTTCCCTAAATTCTTTAAAAGCTTAGTCAGGGGGCAAATTACACAGCAGCCTTTATGGTTACAGAACCATAGTTTAGAAAAAAAATTAAACACTTTTGTCCATAGTTAGATGCTAGTTTAATGATGCAATGGCATATGTAGAAATTTAGTAAGCCAAGATTTTTGTTTAAAAAAAGAGCTTTAAAAGTATTATGTATAGGCTAACATTTTGTTACACCAGGGGCGTAGCCATCATTTCAGAAGTGACAAATGTCAAATACAATAAGTTTATGTATTTATTTATAAGGAATTATTTTCTTATCTCTTACTTTGAATTTGCTATAAAAAATCAAATACACTGCTGGACAATAATCAATCATTTGTAATCTATAATGTTTTCCTAATGGCAATTTTATGATTGCTTTATACACTACAAACAATTATTAAAATTTTCTGCACAGAATAAGGTAAAAAAAAATATACATATATTTTCTAGTTTCTGCAGGCTACTGTAATAAATTATATGTCAATTAGCACTGCATCATTCATAAATTGTATTTATTTATTGTCTTAATGTTTCAGTTCATTCTGCTTTTTATACTGTTTAGCTGCAGATATAGCCTGGCATGTCTTAAGTTCTATGAGCGCGAGGTCACTTCTCTTTCAGTGCGAAAACTTATTTTTTCTCATTTTCATAAAATAAAATGCTATAGTATTTAACTTTTCCTCTCCATCGGCGAATTATGATTCTGAAAGGAAACGTGCCCGAATTCTGTTTGCTATAGCAACGAACCCTACTTTCATACATCGGATTATCAGATAAACCTTGCGCTCTTATTTCAAGGTTATTGTTAATGCTGTGGTTATTTTAACAGTTTCCTTCATACATTCGGTTGAAGGACATTGTTAAAACACATTTATCATTCAATGAAACCATGCGTATGCTTTAGACACTTACATTTTTGCTCCGTCCATGCAATAAATGCACAGCCTTCGACTGCTCAGGTAATGTCATCAGTATGACCGAGAGCCATTGAAAAACTACAGAAAAAAAAACTACTTCACTTTAGCATTACTGGCCACGAGTACTAAGAAGAGATCACACATCAGCTGCTCCAAAAATGTGTCAGTGAGACAAACGGAGCGCGAGCACAATCCTGTGACGTCTCCAGGGGGGGGGGGGGGGCGTTGGTAAATAGTGGAGCGCGTGAAAGAGATGCGAGGCACGAACACTGTTCAAGGTCTCCATTAATTCCTGCTTGTAGTAATTTAATGTGTATATAATTTGAAAGCATTGAATCGCTATAGAAAACACGATTCATTCGATTCTTAGCGTTTTAAAATCGATAACTGTCCGAACTCGGCGATTCAGATTCAAAATTCCATGTTCAAGAAAAAAAATCAAAAAAATGATCGCTGCATTACATCGTCAGGTTTGTAATGATGATCGAGAGGGAAAATGATGGTGAATTGTTACACCCTATTTAAATACAAATAAGTTTGACAGTATATATGCTAGCCACTATTCACAAATCACATGGGATACTCGCTGTTAGGTAACCTTGTAACTAGTGCTGGGCGTTATACCGGTTCATACCGAATACCGGTGTTTATTTTTGTTATGATATGAATTTTTAAAATACCACAAAACCGGTATATGTCACTTAAACAACGTTAGGAACGCGACACTGTTTGAAAGAAGTCCCTTTCACTGTTTCACTGTGGTGAAGGAAAAGCTGTATGTGTTACTAAACGTGAAAGTTCCGAAACTGAAGCTGTAGAACTAATAGAACATGATGACACAGAAGACCGCCACAAATATCCACCGCCCCCTGCCATCAGCTTCTACGCATCTCACCCCACCCACACACACACACACACGAGCGAGACTTTAGCACTAGATTTAGCAACTTTCAGACCTTTTTAGCGGATTTTTTCCATAGAATATTCATACTGACAAAACTAGCGACTTTTTTGGATAAACCTTAACAATGGTTCAGTTGGAAGATGTCGCCAGTACTGCCCCGCGAGCGTGAGGTCTGACTTTCCCGGAGAACTGTCACCTCTCTCGGCGTCTGTTCTGTGCAGTGAGCGGCAGAGAAGCAGCACATTCAGTTGGCCGCACCGCAGCTGACTCGTCAATAAATGAGTACAAAACAGCGTTTCCTAGCACCTGTCGCTTACTGATTGTTTGGAATTATAAATATGAGTGTAGTTCATATCACATGCACTTTTTTTGTTTGTGTTTTTTTTTTTTTTTGTAATATAGCCAATACAACCGCATAGCCGCTCTTTAGTGTAAATCATGCTGATTTTATCAGACGATGCCGCAATTACAAATGAGAGTGACTCCTGGTTAACATTAAAAGGGGTCGTGTTTAGTCACTATTTAGTGTGGTATTTTTTGACAATATTCACTCATCATGACAGTAAAATAGGGCATTATAAGTCAATATACTGCAGTATTTCCTCTCTCAATCAGTACAAAATATGGTTAACACCCAGTCATGCATGAAAAAAAAAAAACCGTCATGTACCGTGAAACCGGTATAATTTTGAAAAATACTGTGATATAAATTTTTGGTCATACCGCCCAGCACTACTTGTAACACACACACACACACAAGCTGTTTTGAGAACAAACATAATTTATTCAGCAAGTCATTGCACATGTGTCTTTGTTTTCTTTCTTTTTCTGAAGCAATATCAGCAATATTGAAAGCTTCAATCTCTTTTTAGTTTGCCATGCCTTTCTTAAAAGATACAATATGCCATTTTATCAATTTACAAAAAAAAATAATAATTTTTTTAGAAAACCTTGAAAATGTTTTCCATTACTTTTTTTTCCCCCCAAAATATAAAATGTACCCTTTTTTTAACAAATGTTTCTTTATAAATTATATACAGAAGCACTCAATCTTGAATGACAGGCGTCGGCAGGTTTAAAGTCAAGGGTAAAGGGCAAAACTTAGTTTGAAGACCACAGAGGGCCACGCTAATTTAAGCACTCTGAAGTAACCGTCAGGCAAACTTAAACTGCCCTCTATTTCTGAATCTTTTTTTCTGGGAAGTCACACATCCCCTTTGGGGTTTCTGCTCTTCCTAAAACACACATGGACAAAATCTTCTCTCTCTCTACGCACACAGAACCACATGGCCCTACACCCTCCCACCCGCTGTGGGAGGTGTCTGCCCATTTAAATGTCCTTATTGGCTGGTCGTGAGGGGCAAAAACTAAATCAGCTGAGAGTGCACATGTATGTGCGAGTGTTTTAGTGAAGCGTGAATGAGTTTGAACAGACATGCCACGCAGGTGGCGGAGGATTGGTCTGATTTCGTTGAACGAATATGCATTTCCTTTGCACCTTTCAGTGCCCGTCTAAGAGAGGCTGGTACAAGACTATATGACATTAGCATTGACTGGGTCAACAGTAACCTCACATATGAGCTAAATAATAATGGAAGCACCAGACCAGGAATAGATGTTGAGCTAAAATGGCATTGCAAATGGATTATATCAGTGAGTATATCATCCTTGCGTGACAGGCTTTGTTGCTGTTGGCCTTTTCACTTGTTTAGGTTTTAAGAGTGAAAGCTTTAAACTGCAAATATCTGATCTAAACAGTGGGTCTTCGTCACTAAGTGTGCGGGAAATCTTCGTACGAATGCTATCACGAACAAATTATGATTCACCAATAACTTTTGTACTGAAATGTATTCTAAATTTATAATTTGGCCTCTTGCTTTTATTATGACAGGACAGTTTGAGGTACACAATTCTCATTCTCACACATTAAAAGATGGACCAGCTTTCAGCTGCTAAGCATTTCACACCTAAATGTTTATACCCTCAATCTGATGAAACGAAAAATTATTAAAGCGTCACAAAACAGTTCTAGTCCAATCACAAACTGTGGGTAAAGGACTAACTTCCTGTCTTATGATCAGCATACTGCCACAGGGAGAAGAACAAAACATACACAAAGACATAAGTCTCTAGAGTTTGAGACCTATAGGTTCTTCTCGCGTAGCCAGACCTTCAGACTGACGGCAGAAGGTCTGGGAACCTTGGCCAACCTTGGCCTTTGAATGGACAAGGACCACCCAAGAGGCCATATGACTGACAGTCAGTTAAAGCAACAAATCATGTTTCGTTTTGTGCTGCGTCATGTTTATGTCCCCACAATAACAGACCGGTCTGTAAATCTCTTGGACTTATTTGAAAGATTCTATACCGCAAACTTTAAACTTTATCCTGATAAGCGCTCATTGTCACAGCTGTAAACATGACATCTTTCTTCTGCTATGAGGGGGTTTGGCGACACGGCATTTTTGTTTCCAGGTGGAACATTAAAGAACGCAACACACATGTCTCCCAGAAATCCTGTATATTTCAACCAATCAGATGACGACTTCGAAACTCCTGAAGTGTTTCCAATTGTGTGTGCCATATGCATCAGACGGTCAGCCAACGGCCCGTGGGCGTGACATCTGAGGCTGAGACTACTAGACCCATCACCATCTCAAAACATGGTCTGCGTACCATAACGGCTTCTTTGATAAGCTGCCAGAGGTTTCTTATATAAAATTATGAAAGCACTTCCATATGGCATTGCTGTATGCATGCTATAGAAAAGAAGAGAAGAAACTCCATGTGGATTGCCGTTAACCCCCTCAAAGCACACACACACAAATCTAGGCAGGTCTACGTTCCACATACTTAGGTAAAAATGTCAGAGGTGAAGGCTGAACAGTTCTAATGATGAAGTCGGGTTTGGAAAGGGCTTGAATTGCTTGCATTAGAATGCACCACTGACCACTGCCACACAGTGACGGTATTTCCAGCATCTCCATGAATGAAGCAGTAAATTCAACAAGCTCATGTACAGATTAATATCAGCTCAAGCTCATAAAATTCATTTGCCACCCATGGATGGACTGCCCATGACAACAAAAGGGCTGTTTGTTGCCTCCATTTGTGACAAATGGCATCCTACATAACATCTTGCTGTTTGAGGCTTGAAATAAGTCTAGACAGAGAAGTGGGATGTCTGGTAAAATTTGCTGTGGAGTGTTTTGACTGGTGGAATTACTAAAAGTTTCCACTGTGGGTCCTACTGAGTGCACTCCCTTTCTCCATCCTGACTGGCTATATCTGTCTTTCTTCCTCTAACAGCATTAAAAGTACCATATGTTGCGCTTTCACTGCACCCTGCTTTACAGCCCCGGGTAGAGCCTCTGGCCAGACACACTTTTAAAATGCTTTAAGAAGGGCTTGGGGGAGGATGGAACATAGCAAGTCATGTTAAAATCCTAATTAAAGTTCTTACTGTTAAAGATGCTCTTCATAAAACTGTACAGAGTAGAAATGTGAAATGTCTGTTTTTGAGCACATATGGGGAAATATTTAGAGGGAGTCTTATAGATGGCTAGACATTGTATCAGCGAGGGATCTGCTGCATAATGTGCTGACAAGTTCACATTCCTCTCAGACGTCGCCTGAATCGGAGGAAAACCCTCTCGGCAAACTCCTCTTAACCCCTGAAAGACTCTCTCCTCCATATGGCTTGCGTCTTGGTTCCTGAGTGTTCAGTTAGTTTTAAGTGTGGACCACCAGATTCCATATCAAAGCACTGAGATGAACGCACGTGAAAATGGTTAAAAACAAAGAGTCCCAGGGTAATGGAGTTCCTGAGACAGGGCTGTAAAACACATGCCGAACAGCTCTTCTGGCCCGCGTTCATGAAGACCCCCTACTAAATCCAAATACAAGCCCTGAAAAGTTCGCAAGACACCAAAAGACTCCTTTCAGGAGAGGAGCAGCAAGACAACTGTCAGTGATAAAACGGTTTTATCTTAACACGGAATTAGATCAGCATAACAAAACATTGACGTGTTGCTTATCAGTAACAGTAGACTTTGGTCATATTTACAGCTGAGGGAGTTGTAATTTGTGTAAAGCCTGATAATTTGGTCATTTTTCCATTCCTCATCATAATTTTAAAAATGTGTATTTCATATGAGGAACTTTCTTTTTTTATACTTAATTTTGTTTCTGGGTCATTTAAGGCATTTGAAAAATAGCAAATAAATTCAAGTTTGGGGTCAACTTTATTTTTCAAAAAGGCCTTATGAAGGCTGCATTTATTTGTTCAAAAATACAGTAAAAACAGTAATATTGTGAAATACCGTATTGGCCCGAATATAAGACGATGTTTTTTTCTTGGAAATACATCTGAAAAAACGCAGTCGTCTTATATTCAGGGTCTAGACTTTGAAATGTTAATAATACACCCACAACGATAGATGGCGCCAAATACGCATTAAAATGAGTGTGCCATGAAATACGTAATGTAATGCGTGTTGTAAAGATCGCGAGAAAAAACAAAAGAATAATAAAACATTACAGCTGCATGAGTCATGACTGTCATGTTAGCCTGATGTGACCAAACTCCCTTTGTGATTTTCAAACGTAAGACAGTACCCAGATTTGAAAACTACAGTAAGATTTAACTTCTACTGTTAATATTATTTTGGTAGGCTACTATTAGATGGATAGCCTAAATGTCCTAATTCAGATGGGCTACCGTTTTTTTTTAATGGTATATCAAAGTGTGTATATTTTTAAAATGTGATTGTTGGTACATTTTATAACCCCAATTTTTTTTTTAACCCTACTTTTTCAAAAACAAAACTTAAAAATAGGAAAAATTTCTAAATGAACAAATGGAAGAACCAAATTGTGTTTTACTGAGAAAAAACAAGATTTGGTTTTTAAAAAGCCTTTTTCCAAAAGGTACATCTGGAAAAAGGGGGGTCGTCTTATAATCAGTGTCGTCTTATTTTCAGGCTAATAGGGTAGTATGACAATTAAAAAAAAAAAAAATTCTATTTTAATATAATGTAATATTTTAAGCAGTCCACAAAAATCTGACTTTTGATTTCAATATTTTGTATTATGGATCAGCTCTCAGCATGGGCCAAAAGAAGGATGATCACATAATATCAGGGCTCGCAAAATCGCTAGCCCAACATCCCGGGGCTATTGCGTTTTCCAGTCGGGCTACCAAAATGCACCACTGCCCTGCCCGACAGGCTATCTTAAATACAGATCTCCCATGGGTCCTTAAAAACTCCTAAAGTGAGTTGTATCAAACTTAAGACCATAAAAAGTTTTAAATACGTTAAATGGTATAAGAAATGTCTTAATTATAATTTTAAGATGTCTTACAGTTGGGGACGGAAAGACGCGAGTCGCGATACGGCTGGATTAAACTTCAAAAGGCAATGATGTCATTGAATAAATATAAGCGCTGCACGTTTCAAGTCAAAACGCGGCGCGGATGTCTTTATTTGAATGTATCTTAAGAAACCTGACTGTCCTCAGAAACTGTCGTTTGGCAAGTTTTATTTCATTTGACCTATAGTGTTCCTGATAAAGCAGGTTGGCAGCGTTTATGAGCGCAGAGCTGTTTTGAGTACACCCCTTCCCCCGGGGAAACAAAGAAATATTTTCACTTCTCCTAAAAAAAACAAAAGCCTCACCTCGTGGCAGAGAAATGAATTTGATTTCCACAGGACTTTTCTTTCCTTTCGTTTCTTGCCGTTTATGTGGAGATCAATGAAATATCAACTTAATGATTTCCATCAAACACAGATTTTGTAATAGAAATAGATTAATGTGCCTTCTAAAATCTAAAACAATTAAGACAGTATATTTTTATGATATTCAGTAATAAAAGTTTAAATTGACAATTTATAATGCTTTATTTTTTATTAAAATCCCTTTTTCATACAAATGTCTAAAGGCTGAAAGGCTGTTGTATAAGATTTTGTGAAAACCTGTATCTGAACTGTAAACCATGTAATTTTATAATATTTTCTGGCTCAATAACTGAGTTTACCACAAAACAGACCGTGTCCAAAAAAAAACCCCACTCAAACGGTGTTCATTTTACTTCTGCAGCTCTTAAAATGGGTCATAAATTGCCTTCAATTTATTTTTAAAAATTATGCAGATACCCTGTAAATAGTGAAATAAAATTCCTTCCTTCATATTTGTTGATATTTGTGTATTGAAAATATTTTTGATTTAAACTTATCTGATTTTCTATATTTTAAAAAAAAGTTCTTTTTTTATTTTGGCTAGTTAAATTAATTCTCAGAAGGGTACCTGCCAGGGATTTTGAAATTTTGCGAGACCTGAATATGGAAACATGAATGATGTCCAGCCAATCAATTCCTCCATTTTTGGCTCCAGCAACTCAAGTGTTGGGAACTAAACTAAAAGAGAAAGGAATTTGCATTCATGTCACAAAAATGATGGATAGTTCACACGAGAGAGCAAGGTAGGGGTTGGTCTCTATGGTACTTCATTGACCCAACTAATCCCACACAGAATTCATTCTGGCCATTTGGGATGACCCTTAACCCACAGCCTTAAGCAAAAGATGACAACAAGCTTTTAGATATTATCCTTTCCCATGCTTTACTACTACCCAAGAGCAGGCAGTAATGTGGCACATATGGCACAAATTAAGCACTATTCTTAATATCCTATGATTTAAAGTTAGTTTGTATGCCATGCCAAACTAAATATTTGGGACAAATATTTGCACATACTGACATCCATAGATATGTATAGGTAGATGCCACATTCTCCAGATACATCTGGAAAAAGGGGGGTCGTTCTTATAAATAATGGTCGTCCTTATCTCGGGGCCAATCGGTATTACTTCTTACTTACTACTTTCGGTTCATAGCCGGAGAAGGTAACCAACCCCACTGTAGCCATCAGAGGTGCCCCGTAGCCCCCCCCCCAACCCCCCACCCGATCCCAGACCAGATGGTGGATCAAGCACCTCGAGACGACCTCTACAGCCCTGAATGGTAGGGATCCCATTCAACATAGACGAACCCTGCGAATACCTCGTCAACCCACCCATTGTACATACCCTACCATTGGCCCCGAACCCCGACATTTCCTCTCCGCACAATCAGTGCATCTGACAATCTGTGTTACAGCCTGAAATTAACCCCAACACAGATCGGCTGGTTTTGGCTGGCCAGAGGAGAACTGGCCCCCCGAATTAGCCTGGTTTCTCCCAAGGTTTTTTCTTCCTCCATTTCGGGGTCACTGAAGGGGTTTTGGTTCCCCTTTCACTGTTGGCTTTGCTTTGCTTGTTGGGGAATGCTAACTGATTGCACAGACCACTAATTGGAGAGAGCTGAACTTGGATTATGACATCACTGAACATCATAACCGACTTTATCTGGAAAAATGACCATTGTTATCGTCCTCTTCGCATTGCATATTCTTGACGAACTATTGTTCCCTGTTTGACCATCCCCGACACTCTGAACAAAACGGCTTTGACAACTATAGGCTATTGTAAATGCCTATACAAATCATGCCGAGGCTGCTACGGGTGTGGCTTTTCAGTTGTGGCCCACCCATGAGAATTGATAATTTTTCCAAATGGAGCATTTTATTAAACGCTAATATAAACGTCTTATTTCACTATCACGTTATACATTTCGTTTTACAAAACAGTAAACTCAAGTTGTCCATAGCAATTACAAGGCAGTTTCTCTTTCTTCTTCATTTTCCACCTCTCCTATAGGCACTACCATTAACGCCGCTTGTCAAAAGGATAATTAGTCTTTATTTTAGTCCCACCCACAATGTGGTTTGGCTATCTAAGGACATAAAAGTCAAATAAGCGTGTTTGTGGAGCTGAATTTGAAAATAGCGAAACAAATAGGCTATCAATCAGATCAATTCTTTAAAAAGTATATATTGAATATCACAATTGAAACTAGGCCTGCACAATTAATCGAATTTCTAATCGCAATTACAATTTTGGATGCCACAATTACGTAATCGTCCAAAGCGGCAATGAATCGTTCAAAGACCACTTATGTTTTATTCTGCTCTTAAGAGTTTTTTTTTTTTTTTTTTTTTTTTCCTTTCTTCTACAGGTTATCGTAATGGTTTTTAGTTTTTTCATTGTTTATAATTTTGGGTTTTTGTATAACATTATAATACCAGCATCTTTTTACTTTTTTATTTAAAGAAGAAACCAATCCAATGTATAGTTGACATTTGAGGCTTAATACTATAGAAAAGCAATAAAAGTTTTTCAGTTAGTGTTTTCAGTTTGTTTATTTTCATAAAAAATATAGCATGCCGTTGCTTCAAACAATGATATAAACATCATTCATTGTAAATTGTGATAATCGTAATTACTAATGGCAATTGCAATTTCAAGGGAATAATCGGCAAGTATGACTTTATTCATAATCGCGCAGCCCTAATTGAAACTAAGTCTTAGCACTGAATTGTCTAACTTACAAATGAAGCCAGACCACCTGCGGGTGATAGATTTATAGATCGGAAACTTCAGCCAAGCACGTTTGAAGCACCATACCATAGGTAGTGTTTGGTTCATTAAATAGATGCGTCCTTTGAGGAAAGAAACATATAAACATTGTGCTAGATCCTGTTCACCACAACAAACTTTATAATTTGCCACTATAATTAAACCACTATAATTTCTGCCATCCTGGATGTGCGCGAATTGACAGAGACACTTAATTATGAAAATCATCTGTGAAGCCCCATTGTCTCAGACTGAGGTAATGCTTTACAACAAACTTCCTTTAGTTAACATTAGTTAATGCATTAACTAACATTAACAATGAGCAATACATTTGTTACAATACTTATATTTGTTAACGTTGGGTAATAAAAATACAACTATTTCGTTTTATTAATTTTTGTTTAGTACGAATTACCGGAATTTTATTTTTAATAATGTATTCATAATGGTTGAAATTAAAATGAATGTTTATTAATGTTTTTATTTTTTTGTAGTTATTGGTGTATTAACCTTTGTGCGGTATTTCTGTTGCAATTTTTTTTGCATCGGCAGGTTTAAGTAAGGCCCAGCCACACCACTTAAACATAATCATGCCTCTAGATATTCGGCCGTCGTTTCCCTGATACAAATAAGGTACTGACCAAGTCACTTCCAGTTACCGGCTAAAAGCCACCTTAATATTGAGTGGGGTATCCATTAACTACACTGAGCCTATATCTTTTTATCTTTTTATGTCATAGCATATGGATGTTCATGTCTAAATATGATTTTTTTCAATATTGTGACTGAATTAGTTTAACTAATTAATAAATGCTTACATTTTCCGCAGCTATGTAAACAGCAGCCACGGGGGAGAAAATGAGAAAGAACATCACAATCGCTGAACGATGTGGAGTTTTTCAATTCCCTCGACGAGTCATGGGGTCGGTATGAGATTCTGACGGTATATAAAACCTTAGATTAAAAGATCACGGTTTGCGATACCGCTCTAAACTGTTATTTTTAAATGTCTGGGTACCAAGACTACAACTTTATTTTTCCCTGAACACCTTTTAAGCCACATTTTCTTTTAAGAAACGGGAGACATTTATGGAACCGTAAATCATGTCAGCTAATAATTAAAACACATAAGTTAATTCTTCTTTACTAAATTATCAGTGCATTCACTTAAGTGAGCCTAAGGCCTGCAGCTCAGACCAAATTATCAGAAAATCTATCTGTAAAAAAAAATAAATAAATTCCTTCTAAATGAAAAAATGCAGGTCACGTTAAAGGAACACTCCCCTATTTTTGAAAATAGGCTCATTTTCCAACTCTCCTAGAGTTAAACGGTTGAGTTTTACCGTTTTCGAATCCGTTCAGTCGATCTCCGGGTCTGGCGGTATCACTTTTAGCTGTAGCTTAGCATAGAACATTGAATCTGAATCCGATTAAACCGTTGCATCTCGTTGGTGATAATTAAAAACTCAACCTGAAAATCGTCCCCCAGCAAACTCCCGTTAAGCAGGGTGGTCACGTTGCAAGCACACCTTGCTTGCAACCCATGGACGACGGGTACGCAGCAAGTTCCTTGATTATATGCCGAATGAGATACTAGTTCCTAGCCAATCGGCCTAGAAAATCGCAACTTTTCATTTTCCATCGGTCTTAGTACACGATGTAACTACAGAAGAGTCAAGTTTTAAATAGGAAAAATATTAAAACTCTTTGGTCATTTTTGAACGAGATGCTAACGGTCTAATCAGATTAATTGATCTATGCTAAGCTACAGCTAAAATTGCTACGCCAGACCAGGATATTGGCTGAATGGATTAGAAAACGGTAAAACTCAACTGTTTAACTCTAGGGGAGTTGGAAAATGAGCCTATTTTCAAAAATAGTGGCATGTTCCTTTAAGTAAATGTAAACAGGTGAAACAAAAAAGGATAAAAAAAATATATATATATATTGCATCTGGGCATTAGGCTTGAAGTGTAAATGAAGCCTAATAGACCAGTCCTTTACGTGACAAAAGGAGTCGATAGTGCAAACTGTGGACAGTGCATGAATAATGCAAAGGCAATTACTTTCAAACAAAGAGATGGACACCATTAGTCCTTCCATTAATTAAGAGAGGAGAACACAAGGATTATAGGTTAGGTTTCAGTGTGTTCAGGCTTATGAGCACAAAATGTTTAACATCTGCAGACTCACAATCCAAAATAAAATTGTTTAAATGGGTTTAAGCAAAAAAGCAGATGTCATGAAGTGCTGTTAAATGTAAACTCAATTGCTTCAGGTGCAGAATGGAGTTGGATGTTACTACTGTTTGACCTTTCACCTGAAGGATTTCTTTACCTCTAACACATGCACAGAGAAACAGGAATGTAAAAAGCATCTAATGGCCAGATCGGTTCACTCCAAACAAACCAACCGGACAGACAGAGATGTAGACAATGATTGAGAATCCCACCGGTCTCCCAGGTGGCTTCTGGGAACTGATGTCATAGCATTCCATAGACACAGCCTCCGAGCAAGAGCTTCCTGTCCCACCTGAACTCCACTCTATAGAAATCATTTCATATTAATCCACTACACATGCACTTCTCTTCATTCCTCTTCCATAAAACACAGAACCTGCACATCTATGAAGCCAACAACACGACACATAAATCTATAGCTTAAATCAAAATTTTGCAATTCAATAATTTGTCCTGGGAGAATATAATTCTGGAAAATATGGCCTTATTCACTGAGATCACTGTATGCTCAGCAGGCTACAAATATGACAAAGAATTGTGTCATCTTATTAGTCACCAGTTAGGCATTAAATCACAGGTTAATTTGTTCATAATGTCAGTGGAACACGCATAAGCTATGCTGTTAACGACAGTAGCTCTGAAAACATGAGGGCTCAATGAAACCAGAGTCCTCCTGTGTGTATGCGAGTATGGAGGCTGATAGATGGTGTGGTGAGTTTCTGCCTGGCCCAGTGCAGTGCATTGTGGACTATATGTGAGGTATGCAGGATGAGCCCGCACAGCACACACCTGATACCACTAGCATGACGACACGTTCTGCATTCAGAAATTAACATGCCCAATGTACTATTAAAAACTCCCTGCACATGGACAAAATGCAAAAATTTTGCAAAAAACGAAAAACGAAAATTCAGCTAAAATTTTAGTTTTTCGTTAATGGGTGAAAAAAATTAATAAACAGCTTGAATATTCGATTTCTACACATGGGCGGGAATTAAACACCCCTTTCGGCCCCCCTCATCCCCCCGCCCCCCCTCCCCCCCTTGCTGATTGGTCAGACCGCATATCCAAAACCGGGGCCTTCACGGTTTCTTCGTCCGCAGATCACGCAGCAGAATATGTCCCGACCACTGCTGCCAGTGCAATGGATTCGTAACGCATTTAGTGCAACTACATTTAATCTTTTTTCATCAAACCCACGCTATGAATAGCTAGCCCACTCGACCGGGCAGAGTCTGTTTTTTTTTTTTTCTAAAATATATGGTTTTATATGAGAACATTTTTCATAAGTTTGTATGCACAGACATCTGTTGTGGCGTTCTCGGCAGTTTTTACAAGGCTTTTTTTAATAGTGTTCATATCGATATCGGAATTATATCGTATCGACCGAAATTAAGAAATATATTGTGATATAAATTTTGGTAATATCGTCCAGCCCTAAAACAAGATAAACATATGCTGAATCGATTTGTAGTATGTAATTGCCACGAGTCCTGCTTTATTGTTTCTGAACATTGTTGGGTATACTGCTACTCACAACTGTTCAGAAATGGAAAAATGGACATTTGGTAAAAAAAAAAAAACAAAAAAAAGACGTTCCTCGTTAAATGTCTTATTGAACAATATTCAAATATCTTTTGGAGAGCACAATATTCTAATACAATATTTTTTATTTAATCGTTGACAGCAGTAGTACTGCGACTAGCTAAACATCAGGCTTTGTCTTGCCTACATGAAACAGTGCAAAGGCCACAGGTAGGGCTGTCGCGGTGAGGGAATTTCCCTAGCGGAAATTTTGAGTGGCTCAATAGCGCGGTATGCGGTATTGTCGCCATATATGTATAACAGTTAGCCTAGGTGTAATCTGATCTTCTAATCTGACTGGACAAGAGACTTTCTATTGATATTTCCACCTGCGCGCGTTCTAGACGGGCTGTCATTCAGTGCACTTACAGTGTTGTGACACAAGGTGGTGGAAAGGGACTGTCATTCAACTATTCATTAATTCAAAGAGACGTAATGAAACATGCTGTTGAAATCATTTTAGCTTTGAGCGCCACTTTAGAAGGCTCAGCTGACCAGCTATGCGTCGATGCTAAGACAGAGATTTCGCTTTCCTTGGACATGACAACCTATTTTCCCAAATATTTATGACTCGGCCTAGAGGATGGGACGCAAGTAATCGCACGTACTCAGTCGATCTCCATCTCATTCACTGTCTATTTAGGCTTGTTAAGAGCAAATCTACGGAGCCTCTACAAGTCAGCATGGTACACATTATGTTATCATTACTAACTTGTTTAATATTCAGTCCACATGCATGAAGTGTAAAACGAGAAGGGCATAACCTTACGAAAAAAGAAAACACGCAAAATTTGCGATTGCTGCGGTCCTTGCATTCCTCTGCGGTTTGCTCGTCAATAGCGCAGTATTGCGATATTGCGGTTATCGCGACAGCCCTACCCACAGGTAAAAACACGATTAAGAATTTATATATTACAGGCCGGTGACGTTCATGCAACACTGGGCAACAACATTGCTTAAACCGAGAACACCATGTCCCAGATAAAGACCTGTAGGAAAAAAATTACTTCTGAAACAGCAGTGAAACTCACATCAATCTAGAAAACATATGGATGGCTGAAGCCATTCTACACGCAGCTGCCCTGCATGTTGCACTGGAATCCATAACACCGGTAAAAAAAATATATAAAGTGCTGATTTCTAGAAAGCATCATGACAGGGTGATCAAAGTCTGAGAGGCTAACTTCCAATGGGAAAATAACAGGAAAAATGCCTGCTATTTAAAACCCTCAAACAGATGCACAGTCAGGAATTCTTGAAACATTAGTCTACACAAGCCCTTATCAAAAACAGATATGAATCATTGAAGTGACGCATAAATACAGATGATCAGTATTTGCAGCTATATTCACAATTGTGTATTAAAGTACTCATGGTTTTCGACACTCAAATTAGTAAATTCTGATACATCTATTCATTATATACAAAGCATTTTATGCTTAACACCCTAAACCCTACTCATAAATCTGGGACCATTTAGAGGAGAAAATAATAAATATAGTAGCATAAATAAAAGAAATTATAAAAATGATCAAACAAAGCATAAACTGATCATTTTAAATAACGTTCATAACATTTTAAATACATAACAGTTTTTTTCTCAAATAACTAATGATTAATACAGACTAAAAAGCAGAAATTATAATATTTAAAAATACATTTAAATCCATACTGTAATTCTTAATCTGTGGTAAAAACAACGGCAGATGTCTATAGTAATTTATAGCATTAATTCTTAGCAATAAGCACCACAAAAAAGACTCGTACCCAAAATAGAAATTGAAGATTAGTGGTCGACCAATATGGGTTTCCCAATGGTTCATCCTTAAATGATTACACATGGTCCCCTAAATTATGAATACGTGGTTACATCCTTGACCACGAAGCTGTGCATCTGTGACAACTTTCTTTGTAGGTCTGACTGTAAATGAGGGTACTACTTAGCAGATACATGCACAGTACACTTATTACAGTTGCAGTCAAAGTGTGGACACAGCAGTAACGGTCTTGGATTGAGGTTCGAACCTTCAGCCTTTCAGCAGCCATCTCAAATCTTTAAACCACTACACAAAATAACTGGAACATGCACTAAACGAACAATGAATCCCAGGAGACACAACTCACCGCGTTATCATGCTGCTGGCAGAAGCCCATCCTCTCCTGGAAAACATTCAGCATGGAGAAGCTCTTATGGAAGGACTGGGAGATGTTGATCGGGGTGTTGGAGTTGTTGGTGCGGTTGGCCAGGTGTAAGCTCTCCAGAAGCCCCTCGATGAAGTGGTCTTTGGTGAGTCGGACCCTCTGGTGGGCCCTGACGCAGTTATCGCACAGGTACTCCTGGCAGTCCAGGCAGTGGGAGGTAGCGGGGTTGCCCTCATCACAAGAGCTGCACTGAGGGTCTGAGAGGTGCTGGGGTCTCAGAAGACCACCGTGATGGACCACCGATGAAGACCGACCGTTCTTGCCCTGTTCCTCAGCAGAGACCACCACATCCAGCAGGTTACTGAAAAGAAAGTTGGAGGAAGGCAACGCGTCCACGCCTGATTCCGACAGAGACACTTTCTGGTCGCATGTGGGGCATCTGAGCTTCAGAGGGTCACCTGGGCTCCTGTGGCCCTCTAGGCATTGCCTGCAGAAGGCGTGGAGACAGGGCAGGACGTGCAGCCTCCTGGTGGATGAGGTAGATGAGGAGCTGGAGGTCTGGGAGGACGAGGAGGAGGTAGATGAATTGGAGGAGATCGGAGCAGAGCAGCCGCACAGCTCCTTGCACAGCGGACATGTTTGCAGGTCGGAGTCTGGGAAAGACGCCATTTGCGCAGAGGACCACAAAATAACTTCACACATAAAGACGCGTTAAGAGACACAAAAGCTTCCGAAACGGTTCCCTGATCAACTCAAGCAAGTGAAGCAGATCATAGACTTGGCATGCTCCACTGGGAGCTACATTCAACGTTACTTGATATATACATTCCCGTTTAATGACTTTAGATTGAATTGGGCTTTCAGCTTTGGTTATTATCGATAGAAATTCGCAGGACAAACTCTATACGCAACTTCTCGAGTGCACATTTGGACACCAGGTGTCATTTTGAGGCCTTATAATCCCTCGGTATGGGGCATTAACATTGCTGCGAAACATAGATCCGCTGCGAGGTCCCTGCTCCGATCCTCCCCCACCGCCGCATGACTAGAGGGGCCAAACGCGCTCGATACGGTGTCACTTGTTTCCTTCCCAAACGCAAATATGTCCGTTTTCCATGCATGCGCTTTAGTCTACCATCTGCGCGTCACTCTTCTCAATACGCGCTTGCGCGAGCCACAATTAAATAATTCAAAGTATGTCCCATGTAGCTCGTTAGCACGCAGCGCCCCCCAAGATCCTGTTACTGTGGTGAGGCTGAAAAGCCCCTTTAACTTCCTTCAGTCCGGTTACTGTAACACTTTGGCGAGGTGTATAAGGTAACCATTCAACCTTTCGTTTCCTTTCGTTTCCATTCGTTCTCGAGCTTTCAGCTGCCCATGTTCGCAAAACAAACGCTCTCTCCGCGCGCCTCTTCAATCCGCACTCCTTTTCATTGCGAATGACTCTCGCGCGGACGACAATTCTACAGCGCGTGACCATCAAGCGAACGCGTCCATACTAAATAAGCCTAGAGCGCACTTCCTCCTGAGAACAGTCCGGAGGGGCGTGGTTTATGTGGTGAGGGGGCGGGGTCGGGCAGGGTATTAAAAGTAGTACAAATTCAGCAAGGGCCAATTATTCATTTATTTTTATTCATTTTATTTATTACTGGAATGTACAATATGGTGCTCAATGAGACATTATAATATCATATGTAGGATAGCTTTTTTTTTCGTAATCAGAAGATATTTCAGTTTGTTGTGGATGCTTGTGTCTTTTGTTCTAGTCTTGTGTATATGTGAATGTATAGGGACAAATGCAGATCCTCTTCATATATTTGTATTACATGTATCAAGAAACAACAGAAAGCCCAAAGCTTTATGTTTTTACTGTCGAAATATCTTTATTCTAATGCAGTCATGTTTGTTATCTGATATGTCTTGCTCCTTGGCTTTAAAAATTGTTGGTTGTTTCTTCCCTAAATGCATATTGACTGTTTGACTCTTGGTATAACTAAATTAATATGGGTCAAATGTATCTGGTTAATCTGAAGGCTTGGTTGTATTTTATTTGATTTTTTCCATATTTAAATTATTATTTTATTATTATAATTAATTTGTATTATTCTTCTGTTTTTGTGTGTTTATTGATTGATTAGATGTGAAACAGAAATCACAATTCCATACTAGGACTGCCATTAAATTTAAATAAAGAATCATGATTAATCCCATGATTGTCCAGCTCCTTTTTTAAAGAAAAATATACTTTATACTGATAACACTAAATTATATTGAGCGTAATGTTCTTTAAAAGGAACACAAATTTGGCTTGGTGTCAATTATGGGATGATTGAGCATTACTGATGAGGCCGTGCGTGTATAAGACAAAAAGGTTGGTAAACATGTTCTAGGACATGCAGGTCCCTTTGCATACCATTAGTTCTACCATTATATCTCATTAATTCTCCCACGTCATCTTTCAACAGATAACAGCTAATTTCCCCCCACACCTGAACCTATGAAATCAATCTTAACCTTTTTGTAATCAATGCTTCCCCTCCTGAGGGCCCCTCCTGTAATAGATAGCTACCACGTGTAGGACTGGCCTTTGTGTGCATTTATGGGCCCTTAGGATGGGTGCTGGGGTTGCTCTTGTGACAAGGGAGGAAGCTTCTCGGTGGGGCTTAGGCTCCAGATGCAGGCTGCCCACTAAAGCAGTGGGATGCCAAGCTGAAAGACCCTTTGACCCCATTATTATGGCTGGGATTAGGGGTAGTGGAGGCTGCCCACACTCAGCTGCAGAGCTCTGGCCATCCCAAGGACATTCCATTGATCTACATGAGGAAAAAGCCGGAACGGGGGTTGGATGTGCGCAGAGGCTCAGCAAAACCAAGCAAAGCAAGGAAGGGTCATGTCACATGGCGGAAATGACCACAGGCAATTATGTGTACGTGTGAATGTGGATCTGTGTACATGATGAAGCGCCGAGTCTTTCTCAGGTCCAGGAAGTAGCTAGTCCTTCTAACTGTCACTCATAGTCAACATGGAATGAATGAGATTATTAAACTCCTATTAAACTAGCTTTTGGGGAAAAGGGAATGTTCTTTTGTGGCTGTGTTATTTGATTGTGACTAGTGTGATCCCAGCTATCAGGGAACGTCAGAACTTTGGCTAATGTTTTGCTAAGGTTCTCTCAAAGTCCTGAACAAGCATTCCCTTAAAATAGAAAGTTTGTTCAAAGTTAGCTGGGCTTTAATAATGTTCTCAAACATTAGCACAAAAGCATTATTTATACATCAATCATGGAACACCCCCCCGAAACGTTTTAGTTTAAATGTTACTACTTGCTTTCGAATACTCAGAGAACATTCAAAAGTAACTTTCTCATAATGTTGGCATAACCTAGCAAAAACATTTTTAAAACATGAAAAAAAAGGGACCTAGAACATTGAGACACAACGTTAATGGGAATGTTAGCAAAACATTCCTAGAACATATTTTTATTAGTTGGGATGTGGCCTAATGAAGCTTTCTGTATGTTATTGTCCATTTTTGATACGCTTTATGAGCTTAAACCTCAACAATGCAATTGATAGATTGGTTATCAGCAGGGGTTTCCTGCAGGCCTGCCTTAATCACAGGATTACATTTATATGCACTTTCCCAACAAAGAGTCTTGCCCTGTCGTACCTTGTCGTATCACTGTTGTCCTGACTGAGTCTCTTGTTTAGCTTGTGAACGTCTTTAAGATAGCTTTCCGTTTAATTGCTATTAGATACACACTGCTGAAAATACATGCAATGTTGGCAAAAATATATCATTGCATATATTAATCTATTTAGTTCATGCGACTTTTCCACTCATCCGCCATACTTATGACAATTTGTGGAACAAAGTAATAATGGCAGTGAATACAAAAACACAAACACCTTATAAAACAGATCTTATTAAGTCTAACATTCATTGACATTTTAGACTCATTTTAGACAATCCATCTCTGTATAACTGAGAGTGTGCCAAAATTAATAATGCACAGATTCTTGCTGGATTGTGACCCTAACCCTAACCCTGGGTTAGGGTCACAATCAAGCAAGAATCTGTGCATTATTAATTTTGGCATACAGTGATGGATTTTGGGTTACATTTAAGTCCACTGATGTTACATCCAGGATCAACGCTAACTTGAGATCTGTTCAAATGTATTCTGGGACCTGGTATGGATCAAACCTAATGATCAGCATTTTTTCTTGGTGTATTTACTATGCCCCGTTGATGGTCATAAATATGGTGAATTATTAGAGAAAAAGTCATTGATTGGAACAGATGAATAGAGAAAACTACCGAATGTCTTTCACTCACTTACAGGTTGTAAACTAAGATATAAAGATGCAGTGAAGACTAAAGATGCAGTGAAGAAGTATGAAGGGGTTCTTGGTCAAATGTGGCATGGCACATGATGCAAAATGAATAAATAGTTATTTCAAGTATTACTAGTTAGTATATCCAGAGCTGCTAATTGTGAATGTTGACCAGATGAAATAGATTTATAGCAGTAGCATAGTCTTGGTTTGTGTTGGTTTGATTCTTTAGAGAAGATATCTGTGTTCGCTCCTTCTCTTTAAAGCTCGTCTCATATTCTAAGGGGATTTCTTAAAATGTAGTAATGAAGGAAATGAAGGATGTCTGTCAGAGTTCCTGTGGCTGACCCATTTGTTACCCTTAGAACATGATATGTGGTTGTATATGAAGATGTCAAGCATAATCTTAAATGACACATCTGCATAGTGTTATAAAGCCATCAAGCATGCTGGGTATTGGGTTGGATACTAACACAGCTTAGACATTTAATTAATTTATTTTCTTTTCCAAAACGGCTCATCATTTAAGTTTTATCTGAAAAAGACCATTTGTCACACTCTAGTGAGATACGAGTAAACACAAACTATGATTCTGCTCTCATGGCAACATTCACATCTTCAACATGACAATACATGCGTATTGCATGTGTGATCAGTCTCATTTGTGTGAATGGATATCATTTTTCATGGTCTGACTGTGGATCAGGAGGGCAAATAGGAACTTTTATAGTCGTTCATAGTGTAACCTAAATCATTCAATTTGAGATGCATGAACAAAACGTGGCCAAATGCAATTCGGCATAGAAACGCAGTTTAATAGCTATTGCCTTTATGCATGTAAGTATGTATTTATTTACACTATAAAATTGATTGTTTGTTCGCAGCCCTAACAACAATGGTTGATCATAGTAGATATTCAAGTATTTTCAAGTAGTTTCATTCATTTCAGGCAGGGTTTTTTAATAAAATGAGAAGAAGAAAAAAAAACCTCCCTGCACACAGTGAAGCAAATACGTCTGACTGGTCTGTGACCTGCTTGCTGATAGCCTCTGTCTCAATCCTCCATGAGTAAATATGTCTAAAAACAGACAGTAGAAGGGGGGAGGGGGTGGGGGTGGGTTGAGGGTGGGCATAGCATGAACAGCCTCCAGGTAAAAGTGTGATCACATTCAGGGTTCGTTCAGGCCCTAAGATAAGCTAAAAATGTGAGGGTGCCTGTAAGTTTCAGCTTTGAGATGCATTATATGACCGCCTGCGCGACCATTCAGTTTTAATAATTTTAACAAAAAAAATGTTTTCGAAGTCTCTTGTACTCACCAAACCGCATTTATTTGATGAAAAATATGGCAAAAACAGTAGTATAGTACTTTTTAATTTTTTTACAATTTAATATTTTAGTTATATTTTTATTCTTGTTATGGGCCGCCGTTACTCCAGTCTGGGGCCCTTTAATTTTCTTTATTTTTAAGAAATGAATACTTTTATTCAACAAGGATGCATTAAATTGATCAAAGGTGACAGTTGCAGTAAAGATAAATTATTAATACTTAATCACCAATAGTTATTGATAATAAATCAGCATATTACAATAATTTCTGAAGAATCATGTGTTAATCATGTCTGGAGTAACGGCTCGATGAAAAAATGGTCCTTTGACATCCACAGCATTAAATGACCACAAGCTTTTCAATTGTAATATTTTACTGTTTTTATTGCATTTTTTTAAATCAAACAAATACAGCTTTGGTGAGCATGAGACGTCAACCAACAACATAATAAATAAATAAAATATTCCAAATTTTTGAAAGGTATTTACTGTGTTACTCATAGTATATGAACAACACAAAGGTTTTTAAAAGAAAAGTTATTTTTACTTACCTGATGTCTTTCAAAACTTGTATTACTTATGATGATTTTAAAGTGCTTTTTTTTGTCCTTTTAGAGCTTGACAACCTGTGGTCACCTTAAACTTTTGTTGTTAAGAGAGTGGCTCAGACAGTTGGATTAAATGACAGAATTTTCATTTCTGAGTGAACTGTCCTAATTAAAGAGGGTACTGCAACTTTAGACTCTGCAATCATTTTTTGTATCTATTCAACAATAAGAAACTATTTGTCAACAGCAGAGTGATACGTGTTATGCTATGTAGTGCTATGATGGCTCACTAATGAATAAACACCTGTAGAGACAGAAAAGACTACACTAGCATCTGCTTGCATATAAAAAAGGAGTCGTATTTTCTGTAATAAGTGACAGCATGTCATCGATGTCGTCATTATTGTAATTAACCTGAGCATTCCTTTAAAATAGCTATTCTAACTATAATCAAGTAGGATCATCAGTAGACTGCAAAATTGGGAAAACATTTATCTACTATAAATGATGTGATAATATAATACTAAAATTACACAGATTCATATATCACACAACTGAATTATTATTATCATTGTATTATCATTTATTCATACCTGTTAGAGTGGAAAATTCATGGACTTGTATGTCAAGATGTCAATGACAAAATTTTGTAAACATTGTAAACCAGATAGGTACATTAACAATGTATACAATAGCGACTGGTAACATTTGAACCATTGTTTAAATTTTGTGGTTGCACGGTTCAATATGTATCATACATACAGATATCACAGTATAAACCTTTGAAACACAATAGCAGCAAACAACATGGATGCACTGTACACTACATCTCAAGACAGACAATATTACAGCATTTAGGATTGATAATGAACATACGCTACATCTGAAGAGAACACTTTTCCCATTTCTTAATACTTGGATATACTCAGCATTTGGACAAACTCTTTTGTCCAAACACAACTGAGTTTTGACTGTGCATTTTAGATTTCGGGAGATAGTATTAAAGTTAGTAAATGTGTTTATCTCCAGTCAGTCGGGAACACTGGGGTTTTGATAAAGAAGACTCAGTCACTCATATGGAGCATGATTCCAACACTACACTGAACATCAGAACCAACCAAAAATGTGCATTAGAAAACCCAAAGTTGCATGTTAAACTAACCAAAACGTGATTATAATTCCAGTATTATAAACCTCTGATATGGTGTAGCTAGCAACTGATTGTTTTAAGGCAAAAAATTGCCTTACCAGTTTTTCCAAGAGCTATTTTTTATAATAGATTGAGATATGATGATGACCCTGAAGTGTTCGGCTCATGAGTAATGTGTATGGTTTGGCAGTGCAAATAAACATCAAACCCTCTATGCTAAGTTATAATATCACATGACCGGGGCCCCACTGCCTCAGAAGCACAACACTATGTGCTAGTATTTTAGAACCAAAGTGCATTTATGATTATGCCTATACACTAGGCCAAAATCTTCCAAAAATTCTGACTACTTTATTACAGCCTGAGAGGCATAGTGATAAAGTCCAAATAGAGTTCAGAGCGTTTCAGCCCTTAAAGTCCCAGGGAATACACAGATCCCCATCCTGCATGACTGAATAGAAGTGAGAGATGCAGAGATGAAGGCCCTGCATCTGAGGGGATCTCTCCTCCATCAGACGCCTGCAGCAGGGGATCATCTGACTGCTCGACACACTGGGCTCTTTACACAGACTGTGCAGAGACAAATCCTGCAGACAACTGGAAATGATGTCTTCTTCCTCTGCCTCCAACCTGCATAGAAGGGAATAGGATCAGGATCTTAAAAAGTATAAATTTTATATATTTTTCTGAGCAAAAAATAAATACCATACATTTCCCCCTGATTTACAGAAGAGACCCACTAAATTGTCATTCAGTGTAACAAGCCTTGTCCAGGCATATTTCACAAAAGCATTTAGACCTATTAAAAGACGATTACTTTTTCACCCCAAATACTAAATTGGTTGTAATTTGACATTTCTAAAATGTGCCACTATCCTAGGTTTTGCCCATTTGTCAGTAAGAATTTTTTACTTATTTAAAACACAATAAAATTTGATATGCTCCCTTATTCTTTTATATATTTAATATGTAACCGTCAGAATAAGCATGTGTTTGATTTTACAATAAATAGTGTGTGACACTGAATGACAATGGAACTTTTTCAACCAAATTGTGTCATTTTATATTTCCAAAACTTTGGAACCTTAAAAGTAGCATTTACGTAATATAATGTGCTTATCTATGGACATAAATCCTTTTGATCACTTACGCTTTGACCTAGATATATGTATATTATATAAATCTATATATAATAGATATTATATATAATATATAAATAATATCCTTTTTGTCTTGTAAATCGATATGTTTGAACGAGACAGATCATCCAGGACACAAAACCAATCTCCACAGCAGATGTTATTATTATTTTTGACAGTTTTGGCTGATCAGGTAATGTATTAATGATTACTGTTACGATGGTTGTTTTGACCTGAAACAAGAATAGTAGTTGTTTAAACTAAAAGTCTATATGATTTTTGTATCAACGTTTGTTTAGGATGCGATAAAAAAAAAAAAATGTTTTGCTCTTATGCTAAGTTCCTTATCTAAACAAGGCTGCATTTATTTGATCAAAAACACAGTAATATTTTGAAATATTTTTACAATTTAAAATAACTGTTTTCCATGTAAATATATTAAAATGTTCTTTATTCCTGTTACTTATTACTCCAGTGTCTTTTCATGTCCATGAAACATTCTAACCTGCTGATTGGTGCTCAAGACGCTTTTCTGATTAATATATCAGTGGTTGTACTGCTTAATTTTGATGAACATCACGTTCAAAAGAACAGTATTTTTTTGAAATAGAAATCTTTTGTAACATTGTTAAAGTCTTTACTGTCACTTTTGACCAAATTAATGTTTTTGCTGAATAAAAGCATTCATTTCTTCCCAAAAAGACAATAATTCTAATGGCTAAAAAGAACCCTTATACTAGGCTAAATTATTGACGAACGCTTCTATTGTACTTTTCTTTTCTTTAGGTGTAACAGAATATTCTATGGAAGCCCATTTCCGCCACTGAATGAATATAAAAAAAAAGGTTATTGCGACTTTTTATTTCACAATTCTGACTTTTTTTCACATAATTGTGAGATATAAAGTCAGAATTCTGAGAAAAAATGTCAGAATTGTGAGATAAAAAGTCGCAATTACCTCTTTTATTTTTTATTCAGTGGCAAAAATGGGCTTCCATAATATTCCAGTGGGAAATAATGTAGGGTGCAATCAAAAAATATGAATCTTAAGGCAGTAATTGTGGTTAATTTAGTTTTTCCTGCCCTTCACACATAGCCCTGGTTACATTATTACATACAGCAAAATAGAAACATTACCTTTTAATTTGTGATTATGAAAACATTTTGATTATGAAAACAAACATGTTTGGTCTTTATAATAATATACTGATGAATCATGCACAATAAGAACAGACACAAGACAAACGGTAAATTCTGATTTCATGTTAATGTGCAATGATAGGTCAAGCACTCACTTGTCTTTGCGTCGCATGCGTCTCCGGGCCTCCTGGGCCTGGCTCTGGAGGAAGTTCTGCAGCTGGAGGGTGTCACACATAGTGGGGATGATGAAGTGGCCCATCTCATGCAGGCAGGGGGTGGAGAGGTCACTATGGCAACAATGATTGACGGGACATTAAGCAGCACAAAGACTTCCAAGTGAACAGTGAGGATAAATCAGTCAGAAATGAATAGAACACAGGGAACCACAGGGATAACACTATACCAATCAGCTACAGTCTGTTGTTAACTGTCCAGTATGGCCTCTCTTCGGTTTCATTTTTTATGTTTATCTTGTCTTTTTAGTGGAATACTATTCTTTACAAAAGAACATTTCCACAGCAACCCATTTAAAGCTACAGTGCTTAATTTATTGTAATGTCACTTGCCTGTTCACATCAAGATATCAATGATAACTACACTGATACCATATTGGCATCTACAACAACAGATTGTATGGTCTGTTTGTTCCAAGCACACACTACAGTTATTTTCTGTTAAAATATCAAAAGCCAGGTGGATTCTGATTGGCTGATGGCACCAAAAGAAAATAGTTAAATAAGGTAAATAAACAATGGACATGAAAAAAACTAATATATATATATATACTGTATATATGTTTGTTTAAATTGTATTTTGAAGTGGCTTCAATGGAGAACAGGCGTTTTGGCCACAAAATGTTATAGTTATGGTAGTTAGATTTTATCCATAGCGATTTAATTTGACTGTCGGATATTACATATATACACTGCCGGTCAAAAGTTTGGAGCATAGACCTTGATGTTTTTTTAAAGTATTCTCTTATGCTCATCAAGGGTGCATTTATTTGATCAAAAATGCAGAAAAAAACAGTAATCTTGCAAAAGGTTATTACAATATAAAATAATGGTTTCTATTTTAAATATACTTTGAAATATAATGTATTTCTGTGATTAAAGCTGAATTTCCATCAGTCATTACTCCAGTATAAAGTGTCACATGATCCTTCAGAAATCATTCTAATATGCCGATTTATTATTAGAATTATCAGTGTTGGCAACAGTTGTGCTGCCAAATATTGTTCTTGGAAACTGCGATACTTTTTTCAGGATTCTTTGATGAATAAAAAGTTAAAAAGAACAGCATTTATTCAAAATATAAATCTTTTCTAACAATATAAATCTTTGCTATCACTTCTTAACAATTTAACACATCCTTGTTGAAAAATTTTAATTTCGTTTCAAAAAAAAAAAGAATAAAAATTGTACTCAACCTAAACTTGACAGTAAAGTCATTTATAATGTTACTAAAGATTTCTGTTTTAAATAAATGCTCCTCTTTTTAACTTTTTATTCATCAAAGAATTCTGAAAAAAGTATCACAGGCCCCCCAAAAAATATTAAGCAGCTCAAATGTTTCTAGCACTGATAATAAATCAGTATATTATTATGATTTCTGAAGATCATTTGACACTGAAGACTGGAGTAATGATGCTAAAAATTCAGCTTTGAAAATCACAGGAATAAATTACATTTACAATATATTCAAATAGAAAACACTTATTTTACATCAAATAATATTTCATATATTACCATTTTTCCTGGGGGGGTGGGGGGGGGGGGGGGGGGGGGGGGGGGGGGGGGGTAAACTTGTTTATTCAAATAATTGCAGCCTGATGAGCATACAAAAACTCCTGTGACCAGTATGGTTATAATATATATTATATATATATAATATTATATCTTATATATATATATACACGTATATAATACACACACTATAAATGTAACAAATTCAGAAACTACTCAAAAGTGACAGCAAAGGACAATTTATAATGTTACAAAAGATTGCCTTTCAACACTGTTACTTTTTTTTTTTTACTTTTTGTTCTATTATCAAAGATCCTGAAAAAAAAACCCCACATTTCCACAAAAATATTAACTCACTCAGTTTTTTAACATTGGTAATAATAAGAAATGTTTCTTGAGCACAAAACATATTAGAATGACTTCTAAAAGACTATGTGACAACGAAGACTGGAGTAATTGGCTGCTGAAAATTAATATTATACATAAACTATTAAATAGAAATTTTACAATGTAATAATGTTTCACAATATTACTCGTAAAAACTGTATTTTTTTATTTAATAAATCAGCAAATGCTGAGCATAAAAGATTTCTTTCAAAAAAAACTTACAAACCTCAACATTTTGAACAATAGGGAATATTATAAAAAACATTATATTATTTTTTCTTTCCTTTAATTATGTCATAAGAAAAGAAAAGTTGGTTCCGAGGTCAACAATCTGATACAAGAATTAATTTACTTTGTGACTTGATTTCATGTGAACTTTAAGCTTGTGTTTTTCCGAAGAGATTAGCCTGCTCATATGCACTATTCAAGCCTAGTATCACTGAGACACAATTTGGACCTTACCTCACATTCTTGAAGGACATAAACACAGACAATACACACAAACAAATGGCTGGAATTGAAGTATACGAGTATTTACTTTTCCAAGCTCATTGTGAGGCCTTGCATGCTGCGGGGGTGCAGGGAGAGGCGCTGAGACAACAGGCTCTTGTGGAAAGTGTTAAGGGTACTGTAATGTTCCTCTAGAGGCAGAGCTGGACCCATCCGCTCGATGTGGATCACTTGAATCCCTCCCAACAGGTGACTGATGCGCTCCTTCAGCCAGTCTGACTGCTGGAACATGCTTCTGTAACTCGGCAATCTTTCAAAGAGCTGAACAAACACACGGACAGACACAAACACATGCATCTTAGCACAAATGTTTGCAATCGTGTTTGTTTGTGTTGAGAATACGGTTAAGAATACCGTAAGACTGGTTTAATAAATAAGCTGTACCTTTGTCCATTGATGGTGGACATCCATTGTTCCTAACATAACATGCCCCGAGGCATTCATCCCTGATTGGTCAGTAAAAACGATTACGTGCCCTGTTTTGGAAAAGAAAGAAATTGGAGTAAGCATTTGTGCACACGGAACATTCATCTCATGAATCCTATTTTCATGGTTACCTCTCAGGATGTGCAGAGCCTCAGGGCTTTGTGTGGAGAGACGACCCAGGCTCTGCAGCTGACAGCATTTGTGCGCAACTCCCCATTTGCGCTGCCACCTACAGGACAGAGAACCACATGATCAAAGTTAACATTATTGACAACAGGATGCAAGAACTGAATACTCTGTCCAATAGTTTTTCACATGCCAACATAAGCAGACATACAGTACCATTCAAAAGTATGGGGCTGGTATTTGCATTTTACAGTAAAATGCCATAAAAATATTGTGAAATTTTCTGTTTTAATATATTATAATATGCAATGTTTTTCTGAGATGGCAAATCTGATTTTTCAGCAGCCATTACTGCAGTCTTCGGTGTCACATTATCCTTGAGCAATTCATTCTTGAGTCCTTGCTGAACAGAAGTCAAAATCTTACTGAACCCAAAAGTTGCTAGGATGATTTTAAATTGAAAACCTCATTGAAAGGTTAATGGGCCATTTTTGCTTGTCCAGTACATAGACTTTTTACATTTCTTTCCATAATAACATTGTTTTAAATCCTTTCTATAATACATTTAATTCAAGAAATTTCTACTAAATAACTCTTAAAAAGATTGATAAAAATCACATTTTTTTAACCCATCTGGTACCTAGCCTATGTGTACCATTTGTAATAGATGCAGTGTCACTAATTTTTTTCAATTTCACTTCCTGTTCACTTCATGAACAGCTTGAGGTTTAAGAAAATACAATATTTAATAAAAAATGGAAAAATGTATTTCACAAAAACAAACAAACAACACCCCATAAGATATCCTCTAAATAATTACTTAATGGCAAAAGTAAGATTTTGCAGACCATAAGAGCATATATTCGGAGTTAGAGCTGACCTGATATTCAACAAACCAAGTTTCTGAATCAGCTCTCTTTTCAGTCTTTTCAGCTCCTCACGCCGTGGAAGACTGGCATTCTGTTTCTTTGTGGCCTCCGGCTCATTGTTTCTCAGCCATAAACTGAATATAAAGACAAACAAAAAAAGCAAAACAATGTTTCAGATCGGACAATGAGTTAAATGAAACACTATATATCCTACAATCAATAAAGAATAGTGGCAATGAACTATGCCTGAAATAACACACCTTTGTTCATATATTATATATAGAATAGTCCTACATGTGTGTTCTATATCAGGTCTCCAAAATCCTTTCTAAAGATGTTACAAAGCACAAAGTTCCTCGTCTCAAATGGGTCAGGGAGTCCACCGCAGTCGGGTTAAGTTTTAGCCAATTCCAAGCCTCAGTATTTGCAGAGCTTTAATCTCAGGCCGCGAGGCCCACTGAAAGGTTTCTGTTGAGTCTGGGCTCATCCGTGGTTCAATGTACACATTTCTGCTTTTACTAAATGGCACAAAAACCACTGTGGAGTCATTAACCATAGTAAATACAAAGAATGGCTTGAGAACATTGTGTTCTGTAGAGCAGTGGTTCTCAAACTTTTTCAGCAGAAGGCCCCCTTGTGTAGTGGGAATCCGTTTGTGCCCCCCACCCCCCCCGCCCAAGAAAACGCATGACGCAAAATCCCCCACAATTAACTTATGTTAGATTGTACAAAAAACAAATTAATTTGTACAATGCCGGAACATAAATTATATTTGTAGCCTTATTTCCCTGATGTTGAATATACACAATTTGTTAAATTCTTAAATTTCATAAAATATAACAAATTGTTATAAAAATTGTCTGAAAAGTGCAACAAAAGTATTGAATACTGAACAGTAATTTATGATGTCCATAGTAGAAGATGAATACTGAAAAGTGAATTTACATGTACTTTGTAAAAAAGTGCATTAAACTTCTTACATTTTGATGTAGTATAATGACAGTGGCTCAACAGTTTGGTTTGCAATTTGAACAGCAATCTGATTTTTTTTCAACAATCTTTTTTTCTGCAAGAAACAAAAAAATGTCTACTCTACTTAAAAAGAAATAGTTTTACAATATAAAAGAAATATACAATATTATACAAGTTTTACAATATAAAAGAAATCATGCAATGCAGACACATCAATTTAATAACCACTGTACAAGTACACACAACCTGCCTTAGTGGGAAGGGTGAGACTGTCTTTCTTTGCAGAGCTTATCAATTCTGGGTGTTATTGGGGACAGGCAAACTCTCAAGTCATCTTCCACATTAAGCCGTGCCCTGTATTTTGTCTTTATTGCCATCATGGCTGAGAAAGGTCGTGACTGAAATGTTCATTC
Source organism: Sinocyclocheilus anophthalmus (assembly GCA_018155175.1). NCBI lineage: Eukaryota > Metazoa > Chordata > Actinopteri > Cypriniformes > Cyprinidae > Sinocyclocheilus > Sinocyclocheilus anophthalmus. Next base: position 366,758 of record JADLZN010001114.1, on the reverse strand, counting down.
AGTGAGGTGAGGTGACTGGTAATGGTGTTGAGCGTGAAGTCCACTCTCATGCAGTTTGTATCCAAAAATTCAGATAGATTTGTAAACATGTCAGTGATGCCTTTTCGTAGTTTATGTACCCACAGGTCAATTTTTCTCCTGAATGCATTTTATTTTGTCACTTGCCTCCAATATTGTGGAATAACATCCCTGAAGGGACAGATTCAGTCCATTGAGACTACTGAAAATGTCTGCAAGGTAGGCCAGTTTTGCCATCCACTGTTTTTTTTTTGGATTTAAGCTTGTTCGCGGCCTCCTCCCCGACCATCACTCCGCACATATCCACTGCTGCTGGAAGTATTAATTCCTCCCCGATCGTGTGAGGCTTTTTACATTTGGCTATTCGCAGGGCTGCAAGATACGATGCTTGCTGTGCTTTCTCAGGTATTGTCGTGATGTTAGTCAGTCGTACCTTTTGCTTGATGTATTCTTCTTTCTTTCTCTGGAAAAAAGCCTTACTTTTATTCGCATGCTCCGGATGAATTGTTGTGAAATGTCTGTTGAGTTTATATGGTTTCAGCGCTTCAACGGATAAAATCTTCAAGCACAACGTGCACTGTGGTCTGCCCTATCTTTCCATCCCGCCCTATTTGCTTCCGTCGTTCCCAATTTTAACGCCTTTTCCGTTTTTTTCCCTCTCGGCTCTTCTGTATTCCCCTTTCTCCCTTGCTCGCCTGCTCCTCTCTCTACAGCGTATCCTTTTACTGCGTCTTTGCCTTTCTCCGCGTGTTCTGGCTCCGTTCGTGCCTCTTCCTTCCCTCGCGTTTCCTTATGGGCGCCTGTGTATCCTTTGCTCTTCTTTTTCTCCTTCTTTTTCCCCTCCCTCTCGTTTTCCTCTCTTGCCCCTCCTGCCTTCCTCCCTGTCCCCTCTTTTTCCTTTTTCTCTTCTTCTCTCCTTCTCTGCGGCCCCCCTCCTCCGCCCCTCTGTGGCCCCCTTTTAGCACCCCTTCTGTCGCGACGACCCGCTCCTTGTCGCCCCCCCCACACGGTTGCTGTTGTGCCCCTAACCCACCGCCAGCTGGGCTCTTTCTGGCTGCTGGTGTCTCAACAGTCCTACAAAATTTCAAGTTGAATATTAACCAAACTTTTGTGCAGCTGCTGGAGACCTCGTCTAGCATTAAGATAGTCTAACACATTAAGCAGTGGTGTTCATATGGGTTACATGAGTTTGAAAAAAAAAAAAGAAGATTAATGTGAAATGGTGGTCTCTCTCTCTCAGTACCTTAGTGTGGGCTCGACTCTTCTGGCTTGTTCTAACTCCTGCTCTGGGTCCCTGAATCCTGTGAAAGTGTAATATGTCTTGTCCCATTTGATGGGACAATAGAAAGCTATTCCAGGCTGTTGTGTCGAGCTCTTCTCGGTCTCAGCCTTGAGCACATCTTGCATATGTTCAACCGAGAGGCTACAGGAGCTCAGAACATCCAACACTGTGCTCAGAACATCCTTAGACTGCAGGGTGAAGGTCACCGGACGGAATCCTGGGAAATGTAGGGTTATCCCATTAAAAGCATGCATTGAAAAACAGAATAAAGATTATGGTTTCAAGTTTAAAAAAATAGGTAAGATTAAAATATTCATTCAATACATTTTAAAATCCATATTTATTCCAAAGCTGAATTTTCAGCAACCATTACTCAAGTCTTTAGTGTCCCACGATCCTTTAGAAATCATTAGAATATACTAATTTAAATGTTAGAAAAATCTCTTTTATTATCAATCTTGAGAACTTGTGGATATTTTAGGAAGTAATCATTTAATTAAAATAGAAATCGTTTGTAACATCATAAACATTTAGTCACATTCGATCAATTGAATGCATCCTTGATTTAAAAAAATAAAAAAATACTGGCGAAATGAGATAAAAATAAAAGACTTTTGTTCAGGGAAAAAACAATAACAATGGTACAACTATTATAAAAGTTACTGCATGACTTTAGGTGACCTGGAATATAGTGCATGAGTCAGATGGTCTAGTTTTATTCATTAATTTAGTAGTGGTAGTAGTAGTATTATAACTATTATTATTATTATGAGTAAAAATCACAGTGTTAATCGGAGGTGAACTGGTGTTACCTGAGGCTAGCAGACTACCACTGGAGTCTGCTTTTTCTTTTGTGTCCCTGACATAAAAAGTGAGGTTTGCAGGTTTGGGGGATCTTGCCCCAGGCTTCTGAAGATTTTCCAGATAACCATTTAGCCTTTTGAGGGAGTTTTCATTTACTTCCTACAACAGAGAAAACAAAACAAATCCAAACAATCTAAAACACTCACACCTGCTCTGCAGACGGAAAAGGCATATATCAAATATTATTATCATACATTGCCATTATGTAGTTTATGTATATAATAAAAATTCTATTCAGGGCTTATAATTATGATGATAACTATTTAATTATTATTACTCTCTCTCTTGGATGCCGGCCAAAGAAATCAGGGTGTACTGCAAAGTAAAAGGGCCGCAGGGCATTAATGGCATCCGCTCCTGAGAGATTCCTCATCTGAACGATACGAGCAGAAACACATCTACCACCAAGCCTGTAAGAATGAGGATGATATTGATTAGATAAAGATTTTCAACAAAATCTCCTTTGCAGCTGTCTATAACGACTATAATGTGATAGAGTTTCCATTTTTTATGGGTTTTTGTTGGGTAAAACTTACCTAACATAACGCAGGAAGGTGGTCACATACATCACGTTAGTTCCTTCTGGTAAGAGAAATCAAGGCACATGAGAAAAGAAAAGCATGACAGACTTCAGCCTCTTCACTAGTCAAATCTAGGACAATATATATATATATATATAATATAATAGTATACACCGATCAGACATAACATTTATGACCACCTTCCTAATTTTGACCCTGACCCGTCGAGGCATGGACTCCACTAGACCCCCGAAGGTGTGCTGTGGTATCTGGCACCAAGATGTTAGCAGCAGATCCTTTAAGTCCTGTAAGTTGCGCAGTGGGGCCTCCATAGATCTGACTTATTTGTTCAGCACATCCCACAGATGCTCGATTGGATTGAGATCTGGGAAATTTGGAGGCCAAGTCAACTCCTCAAACTCGTTGTTGTGCTCCTCAAACCATTCCTGAACCATTTTTGCTTTGTGGCAAAAGGCCACAGTGTGCAGAGGCCACAGCCACCAGAGAATACCGTTTCCATGAAAGGGTGTACATGGTCTGCAACAATGCTTAGGTAGGTAGTATGTGTCAAAGTAACATCCACATGGATGGCAGGACCCAAGGTTTCGCAGCAGAACATTGCCCAAAGCATCACACTGCCTCCGCTGGCTTGTCTTCCTCCCATAGTGCATTCTGGTGTCATGTGTTCCCCAGGTAAGCGACGCACATGCTCCCAGCCATCCATCCAGACCAGGCCACCTTCTTCCATTGCTCCGTGGTCCAGTTCTGATGCTCACGTGCCCACTGTTGCCGTTTTCGGTGGTGGACAGGGGTCAGCATGGGCACCCTGACTGGTCTGTGCAGCCCCATACGCAACAAACTGCGATGCACTGTGTATTCTGACACCTTTCCGTCAGAACCAGCATTAACTTATTGAGTAGTTTGAGCTACAGTAGCTCGTCTGTTGGATCGGACCACACGGGCCAGCCTTCCCTCCCCACGTGCATCAATGAGCCTTGACTGCCCTTGACCCTGTTGCCGGTTCACCACTGTTCCTTCCTTGGATCACTTTTGATAGATACTGACCACTGCAGACCGGGAACACCTCACAAGAGCTGCAGTTTTGAAGATGCTCGACCCAGTCGTCTAGACATCACAATTTTAGCCCTTGGGGGGGGGGGGGGGGTTGTTCAAACTCGCTCAAATCCTTATGCTGCCCATTTTTTCTGCTTCTAACAATCAGCTTCAGGACAAAAATGGTTCCACATTGTTTCCTAATATATCCCCACCACTAACGGTGCCGTGATGAAAATAATCAGTGTTATTCCCTACCTGTCAGCGTTCTAGGTATTCCTGATCGATGTTTGTGTGGTGTGTGTATAATCTATCTATATATATATAATCTATCTTATAGATCTATATATATATATTCTATACTAACCTGGTCCCAAGTTTGGGATAAAACATTTTTTTTTTTTTTTTAAGAATTCTCTTCTGCTCATCAAGTCTGCATTTATTTGATCAAAATACAGAAACATTGTATATGAGAATTATTAATGTAAAATAATGTTTTTCTATTTTAATATATATTAAAATGTAATTTTTTCCTGTGATGGTAAAGCTGAATTTTTCAGCATCATTACTCCAGTCTTTCAGTGTCACATGCCATCCTTCAGAAATCCTTCTAATAGCTGATTTATCAGTGCTGGAAACTGTTGTGCTGCTTAATAGTTTTTTGGAAACCTGTGATAACTTTTTTTTCAGGATTCTTTGATAAATAAAAGTTTTAAAGAAGAGCATTTATTTAAATATAAATCTTTTCTAACAATATACACTACAGTTCAAAATTTTGGGGTCAGTAAATTTTTATTCTTTCTTTTTTTTGAAAGAAATTAAAACTGTTATTCAGCAAGGATGTGTAAATTTGTTAAGAAGTGATAGCAAAGATTTATATTGTTAGAAAAGATTTCTATTTTGTATAAATGCTGTTCTTTTTAAGTTTTTTATTCATCAACGAATCCTGAAAAAAGTATCGCAGTTTTCAAAAAAATATTTAGCAGCACACCTGTTGCCAAAAGTTAATTATTTTATTGACATTGATAATTCTAATAATAAATCAGCTTATTAGAATGATTTGTGAAGGATCATTTGACACTGACGACTGGAGTAATGGCTGAAGAAATTCAGCTTTGCATCACAGAACAAGTAGATTTAAGTATATAAATCGAAACCTTAATTAAATTGTAATAATATTTCATAATATTATTGTTTTTCTGTATTTTTGATCAAATAAATGCAGCCTGATGACAGACAGACTTCTTAAGAACATACAGTCTTACGATCCAACTTTTGACCGGTAGTTATACACACACAACACACACACATACATATAATATAAATATATTATATTATATATAATTACTACATATACAGTGGGTACGGAAAGTCTTCAGACCCCCTTAAATTTTTCACTCATGTTATATTGCAGCCATTTGCTAAAATCATGTTAATTTTAATTTTGTTTTTTTTCCTCTTTATTGTACACACAGCACCCCATATTGACAGAAAAAACACAGATTGGTGACATTTTTGCAGATTTATTAAAAAAGAAAAACTGAAAATATCACATGGTCCTAAGTATTTCAGACCCTTTGCTGTGACACTCATATATTTAACTCATATAGGTGCTGTCCATTTCTTCTGATCATCCTTGAGATGGTTCTATCCTTCATTTGAGTCCAGCTGTGTTTGTTTATACTGATTGGACTTGATTAGGAAGGCCACACACCTGTCTATATAAGACCTTACAGCTCACAGTGCTGTCAGAGCAAATGAGAATCATGAGGTCAAAGAACTGCCTGAAGAGCTCAGAGACAGAATTGTGGCAATGCACAGATCTGGCCAAGGTTACAAAAAAAATTCTGCTGCACTTAAGTTTCCTAAGAGCACAATGGCCTCCATAATCCTTAAATGGAAGACATTTGGGATGACCAGAACCCTTCCTAGAGCTGGCTGTCTGGCCAAACTGAGCTATCGGGGGCGAAGAGCCTTGGTGAGAGAGGAAAAGAAGAACACAAAGATCACTGTGGCTGAGCTCCAGAAATGCAGTCGGGAGATGAGAGAAAGTTGTAGAAAGTCCCCATCACTGCAGCCCTCGTCCAGTCGGGGCTTTATGGCAGAGTGGACCGATGGAAGCCTCTCCTCAGTGCAAGCCACATGAAAGCCCGCATGGAGTTTGCTAAAAAAACACCTGAAGGATTCCAAGATGGTGAGAAATAAGATTATTTGGTCTGATGAGGCCAAGATAGAACTTTTTTGCCTTAATTCTAAGCGGTATGTGTGGAGAAAACCATGCACTGCTCATCACCTGTCCAATACAGTCCCAACAGTGAAGCATGGTGGTGTCAGCATGATGCTGTGGGGGTGTTTTTCAGGTGCAGGGACAGGGCGACTGGTTGCAATTGAGGGAAAGATTAATGCGGCCAAGTACAGGGATATCCTTGACGAAAACCTTCTCCAGAGTGCTCAGGAACTCAGACTGGGCCGAAGGTTTACCTTCAACAAGACAATGACCCTACGCACACAGCTAAAATAACGAAGGAGTGCTTCACAACAACTCTGTGACTGTTCTTGAATGGCCCCAGCCAGAGCCCTGACTTAAACCCAAGTGAGCATCTCTGGAGAGACCTCAAATGGCTGTCCCCCAACGTTTACCATCCAACCTGACAGAACTGGAGAGGATCTGCAAGGAGGAATGGCAGAGGATCCCCAAATCCAGGTGTGAAAAACTTTTTGCATATTTCCCAAAAAGACTCATGACTGTATCAGATCAAAAGGGTGCTTCTACTAAATAATGAGCAAAAGGGTCTGAATACTTAGGACCATTTGATATTTCAGTTTTTCTTTTTTGAATAAATCTGCAAAAATGTCAAAAATTCTGTGTTTTTCTGTCAACATGGGTGCTGTGTTACATTAATGATAAAAAAAAAATAACTTAAAAGAGTTTAGCAAATGGCTGCAATATAACAAAGAGTGAAAAATTTAAGGGGGTCTGAATACTTTCCGAACCCACTGTATAAATATGCGTGTGTGAGTGAAAGCATCTACTACTCTAATCTTCATTGTCTGGTGTTCAAGAAACATTTCTTATTATACACTGAATCCAGTTGTGCTGTGTAAAATGTTTGTGGAAATGTTTTTTTTTTTCAGGATTTTTTTGTGAATATACAGTTTAAAAAAAAATATGAAATACAATTTTTGTAACAATGTATTTTGATCAATTTAAGGCATCCTTGCTGAATAATAGTATCAATTTCTTTCCAAAAATGAATGAATCAATCAATGTATCTATCTTACAGATCATAAACTGTCACTAATATATAGTTAGTAATACATTGTGTTATTATGGTAATTACACAATGAAAACATTTTAAACACCCTTTGCCTTGATAAAAACTGTGCTTTGGTGTAAATGACATTGCTGAGGTTCACAAATAAGAGTTTTTCGGAATAAATGGAATGCCAGAAATTTAAACGTTCTTATTCATAAAAATCCCAACAACCCATACTCTATGAGATCAACTATACCTCCTTTCATGTATGCACGGAATAACTTTTATTTTATTTAACGTTTTAGTCACAGAACCCCCAAATAAAAGTGCTACTACGTGCAACTAATTAGCTTCATGTAAATATAACAGGATATATGGCTGAACAAGAAAAAAAAAAATAAAAAAAACCTTGACTGGACTTGAGCAGAGAGACTGTTAATTCAGCTCAGGTGCAAGCAGGGGTCATAGTGTGTGGTCTCGACCTACATACTGTTAATAGTAATCATAAATCTCGCTTATGTTGACACAAATCAAGCGAGAAAAACAAACAAAAAGAAATATTTCCACCCAAAACAAAATGCTATACATTAGATTTTAGAGCCATTCGATTTAATCAGCATTCCATACACTCAACACATAAACACTGTAAACAAGGGCAAGCACAAACAATTGGCGCTCTTAAAATAAAAACAACAGTCCCAGACCTAATCGGCCACACACAAAAATTATGTCAGCATGAGATAAAAATGTCCAAAACACTATAAAATTATTTACCTGTGATTTTGCAGTCTTACATGTTCGCTGTTGTTAAAACTGAACCTGAAGTCATATACTCCACTCTGGCCTAATCCTCCAGGCAAGAGTAATCAACTGCCTATCTCCCTATCTTTAGAAAACAGGCGCAGCTAGCGGGACTTGAATCAGGCAGAACTAATCGTCTACCCATCTTTGTCGGTTTTGTTACAGGTTCAGTTTTAACAACAGCGAACATGTAAGACTGCAAAATCACAGGTAAATAATTTTATTTTAATAATCTCATGCTGACATAATTTTTGTGTGTGGCCGATTAGGTCTGGGACTGTTGTTTTTATTTTAAGAGCGCCAATTGTTTGTGCTTGCCCTTGTTTACAGTGTTTATGTGTTGAGTGTATGGAATGCTGATTAAATCGAATGGCTCTAAAATCTAATGTATAGCATTTTGTTTTGGGTGGAAATATTTCTTGTTGTTTGTTTTTCTCGCTTGATTGTGTACGTTACTGGAGCCCACGTGTACACTGTTTATGTATGTATGTTTTTTATTCATTTATTTATTTTTTAGTGAAAGATGGTAGTTTTTAAATACGTGTGTGTGGGTTATAGTTTTCATTTACTGACTTATGAGATTAATATATTATCTACTGCAGTATTATTTGATTTTTGCACCACCGTCTGCACAGATGAGGTCCTTTAGAAATCATTCTAATATGCTGATTTGGTGCTCAAGAAACCTTTCTTATTATTATGAGTATTGAAAATGTTTTTGTGCTGCTTGATGTACTGTGAACACCGCACTAAAGTGTCTTTTTTCAAGCTTCTTTGATGAACAGAAAGTTTGAAGAATAGCGTTTACTTGAAATAGAAATCTCCTGTGACATTATAAATGTCTTATTGTTTTTGTTTTTTTACCGTTTTGTATTGTAGATCCTTAATTTCTTAAGAAAAGAAAAGAAAGACAAAATGATACAAACTCTTGAATGTTAGTGAGTAGGGTTGATTGTTATTGCTGCTTTTAATTTTACATTTATATTTAAAACATACTGTTGAACTTTTTAATGTTATATATCAATACATGTATTATTTATGACTAAAATAATATTATACTTATACTTCAACAAGGAGCCCCAATTTGTGTCAAGTCATCTTAAATACAGTTTCTGGCAGAAACTTTCTGTTGTAACACATTGCAACGTGCCAATAACAGGAATACATATTGGGAACACTGTAAACCTGTGAGATGTAAGTGGAATAATGCTGATACCTTCAAAGGCGCTAGCCGTTGGCGTGCTGCAGGCAGACATGTCATGCGCCTGAGTTGCCAGACATCTCGACTGCTTCAGGGTCAGAACAGATCTGGTCACTCTTGAATGACCAGAGCAGGACTCACAAATCAGATTGTAGAGATCTTTGATATGGCACTGCTGCCAAAACATTGAGCAGAGACAATGGCGGCATCAGCGACAGACATGCTGCTGTCCTTTGTGTAAAGAACTGTGCTGGGCCTGTCAGCAGTGGAATCAGCTGCTGTTGGAAAAGAGGAGAGTGTGTTGATGTCTGTGAAACCTCTGGGAAACCATAGTGACACACTGTTAGTCAGACTAGATCACTAGGACTAGACATTTCATTGTGTTTTGAGGTTAAGATGGCCTGCATCCACTAGAGGGAGCAAGTACTACTTTCTCTGAATTTACCAAAATGTATTTATTGAATAATGCCACTTAGATGTAGAATTTGGTATTTATTGCTACTATGATGATGATGATGATATAATGAATAATAGGATAATAATAATACTAACGTTGAAAAAATAAATAAATAGATGTAAAAAAGAAACGAAGCTAATTGGACTTCATTATTAACTTCATTTTTATTTGTTCACTTGAAGTTTGTGTTCAACTGACTTTAAAGTCTTTTATGGAATTTCTTTATATAATTAGTATTAAATAAAAACAGGTAACACTTTAATTTAGGGACCACTTCTCACTATTAACTAGTTGCTTATTAGTGTGAATATTACTAGCATAAATTTAACAACTATCAATATTAAATAGTGAGAATTGTTCCCCAAACTAAAGTGTGACCAAATAAATAGATTAAATGTATCTCTTTGATACGGTGGCCGAGAAGTGCAAAACAAATCACAATTCTGAAAACAAAATAACAAATTACAAAAAACATTATAACAAGTCAGAAAACACAACAACAATTCAGAAAGCACAACAACAATTTAGAACCACAACGACAATTCAGACAAACTGGAAGAGGTAGGTATAGTTTGAGACAACGCCATTGGTTACTCAACGCTGACTGGACGAGACATCTGTTTATCAACGTATACAGGAACAACCAGCCGAAGAACAGCAGAGTCGTGGTAGAAAGTTCGGAGATGGCATTAAAGTAGCTCAGTTTAAATGTATTGTATGAATTGCCCTTACTATGGAATAAACAGTACAGAGTGTATATTTAGATTTTGTTAAAAGCAGCTGTGAAACATCAGCTTCAGTTGCGCAGATGGATAAATGCGTGTTGTTGACTTTTTGACGCGATCGACCCGGGTTCGTTCCCGCCTTTTGCCGAACTTTTTTTTTCTCCCTTTTCAAATCTCGTATCACATCGTAAAGGCATTGCATTTTCAATAAAAATTAAGGAAAAAAATCAAAAAGTTGAAAATAAAGTACCGGGTAGGTGTAGGGAGGGCTTTATTTTACCAATAAGGTGGCATCCATTTAATAAATAAAATGATAATTTACACTCAATACGCTATTACTGCATACTGTTTTATAATGTACCATAATACTGAGGTGCAGATAATTACCACTATTTGCAACAGAGAAAAACTGGTGGTACATATAGAAATCCTCTGCTAATTTTAAACATAGTGGGACACTATTAGGTGTGTACAACATTGCACACCTTGGATAACGCTAAGTGGTACGTGCAATATCTCGCGAAAAGAGTCAATCTGCTAGATTGAGTCGACATATCACTTAGTCTCCTAAATATAGAAACTTAGCCAGTGCCTATTTACGCGGATATGTGAAAAAGGTAGGGAGGAAAAAAAAGTTCTGCAAAAGGCGGGATCGAACCCGGGTCATCGCGTCAAAAATACCACAACCCCATTGTAGCATCGTGTAATCCTAAGGAAACTGATGTCTACAGCCCGCTTTTTAACTAAATGTAGGAGACACGCACCGTCTTGTTTTATCCCTAGAAGGCATTCATCAGATACATATTAAAGCTGTACTAGCTTAATAAATACCATCTCCGCCTTTCGGTACGCACGACTCTGCTAAAGATATCTTGGCGGGCTGGTTTCTTCCCGTGTTACCTCTAGTACCTACCTCATTTCGGCGTATTTGGTCTGGTCTTTGTCGGGGTTGTGTTTTTCTGAACTGTGAGGGGGGAATCACGAATAGGGGGTGTGGGTTTGTGTCGGATGTGTGTGGGCGATAAAGGAAAAGTGGGGTGACAAGAATGTATAGAAATGTACAATGGTGAAACAATGAAAGAGGAGGGGAAAAAAAATTGTGGGGGGGGGGGGGGATAGGGAGTGTATAGATGGGGTGATATAGGTACTGGCAAAAATTGAGTGGTTGGGAAGTGAATTGGGGAAAAAAGGGTGTCTGAGAATAATCTTAGTAGATAGGTTTATTTCTCGCGTGCATTTGCGTTTGTAATTTGTTATTTTGTTTTCAGATTTGTGTTTTGTTTTGCACTTCTCGGCCACCGTACTTTTATCCTCATTTTAATAAAGAAATCCACAGTCATTTTATTAACTTTTATTTGTATTATTATACAAGTTAAGTTCCGATATACATCTGCTGCTTAAAATAAGGATGTTTCAGAAATCATATGACAAGACATTAGAGTTTACCTTGGCTGCTAAACAAATATTCAAGTGCAATTCTAGCCTCACAATGATATTCATTTTATGTCATTAATATCAGTACTCACTGGAATTTAATTCACTGTGCTTATCTGTCTGATATGAGAAGTTAATCTACTGACATGACCACTGAATTACTATAAAACACGCAGCCACAATAATACACTAAAATCTCAGTAAGTACAGAGCAGAGAATATACAGCAACTCTACTACATCTTCAGCTGTCATCAGCGGACGCAGGATCATTTTTATGACATATGGTGGGAAAGCTGTATCCTCTCACTCGGTCAGTTGACAGGTTCATGTGCAAGTGTGTGAATGAGGTGAGACCCTGGTGTTGTGAAGAAGCCGTACCCTTTCACCACGGCGGCCTGATTCACAACACCAGCTGCCCTGCCCCATCATAGAGGTCTGAACACATCATTCATCACCGTCCTCCTCTGTGCGGGTCCACCTGTCAATCAAAAAAATGCATCACATATGCACCCTGGACTGATAATAGAAAATTGTACAACATCATATTTAGATAAAATTATATTTTCTGTGTATATGTGGGCTTTTTAAAAATACTGTAGGACACATGTATAAAGAAATACACTCATAAATGTTGTTGATTTAGAATTTTTTTCTCCTGCAGGACGAACAAAACCAATTTCAAAATAATGTAGATTAACTGTTATTAAAATACTAAAAATATTTAATATAAGTTCTACATTTTGTATTAAATTAATATTCTACAATAAATATTCCTGAAATAATAGCAATGAAAGCATTATATTAAAACAAAAGAAAATAGTTTTAAATCTATTGTGCACCTTTTTTTTTTGGTCAAATTAATTAATAGCCACATAATAATTAACAATACAGCTTTCAGTATGTTTCTGTAAGTTGAAGAAGCTGTTAATATACCACCACATGCAACATAAAAAAATGACCTCACATTACAAAGCACTCTGCGTGACCCGCAGAACAAAAGGCGCAATTACTGCGTCACCAACCCTAGGGAAATGTACTTCCTGATAATTCCCTCCAATTACAGGGAAGCCTCCAGTTAAGGTCTTATAGGGGTGCGCTTCCTGTTTCTGATTTCAGTTCAAAGGCTTATGCAGGGTTGCCAGGTTTTCACCACAAACCTGGCCCCGCCCAAAATGCAATACTCACACAAAAACTACCTCAAAACTGGCCCAATGGTGTTTTGAGTGGGGGACAATAATGGGATTTTTTTGGCGAGGTTCCCTTGGTAAAGATCTCGCATTGCAGGGGCTAAATATCACGTTATTGGGTCATGTTTGAAATGTACTTTAAAAGTAATGCATTACAATATCGAGTTACTCCATAAAATTATTTAAATACAGGAGGGATATATGTGTTGTTTAACATTTAATTATTGCAGGTTCGCGTCATATTCTGAGTTGCATTTTTTTTATTCATTTTGAGGAATACTGAATCTGTTTTTTTTTTGTGCGTGAGATGAATTAATGCATATTCATATTTATTTTAGATCAACAGTAACATCTCCTGATTTCTCTCAACATGGGGACAGGAGTGATAAGCTGTCAATCAATAAATTGGAAAAAAAAGTAACTTGCGTTACTTATTTGAAAATGTAACTTGCTACTACATTAGTAAAAGTAATGCGTTACTTTACTAGTTACTTGAAAAAAGTAATCTGATAACGTAACTCGTGTTACTTGTAATGCATTACCCCCAACACTGATTGGGGTCGCCTCAACCCGCGGCAACAGTGTTAAAGTAGCCCAACTTGGCAACACTGGGCTTAAGTGAGTTGAACTAATGCAATGTTTTTTGTTTTTTTTCTGTAGAAGAAAATGGCTATTTCCTGTGACTCCATTATTTGGCTATTCTACTATCCCATCTCTATCCACTGCAGGTTAATCCATGTTAATTCCTGCACAGATGAACATGTCACAGAGCACATATAATATCCAGGCAATACGTTCCCCCTTCTAATCCTGTTTCATCAGCTCGCGTGCCCTTTATGGTCAATCTAATTGCGACAAAGCCCACATAAGGGCTTCTGAGCCAAGAACTTCTTTAAGGTTTCAATTAAAGACCGTGAGAGGCAGAAGATTTTTGGATGTCTGCCAGTGTCCTTCAAACACAGACTGACATAGCGCAGAGTCAAAAAAAGAATAAAACAAGGCATGTGTGTAAGGAAAATACATAGAAACTGTATGGAACTGTAAAAGCATGAGTGTGTGTGTTTTACAAAGAGACATGTGACCCGTCTTTGAGACAAGCAGAAATAATCATGCCCTCTCTCTACTTGATGCCATGCAGAGGATTTTAATTAATACCCTTTTTGAAGTGCACTGAGTTTAATTTTCAAATTGACCTCAATGATTTGTGTGCATTTAATATTAAGTCTGTGCAGCTCTCACCTCAACAGTGTCACTGTGCTAGTGACAGATTTTAATCTTTTGAAAATGAAGGGAATCAGATGGACAGCTCCAAACTAATACATCAAACACAATGTGAGGCTTATTGTAAGGTTCAAGTTAACATTGGTTAATGCATTGACTAATATTACAATGGGCAGTACATTTGTATATTAATATGCCTAATTGAATCATTTAATAATCATTTTGTAATTATAATTAAAATAATATGGACATTATCTTTCAATAAGAATTTGTCTGACAATTTTTTTCTTTGAAAATGTTTATTTTTCTGTTCCTTTTTTATTATATTTAAAATAAATGTTAATTCTATTTGACTTTTTTTGGGGTAATGTAAATGAGAATAATAACTATTGAACCCCAAATCATCCTCATAGACACAACAGATCTGGTAATGGATCTTGTCTTGATATTGGAGAGTGAGTTATTTTTGCAGTGATGTGTGTGCTGCAGTGCTCTTGACGGACTGAGCTCTGGCCATTTCCTGCTGAAGCACCAGCTGTTCCTCTGACAGTCTGTCTGCTGCATCAGAACCAACTCATTTATCTCACACATCCCACACACAGCCCGCCGACAAAACCAAAATCAATGTCTCATCTCTATCTTTTGTTTGAAGTTTACAGTTATACATACAAATATACTGTATGTATTGCATCTTAGACTTACACTTAAAAATATAATAAAATAATGAATGCATGAAACTCTGAATAAAAACATTTAGACATTAACACATAACGCATATATATATATAGAGAGAGAGAGAGAGAGAGATGGTACAATGATGATGTCAGATGGTAATATCATGGTGTTTGATATATTCATTAATTCACATACTGTGATATTTACATGGGATTCAAGAAACTTCCTGGTATTATCACAGTACAGGTTAAAAAAATGGCATAAAACGTCATGATCAGTTTGGCTTATAAATACTGATTACGTCACATCAGATTTATCTACCTGATTTGTTGAAAGGCAGTCCCTTATGCCATTGAAGAACTTCCCAAGTTTTATGATTGTGAAATGAAAGTGTTTAAAAACGTCATGGTAAAAACATGTGGTTATTGAGGGTAAGTCCTTACTCTATACAGTGAAAAACTGTAATAGATCTAATTTCATGTATGTCTAAAGAAAAAAATACTGTTAACAGCTTTTGGAAGTAAGAAAGAACAAATCATTGTATGATTCACAGTGAAAACTGTAAATTGACATTCCCAGAATCTCTGTGTGACAGCTTACAGCTATTGATGGTTTTTCATTCAATTAAGTTAAATAAAGTTCCTTTTTAGTCGTACAGGATTTGTTGTTATATATGTTATATCTTTCGTTGTTAAGTGTTGTTTATCGCATTATTTTAGAGTCACGTGTGTTGCCAAGATAGTGTTTTGTAATTGAGTGTATGAAACAATGCACCTTCTATATATTATTATTATTATCGTGGAAAAACTGAACTTTCTTTAATCATGTGGCTTCCTCTTTACAAACATATTAAGGTAGAAAACAAAACAAAACAAAAGAACAACAAAAAAATGTTTTAAAGGGATAGTTCACCTAAAATGAAAAATTTGTCATTAATCACTTACCCCCATGTCGTTCCAAACCCGTAAAAGCTTCGTTCGTCTTCGGAACACAAACTAAAATATTTTTGATGAACGGAGCTTGTGACTGTCCCATTGTAATGCCAAGTACATTACACATGTACGAGGCCAGAAAGTATTACACTGACATCGTACAGAATATGTCCATGCTGCTCAGTGGTTCAACCGTAATGTTATGAAGCGTCGAGAATACTTTCTGTATGCGAAGAAAACAAAAATAACAACTTTATTCTACAATTCGTCTCCTCTGTGTCTCTCCTCATCACCATAGCGCAATTTTGGAGAATAACCACTGAACGCAAACTGCGTACGCTATTCTGTGTCAGCCACGACACAAGTATACGTTTTCTATTTGTATTTACGCTTGCGTGAACGCAAACAGCCATCCGGCAGCCGGCTGACACAGAATAGAGTATGCTGCTTGCGTTCAGCGGATATTCTCCCAAATGGCGCTACGGTGACGCAGAGAGACACAGAGGAGACAAATTATTGAATAAATTGTTTTTTTCTTCTCGTACAAAAAGTATTCTCGTCACTTCATAAAATTCAGATCAAACCACTGATGGCAGATGGACTATTCTGACAAAGTCTTATATACTTTTCTGGACCTTGACAGTGTAAATTACTTGGCAGTCAATAGGACAGTCACAAGCCTCCCAGTTTTCATCCAAAATATCTAAAATTGTTTTCCGAAGACGAACGAAGCTTTTACAGGTTTGGAACGACATGGGGTAAGTGATTAATGACAAAATTTTCATTTTGGGGTTGAGTATCCCTAGTAAATGTGATATAATTTTCCTACTTTCTTATGTCATTCTGGCCAGACCCGACTCTTAGACAGGAAACAATGGTACAGTTTGTCACAGCTTGATTGTTGACTTGCTAAACGCTGGCCTAAACATTAATGGCTCCTGGCTGTAATTAAAGCTCTTAAGGAAATAACCCTGAGCTGAGTTCTGTGGGGGCTGCTGCGGGGGATGAATTCCATGACACAATCCCAACCAGCCTTTGGCCTTCCCTCAAACTGGCAGCGTTCTTATAGACCATCCATTCCTTCTGAGCCTCTCCTGACAGTGCTAGGCTAGTCAGCAGAGCGCTAGCCCAACCCAGCTCCGGCCTCCAATGCTGGAACTTACTTAGCAGTTTCAACATTCTCAAGTCCAGCAGGAACCCTAACAGAAGGATCAATCAAACAATCACAGCAACGCAGAATCAGACACAGGCTGGACTGGTTAGCTGATGCTCTGCCAAAACAACAAACAACTGGATGAAAGATGCAAATACATATTTTTACGGCTTCAGATACACTCACGTAACACTTTATAATAACTTTCATTAATACATCATTAACAAGCATTATAGAATGCTTAATGTATCATTAGTTAATATATATTCAAATAGTTAGAAACGTGAGATAATGTGTTTGTTAATGTTTGCTAATACACTTATTGAACATTAGATAATGTTCAAACAAATCTTTATTTCATGCAAGTTAAAATGCTTACAAATGTCATTAAACTTTCAATTCCATACGATCAAGCACTTCTTGAAAATGCACAAATGATTTTAACAGATGTTATAAAATGATTAAAAGCTTGTGTTAATGCACAACACCTTTGCTGCTGTTGAGGTGTGATATGGGTAAGGTTAGGGACAGGTTTGGTGGTTTGGGTAGGTTTAAGGGCTTGTTAAAGGGTCAGTGTACAGGGGTCAATTTGATTATTATAAGGTAACACGGTTCAATCTGTTTATATTATACTGTTTATGAACAAGTATTTTCTTTTTAAAAATGGGTTGTTTTCCCCTGTTTATGTATAATTCAAGGAATAGCATCCTGTTTCATGATATACTGAAGAGTAGTATACTAACATGAGTGATGAGACAATAAAAACTTTTTTTTTGCACCAAAATTACAATCTGTTAGGTCTTTAGCAAGCATTTAGCTAAACTTAACCAGCCACCCTTTACACAAACCTTGTTACATTAGTTAAAAGTCCAATGCCCATTAAGATACTAAATGATTAGTATCGTTTATAAACATTTCCAGATTATGAATAGTTTCAATTTTAGATTGGGTACTGCAAAAACTTGAACAAATGATTAATTAATGATTAGTAAAGATGTGTGAATAGGGTCAATTCAGGTCTTTCAGGACACTTTTTTTTTCGCGTTGCCATTTAGATGACTGCCTCAAAATAAAAAGGTACTACATGATTATAAACCATTTATAACATTTGGGCAAATGATGAATAGTTTCCCTTTAGAACCACCTTAACAGAATATATTATCGTTGTTTTGTTACGATGTGTAAATAGATGACATCTATCACAACTACCCACCAACAAAGCGATAGATCGACATGAACTTGAAAGTTTACTTACATGTGTCAGCCTTGTTCAATTTACATTACATATTCCTATGTTAATCATTCTGTGTAATCTTTAGGTATAATGCCTCCCTCATTCATTCGTAAACATTAACAAGAACATTTACCTAATATGTCTAGAACTAATGTGGAAACTATATTGAATAACTATTCTGTTTAAGCACGTATAGAATGGTTGTTCATGATTATAATGATAAGTTATTCTAACAGTGTTACACACGTCTAAGTGCCACTCTGAGTATTATTCATTTCCGCCTTGTTTCTTCCTTTTTTAATCTACATGCAGAACAGGATACATACAAATAGCGCAGACACTATAATTGTATACGTCTCTGTAAAAAAAAATACAAAAAAAACCCAGTATGTGCGGCTTCGTGCGCACGACATGATACAACATATTTTAAATCAGACTTGCATTGTGCGTGTATGTCTGCTTGTGTTTTAATTCTTGGGTTTTTACCTTAAAAATGGTCCCCCCCATAAGACCACTATAAGCTCCTTGAGTAAAACCCATCTTTCAGGGACATCTTGGAAACAGCATCACTGACACAAAAAAAAAAAATAAAAATGGCCCACAAAAGTCAATTGAATAAAGACATTAAATATGCAGTTTTAGATATTTGTTAGCACTGTAATTAGTAATATTTGTTAATATATAATATAATATACAAAACATAGAAACTATGTATTCCGCTTTAGATAACTAAGTAATTGTGGTGTGGTGTGTGTGAATTTGATGGATTGCATTTTCAAACGGCCCCACACAACGCGTGCGGTTTTATACTCTTATCACATCTTCCGTATGCAGCTGCCAAAGGCAACCCATGAAAAAGTGAATTGGACCAAAGTATCAGTCCCTCTCCCCTATAACACTCTTGCAAAAGTGACTCTGGAAAGAAAAAAAAAAAAAAAAACCAAAGATGCCATTTTGCAAACTCAATGTGATTCATAATTTGGTGAATGTAATTTACTGCTAACCATAGTTCCATTTCCAACAGCTAATTCATCGCATTTCTGAGCGTCATGACATAATCAGCATGCTACCCATGTAAACTTTGGACCTGTTAACTTGTTAATGCCGTCGGTCAGTTAAAGCTGCCTGTACGCATATCGTTAATATCATCCTCAAGCCACAATATAAACATTCGGATTCTCACAACGGAGCTTCTATCAAAACTGTCTTTTACTATCAGTTCTATCACCCAGGTGAAATACTGTTCAATGTCATGATAAAAAGACTGAACTGTGAAAAATCGAATGCCTACAGTCGCAGAATCTGGTATTCTTGAATCTGCTTAATGCCCATGAAGGCAGTTTGCTCATACTGGAATAGTTGTGGACTGAGCCTTACTGGTCCTGAATCCTTGCTGGCACCTTAGCATTAACAGCTTCCATAACCACAAACACGCTACACATCACCAACCGCAAATGTGCTCTGATCGGCCATGTAAGTCCACTTGTCAGTAAATGCATGACTGCGTGAGGGTGCCCTTATATGGGTGCTGGTACAACATGCTGAAAGAGACAAATCCCTGTTTACCTTCTTCAAAAATGGTGTCCCCCCATTTTTGGAAGATAACATACACGACTTCTAAAATGCTTATTAATGATTCTAAAAATCTAAATCTAATATTCCATAATTTAAACAGAATTCAGAGATTAATTGTGCCAATCTGTTCGTTCTACGCTGCACTACCGTTTCTTCTACTACCATCTCTGTGGTTCCACTGCCGTATTCTCCCCAGACATAGCAGGGACGCCTCTAACACTAAAATGGGGCCGGCTATATCGGCCCTTTAATGCTGCTATTCAGAGTAAAGTAGTTAGCCATGCTAAATCTGTTTGACCGTGTATCTTGCTTTTGTACTAGTTTTGCTAATGGAAATACTAGCCTAGAATCATTGCCATTTCCAACCTATTATTCAAATTTAAATTCTCTCCAATGCATGCTGGAATGATTGAAGATAAATTCTTAAATAGATGTCTAACCGTAGGTTGTCTGTATCCAGACAGGTCTGAGAGTATGAGAGTGTTTGTGTGCTGGGCAGGCGTGGCCCTGCAGTCAGAAAGAGAGAGAGAGAGAGAGAGATGTTTGTTTGTGTGTAAGAGAGCAAGACAAAACAAAAAGAGAGAGTTTCCCTTTACATTGGACCTCTCGGCAGCACAACAAAGTCATAGAGGTAAGACAGCAGTCGCAGCACTCATAAATGCTTGGACTTTATTGGATTTAATATGAGAGAACTGCAAGAAAAGGAAAGAAAAGAAAAAACAAAAATGGAAAGTTATTGACAAATAAAGAAAAGAATACAAAATGAAAGGAAGCAAGCGAAAAAGAAAAGACAATGAAAGGAATGGTGGATTAAAACAACAAAAATTTAAAGACAGAACACAAAACAAAATAAAAAAAGAATGAATTTAAACAAAACAAAAATCAAAACAAAACAAAACACAGAGCATGAAACAAAACAAAAAAGAATTAAAACAAAAATCAAAACAAAACAAAGCAAAACACAACAAAACGCAAAGAACAAAACAAAAAATTATTAATTAAAACAAAACAAAAATCAAAATAAAACACAATACTAAATAATAATAAAAAAACAAAAGAAAAAACAAAAGAAAAGACAAATAATTTGTGCTCCAGTTCAACAGAAAAAAAATGTAATTGTTCGATGACATGACATGAATCTGAAAGGAGAGAGTTACTTTTCTTCAGTTAAACAGCACTTCTAAGCACATACAATACACTCTAAATACTGTACTGACCTACCATTCAGGTCGACCAGTTCACAAAAGCTTATGAAAAAAATTCAATAATAACTCCAGACCACAACTATTTATCTACTAACTCTATTAAATCCAAATGGGAAGACCACTGGTTACATTTAACAAGTGTGATCACATTTGTTTTATTTGAACTATGTGTTAAATAGAAAGCGGCAAAAAGAGAATACGTTTTTTTTTTTTTTTTGATTTTTTTAAATGCTGGGACTCCCTGCAATAAAAATATACCAAGTAATATAATTTACTTTCTGCATTAAACTATTAGGTAGATACCGAGATTTTCATGTTCTACCTTATGTCCTGCTAAACTGAGCAGACGGACGATGAGGACATTCACTGGAAATGCTTGAGAAAGTCCATTAAAGTCATCTTCTGCTAATTAGTCCCGCTATGATTATAGGCCTCACTGTAGAATCCACAAAATGCAAGTCATTCTGCAGCCCTTCCTGTCCCTTCCTCCCCCCCATCACAATCCTGCATAATCATCACCGCTATTAAAAAATCCATAACGACAAGAATCTGTTTGAGCTGCATGGTACAAGATAAAATCAGTCGTCTTGTCGAAGTAGAATTTGATTGACAGCAAACTGGAGACCCATTACTGTGGGCGGGTCAGAAGCTGCTCTAACATGATGTACAAGGCACACAACATTAACTGCATTATGTAATGATTAGCAGTTATGGCTAATGATGGCCAATAGGTTGCTAAATGATTCAAAAATAATGTTTCAATTTAGTGCCATTAAATATCTGGTCCAACAAAGCATTTGTTCAGAGCCCTTCAGTCGTTTGGTGTGAATATCGAAAACATGTACACATGATGAATGTGCATTTTGTGGTTTTGAAAGAAAAATGGTTTGAAATGGGAACATAAATGAAGTGCTTTATAGCAAATAGCAAACATGAAATAATGCAAAAGCCAACAGAAATCATAAAAACCGAAACAAAAGTAGGCAAGTAATATAAAGTAACAAATGACATTTTTCAGTTTTTAACAGCTGCTTTAAAATGATAGTTGAAATCATAAAATTATAGTTAAAGCCTTAGAATTATATTATTGCACGGTAATATATTTTTGAACAATCTAAGTTCTGCATGCTTGAAATCATTATTTCATAATATTTTGTATTTAAATTAAAGCACTACGTTTTATTGTAGAAGTATAACAACTTTTTTTCTATCCAAATTGAATCTAGAATTCAGAATTAACTGTGATTTTGCTTCTAAAAAAATACATTTTGAAGGTTTACCAATTCACAAATCGGAATTTGTTCTGGGCATGAATTTGATCAACATAATTTTTTTCAGAAATGATCAAGATTTTCATAGGATTTTTTTTTTTTTACCCAACAAAGTATAATGCACTAAAATAGATAAATAGCTGTAAAAATGTAAATAAACTAAAGTTCATATTTTAGATCGAGCTTATAATAGACGATTTGGCGCACTTTGCAAAAAGACAGATATGGAAGGGAACCTTTAGTCAGTCACAGGAAGCAAGAAGATTTAGCCGAAGCCTAAAAAGGCTGTGAATTTATTTGATTGATAATCTGATTACTGGTGAACACAAAAGAGAGAAGAGAGAACGAGGAAATAAAAGAAATGAAAGGCAGCCTGCATGCCGTCGGGGTTATATTTGCTGAAAAGATCTATTGGCATGCCAGCCCGGTGCTTTCACACTATTTAAAGACACACACACTCACACAGTATTCAAAAGACACACACAGTGACACAATGGGCACGCGACTACTCTTCTACCTGTCAGTCGAAACAAAGAGAGGAAAGGAAATACAACTGTGCTACACAACAGACACTGCTGCTGCAAAGCTGGGGCATCCAGCGGAAAGCATGACAAAGCAAAAAGAGGATCATTTATTCACAAGGAGTATTAACATAGAACATTTTCCATCTGCTATTTTATGAACACATTTATTAACTAGATTTACAATGAATGCATACTTTGAATTTACTATGTTTTCATGTAGCCAATTTTGCTCTAAATTAGTTTTGTCTTGTGCCTAAAACACTTCCGAAAAAACTGACTTACATCAAATGATTTTCTTTTTTAAAGCTAAAAAAATTGAACATTTAAAATTCTATTATGTAAATATTATGTTAGTATAATTTGATAACTATTAGTACTAATAACTTCACACCAATCACAATTATATAACATAATTTGAAAGTGCGTTGCAGTCAGAAATGATATGTTTTATTGAAAAACAAAAAAAGTTTCATAATTTATCTTGTTGAGATATATTGTAGCAGATTCTTATATATGAGTCTTCACATTCGTACAGTAAAAAGAGATTTTTTTTTCAGGCTGACACTGATCTCACACAACAATAAGCACAGTATGAGTTTTAGTGTCAGTTAATACATTTCCAGCTGCTGTTCATAAACATGAAAAACAAGAATATAATTTGTAATTTACATCTCGTGTTCATTGTTGCAGATGGGTTGACATCATGCAAGAAGAGCATTAAAATACGAACAAAATGAGATATGATTATTGCAATATACTTACACTTTAGAGGGTCCGCACGGTGTTGTGCAACATCATTCAGAAAGAGCCATTCTGACTGCTGCAAGAAAACACAGGACACATTACTATTGAAAAATTATTGTGGTTTTGGAGACTAAAATATCAAACAGACACCGAGAAATACTTTCAGCTTTGTCGACACAGTTCTACCGAATGTTAAAACAGCAAACAAATCAAAACTAATGTGTGGGAAAGCAAAGAAAAAGATCCTGTTAGAATTTCTCTCAGAGTGATTTAAAAAGTGATGAACTTTAATTAAAAAATTCAAGTGTTAGATTCTGATTCTAAAGGGAGATTCAGTTGACTGGTTCTAAATAGAAGGTTAAATTTGCATGAAATGATTTGGAAATGCAGTACAGGAATCCTGAACACCATTTCCAATCAAGCACACACTTATGAATACACACTTCCATACACATTCACACAAGCTGGGCATGTTCAAAAAGTAGTGAAAGTTCATTCAGGAATGTTTTTTTGACTAAAAGGCACATTTGGAGCACTTTTTTCCCACTGTGACAGAGTGAGAATGACAGAGAAGAGAAAAATACAACAGACAAAGAGTGAACGAGAAAGGTGGAGTAAGAGGACATCTACACGAACACACAAGCAAACAACCAGAAACGTAAGACAGTAGAAGAAGACAGCGGTGTACTTCTGGCTTCGTCCATGAGGGGGAGGGTCAACCGCAGCCAGACTCGTTTTTCAAAGTTAACAGTGTCATTAATCACCTGCCTCACACTCGGGCTGGATCTCAGATTTAAGCCATATGATTACACTCATTGATTGAGCGGAGGTTTTCTCCAGCTTCCTGCTCGCTGCTGTTCTGGCCCGATTGTTTATTAATTGACTAACCGATTCAAGGACAAAAGCTGACAAACTGGACCATGAATAATTCTCCCTTCACTTGGGACTGCTGGGATCACATGAATGAATTACACTCTTAAAAATAAAGGTGCTTCAAAAGGTTCTTCAAGCGATGCCATAGAAGAACCATTTTTGGTTCCACAAAGAACCATTCAGTCAAAGGTTCTTTAAAGAACCATCTATTTCTTACCTCTTTCGCCACAAAGAACCTTTTGTCAAACAGAAAGGTTCTTCAGATGTTAAAAGGTTCTTTATGGAACCATTTAGACAAAAAGGTTCTTCTATGGCATCTTGAAGCACCTTTATTTTTAAGTGTAGTCAGGCGAAGAAAATAATTACTCTCACCGACTTATGATTTGTGATTGTGTGACATCGGATGCAGCAATGAACATCTTATCATGACTGAATATGAAATATTGTTTTGTGTTTCTAGGGAAATCCCCTAAAATGTCCCTTTAAAGAGAGCATCACTTCTGTTTGTTAAATAAGTTAGAGCTAAAATAAAAAGTTACATATTTAGAAATGATTTTACTACATTTTGTTGTTGTTGTTGATTTAGTTAAATACATAAACAAAGAAACAAACAAACGTTTTTATAAAGCTGAACATTTGCACATTGCTTTTTAAATGGACCAGATCATTAGTATTGAGTATGTTTGGTTTTCAGATGTTTGTTAAAAAATCTAAAGATGACAGAAATAGAGCTTATGCATAATCTTTAGCTAACGTAAAAAGAAAAACATTCATAAACTGTAATGTTTTATTGTATTGCTGATTTTGTCAAATTAATAAATACACGTTGTTGTTGTTTATGAAGATGAACATTTGCACACCTTTTTTTTTTGTATATTTAGACAGAGTTTGACGTAGAGAAATATTTATGGACAATTATATGATTTATGCATAATCTTTGGCTATAAAAGTGTATAAATTATACTACAGTATTAGATTTTGCCAGCTAAATAAATTAATAAAATATGTTTTATGACGTTAAACATTTTTAAATAGTTTTTTTTTTTATTGTAGTATTTTTAGTGTTTTTTTGCTTTTGCATTTGTTAAAAAATCTAAAGATGACAGTGATATGACATATAATCTGTAGCTGACGTAAAAAAAATTAACTATTTATTAATAATTAATTAATTGATTAATTAATTACTTAACTAGCAATTGTTGATTGATTGATTGATTGATTGATTGACGGATTTGTATAAACAACCATTTTTTTTGTCTATATGTCTACATCTGATGGGAAAAGATTAAGATTAAGCAAAATAGCATTATCAAATATCTATATACATGTAGTTAATAATCCATATGTGACCCTGGACCACAAAACCAGTCATAAGGGTCAATTTTTCGAAATTGAGATGTATACATCATCTGAAAGCTGAATAAATAAGCTTTCCATTGATGTATGGTTTGTTAGGATATGACAATATTTGGCTGAGATACACAAATCTGGAATCTGAGGGTGCAAAAAAATCAAAATACTGAGAAAATCGCCTTTAAAGTTGTCCAAATGAAGTTCTTAGCAATGCATATTACTAATCAAAAATTAAGTTTTGATATATTTACGGTAGGAAATCTACAAAAGATCTTCATGGAACATGATCTTTACTTAATATCATAATGATTTTTGGCATAAATGAAAAATCAATAATTTTGACCCATACAATGTTTTTTTGGCTATTGATAAAAATATACCCCAGCGACTTAAGACTTAAGTTTTGTAATTCAGGGTCACATATGTTTTTAATATAGCTAAGCCTTTGCCGATCTTAGTATGTTGGGTTTATTTCTGGAATGCCATTGAATCAGGTGACGGCTGTAGGCACACACAGCATGGAACACACACAGCAGAGCTCAGCTCAGCCAAAGCGATCACACTCTCAGCAGCTCGACTCCCTAGCACAGCTGCTTTTCCTCTATGAGGCACACGCATGTTGATTATTTCACAGAAAGCCATTAGTGACTTTAAAAGATCTTTTGTGGTGTGGGCTACAGGCTGATAAATGGTTAAGTGTACAGTACATTAACCTTCTCTCTTTCAGATAATTGCTGGCTTCCTGCATGCTGATTCAATCTGTGAGGCTTCGGTTCATGCACTACAGGAAATGGTATTTCTTGAGCAGATATTGTTTTATAGAGTATAATTGTGTTGATTATGAAAATGACTGTTAACATAATTATTTTTAGGGCAAGGGTCTATGACTGATGATTTTGGCTAATGTTTTTGTCTTTTTTTATAGTAAAATTAATAAAATGAATGAATAAATGTGAAGCGAAATTAAACAAGAGTATTTTCATAATTACAATTAATTCCATCACACTGATGATTTTAATTGAGATCTTCAGAGATATTTCTCCAACAGAGTCAAGAAACACTTACAGCTCGCTGGAAGCTGATAAAAGAATATCTGTCCACAACCTTTTAAAATTAGGATGGGAAATTGGAGCAGCAAAAAAAGGGGACTTTAATTTTACAGAGTTATTTTGTCGCCCAGGGGCATGGACCAAATGAAATTGTGTAAAAATATAGTGTGCCATAAGGACTAGGCCATCACTGCCGCTACTGGGGCAACTTGTATCATTATCTAGATTAACATATCGCCCTACATAAAGAGTGACTGAGAGTGTAATATTGTTTAGAAGATAATTATTCATGTGTGCAGTTCAGTGAGGTGTGATGAATATAACCAAAGAAAGCGCAGAGGAGAGAAACAACTGAAGACAAACATGACACGTGTGTAAAGAGAGAACCGACAGAATGACTGTGATTACCATTTTACCCTGCTATTTGTATTTTCTCCCAGAGATCAGACTCTTCCCTCATCTGCCTCCCCTTCCAGAGCCCTCTACACTCTTAAAAATAAAGGTGCTTCAAACGGTTCTT
This sequence comes from Sinocyclocheilus anophthalmus, assembly GCA_018155175.1. Taxonomy (NCBI): domain Eukaryota; kingdom Metazoa; phylum Chordata; class Actinopteri; order Cypriniformes; family Cyprinidae; genus Sinocyclocheilus; species Sinocyclocheilus anophthalmus. The sequence continues at coordinate 339,628 of JADLZN010001114.1, read as the reverse complement.
CAAGCGATGCCATAGCAGAACCATTTTTGGTTCCACAAAGAACCATTCAGCCAAAGGTTCTTTAAAGAACCATCTCTTTCTTACCTTTTTATAATCTGAAGAACCTTCTTTCGCCACAAAGAACCTTTTGTGAAACAGAAAGGTTCTTGAGATGTTAAAGGTTATTTATGGAACCATTTAGACAAAAAGGTTCTTCTATGGCATCGTGAAGCACCTTTATTTTTAAGAGTGTACACTCAAGGGATTATTTTTCATTTCATATCTGCTGTTAAGTTATATTCTGCTCTGGCAGGACTCAAGTGAAGTCTGTCTCTGAAAGAGGGAATTAAGAAAATCTGAATGGATAAATTGTAAGAACATACATTTGAACGTGTGTGCGTGTGTGCGCGCACGCGTTTTTGTGATTTATGAGGACACAAAGGTATAACGGACATGGGTAAGTACATAGTATTACAACAATGTAAGGATGTAATGAGGAACATTTGAGTGTCACCAATATTCGAAAAGGCTTATAAAAAGCCTCAGATGAGTTGGAATGTCCCTACAATTCACAAAAACAAACCTGTGTGTGTGTGTGTGTGTGTTTGTACATGTGAAAGGCAGTGGCGGCTCGTCGGGGGAGGCAGAGCTTCCCCATACATTTGAGATGAAAATGGGAGGAGGACGATTTAATGTTAATAAAATTCATTTCAGTTCATGTCTCAGAATGTGTTAATTTCACAGTTGTAATACCATAACGTGAAAGCGCTACTTTTCTATCGCGAATGTGCCGAATCTGCTGATGTAATTACAACCGTTAGGTGATAGAGAAGGGGAGGGGGAGGCCAGGGGAGAGCTGAGCTCTCGTGCCTCCGTTGGTAAAAAAAAATTAGCCAATCACCATCAAGTGTTCACTTTCAGCGCTGAGGAGTGTTGAGAAAAGAAACCTCTTAGGGGAGGCTAGCCTCCCTTCTGATATCCACCAATCATCAAAGAGAAGTAAATTACGTGATATTAGTTTGAACGTCTGCCGCTGCGCTGATAATGTACCAAATACTTATGATGAGTAGCGATATTGGATATTTGATCTCCAACAGATTTACCAAGCTGTCATTCAAACAGTATATATACACATTTAGGAAAAACAGCCTAAGCTGGATATAGGCTACAGCAGTCGGCTTAATTAAATGGCGCAACAGGCAGCTCTCTTTTATCAAAGACTTTTAAGAAGGGTTGGATGTTTGCTTCAAGTGATAGGCCAGGTAAGTGAAATTATATTATCTTGCTGGATGTATGTCGTTTTCTTCACGTTTTCTGACTAAAAGCAACCAAAAAGCCATTTTAAAGTGGTTAAGCAAATAATAATAATAATAATCGGCAGGGATCCCAGACCAATATACTTAGTGTGCCTCCTCTATTTTAAAACCCACGAGCCGACACTGGTGAAATGATTAAAAGAAAAGAAAATGTATGATATCAGATTTTCACTTTTCTGGTGTCCATATGTAAAAATACTAAGGTGGCCATATTGGTTTCCCCAACAGTTATATATCATTTTATGTTTTTTCATCTGTCCCACAGGTTGATTTTTATTAAAACAAGTCCAAGTCGTTGTTGTTATTATTATTATTATTGATTTATTTATTATTGACTATTGATTTATTGATTTTTTTTCTTTGTTTTTGTTACTTGACTTCACATCAAAGCTGTCTTGAAAACATTTTACATTTATTTTTGCTACTTTTAGTCCCAGAGCTACAAAATTAAACTATGAAAACGATATCATAAAAGTGTTATCAAAAAAGAAATAAATGATCATAAACCAATTAAATATTTACAGTGTGAAAATGAACATCAATAATATCATTATTCCACCACAACTAACAAGTTTTTTTTTTTAAGTGAATATATTTCTTTATTAAGGACCCAGTGTCAGTGAAGTGCATATTTGAGATGAAATATACATATCCAATCACAATTGTATTTATTTATATTTATTTTCAAAGTCAAATTAAGTGTAATAATATGATTTTATGTTGTGTTTTTAAGATAGCTATGAAAATAGCTTTAGTAAGACAAAGGAGTCTGGCTTTTTATATATAAAAAAAAAGCATGTTATCAAATACAAAAAAATAATTTGAGACGTGATGAAAAATGCCATTGAAAAAAATGACAGAAGTCTTCTGTGATGTATATAAGGCCACTGTTGGACATTGTTAATGGACCAATTAATACTGACAGTGTGAAAAGTGAGTATCTAAATGTCCACAGGGCCAAAAGTGTTCATATTTGGAAAATAAATAAATAAACAAACAAACAAACAAACCTCATAATGAATCCATATTTTCCATATGTTCCTTATACTCCAGTTCCTGCAGTCAGAATTCATGGAAAAGAAGCATCTGTTATCCTCAAGCAGCAAATGTAAAATTGCTGACACTTTGTGGCTAAGTTTGGGCCCAGCAGCAGAAAATCCCCCACCGAGGAGGTATGGGTGTGAAATCCATTTAAGACTGCCGTGGGCGCAAGCAATGTCATCCTGTAGAAAACAGGCTCTGAAAACTAGTGCTACAAGCCCTTTGTGTGTCACTCTATCACTACTGTGCAGAGTAGAGCAGGATCTAATGTGTTTGATGGCTGAACGGATGAACTGTGAAGTTTAGTTGTGCAGCAGACAAATATGAATGTTCTATTGTTTTTTTTAATATATATATATATATACGGTGAGGAGAAAGGGTCAGTGAAGAGCCAGAGATAGAGAGAGCAGAACGGAATTAATTCAAAGCTGCGGTTATTCAGGTCTTGCCGTCTATTAAAGCACACATATTAAGAGTGCATGAAGAGCTCTTCTCTGGATTATACAGCCACAGCAATTCAGTTTTCACGGCAACCGTTTCCGAAATCTGCTCAGATCCTCACACATGCTTCGCACAAACACGCAAAAGAACAGTTCAATGGCATATCAACATTGAATTGGAACAAAATGTTCATCTTTGTTACCCAATGTCCATTTTTATTTTATTTTTTGCCTGTTTTGCCTCGAGTGCACAATTTCATTATTACCAACATAGTTTGTCTCCTGGCATTCCATGAAAAATGCCAATTATCCTCATGTCATAATCCCAGTGTCGACACACTCATGATGCCGACAGCACACTAATGCCATGTAACTAATCCTCTTATACACTGGCAATGCAATTTCAATGCATAAATATTGACGGTTTTTACCATTTTCTTCTCCATTATTCATAAATGACAAAACAGAACTCTAGTAAGCACTAACTCATCATCTTATAAAAAAACAAGCACTTTTTCTTATTTAATCTTAAACCATCCAATCTCATGAGAAGTGATGAAAATTTTATGTTTTGGAGAACTGGCGGTGAATCCGTATGATTTAAGCCATAAGAAAATGTATGACACTTTTGAAAAACGTAAACCCAACTCTCAGTTGGCCGTAAGCAGATCGTTCATACGAATTCACCACAACGTAAAATGGTTATGAATTGCCATGAGAGTATGTTGACTCAACCAATGATGTGAGCTGGTGGCGGGACTATCTTCAAATCTAACCAATGGCAGTGGGTAAGAATGTTTGCTAGAATATTTGGTCACACTTTAGTTTGGGGAACAATTCTCACTATATTAACTAACTATTAACTGCAAATTAAACTCCTAATTTGCAGTTTATTAATAGTTAGTAAGGTAGTTGTTAAGTTTAGGTATTGGGTAGAATTAAGGGTAGGGCTGTGCAAATAATCGAATGCAGTTTTCATGCGCATCTTGTCAGTAAAGCCGGCATTTACTACACAGAGCCGTAGATCACTGACAAGCTACGCAAAATCGCATTCAAAATCGCAGGTGATTCATTGCCGATTTTGCATAGCTTGCCAGTGATCTACGGCTCTGTGTAGTAAATGCCGCTCCTTCTGAATGCACGGGCTGGAGATTTACTACTGATCACAGAACCGGCTTTACTGACAAGATGCGCATGAAAATCGCATTCGATTATTAGCTTGTCAGTGATCATTCGATTATTTGCACAGCCCTAATTAAGGGATCTAAAATATGGTCATGCAGAATAAGGCATTTTTGGTGATGCTAGTGACACTGAAATTAATCAGTTTACCTTTAAAAAATAAAATAAAAAAGCTTTCAATGCTATAGTAAATAGTCCCAATTAATTCCAACAAAAGATGTCGGATAAATCTCACTCATTTTAGGCTTTCACCCTTCCCTGCTCAACTGAGAACGTGAATATTACATCAATTTCACAATCCCAATTTCCCCTGACATCTGTCTTGGGAGGAAAAGGTAGCTGCTACTGAAGATAAAATCTTGTAAATCTTCAGCAGTTTTAACAGGGATTCATAATGTGATTTACGCTCCTGACCCTTTTGTAGAATGCTAAGCTGTAGAAATGAAAGTATGGGGAGTGGATGGGAGGGGGAGGAGAGCGATGAACTGACGGGAGGGATGGAGTGAGTTCATATGAGGCTGAGTCTACAGTTCAAGCCAAATTCTTCCACTCTATTGAACACAGAACCATGACTCTGTGAACTACAAAGCATTGAGAAATATGGCAAAGGACTGCAAGTTGTGTACTCGTATTTATCATTTAAAGTGGATGCCATCATCATCAGACCTGACTAGTCGATTTTGTAAGGGAGGGTACAACTCTATGCTTTGTACTTGTGACCGAAATCATTCTTCATTTAATTATATTACATACTGTATATGGAAAATGAGATAAAAAACCAAATACACCACATTTGCATCATAATCATCTTCAAATCAAAAAATGTTTTATTCTTTGCCACACGGAAATAGTTTGGCAGCAGAATTTCAAAAAACATACATCTTTACCTCCTGTTTTAATACATTTTGAAACACTGTAGTTCATTACCAGGAGAATAACTGTGAATCAGCATTTTCAGACAAAACCTGAGTCATTTGGAGCAAAACGAGGAAGCATATACTAGTGTTATGTACCAAGTCCTGTTCTTCTGATAAGAATAGTGCACAATGCCTCCTCACAGTTGAAAGCAATTCTGGCACCGGCATCTGAAAGCTGAAAAAAAGCCTCTCTGATAATGCCTCTTACGGTTGGTAGAGCTATACGAAGAGATAAAACCAAGGTGTACCCTATAAAAATAGCTCAATAAAACCTCAATCAAACTTAGACAGAACTAATAGTATCCTTGTCATAATAATTGCGAAAAGGTCCCGCCAATAACTCCTGTGGTGATACCTCACCTTTTGATATGGAAATAGGCGAGCACGGATTCAGCACGTTTCTGTCAGGCAGCCGAGGAGGACAATGAGGGGAGGGAGAAACGGAGGAGAGAAAGAGAAAGCGGAAAGGCCACACAACCGCTCGGTAAACGAGTGTGATGGAATGTGGTTTTTGGGAAACGCTTTACGGGCGGTGTCATGGTTCGGTCTTGGCACATTATGGGAAATGAATGAATGCGAGATGTCTACGGTCATGGGAAGATAAGACAGTGAGGATGGATAATGGATAGAGATGAAAAAATTGAGAACAACTCATGAGAACAAATTCCCATGATAAAAGTAATATTCCGTCTTAAATTTAAGAAAGTGGCATGTGGGTGCTGTGAAGACAAAGGCAGCCATTGTTTTGGAGAAACTGAATTTTGTTATTTAAGCCTCCATGGTTCATTTGGAATTCAATGATAAGCTAAAAAAAATTACATGAACAATATAACAACAACCCATTTGCAGAATCAAGTGTAGTATATCCAGGAATCTTCCTGGAAATGACATTAGATGCAAGAACAAGACAGCAAAGTACAAATAGAGAAAGTGCTTACCTTTGTGTAAATGCATCAGAACACTGGAGACATACACGTACACACATACACACACACACACGTCCTGATGCGAGCGACCAGACAGACAAGAGAACCCATCATTGTTCTCCACTTTCTCCACCCACACAAAGCCCACGCAGCGAGTGTGTGTGCAGGAGTAAGAGAGAACGTGCACACACATACGGGAACACACGTGTGTGGTGTGTCTGAGTGTGACAGCGTGAGAGGCTACACACAAAGAACTCAGATGAGACTCCAGTGCGGTCACATGACACGTGTGCCTGAGTGCAAGCATGTACATGAATTCGCACGCTGGTGCGTGTGTGTATGTAAATGAAGGGGAAACAATGAAGGGAAACCCTACAAACCGCCATCAAAGAGATGTGGATATAGAACACACCTGTTATATGAGGCCCTCGGGGAGCGCGGACGCTCAACACATACACACAATCACCCTCCCTGTATTATTAATAACTTTTAATGGTGCCGTTGCATGGAATATTGGCTGTATTGCTTTAACATGGGTGAGTGTCAGAATTCATAAGAGTGATCAAAGAGAGAAAAGCCCCTATTCAGCGTACTCTCCAATGACCAATCATTTGGTTGAACACTCTCTATATCTATGTCTATATCAATAATTTCATTGTTTGATATACAGATGTACAGATTAATTTATCAAATTAATTGCAGTTAATTGAATTTAAATACACTTGTATAAAATGAAAGAACAGAATAAACATTATAAAAAGTAAAATACAGAATGCATCTTTGCAATTTGTTTTTGTTACAAGTACTCACACCAAATGTATTTATTTTATTTCCGGAAGATCTGACACACTCAGTTCAGTCCATAATGATCTGAGTCAGGTGTGTTAAATAAAGAAAACATACAAATTGTGCAATGCTGTGGTTCTCCAGAACCAGGATTGAAATCACTGGATACAGCCTAGCTCAGGAACGGAAATGGGAGGCTAATTCCGGCATAGGAAACCAATCAATGAGAAAAATGAGGGAGCGTGAGTGTGTGTGAGAGAGATAGGGATGGGTGGAGGGGGATGGGAGGCATGTTATCTCTTTAATAGACTAATCAGCATTGGTATTGTGCATTTGCTCTGCTGAGAAGCTTTGTCTGATATTGGCATTATTGTGGCACTGAATAGAATTTAGTATTAGCGAGTGCTGTGCTGAGGATTAACCAGTGGAATAATGCACGCCAATACATTCCTTCACGTAAAAGCGATTTTCATAATAATGGCTTGTTTTAAATCAATATTTTGCCGTTTAAATTAGAGTTTTCTATACTGTGCTGCTAAGACACTTTGAAGGCTCTCTTGTTTAACAGGGTAATTGTTGTATTAAAGAGAATGTTAAAGAAGCTTGTCGGAGTTTAACACAAAAACTGGTCTTACAAATTCATAATTATTCATCCAGTGTTTTATGATTGCTTTAAATTTGCAGTTACATAATTTTGTATATTAAAAAGACTGAGTGACATTTGTGATAACACTAAATAATACATTTTCTTTTGCATTGCAAAATAATTGTTGCTTTAACCGAAAGATCACTGAAATGAATGAGCAATTTTATTTAAGTGTTATATATAAAACTGGCCATTGTAAGTATGTTCTAAATAAAAGAGTGAAGGAAACCTTGAATGTTGATTTCAACGTGTAAACACAGTCTACCATCACAAAACCTCCACTCAGTCAACACAAAGCAAACGATACGCTCATTCGCTTTACGTACTTACACACATACGTTTATCTCCTGACATCTTTTACAACGCATCTAACATAATTTGCATTCCACAAATGCAGACCGAAAACATGTTCATTAGAAAACGAATTGCTTTCAAACTGCCTTTGCTAACGGTTATGGTTTAGAGAACAAAGACTGGAGATTTTGCCTACACACACTTCCTGAGCTCCTCACCATATAGCGCACATCCATCCTCGGAGGAATTCTGTCAATCACAGAGCCTGTGGGCAGCACTGCATCTACGGCCATTTTGTGAGCGGATCCACAGGGAGAGCTTCGTATTATCGAGATAGATTAATGCTATTATTATTTCATGATCCAATGACCACCTTCATATATGTATTCAATATATTACATGGCTTAAATGGAGAATACTAAAATACTAAATGCAGATACTACAGAATCCCCCCCCCCCCCATTTGTCTTAGACTCATGTCTTTCTTTGTCTTTTTCAAATACAAAAACTGTTTTCCTGTAGCTGTATCTATATGAACGCTGTCACTCACTAGTATTGTAATAATGGCTAATTGATCTAATTAGAGCCACTGGAATAAAAGTCAGCCATGCATATTTGGGTCCTCTGCGTCATGTATCCTAGATACCAAGGTAACGGTCAGACATAGTTGCTCATAAATGCATCTTTTGCTTTGCAATGTCACTCGTTACAAAATACATTAATTGCCACTTATACAAAAAAATAACCAACAGCATTACACAACCACTTGCAGACACACAGCTTAGGTAAATCCTCACGGTTAGTCCAGCATTTGGTTGCGTAAAGCACCACACCCAAAGCCACAGTGAGCATATGGAGCGCAACTGAGTCCAAATGGTACACTGAACAAGCGCTAATAATGTGTATGAGTCCTAAACCACGTTTTGTTTAAGGGGCAATGCAAGCGACTTTTAAACACGGCTTAAAATGAACCTTGACAGATGCCAATGAGTCATCTTCAATTAAGATAATGAGAAACAGGCCTAAATGCAATTCAGTCTATGGCCATTTTAAAAGGTCTCAATATGCTGGAATTTTCTAGGCGCTCATCGGTTAGTGTTTCTTCAGGGTGTGATGAACACACATGCAGTGAAAAGCACAAGCACAACCGTAACGCTGGCGTCAAGATGGCTTTTGCCACAATAGGGGCATTTATGAATCACACTCCAGGCGGAACCATATTGCTTTATGAGGCTCATTCTGCATCATCAAGTGGCTATTATCATATGTCAGCTCTATTCACAAGAAGGCATCGAATGCACACTTGCGCATATATATGTGCGAATAATGGAAATGTAGTTGACTGACACTGACATCCTTCTGCTAAATACGTAGCATTCATTTCAATACGGGGTGATTTAGCAATCTTCGCTTTAGAACAATTTATGTGCATTGCAAATCTCTTATCTGTTGATAAACTAAATGCATGGTCACTGGTGCTCAAAAAATGATCCTGAGACCATGAGCATACATTCAGTAAGGCAATTTTCTGGATATCTGCAATGAAGTGCATATCCATGGATGCTGTTTGGTGATACAGGTTAAATGGCCTTTCGTAATATAGTAAGCTGAGAACAGGAAATGTCAGGGTAGACTCCTCCTGTGTGGATGGACGCAGGTGAGAGACACAGGCTAATGTACCTAGGTTCCCTCAGCTCACTAATGAAGCCCCCCATTGACATACATAGCACACACACGCTACCATTACCTACAAACACATAGCTTTTCTGACAGCACATACACAAAAAAAGTATTTTAGATATATAGATTCTTGTGAAAATTACACATTGCCCAGTAAATTTGTAGCTCAGATAAAATTTTAATAAAGGTTCATTTGTGTGCAGGTCAACATGAAAAGTCAAATACCGCCTAGGCAAGGTTCAGTTGGTGCCACCACAGTGCGACCACACCTGACCTCTGACTAGTTCTCTCACAGACACTGGCCTCCAAGGTTTTCCCATATTAAAGCTACACCTATTAGAGCACAGAGGCTAAACTTTATCTGTGGGGGGTCTCTATGATGTCCCTTCCTTCTTGCCTTAAACAGCACTCTTTATTCCATAGGGCAGGGCTTATTGAAGCTTTCAGCTTCTAAGGAAAAGCCGCTTCCTGCACCTTCGCCTAACGAAAAGGTGACTTATATACTCATGATTCCAGCAAGTTCTATACTCACTGCTTTATCTCAACCAAAGGTGTATGTGTGAGAATGTGTGCATGTGAACACATTGTTGTCCATATGTATGCATTTGCGTGTGAACCGCTTCCGATTCTTTGCAGTGTGAACAGGGCTTGCGCAGTGATTTCTGGACAGCCTTTGCGGCGTTACATAAAATTGATCTCATAAAGGTGTAAGTTTTCCCTAATTCCGAGGGCATCTTTGAAAAGTCTCATTGTTTAAGGGAACCCAAAGGCACAGCCCCTCGTCCTCAGCACAGCTTGACAGAGAAGTCACTGTTCTTAGTGCGACGCTATATTGGACAGGTTAACACAATAATGTGACAGACCCGTTATACATGCACATTATAAGGCCATCACCGGTGGTGTGCACAAGACACACTCCAGATAAAGGAAGTATGGTCTGCAGGGCCTCAGGCATTAGAACAAACACACATAGACAATGTAAATGAGTGTGCGTAGTACATGTATGTGTGTGTGTGTGTATATGTGTGTGCGCTTGCCGCCTGCACTTACCCCTCAGATACCCTCATGATCTTTGCAGACAGTAGTGTTGCTTGTTTTCCGTCGCTTCCACGAGCTTCCACGAGCTTCCCAGCTCTGGTCTCACGCACACTCTCATTCATACTTCCTTTCTCTCGCACTTGTTCACTATGTCTCTTTCTCCATCCTTGCTTCCTAACTCCACTCACACACTCACACGCTCCAGGAGAATGAGATCGGTAGCCTCACCCTGGCACAGAGAGTAGAGAGACACATGGGAGGGGTGTTTTGTAATCTGCCAGGTCGTACCACCCACGGGAGAGTGCTGACGAGAGGGGGAACGGGAAGAGGAGAGGGAGAGAGGAAGCCATGAGAGCTCTCCATCTATACCATCACTGACACCCTCCGTCTGACTGCAAGTGGTCTCTCCCACCTTCTGATTGGATCTCCTACCTTGTCTTCATTAAAATTCGAGCAAAAAAAAAGAGGAGAAACAAGGGGAATGCCTTCACACTGGAGATTGATTCAGCTATATGGTATTTGCCTAAGACATAAAGATTAGGATAAGTCATCAAGACAAGCTACAATGAGCATGCTACTGTGCCGTGCTGAGCGTGAGCAGATGAAGCAGCATGTGTGAGCTTGCGGTGAGGGTAAAACTAGTGTGCATGACTGTAGGGTCACTGTACGCAGTGGAAACTGTACGCAGTCTACCATGCAAAAACAGCTTGCCTATATAATATAGTAAGTTATCTCAAGCAGGCAGATTAAAAATGAATCAATGCTATAGCGCTAAATTAAAGGATCATGCACCCAAGGGATGACGCCATCATGGCGGAGGATGTGCTTCTCACTACATGCTTCATTATAGCCTTTCATTTGCTCACTGACTGTGAACTGAATGACACAATGAGTCGGTGTCATGTTTTGCAGGAAATGACATGTCAGTGCCGTTAAAGTACTATGCAGTAGCTCCGACTGAGTGCAGCTGCGTTTTTGCCTCTGGGTTTATTGGGTGGGGTTTTCCGCTTTGGCTTTTGAGCGAAAAGCAGATATCGTCTAAGCACTATTATATGTGTATTCAAGGTGCCTTCTCAGTTATTTATCTGTCGGAAAACGAATTGAACGGTAGATGTGCTTGGATCGGTGCGTGAAAATGCATGAATAGCTACATTAGCCGTCCCATCACCCATCAGTGTCTTCAGTGGTCACTAAAATCAATGACAGAAATATGTTTTGCGAGATCAGCACAAAAGGTAGTGTTGCTCACTCCATATCTCCATATCCAGAACCTATCGAATCCGAATTTGATAGGTCAAAGCAAAAAGGGCTCAGATTTCAACATGTATGCAATCAGGATTATGGAGATTGAAACTGATCCCAGGGATTAAATAAAACCATGGGTGTTGTGACATATCTGAGTACCTTGGGCAGCATGCTAAAGATAATTTGATGCGAGTTGGTTGGGCGTATTGTATCAGGTTTGATTGACATAGATCCCTGCAGTAAAACAGCCCAAATCCTTCAAGGCGATTTGATTGGCAGGTGGGTGTGGGAGGGCAAGTGCAATGTGTTTAACTGTATTTGTGTATATAATATTGTTTGACAATGTGAAATCTTGATATAGAACACTGAGCTCCTGATGAACAAATTGGCAACTGTTTAAATGTGTGTGGGGCTGATTTCTCATGCCTTTTACTCGTTTCCCATTTGTGCTTATCTGCAGTACAAGCATTGCAAATGTATCTAAATTATGGGTTGTGCACATTTGAATTTACATGTGTGTTAGTGCTTAAGGTTTAAGCGTTTCTAAAAGGGTTTGCAAAAGACTGTTGTGCGTGTGTGCGAAAATAGAGACTGAAGATGGTTCTATTTCCTACCCCCAACAAAGTGAACGCACTTACATGCCTCACCGCCACCTCAAGCTACTGACACTAACAGTGTGAGCATTTGCATATTTGTGTGTGTTTTTACAGTTATTAACCTTGTTAATACTCCATATGCAGAGATTTTAATGGCATCATAGACCTTTTGTGGCATTAGAAGCATTGTATGCATCTGTGTACATATGTGTCAGTTTGTTTTTAAACATGGTGGCTGCTGTGTTCATTCACACGATGAGATTGTCTTCCTACCCTCGGTTCATTCTCAGTCTTTTAAAGAGGTGTTCTTCAAATAAAAGAGGAAGGCTTTTTTAGGGTGGTTTGGCAGTGGGCACACCCTATAGGAATGCCTGTCTGCCTCCAGTCTTCTCTGTCGTGCCACAGAGGGGATATGATTAGCCAGCACTACTGGTAGGAACTACTTTGATGCAAGAAAGGAGAAGAATAAAAGCATGTGGGGGATGGTGGGAGGAAATTGGCCATATATGCGTTCCTTGTGATGGCCCTATTGATTTTGACTTATCATGAGACAGTGGTGAGGTTAGACAGCAAGAGAAGTAACAGCAGAGAAAGGGATAGAGAGGGAGAGGCGACAGATGGAATCAAGAGACTAGATATATATGGAGCATATAGGAGAGACCTTTGCTAGTCTCAAGGGCTAGATGTCAGTAACTATGAAGTTTGAAGTCAAAAGTCCAGTTGCACAGATGTGTTACACTTAATCTCAATTTAGTTGTTTAGTATGCTGGTTTCTAACACCTACCATAGTTCAAAACCATTTTAAATTCAGTTATCACTTACTAACCTCACGTTATTCCAAAACTGTGACTTTCTTTCTTCTATGTAATATAAAAGAAGATATTGTCTAGCTAGGCAAATCAGATAAAGAAAAGGGCTTCTCCTGCGCAGCATTTACAGAATCCTTGCGAGTGGAACTGAAGCAAACAATCAACTCTGGGTGTCAAGGCACTGTAAAAAGATCTCTGGAATAAAATTGTGGACAGGCACAAGTCAGGAGATGGATACAAAAAAAAGGCTTTATCAATGTCTAGAAGCACAGTAAAGTCTATTATTAAGAAGTGGAATGTATTTGGTACAGCACAGATCCTCATGGATCCAGAGACGAACCCTCCAAAGCTGGATGAAAAAGAGCCAGAGGGAAACTGCCAATGGAAACCCCGCCCGTCAGAAGATGGACTACCACGAGAGCCCTGTCGACAGCAACTCTTATGAAGCAGTTGCGCCGGAATTTAGTGACAAAGAGTGAGTCATTGTGATGCTGCTGACATACCACTATCACTAGAACTCTCTCCAAAAACGCTAGGCTTGTATGGGAGGGTTGTAAGAAAAAAGCCACTCCTCAAGAAAGGCCACATGCAGCCACGACTGAGCTTTGCCAAAATGCATTTTGACGATTCTGAGGCAGATGAGACTAAAATTGAATTATCTGGCCTCAACACTAAAATACGTTACTGCGCCGGAGGGAAAAATGGAAATACATACAGATTGAACCACTAAATAAGCATTAACTTCAGCTTAAAGCGCAGAGATAAGGGTGGCAGTGGTAATATCCATGTTATGTATTTTAAAGAAAAATGTCGGGATGTTTCTCTGCAGCAGGGACTGGAGCAATTGTCAGGATAGAAGGAAAAATGGATGGGGGCAAAATATTTCTTGAGGAAAATCTGCTGCCCTCTGACAGAAAGTTGCCAAATGGGAAGAAGGTTTAACTTCCACTATGACAATGACACAAAGCACACAGCAAAGCTGAGCACACAGTGATTGAAGGAGGAAAAAGGTGAATGTCTTTGCATGGCCTAATCAGAGCCAAGACTTAAACCCCACTGAAAATCTGTGGAAAGACTGCAGTCCACATTCAAATTTAACTGAACAAAATCACCCTCCTTTAAAATAATTCAAATGTTGTTGCTTTGCAGTCTGAAATGAAGAAGTTTTTGTTTTATCCAGCTGTATTTACTAAGTGCAACTTATAACATCCAAGTGAGAGATATAAAACCAACATGTCAGGGGAAAAAAAACAATCACTGAGTTGGAAAAAGGATTACACTTGTTGTGTCAGTATTTTGATTGAACCACCTTAATCCAGCATTAGTTAGTCCTAATATGTTGATATAGATAGATAGATAGAGGTTATATATGATTATTTGTAGAAGGAAGCGTGATTCTCTTTCTTATACCCAATGTGTGCCAAGATGAATATTAATTAATGCTACTTATTATATTCATATAATTTTGCCAAAGAACATTAAACTGAAAACATACATGTAACATGTATTATTACACTAATGATCTGCCAAGAGAATCAAACAGCAATGACAGTGAAATGCCGAGAAAGCGATACAGATTGAATAGAGAGGGAAAGAGAATATACAAGAATATACATTTCCTTCTGTGATGGCGAATGAGGAAGCGCCATTGATTTGACTACATCATGTGACATCCCCTTCAGGTAAAGGTTACAGTCTAAATGAGAGCATATTTTGTGTGTGTGTTTGTGTGTGTGTGTAAGCCATCACAAGCTCCATAGACCAGCTCTTTTTCTAAAAGATTCCATCTGTCTGCCACAAGCCCCCACCGAGCAGGCAGAGATACTGCTAATGTTTATGCTCACACCTCTGAAGAGATTGAGACCCCCGGTGCTTGTTCTCAAAGGCTGGACATCAGAGTCATCATAGCATATCACAGAAGATAGCAGAGTGGTGTGCCAAGTAAATTCTGTAGTTTGACATTAAAAACTTAAAGGGGTCCAATTACGCTCTTTTACAAAGTCTTGATTTTGTTTTGGGGGTGTACTAGAACAGGCTCTCATACTAGGTTGTTCGAAAAACACATTATTTTTCACATATTTTGCATTATTACAACAACTCTCTCCCTCTTCTGGCATGAACGGCTCGAATAGCTTCTGTATCAAATGAAGGCACGCCTTCTGAAATACAAAATATGCTGTGATTAGTTAGCTGGGCCAGTGTGTGCTGTGATTGGCAGCACTCGGCGCTTGGTCTGGAAATGTCACGCCTCTTACCATAGACACCTGCTGTGAGCTTCAGTGTAAATATTGCCATCAATTCAAGCATTTGAAGACGACCGATTTAAAAACCTGGATAATTGTAACTCTAAGTTCGTCTGCCTTGGGAAGGCTAGCGTGTCTCCGACATAGTGATAACACTCGATGCCTTCTCTAGTGCAGCTCAACCAGATCTCATCACATTCGTCGATATTTGTGATATCACAAATCCAGAAAAATATGCGTTGTATATTTTTCCTAGTCCAAACGAGTCGTTCGTTGTAGTTTTTGAAAATTGATTTCTGTTAAATAAAATATCTCCTTTTGAAGTGAACTTTGAGCTTTGTAACTTTGCAGATCTTTTTTATGCTCAAACAGCAACATTACAGACAAACTAATGTTGAAGAAGTGAAAAAGCATAATAGGACCCCTTTAACTATATTTAATTAACTAGCTGTTTTTGAAACACCTTGTCCAGTAACAAGCAACTTCTACAACATGACTTAAATTTACAGAACATAACATTGCTGTGTTTTGTCACACCACCCACAAAACAAACCCATCTGCAGCCTGAGCCAAGCCAATCGCGCCCAATACTCAATGTCTGATTGTATTTAGTGCAAATTTATCAGTGGTGGACAAAGTACACAAGCATTTCATATATAATTTTCATTTACAGTAGATAACACTAAAATTATTCAAAATGACTAACTTTTCACACCATCAATGTAATCCCTTCACAGACTCAAGCACTAAGAATCAAATTGCTCCTGGTTCTTGGCTGATTTTGAGTCAGATATGACTAATTCTGTGAGACTCACTCTGACCGGATCATTAAATCAGTGAGTCATTCACTTAAGACCAGCAGCAATTGGATCATTCATCAGTTCGGTATAACAAATGGAAACTTTTCAGGGATGGGGTTTAGCCAGATTAAATGATTGGAGAAGTCCTGTTTACTTCAACAGAGAGAAGTCTGCATTTTTCACCAGAAGGTCCAGTCATTTTGATATTAGGTTATTTATTTATATATTTATAAGGATATTTATGAATTTTAATGAATGAAAAATATGCACAGATTAAATGTTCTCAATCAGATCTAAAACATGCATTTATATATAAAAAAGGGTGATAAAGTAATTTTATGTCGCGTTAAGGCGATGGTTTGGGTGTGATTTAATGCACTCCACATTAGAATGAGGTTAAGAACAGTTACATGTGCGTGTGCACTTGTGAATAATCCAATTATCTAGATAAGGTGTAGTTATCTATGTTCTTTTAGTAACTTGTAGTGTAATTAACTACTTTTTTCAAAAAGGCAGGTTGACTATAGTTTAACCATTAATAGCTTTTATCTTGACAATTTACAGTTTCAAAGTAGCTCAACACTGCTAGTGGCAATGAGTTAGCGATTTACCTCTTTGGTTGTGCAGTGCGGATATGTCCTGCAAATTAGCACTAAATTTGTTGACTAGCGCTTCATGGAGTAGGTTTGGTTAGAATCAGGGTCCAGTTATAGAGGCTGCTGGGAATTTATCCTCTCATAATCAAATAAAAGCCACTTATTCTCGTTGTTTCCACCAAGATGCTGAAGCCAGCACAAACGCCAGGCTCATCATACACTGAGGGCTTGTTAAATGCATCTTACTGCCTGATATAGACATTAACTGATTTCCAGTATGTGTGTGTGTGTGTGTGTGTGTGTGTGTGTGAGTGAGTGTTGAAAAGTAAAGAGCAGGCTGTCAGTTTCTCTGGCTCTTGAAATGCATGGCTGCCCACACGCCTGTTTGAGATCCACCCAGATGTCTCAGGCCCAGCTCAACCCTCCTGCTCCTGAGTAGGATGAGAGGATGTATGTGCATGCATGTGTGTGTCTCTGTGTGTGTAGGTAGCACACAGACAGTTGTCAAAGCTCAGCTATTTAAAGCCAAACTCCACTGCAGTTCAGCATGAAGGGTGGAAAAATGATGGGAGTAAGAGAAAGAGAAATGAAAGAAAGAAACCTGGAGGAAAATCCCTAGTACTGGAATGAACATGCCTTTCACTTTCTTTTCTAATGCATGAATAATCAATTCGTTCTCAAATCAATCAAATGAAAACTGTATTATTCTTGTGTAAATTGCTACCTGCACTGTGTCTAGAAAAAGAAAAGCACGGCATTGTTTTTCTGATTGTTCAGAAATGATGACACTTATTATCTTGACATCACTGTTCACATGGCAGTAGAGAAATATCTACAGAAATAGCAATGAGTGCAGGTCAGAGACATATATAGCGATCAGCAGAATATTTTAATTATTTTATACACAGCTCTCTGTAATACTTTATGAGTTGCCCGTCTGTCAGTTTGTGGCATTGCCCAGCATTTCAAATATTTTTCTACAATGATTGTAATCTGTATATTTCACATTCATCCGTGGCAAAATACCAGTGTTATTTTTATGCCTCTTGTATCATGGTCTATTATTTTTATACCAACATGTGTATACAATAGCTACTGGTGCCATCTTGTGAAAATAGCCTTGGAGGACTTATATTCTATATACATATATATTATATATATATATATATATATATATATATATATATATGTGATTGGTCCGTTTTTGACTGTCTCACATTTGTTTTTAGTCACATGATCAAATGCAAGCGGGCATTAAAGAGATTGCTAACTGTCTGCTCTATATATTTCTTTTGCCTATCTCTTTGAGTGAGCCTCTTTATTTTTTTTTTTTGCTACTGCTACTTCCTACCTCTCTCCCTGCTTTCTCTCTATCTCTCTCTCTCTCTCTCACTTTCAGGCTGACTAACATTGTACATAACATGATGGGTGCATTTAACTGTTGTGATTACTATGTTTACCGTCATTTACATCTATTTTGCTAACCAATTCAAGTAGTTGTACCCTAACGAAAATTGTTATTAAACATTTCAATTATAAATTATAAGCCGAACTAGTCTTGAGTCCCCATCATTAACGTGTCCTCCTTGCAATACAATATAGTCACTATAGCAATCGCTCTCATACATATTTAAGCTATTCTAAACTGGCGCCTTATTTCCGTCTCTGTTGGTATAAGTGGGCCCAGTGGTGGTAATAGGCAAGAATAGTACAGCTATTACACCAATAGTCGCTCGTAACGCCCTTTCTTTAGTACTTTCAGCAATCCTACAGCCTGCAACCAATGTAGGGAAAACACCCTACATGAATGTGGGGCTGTGATGTGCCTGTTATGTTAATTATATTACAATAATGTACCTTGGTGCATGCGGCATAGTAGATTAATAGATTTAAATATATAATATATATATATATATATAGGGTAGGTATTAAATATATATGTATATTATCCGCGTCGTTATATATCAGATATATAATATATATATAATTTTAGGGGAAAATAAACAATGTTTAATGTTGAATCAAATTATTTATTCTAAAGCAACTTTTTTCTATTTGTAATATCGTATTCAAAACTTTTCTATCTCTATAAATAATGACTGATGTGAGATTGATATGATGATATAATATAGATGAATCATTTAGCATATTAGATTATAAAAACTGTAATCGCCTTGGTCACAGCTCAGAATTTAATAGCTTTGCGAGTATTTGAGCAAACCCTGTAAGTGCTTGTACTGGCATTTAATAGCTCATGAATTAACTTTAAAGGGGCAGGTCATATGTTTTTATCATAGCTCGATTGCAATTTTGCCTTTCTCTTTGGAGCCTTGTACAAGCTCTTAGGTGCATAAAGAAGTCTGTAAGTTTGCAAAGAATACAGTCTCAAATCAAAAAGAGATATTTCTTATTATAAAGTTAAGAGTCAGCCACACTACCATAAAACGGCCTCGGTTCTATACAGCACCCCCACATGTCTACGTCAGCGATTGAGGAGATTTGCATACGCTGCCAAATGCTTCATGCAATAGAAGCAAAGCGGTAAACTTTTATATACTCCGGCTTGTAGTTTGTTGTGTTAGCCGCGCCATGTCTGAATGACGCTTGTGTTTCGTTGTGGAAATGGCCAGAACTACTTTTTGTTTGGTCTTCCAAAGAGGACTGATATCTGCTCGTCATGATCTTGGAGATGCATTCCGTAAGACTGGCTCGCTGAGGCCGAATACATCAAACATTCATGACTGATGCGATCACCGAGATCGGCCTTTCACCTGTGCCGACGAAGACCCGGAGACAAAGTCCAGGTCATCACATAGTGGTTGCCTCTAGCCCGACGCTTCCGTGTTGTATTCATGTTTTTTTTTTTTTTTTTTTTTTTTTAATTGGGAAGCAAAACTACTTTAGTTGGATCTTCCAAAAGAGGACACGACTAGAAAACATTGGTTAAGTTGTATTTACAACATTGTTCCAGAACATTTCAACCCAAATATTCATTTGTGTGCGCAGCACATTTTGGAGGACTGTTTCCTGATCCGGAAGAGTAGACTACAATGCCGGCAGTTAAATGACTCAGTCTGTAAGTACGTTTTCATATTTAAAGGATTTGTGATGATTCAAACGCAAGGTTTGAGTAGTGTATAGTAGTGCTTGTTGTTTGTCGTTTCTGCGATCACAAATGCAGACATGTTTTTATGTTTACGCGGCGCGATGAAACGCAACGTGTAAAAAGACAGTATAGTCATTATAATCCGTAATTATGTCCCCATGGGATGCAACTAATGCCTTGATTATAATGGGTTTTAATGTTTTTGTCAAGTCGCTCCGGCCGGACAGGGCATCACAACAATATGGTAAGGGGCGTAACATTTCCGTCACAGCTTGAGGTATTCAGCCAATCACAACAAACTGGATAGCTGGCCAATCACAGCACAAACCTCGCTTTTTCAGACCGATGAGCTTTATAAAAATCGGAAAACGAAAAAGGCGGGGCATAGAGGAGAAACATTAATGTACATTATGTGGAAAATAATTTGTTTTTTTTTTTTACCTTAAAACGCATAAACACATTTCATCACACCAAATACACAAAACAATGTTCTATTTAGCAACATCATATGACCCCTTTAAAAAGGGGGGTCCACTCTGCTCGTCGCACTGTCCTGCAGAGTTTAGCTCGAACCCCAATTAAACACACCTGAACAAAGGTAAATACAACTTGAAGAAAATGGTAATTTGCATGTTTCCTTTTAAAATAGGCTACTTTGTCAGCGATGCACAGAGTCAATTCTATTTACGTTGCAATAAATATAGGCTAAAAATAGCTCAAATAATTAAATAGACTAGAGTAATTAAATAGCTGCATAAATTACATTTCATTTGAATTTTTTTAAACAATTGAAATACTATTTGGCCAGTGGAAAAGATTGAGATCAACTCTATTCAAAACAATTTGAGAACTATTT
Source organism: Sinocyclocheilus anophthalmus (assembly GCA_018155175.1). NCBI lineage: Eukaryota > Metazoa > Chordata > Actinopteri > Cypriniformes > Cyprinidae > Sinocyclocheilus > Sinocyclocheilus anophthalmus. The sequence goes on along the minus strand of JADLZN010001114.1, from coordinate 319,132 downwards.
TAAACAGTTTTGTTTTTATATTTATTCTGCAGCATAACAAGGATACTGGATGATTTTTAGCAATAAAAAATTGTGTATGGCACAAATGGCATTTATAGTCCGTATTTCATATTTCCTTAATGTATTGTACCTTTGACGGTGTTAAACATGGTGTCACGTGGATGGGAATATGCTTGGAAATGATATGCAGATGACGTTATGTATATTAAAACTAGGCGTTGTAAGCTCTATATATGGTGATTTCGGGGAGGAGTCGGAGTGGAGATGCACGTACGCACAATCTTCACCTGACTGGGATTTATAAAGGGATTTATGTGCTGGTTCTATCGTACGCATGGTTTTATAAATCTGAAAAATTGTGCGTACGCCAAATCTAGCTTTTGTGCGTACGTACACTTTTAGGATGAAACCTACAGAGTTTTATAAATGAAACCCCTGGGCTATAGCTTTTATGTTTACACAGGCTATTACTGAGTGGCATGTCCATAGGGCATGTAAATGTGCTGTTGAGTTTATTTTCATGCCTCCATTCTGTTTGCATTAAGTAGAAAGAAAACTGGAAGTTTGTAAAGGGCCGTGGATCGCAAGCAAGTGGTTAGAAGTACTTACGGCAAGAGATGGGTTTGGTAAATGTCTAAATGTCCAGACTGGACTTGCCTGGAAGTGCAATCTCCATACCAGCCATCCTATTGACCCCTGCTGAACCAATGAGTGTTTCTCTGAGCCATTGAGGAAATTGCATTCACTCACGTCTCCAGTCTCGCAGCTTCCCCTTATCAGCTCTAAAATGAGTCAGCACTTCTGTTCAGCCTTTCCTCAGCCTCCGCCACCTTCCCAGAATCTTGCACAGGTTCCCAGACTGCTCCGGGCCAAGTGCTCCCTCAGGACTGGTTGGAAAGCAATGACCAGCAGCAGCCATTATCCTGATAGACACGAGTCAACTACAGATCACCTCATGTTACTTCAGCCATTAGTTTGCAGTGGTGGACAAATTTTGTAATTTTATATACCTCTTCCTACAATAAGGAAGATTAGTGGATGAAGACACACTATTAAAACATTAAACTTCAATATACTAAAATATTAATTTAGGGTAACGTAATAATTCAACCATGCAAAAATAACAAAATATACCCAAAAAAAAATGTGTGTAATTTATGTTTGGTGACATAAACATACAATATGTAAACAGACAACACATGGGGCAAAATGTGTTAACATTTTAAGAACAACCCTATGCAAACATAATAATTGTATATCATTTGAAACTGCTACAGCATTGGGGAAGATGCATGAATATTAATTTGCATTATTGTGGGTTGTCTTTTTTTTCCGATAAGGAACAAAATGTTTTTATGAAATGGAGTATGATATAATTAAATAATGCATAAAAAAATAAAAAATAAAAATGCTCAGATAAAGCACAGATACTTGTAAAAATTAATTTGTCACTGTCCACCACTGTTAGTTTGTAATGAATATGTCTGTGTATTCTCAATTTCAGCTCCTTCAATTTCATGGTTAAAGGGGGTCATATGATGCTATTTAAATTTTTCCTTTCTCTTTGGAGTGTTACAAGCTCTTGGTGCATAAAGAAGATCTGTAAATTTACAAAGACTAAAGTCTCAAATCCAAAAAAATATTCTTTATAAAAGTTAAGAGTCAACCACGGCTACCTAAAATGGCTCGTTCTAACATGCTCCCACATGTCTACCTCACTTTGTGGGAAGATTTGTATAACGCCGCCGAAATGTTAACGCAAAGAAAGAAGGCGTAACATTTATTCTCACTGTAGTATTGTTGACGCCGCCGCCATGTCGTGATGCGCTGTGTGATTCGTTGTGAAAGCGATAAACTACTTTGTTTGGTCTTCCAAAGAGGACGATATCCGCTTCGTCATGCCTGGAGTAGGGCTGTTGATGGTCGCACATGAGGAAAATACATTCAATGTCGCATGTGGACTGACGGACGGCTTTCAAAGTGGACGAAAGCGGATTCCAGCCAGGGTCGCCAAATGTGGGTGCCGCAAAGCCCTGCCGGCGCTGCTTCGTCGAATCCACCGACAGCACCATTATCAAGGTCCGCCAACTCTGCTCACTCAAAGCCGGCCTCCGCTCACTCTGCGTGGGTGTGACGATTGGTTTTCGTTGTGAAAGTGAAACTACTTTGTTTGGCCTTCCGAAAGAGCACACGACTAGAAAGCAGTGATTAAGTTGAATTTACAACACTGTTCCAGAACAGTTCAACCCAAATATTCATTTGTGTGCAGCACATTTTAGGAGGACTGTTTTCTGATCCTCGGAGAGTAGACTACAATGCCGGCTGTTCGGAATCACAGACTGTAAGTACGTTTTTATATTAAAGAATTTGCCACTGAAGATTCAAACAAGAGTTTTGAGCAGTGAGGCAGTGTAGAGTAGCGTTGTAGTTTGTCGTTTCTCCAATCCCAATGCAGACATGGTTTTATGTTTACGCGGAGCGATGCAACGCGTAAAATGACAGTATAAGTCATTATAATCCGTAGTTATGTCCCCAATGGATGCAACAAATGCTTTGTTTATAATGGGTTTTATTGTTTTTGAATCATCGCTCTGGCCTGACAGGGCTTCATCACAGTATGGTAGGGGCGTAACCTTTCCGTCACATGCTTGAGGTATGCGGCCAATCACAACGCACTGGATAGATGGCCAATCAGAGCACACCTCCTTTTTCAGACCGATGAGCTTTGCAAAAAAATCGACGCGTTTCAGAAAGGCAGGACACAGAGGAGAAACAATAATGTACAGTATGTGGAAAAATAATGTGTTTTTTAAAACCTAAAACCTCATAAACATATTTCATTACACCAAATAATCAAAGTAGTGTTCTTTTTAGCAACATCATATGACCCCTTTAACACACTAATTTTAAAATTCAAGTACACCTTGCTAACATTTGCTCAGTTTTTGTAGCGGTCCAAAAAGGTGATATAGCTAATAATCCGCTTCTATCAAACAACACAATGCTCATTTCAAGTATCAAATATTGTTGGCAAGAGTGTCTTTATTAGGAAGTGATAATTCATGAGCAGATCATTCAGAGAGGTATCGTCCTCTCTCTATTAAAATGATCGATATGAATCTCAGAATTATAGCAGGCTGCGCTACCCATGAGATAAGGCCATGGCTGTTTTATTTTTAGCTCTACAGTTCTTTTATCATTTTAGATAGCTATAATTTGAGTAAGATTTGGACCAATAGTGCCTTAAGGCTGTTTATATATTGTGTAATAACCAAAATATTTTTACGTCATCATATTGATGTAATTACAACATAATTACAAAGTAATAACAATTTAATAACACAATAATATTGCTTCTTTTAGTTACACTAATCTGTAACAGATCACATTTAATTTGCTGGTTGTGAAGATGTGCTATTTTGAGTAAAAGGCCACTATGCACTTAAATTACACATATTGATGGAGTTAACAGAGCAAAACAGTCCTTCATCAAAAATAAGTGACAGACCTTTAATAATCCTTTGAATTCCATTTATTGATGCAGAAATGCCTTGCTTTTTTCAAGATAACATAAAATCCATAACTTCATAATTTGAAGGAAGCATCATTTGATCTGAAATGTCTTATTTCCTGACAGTGGTGATCGCATCAGTAAGCAGTTTACTGCTAAATCCTAAATATGACAAACAGAGCATTATGTAGTGTTATGATTTTGCTAAATAAAGCATGAAAGATAACACAAAGTCACTAATTTTTTGTGTGTGTGTGTGTGTGTGCATATGTTTATGTGGTTTGAGGACACAAATTTGTTTAATAACATGGGTATGACATAGGTAGTACAACGAGAAGGTGATTTATGAGGACACTTTCAGTGTCCCTGTAATTCAAAAGGCTTATAAATAATTCAGAATGAGTTTTTTTGAAAATCTAAACATGCAGGAAAGTTTCCTGTGAGGGGGTAGGTTTAGGGGTAGGGTTGCTGTAGTGCAATAGAATATAAGGTCTGTACAGTAAAAAAACCATTACACCTATGGAGAGTCCCCATAAACCATAAAAACAAACCTGTGTGCGTGTGTGTGTGTGTGTGTGGTGTGTGGTTGTGGGTGTGGTGTGTGGGGGTGGGTGCGGTTCCCCACTGCAGTACTGGGGTCCGGATATCAGAGAAACGGCTGATCATGGCACGTCTATGCTGGCACTTGGCAGACGAACTTGGCATGCTCACCACTATGTCAACAGAGGGCAAAACAATGGACAGCGATGAGTTAGAGCGAGGAGAGGGAGAGATGAGAGAGAGAGAGAGAGAGAGAGAATAGAAAGGGATAGCAAAAAAAGTCAGTTCAGCAAGTTTATCTACCTATGATAGCTATTGAGGAACTAGCTACTGTGGTAACAGATCACCACAGTCAACATGGAAACCACTTAAATTGACTCTGCCAGGATACATCATCCAACACAGAAAACAACAGAAAATATTAGGACAGGCTATGGTCATAACATCCGAATGTCCTGCGATGTACTATCAAAATAGTTTCATGCACAATGACCACTAGCTGACAAAAGAATGCTGGCAAAGTATGCTAAGAGACAAACCCAGACTGCTGCAGATAGATTTGGTCTAACAAACAGTGAGACAGATTCTGATTCCAGCAAATATTCATACAGACAATAAATAAATAAAATAAAGACATTAGACATGCGTCAATATGCAAATTATGTAAAAAAAAACTGATTTTCATTATACTATTGGAGTAACTGTCACCGTCCCACCTGTGGGACATTTGGCGCTCTTTGTTTTGTTGTATTTTTCTCTATCAAATCTTTTAGTATTAAATCATATATCATTTGAAAGCTTATAAGCCCAAGATTCATCCTGTGAAATCCATTTCAAAATCAGACATTGCGTTACCATGGAAATGGTACTTTAACATCTTTTGGCGGTCTCCTCCCCCTTAGTGGGCAGTGTCATATTACAAAATGAATTACGGTCTTTTAGAATCAAAACTTTTTATAATCTTGACAAAATACATATCACTGGAAAGGTCTGAGTCTCAAGATTCCATATGTGTGATAGATGTAATATTGAGAGAGAAGAAATTAGACATTTGTGACAGAAAAAAATGCCATATATATATATATAAATATAAAAAAAAATTCTATGGAGGTTTGGATGGCACCCCGTGGCTTGTTTGTGGTTATAACGCCCTAAGTTAAATCTCACAGGGAACCTCAATTTGTTTCCTTGGAACTTCAAACTTTGGAACATAATTTTTAGCCATGACGCGTATAATGTATACCAATTTAGAGTAAACCTGTATATGTTAAATATTTATTATAATAAATAAAATACAAGTTAAATAGTGCATTTTCTTTACAGTAAATTTTAACTTCTATAACTTTTTGATACTTTAATTTTTTGAAAAAATTCCACTTTTGCGATAATCTGCTGATTTTCTTCTTTAAAAAAGAGACCAACCTTATGTCTGTATTCCAAAGTGTTCATAAATTACAACAATTTAAGTTTGGATAGTGCACTTTCATGCCTATTTTAAAAAAAATGGGGGGGGGGGCAGTTAAGGGGTCAAGTCTAAATGGTATTTGTACTTTTACATTCCTGCCGTATAGGGTTGTCAATATTACTTTTTCGATGATATATTAGTTATGAGATTATATATTATGGATGTATTATTGTTTTGAATATGCATTATGGATTTTTGATTATGAATTACAGTATAGACAGTATAGGTTTTTTTGATTTGATATAACATCAGTCCCATGAAACTTAATTAATCACAACACTTGATGAAACGGCTCAGAAACTTGTAGAAGCAAGCTAAAATGGCAAATGCATTTTTATCTCACATTTGCTTTTAACACTATCAGTTAGGTTTAGGGTAGGGTTTAGTGTAGGTTGCGTGTTATTTTTAAATGCAATACAACATTAACCTTTTAGCGTCACTCACAGACATTTCATTTCCGAACTGCTTTGATAGTACAACAACCAACAAAATAAAACATCACCAGATTCATGTTCATGTGTTTAAGATAAAACTGAATGTGCATTTACTACCACTCACTGGACATTTCCCTTTGAAAGCATTGCAAATCGTGCAAGAAGCAATGTAATACCATTTTGCAGAAATGTCACAACAGGCACTTTTTTTTCAATGAGCCTGGGTTGATTAATACTATTCTTGATCAACATTGGTCCATTTAAATTTTAATATGATACATTTTTCTACTGATTTTTAAATTCCATTGTGACTGAAATTGATTGGTATGATAGCAATATAGAAATTAGCTAGTCACGACTGTTTACCGAAACTATAACTTTGTTGTACATCCATCTTTTGATCAATGTTGATTTAAAACGTAGTATAGAACTATCAGTAATGACAACACACAGGTGATAGAGTAATACATTGCTAATTAATCTAATTCAAGATATAATTAATGTCAGATTATTTCTGTAAATAACAAATATGGCATCTAAGGACTACTTCATATTTTTGTTCTCTGATGTGCTTTATTTACAAATGTTAATTCGCATATACACACTGTTCAAAAATATCGCTTTCATTCTCTTGACACTAGAAGACATAGAATGAAATTTGTATACAGTTTATATGGAATAAAAGAAAGAGATTATGTTGCTTATTTAGATCATGATCTATTTAAGTCCACATGACATAGTCCTACTAAAAAGGAACTATGCTTAACCACAGGTCGAAAGCTGATGCTCCAGCAACACAAATTTGCAATGCTGTTTGCAAATGTTCATTGGAACTATGGTTTCCGGAAACACTGACTCTTTAAAGGGGTCACATGACGTTGCTAAAAAAGAACATTATTTTGTGTATTTGGTGTAATGCAATGTGTTTATGCAGTTTAAGGTTAAAAAAACTAATTTTCCACATACTGCACATTATTGTTTCTCCTCGATTTTTACAAAGCTCATCAGTCTAAAAAAACGAGGTGTGATCTGATTGGCCAACTATCCAGTGCGTTATGATTGGCCAAATATCTCAAGCGTGTGACGAAATGTTACGCCCTACCATATTGTGATGCCCTGTCAGGCCTGAGCGATGATTCAAAAACATTAAAACCTATTATAAACGAGGCATTTGTGGCATCCAGTGGGGACATAATTACTGTTTATAATTGTCTTTTTATGCGTTGTGTTGCATCGTAAACATAAAACGTCTCGGTTACGTATGTAACCCTCGTTCCCTGAAGAGGGAACGGAGACGTCACGTCGGAGGACCGATGAATTGGGATCTCGCTTAGAGGGACCAATCTACTTCGAGTGTAACTTAAACGAGCCAATGCACATTGGCATGCTGTTTTTGCATCCAGCTGGTGCTGATCACAGCGGGAGTATAAGTAGGCAGCAGATACAGCGCATATTCAGGTTTTCGCTGAGGAGCCGAGCGGGACCGGGACGATCAGCGGTGGTACAGGAGCTTGGGCGGGACGCCCCCCCCCCCCCCCCCCCCCCCAGGACGTCTCGTCACTCCTCAGGGAACGAGGGATACATACGTAACCGAGACGTTCCCTCTCAGACGGTCACTCTCGACGTCACGTCGGATGGCCGACGAAATTGGGATCCTACCAAAGGGCCACAGCTATTGCCCCTTCCAGTGTCCTGTGGAAGCAACCTGCGCCCCTATTTTTTGGCGTAGGCCAGGGCTTCTTCACAAGAGGACCAGATACTGCTGCTATGGCACTACCCAATCAGTAAGTATGGATAACACTGGGAAAACGTACCCGTTCTACTTGGTACAGGGGCGTTACGGAAGCTCGAACCCTCCCGAAGGAGGTTTCGGAAGCAATAAACATATGAACATCCCTTAGGTGCATAGGGAAGAATGGAGGTGATTGAACCCTCATGGAATGGCAGAAGTCTGCAGGGAAAACACGGGCTCTGAGGCTATACCATGGAATTTACACATATGGGAACCACTTAGGCCTCTACAAATGGAACCCAGCCCTCTAACGGTTCTCACGGATTCATCGAGTGAGGACATGGCAACGGACGTTCCACCACGTCTGGCTGCCGAGGGGACGGAGGAACTCAACAGGGTCTACTGTATGGACTCTCTGGAGTGATTTTGCAAGCCGACCCGAAGCCAGGGCCTCTCAGTGCTTCTACCCGTTTGAGTGAGAACACAGGAGGATCCGGCTCCACACGAAGGCTATAAAATCAACGTGTTAGGGGTCGCCCAGCCCGCAACCCTAAAAATATCTGTCAGCGAGGCGCCACGAGCCAGCGCCCAGGAGGATGCAACACCTCTAGTTGAGTGAGCTCGCAACCTGAGTGGGCAGGCACACCCTGTGCCTGATAAGCCAGGGTGATGGCATCCACAATCCAGTGGGCCAACCTCTGCTCAGAGACGGCCTTCCCCTTCTGCCGGCCTCCGTAACAGACAAAGAGCTGGTCTGAGGTCCTGAAGCTTTGCGTCCGGTCTACGTAGCACCTTAAGGCTCGGACGGGACAGAGCAAAACTAGGGCTGGGTCTGCCTCCTCCGAGAGCAGCGCTTGGAGGTTCACCACCTGATCCCTGAAGGGAGTAGCGGGAACCTTGGGCACGTAGCCGGGCCGGGGCCTCAGGGTTACCTGGGAATCAGCCGGCCCGAACTCTAGGCACGAATCGTTGACCGAAAATGCGTGCAGGTCCCCTACCCTCTTGATGGAGGCCAATGCCAGCAGGAGCAAAGTCGTCATTGAGAGGAACTTCAGCTCCACTGCCTGTAAAGGCTCAAACGGGGGCCTGCTGTAGTGCCGTGAGCACCAGACTCAGGTCCCAAGAGGGTATAGAGGGGGGCCGTGGAGGACTTAACCTTCTCGCCCCCTTAAGGAACCAGACGACCAGGTCATGCTTCCCCAGCGACCTCCCATCTACGGGGTCGTGGTTAGCAGCGATCGCGGCGACATGAACTTTAAGGGTGGAGGGAGACAGCCTTCGCTCCAACCCCTGCTGCAAGAAGGACAGCACAACTCCGATCGGGCATCTCCGGGGGTCTTCAGGGCGAGAAGAACACCACTCAACGAACAAGTTCCACTTCAAAGCGTAGGCGTGTCTCGTAGACGGTGCTCTTGCAGAAGTGATGGTGTTCACTACCTCCTGGGTAGGTCACCTAGAACCTCCACGTCCCGTCAGGGACCAGACATGAAGTTTCCAGAGGTCTGGACGCGGGTGCCACAGGGTGCCCCGTCTCTGAGTCAGTAGATCCTTCCTCAGAGGAATCTGCCAGGGAGGGGCTGTCGCGAGGAGCATTAGTTCCGTGAACCAGGTCCAGGTAGGCCAATAGGATGCCACCAACAGAACCTGCTCCTTGTCCTCCGTGACCTTGCACAGCAACTGTGCACGAAGGCTCACTGGGGGAAACGCATACTTGCGAAGGACCCGCGGCCAGCTGTGTGCCAGAGCGTCCGTGCCGATGTTCCGTCGGTCAGGGCGAAGAACAACTGGCAATGAGAGGTTTCTGGAGAGGCAAACAGATCTACCTGAGCGGCTCCAAAATGTCTCCAAACCAGCTGGACCGTCTGGGGATGGAGTCGCCATTCTCCTGGGAGCATAGCTCGGGACAGCTCGTCGGCTGCCCGGTTGAGCAGCCCAGGAATGTGAACAGCACGAAGCGACCTCAGATGCTTCTGACTCCAGAGGAGGAGGTGGCGGGCGAGTTGCGATAAGCGACGGGAGCGCAGACCAACTTGTCGATTGATGTACGCAACGGTCGCAGTGTTGTCCGTGCGGACCAGCACGTGCTTGCCTCGTAAGAGCCCTTTGAGATGGCTCAGGGCAAGGTGCACTGTCAGCAACTCGAGGCAGTTGATGTGCCAGTGCAGTCGGGGCCCCGTCCAAACCCCTGACACTGCAAGCCCGTTGTACGTGGCCCCCCAGCCGGTGGTTGAGGCATCTGTGCAAACCACAGCATGCCTGGAGACCTGCTCCAGGGCACTCCTGCCCGGAGGAACGCAAGGTCTGACCAGGGGGTGAAGGTTTGGCGGCAGGCCGGGGTCACCTGGACCCGGAAGGTGCCGCGGTTGCCACGCCCACCTAGGGACTCGGCCATGGAGCTAGTGCTGCAGCGGTCTCATATGGAGCAACCCCAGCAGCGTAACTGCCGCCGTAGCTGCCATATGCCCAAGGAGCCTCTGAAACAGTTTCAGTGGGACCGCCATCCTGCTCTTGAATGTATTCAAGCAGTTCAACACCGACTGAGCACGTTCCTGCGTGAGGCGTGCTGTCTGTTCGACCGAGTCCAACTCCATACCGAGAAAAGAGATCCTCTGCGTCGGGGAGAGTTTGCTCTTTTCCCAGTTGACCCGAAGGCCCAACAGGCTGAGGTGTGAAAGCACCAAGTCCCTGTGCTCGCACAACTGATCCCGAGACTGAGCTAGTATGAGCCAGTTGTCAAGGTAGTTGAGAATGTGAATGCCCTGTTCTCTCATGGGAACAAGGGCTGCCTCCGTAAACTTCGTAAAGACATGGGGCGACAGGGACAGCCCGAAGGGCAGGACCTTGTACTGGTATGCCCGCCCCTCGAACGCAAACCGCAGGAATGGCCTGTGGCGCGGAAGGATCGAACATGAAAGTACGCGTCCTTCAGGTCGATCGCTGCGAACCAGTCTTGGGGACGGGTACACCTGAAGATACGTTTCTGCGTGAGCATCTTGAACGGGAGCCTGTGAAGGGCCCGGTTCATGACGCGCAGGTCCAAGATAGGTCTCAACCCACCGCCTTTCTTGGGTACAATAAAGTAAGGGCTGTAAAACCCGACCTCATATCGGCTGGAGGGACCGGCTCTATCGCGTCCTTCGCAAGTAGGACTGCGATCTCTGCACGCAAGACAGGGGCATCTGCTGCTTTCACTGACGTAAAGTGGACGCCCCTGAACTTGGGAGGGCGCCGGGCGAACTGAATCGCATAGCCGAGCCTGACGGTTCGACGGAGCCATCGAGACGGGCTGGGTAGCTCTAGCCAGGCTCCCAGACGCCGCGCAAGTGGCATCAACAGAACTACAGGCGTACACGCAGTGGGGCAGCACGGAAAAACGCACGGACCCGGCCCGGGCGTCTCATAGCCGGTCCGAGGCGGGGTCTGGGTGTGCGCAACACTGACCTGCGTTTGAGAAGAGGGTGCGTGGGTAGTCCGTTGGTTTGTCCTCATGATCCGCCCACTGCTGCTCACTGGCGGGAGAGGAGGGTGAGTGTGATACGGCTTTGGATCGTCCACAACCCCCCGTCCCCTAAGGGGACCCAGAGGTAGAAGAAATTGCTCTTTTGTCGAGAATTTGGGTACCACTGGCCGCGAGGCAGAAAAAAGCAGAAAAAAAGGAAACAAAGATTCTCCACCCGGACCTCCTCCGGGGGAAGGAGTGGTGCGTTCACCATCTCCCGAAGAGCAACTTCCTCCATCTCTGGGTCGCCCGTCTCAGGGCCTCTTGCACCTTCGCTTACCACCACGTCTGGCGGGGGCCTGGACGGGCGGGACGGCTGCCCTGCGGCCGGCTCCTCGGCGCGGTATTGCTGGAGGCTGCTGCGGACGCTGCACGGGAGCGGGGGCAGCGGCCGGGGGCCGCCCTCGGCGACGAGCGGGCTGAGGCGCTGCCGCCGGCGGCCAGGTGGAGGCAACAGCTGCACGCCGGGGCAGGATGTACATGATGGCCTCAGTCTGCTTTTGGGCGAAGTTCTCCACCGTGTCGCCAAACAGGCCGGTCTGGGACACGGGGGCGTTCAGGAATCTTGTCTTGTCCGCCTCGTGCATGTCGGCCAGACACAGCCAGAGATGGCGCTCCTTGACCACCATACTGGACATCGCACGACCAAGAGACTGCGCCGTAACCTTCGTCGCTAGTAGCGCGAGGTCCGCCGCGGTGCTGAGTTCTCTGCGAACTTCCGGGTTGTGACCACACTCGTGCAAGTCCCTCAGTGCCTTGGACTGGTGCACTTGCAACAACGCCGAAGCGTGTAAGGAGGACGCAGCTTCTCCACAGGCTGTATAGGCAGTATCGATCAAGGCCGACGAGTGCCTACAGGCCAGGGAGGGGAGCAAACGGTTTGCCCCGCCAAGTGGTAGCAGCATTTGGACACAACTGCATCGCAACCGACCGCTCCACCTGGGAACTCCCGCGTACCCCCGCGCTGGACCCCCATCAAGGGTGGTGAGGGAGGATGAGCCACAGGGCCGTTTTCTAGCAGTGAAAGTTGCCGTCCATGACCCAGCAATCTTATCATGCACCTCCGGGAAGAAAGGCAACGAGGCGGGGCGCTGAGAACCAGCGCGAGCCACCCCGAGAAACCAATCGTCCAACCTTGAGGGTTCGGGACGCGGTGGAATGTTCCACTCGAGCCCGACACTCTCGGCGGCCCGGGAAGCATAGCCATCATTTCCGGGTCCGTAACTGGCACCGCTGACTGCCCAGAGGGCGGCAACGCTGACAGATCTTCATCCACGGAAAAGTCCGGCTCACCCTCCGATGCTGCAATCGACATCTGCTCGTCGGGGGGAGCCTCGGAAGAAACAGTTGGTACCCCCCGGGAGGGTCCAGCCTGTTCTTTTTGAGAGCTCCGCTGGTTTCGCAGTGCCGGCGGGTTTGGGCATCCCCGGAGGGGAATTCCTCACCGTGACCGTAAGACCAGTCCGCCCACCGCTAGAAAAAGGACGCCCCCGGCTGCCGCCAGAGGGAACCCCAGATCTAGGCAGTGGCACGGGCACTCCGCCCCCTTGCAGGTAACGGTGTCTGGTCCGCAACTCCGAGATGGTCATGTCCCCGCAATGGGGGCATGAGTCATCCACGAAAGCCACCTCAGCGTGCTTCATGCCCAGGCACGAGATGCAGCGATCGTGACCATCGCCCGGCGCCAGGTAACGACCGCACCCAGAAACGCACGGATGGTATGACATCTTTAAAAAGACGCGTCTTTAAAAAGACGTTCCACCCGCGAAGCTCTTTTAGTATGGAATTGCTCTTTTAGTGTGCTGAAGCGCAAAGGGGAGATGGCCGTCTGCAACACACACAGGGGTAGTGCAGCCTGCTGTGTGCAACCCACTCGACACGGGAAAACCACCGCCGCTGAAGCGCCGTCCACCAGCACGAGAACACACGAAGAGCGTGCTTGACTGTAGTTTATCACTACTGCAGAAGGTCAGGAGCAGAACGATAAAACCGCTCGGCTCCGAAGCGAAAAGCTGAATATGCGCTGCATCTGCTGCCTACTTATACTCACGCTGTGATCAGCAGCAGCTGGATGCAATAATCGCATGCCAATGTGCATTGGCTCGTTTAGTTTACACTCGAAGTAGATTGGTCCCTCTAAGCGAGATCCCAATTTCGTCGGTCCTCCGACGTGACGTCGAGAGTGACCGACTGAAAAGGAACCATGTCTGCATTTGTGATCGGAGAAACGACAAACAACAAGCACTACTCTACACTGCTCAAAACTCGCATTTGAATCGTCAGTGGCAAATCCTTTAAATATGAAAACGTATTTACAGGCTGTGAGTCAGCATTATTTGTCAGCATCATAGACTGTATAGGGTCAGCATGCAAAAGGGAAACAGGCAGTGGTGGAAAGAGTACTGAAAATTTGTACTTAAGTACAAGTACTGTTACATTGCTGAAATAATACTCAGTTACAAGTAAAAGTACTGTTATCAAAACAGTTCTTAAGTAAAAGTACAAATTACTCTCCTCAAAAACTACTCAGAGTACTAGTTGCAATAGTTACTTTTTAGCTGGCGATATTTAATGGATTACCAAAAATAGTCATTCATATCAAGGATCTATGTGGATAATAGACTTTGAACAAAACCCACTTTTAAATTGGTGGTCACGATACAGGATTTTCTAAATTCAACACCTTGAAAAATATCAATATTAAACCTGTGAACCGGAAGTTGCAACTTACTTCAATGTTGTGATGTATTTCCAAGTGAAATGGAATATTGAACAAAGGGTGTGGTTTTATTGTGGTGCACCTCCTCTCCACCTCTTGCTCATAGCAGATTCACAGTTGGATAATGGTTAAGAATATCTGCTTGTTATGTCTGACATCACGCTTCACCGCTTCTGGGTCCTAACACTCTGCCAGACGCCCCAAGAAAACAACAAACTGTGCTAATATACACCCACAAAGTCATGTAATACTGAAAAATTATAACCCCTTTATCTCCATACTGAAATTCCAGATGGCCAGACAGTGATTCAGCTAAAATATTACTGTCTGAGACATTGTGAGCACAGAGACTGTAGTGTGCACAGTACATTTTTAAATGCTTAGCTTAAATATGTAATATTGATGAAATAGTGCTCATAAATTGCTTTTGAGATAGTATTCTCAAGTGAAATAAGCAGAGGCATGGACACGGAAACATTATGTCATGACTTAACAAGAGGATTCTCCCCAAGTCCTCAAACTGACGTCATCAGAGCGAGAACGCCATTCCAGAGCGGAAGCACATTTTCAGTTTTTGATTAAAGATTACAACGGCAGACAATTTTTTTTTCAGTGCATTGACTTGCACGGTTTAATTGTTCACCACAAGACTAGTAATGTGCACTAAAAAAGTAAGCAGTGTCATTTTTTATTCCATGATGACGTTTTCAACAATCATTTTCAATACCATTGGCAAAACTATCACATACTGTATACTGCCATAGATATTTAAATTATTATTTTTTTTTTACCCCATTTTTCAAGGCAATCATTATTTCAAGCTTTGAGTGTCTAATTTTTAGAAGTCTTCTAAAAAGACACATTCGCTTTATATGATGAACAGATTTTAATATAGGCTTTTATTTACATACATATAAACATTGATCAATTACCATTACAACAATCTCAATCTTAAACATTTGCTCATTCTGTGTATTTGTGACTTTACAATAGGGTAACTTTGTTGCAAAAGCTTACAGCACAAGGAAGCTTGATTTCAACTTTGATTTCAAACTGAAATGAATTTACAAAAAAAGACAAGTCTTGTAATTTTATTACAGTCAGTAATAAAATTATAAAACAAACAACTTCAATTTAGTTGAGATATTCGAAATATGACAACACTGAATTTTCATAAGCAGTGATTTAAGAGCCATATATGTTACTTATTTAGATAAATGGAACATCAAAGCAGTGATGCAGTTAGACAGGCTAGGATATTTATATGTACAAATCATACAAATATCCAATTCCGAAACATTTCTAGCATAAACTTACATTGTAAAGAAATTAAAGTGTTTAAACGAGGCGTTTTAGGTAGGCGTGGTTGAAATTTTATAAAGAATATCTCTTTGTGCTTGAGAATTTAGTCTTTGCAACTTAGGGATGTATTATGCACGAACAGCTGGTAACATCCAAGAGAAAGCCGATCAATTCTTCACCTCACCTAACCCCCGGACAACTGGAAATCGCATCATATAACCCCTTTAAACTATGATGCCCTAATCAGATTATACAAATATTGGGCAAAATAGGCTGTTTTTCTATTACACTTAATTTTTTAATTGGTATTAAACTGATTGTTGGTGTACTGTATCATCCATACCATCTTGTTTAAGTGCATTCCACAATTGCCTTCTCCACAAAGGACATAAAAGCATTACAATTTTACATTAACAAGGTATCTTATGGTGGCAGTCTAATTCAGTTACTTGACTGTAAACAGTCTTCGTATTAGAAGACATATGATGCCATTAAATGCTTGCTAGGTCTTGGAACAGAGCTTGTGACAGTTGCATTTGCAAAGGACTATCAATAGCAGAGATCTTTGTGCACCGCAAAGGCAGGTCTCTCTTCCAGGCTTTGCTTCCTCTTAAGGGTTTTATTTCGGGCTATTTTTAGCTGACAGAGAAATGCTATTTTGGGAAAAAGGCCCATGTCAATGATTATGTTAAAAGAAAGAAGCTTCACAGACACAGTATTTACAGTGTACAGGTGTATAGGACATGATGACATTGTCACAAAAATAGAAATGGTGAACGATTATTCTCATAAAACCACAGAAGGGAATAGTGCATTTATGTTAGGTGTGAGCATGTTGTCCAGATTTATATTCTCATAGTGTCTAAAATTAATTCAAAAACTGTATGATATTGATTTTAAAAAAAATGCAAACAGAAATAAGCTAAACATATTGTATTAAAGATATAAAATAGGGTTTAAAAAGTGAAGTGACATATGAAGTGGTAAGCCTAAGGTTACCCATCCTAGGAATTAGTGCTCTGCATGTAAAACAATCCTAAGGGACACACACACACCAGGAACACACACCCGGAGCAGTGGGCAGCATTTATGCTGCGGCGCCCGGGGAGCAGTTGGGGGTTCGGTGCCTTGCTCAAGGGCACCTCAGTTGTGGTATTGAAGGTGGGAGAGAGCGCTGGTTATTCACTCCCCCCACCTACAATCCCTGCCGGTACGAGACTCGAACCCGCAACCTTTGGGTTACGAGTCTGACTCTCTAACCATTAGGCCACAACTTCCCCAGAGGACAGAGAGGACAGCATGAAAACTTCATTTAATAGGCTGGATTGATCTGAGTGTTGGTGGCATAAGCACATTGGTTGTGGAGTAAGTACATTGGGTGAGGCAAGAAAAGGGAGATAAATGGGGGGATGGAGACGGGAGAGGGAAAAAAGGAGGATAGCAAGAGAAGGGAAGAGCTGCGTAACATCTAATTGCTATAAAGCAGCCTTAGAGTCTCTTCTCTCCCACATGCACAGCTCATCCCGGCCCGGTTAAACTGGGCTCTGCTCGTTAATATGCTGTTAGGCTGCTTCCTCTGAGAGGACACATTAGCCAGACTCAGACTCAAACAAGAACAGACAGAGGGGTTTTACTGGATCCACCACAAGCGTAGGGCACATATTTGCATTACAATGGCAATTAAACTGGAAATAAATGGTTTATAGTCAGTCAGTGATATCACGGGTGCTACGTCTATTACAGCAGTTATTTGAGCTCTATCTCATTACAGCTCACTGCTTGTTTAAGCAAGCATTTGCATTTAAACACCTACACCGTATATACATATTAGTAAATGCATACAGCATATAAAGGCCTATATCATCACTTTATATACTGTATGCAATTTGGGCACAATGAATTTATGTTTTCTAATAGTTTACACAAAAATGGAAGTTCTGTCATCATTTACTCACCTACATGTCATTCCAAACTCAAAAGACTTCTGTTCATCTTCGGAACCCTTTTTTTAATGTATTCTGTCATCATTTTGTCTATATATTGAAAGTCCATGCAAAAATAAATAAAAATCACTCTTTAACAGTCTTCTGAAGAGACATGATCGTTTTATATGATGAACAGATTTAATTTAGGATTTAGCATAACACACATACTAAAGCCTCATCAATTTTTGTAAACACAAAAATCTCGAGCTGAGCTCGACATGCAAGAACATCCTCACTGATGATGGAAGTTTTGGCGTTTGAAAGCATATGAGGTTGAGTAAATGACAGAACAAACAGAATTTTTTGTGTGTTAAAAATTACATTTTTGGCTGAGCTATTTCTTTAAGTATGTTTTAATCTAAATGAGTACGCATTTAAAAGCTGTTCAGAGTACTGTATGGGAAGTTCTTCAATACTGTTGTGGCATTCTAGGATGCATTGTGGATTCCATTAAATTACTGTCAAATTGCTGGAGAGCTTTCTGCATTGACAGAAATTGACTGATTTTGTGTATTAATGATAATGGTGCGTAGTGACTGTTTAGAAGAATTGAAAGGAAGAAGAGTTTGTATGGGGACAAAGCTGCAAAAGAAAGAAAATAACTATTTGTTAGCACCACAACACAAGAGCACATGTTAAGTACGCTGAACCATTCGTGTATGTTAGCAGTGTGTTCTCGCACATATTCACATTCTTGCATAAAGTACGTTTCGGACATAAATGTAGTATTTTTTTTTCTTTCTATTCCAAGCACAAAGCTTCAGGAGACTTGAAATGTAGAACGTATTTATTGTGCTGTTATGTTTTCATAATAATTAATCATATCTGCACTTTTATCCGTTTTATATTGTTCTAAAATTGTTAGAATAATCATACTATGGCCCCCGATATACTCACAGCAAAAAAGTAAAAGTAAAAAGGATTTCAAAATACCTGAACAACAAACATCCCGATGTTGTCCACCCTGTAAATGTTAATATGTGCTGCACGCTTTTCTCTTAATAACAAAATAATCACACAACAAAAATGGAAGCGGGGATAAAACAGCAGTTAAGAAAGCATCTGATCAAAGCAATATGGATATGTTTGCAAACAATAGTTTGAATCAAGCAACTTTACAGTATTAAACATGAAAAACAAAGTCAGTGTCACTTCAATTAAAAATTACAACTTCTGTTGGAGCTGATAGCCTAATGGGCAGCGCTCGGACATGTTGTGCTTTGGGTGACCTGAGTATAAGTATAAGGCAAAAAAAGAATTGCTACTTCAATTTCTACTACAAAGCAGATCTTGAGTGTGTTTATGTTGTTACAGAGCACCAGAGCACATCCACCTATACGTAATCACCATGGACCACTGATAGTTTGAAGTTCTGGAAATTTAGCTTTGACATGTGGTTTCGAACTCCAGAAATACATTTGTATTGGCCTGATTTTGTCCGAAATGTAGTCAAACAGGTTTGTTCTTTGATTTCGTAAAGTATATCAGGGCCTTTATACACAGGGGTGCACATACTGTAAGTGGTCCGCAGGTCCACATGCGCGACCAAAATAAAAAATGCGCTGTATTAATAAGTTCTGACAGCACATTTGCATACCGACATGGATGACAGCTGTTAATGCACAATTACCATTTTAGATCGACAAACTGTACTGTATTAGATTTCTATTCAAAAGTGTAAAAACCCGCTGCCATTTTCAAAGCACAATGCAAAACTGTGAAATATTTAAAAATCTAAGTAGATTATCACACTTGTATATTTTTTGGGTTTATTATTTTATTTTTAAAAAACGAACTAAATAAAGTGCAATATTATCACTATTATTAATTAATTTTTTATCGTTATATTTAATGGGTTACACTATGTGCAGCGTGAGGACCAAACCAAATCTCCAGGTTATCTTATGAGAACCAGGCTGAAAAACTTATGTGCACCCCTGTTTATACAACATGCATGTTGGAGACTATTTTATTGTACTACTATATGCATAGTAAAAATATAATTAAGCATATCCAGAGACTGCAAAAGCTTTGTCAGATTCTTCCGATGTGAAGTAAGAACGTCCAAGAGTGCCGTTTTGTTGGTGCAGGATAAAAGTCGCTATACAGTGACTTATTAGACAGCCAGGTTTGGTCATGCACTCTGGAATGCAAGACTGACAGGCACCATTGTAATGTGGCTATAATCAAATTTAGTCTAATGCTGTAGTTCTCATTGTCTCCTATTGACAACATGGACTGGGGACAATCTCTCTACTCAAACACATTTGCAAAACCCCACTGTAAAACGTGCTCGCTCTCTCTCTCTCTCGGTACGCCAGTAGAAAGCTTGGAGTGCAAAATTTCTGCATCTGGATCCACAGTCCATTTGCAAATTATTGGACCTTAATTAACTCTAAGTGTTCTCCAAAAATGCTTCCAGAACAGGGAGAGACTCCTTGTAAACGCCATAAAGAAACCCATTTCATTTCCAAATGCTTCTGCTGACCCAGCGAAGAGCGACAAGGGAAAAAACGAGGAAAGGCAGAAGGAGAGAGCGATAGGGGGAGAGAGAGACAGAAACCTCTTTCCATGCCTGTGCAGTTTTCTGACTCTTCATCATAATCCAGGATAAATCCTGCTGGTGGTATTGTACTCATCATTTGGTTCTCTCGGCCTCTGCTGCCTGCAACCCCCCCACCTCCACCATCACCCGCACTCACCCACCACCACAAACCTTCAATCAAACTCTCTTCTCATCTGTGGCCCCAGAATGCCTCCTTAACGTTGCTATTTCAGAACGAAATCCACACTTTAGCCTGTCTCTCCCTCAGGGGGCAAGCTCATTGTAAAACAAACCGTCTGTCTGTCACAGACCCTGTGTAGGTGTAAACGCACTCACACTACCTCGTCTGCATATATGAATATTTAAATACGGAAATTAGCCCGTTACCTTGGAATACGGAGAGACGTAAAGATCTGATCCTCTTAGAAAAGAGAGATCAAATAAGGTTTCTCTCAGAGAGGTTGTGGGATTAAACAGACAAATTTGAAAGCTCCACTGAGGACATTTCCTCATGTTCGGGTAATTGCAGTAAAAGGAAAAGCGACACTGCTGTCATTAGCGTTAAAAATGATTGTTAGTCAGCAATGATTGCTGCGCCCTCAAAAATCTGAAAATAGACATTAGAGGATACTGTAATAGAGAAATCCATTCATGATCCTGACAGATGTGTGCTGTAAATAAGATTGAGGAGCTGGAAGTAGAGCAGCACACCAAAAAGACCAACATATTAGAAGCTTTAACAGAAATTTCCAACCTAGGCTCAATGAAAATATGTGCCTACCTACGTTTCGCAAAACATACCTATAGCCTACATACAATTCACTGCAGTTTCCAGCTGAAATTACCACTAGAGGCAGAAAAATGCTCACAATTTCTATTCTTTTTCACCCAAATTATGATTTCAGAGGCGTTTATCATTTACTAAAGATTTATTTTTTAAACGGTTCCGTCCACAATACTACACTCTAAAAAAATGCTGGGTTGTTTCAACAATGCTCTTTTTAACCCAACAGTTGGGTTAGTCCATATTTGACCCAACATTGGGTTGAAACAACTTAGCATTTTTTAGAGTGTATGTTATGACCTTAAAATGATTTTACCATACTACATGATTTATAAACAAATACATTTCTACATTTACATTACATAAACAGCTTCATATATGGCTTTTCTGAAATAGTAAACAGAGATGCCAAATCTGCTTATTATAAGTAACTTTGAGCTTGTTTTCTCAAGAAGGTGATTATAGAGTATAGAGTCGCAGCAGCATATACAGTAGCAGGCTGCTTATTTCCAGAATACAGTTGTGTATTTGGGCTTTTTAGTGGTTGACACCCATAGCACCCATTTATCGTTGTATAGTGTTTGATGATGTTTCTCTGTCTGTCAGTACCATAGCAATCAATGTTCTGTTTTGTAGAGGTAAGTAAGTGCTCTCCCCTTTTCCACTCAAATGGGGCTGTTATTTGTGGCAGAGCTGCATGTTTAAAGACGACATTAACAAACTGACTGTAACTTTTTTTTACCAGTCTGTTTTGATGTCTGAAGCAATTTGATTCAGTATCTTTTTCATTACAAGCTGCTTTTGATGCAACAGTAAGACATTTCATAAACAATAAAATTCATAACTTGCACGCATATTATATTATTTTTATTTATTTATTTAGTCATTTAGCAGACGCTTTTATCCAAAGTGGCTTACAAATGAGGACAACAAAAGCAATCAACTGTAGTATTAAAACAACTAAAAACAGATCCAAAACTAAAAGCTAAAACTTTATAAATACTACTTATACACATTATAAAAATAAAGAAATTAAATAAAAATGACAAATGCATACAACAAAATTTCAAAACTTAACATTTAAATGAAAAAACAAAAATAAAGCTAAAAAACAATTCAAATATTAAAGAACAAAAGGTATAAGTGTATAATAATGATTCTAACATAACAACCATACACACATACACACACATATATGTGTACCATTTAACAACCACACACACATACAGATCTATTCATACAGTATATATATATGACATACACAATTATAAATTCAATATATATATTATTTCATTTCCATTTAGTTTTTTGAAGTATTAAAATAACTCAAATTAAATAAAACTAATTAACAAAAATTAAAATAAATAAATACTAATTATACAAATCAAATGACAGTAGTTTATGAGTAATCCTAAAAAATAACACTGCAAAACTTACATGCTAAAAAACAACAACTTACTTACACATAGTAAGAAATGGTTATTAAAACTGAAACAGAAGTGAAACAAGTTGTGGGAAAGAGGATAAATAAAAAGCAATATTTATCTATCCTTTGCCGGTGTCCCTGCCCGGGGGAGTCGCACGGTAGAGTCGATGGTCTTTACACTCTTCGGTCTTCACACGAGGAGGCCTTCACGCGACGGCTGCCGCGGTAAACTAAGCTTTTTTTTTATACCCATCTAACAAAATACTAAATTAATTCAGCTGAACACACTTTCCTTAATTTTTCATAACAAATGGCCAAGCAAGTGCAGACACTAACAAGATACGCGATACAGAACGAGACAAAACGCGATATCACCACGTCTCCACACGTAACTCCATATTAGGGGGGCTGCACGATACACGCATGCGATATTTAATGCCATCTTGTCAGTACTCCATTTCTGTAATCATCTGTAAAGAAAAAAAAAAGCCGTTGGTGCACCGACAAGTTGCGCAAACACATTCAATCTTTTGCGCCGTCTTGTCAGTGACAACGGGCTCTGTGTAGTGTCATGCTGCTGGCCATGTGAAAGGGCCCGCCATGATAGGAGATTTACCGCGATTCAAGAACCCCGCTTTAACGGGGGCGGACAAGATACTCGTTAAATATCGCATGCGATTTATCATGCAGCCCTAATATATATATATACATATACATATATTATTCCATAGCCGAGGTAAAATAAATGATTATAAAACGGATGGTTCCGGTCCTTGATTCTGATTGGCTTAGTGCCACGTTCAAAGCTGTTGTAAATTACTCTTCAAACATACACCTTTGTTTACGTTTGTGTGTTGCTTTGCAACCACTTTGTAGCAACCACAACTGTTTTTGAGGCGCTACATTGTTTGGTGGAAGAATATTGTTTTTATTAATATCATTACACTTTTTTTGCTCTGTTTTATTTTGTGAAACCTTACGACGTATATGGAATAACCGTTTTATAAAAGCAATAATCCCCGTGAAGCCATGGTTTACAGTGACTTTATAACAGCTAAGGGCATTGTTAGGCATTCCGCTTTGTTTATGCCTAATAACGCCCCTTAGGGCTTTTATAATTCACGTAACCATGGCTTCACGGGGCTTATGCTTTATTTAGATAGCCAGGAAAGTGCTGGAGTACAGTTTCTTATTTATTGAGCGCAATAAGAGGATGAGTACATAATCACCAACAGTGCATTGTATGCCTGTGAACTATGGTCATTTTGGTCCTTAAAAATTGTCGGCTGTTGTTTATGTTGTATGTGAATTGATTGGATGCACTACATATATATATAAAGCTGGCAGGGTTAATTTGTTGTGAAGTTTCAAAGTTTTTCTTTGAAATCACCATGATAATTGTGTTCCCGTTAATGAAAACGGGGGGCTTTATTTACTCTTTTTTTGTCATAGGCGGGTGTACGGCATTTGGCGTTGCACAGTCCCCTATATGGGAAAAACCGACTGAAGCAATTGACTGGCTCTTAAGTCTGATCATGATTACACCTACACCAGGGTAGGCACGTTCGTTCCCTGATAGGAAGCCCAGATCCTGCAGATTCAGCTCCAACCCTCAAAAAAAAACTCACCTGCCTACAGGCCTTAGTAAATCCTGAAACATGATTAGCTCGTTCAGGTCTGTTTTGATTAGTTGGAGCTGGAACTCCGCAGGACTGGGCTCTCTATGACCGATTGCCTACCCCTTACCTACACGAAACAAAGTGGGAGCCACCAATGGAGTCATTGATGTTAAGGTATCACACAGGCCACACAAAGGTTTCAAAAGTTTCAACGATCTTGTACCATTATGTCTTTCGACAGGAGTAATGCAATCTCAAATGCATTTAAACAACCTGAAGTTGGTGGAATTATTTAGAAATGACTTGTCTGCAATACTCCTGTCTTCAAATCTCTTGCTTGCTTAGTTGGGGACACTTCATTTCCAGTGATATCATTGACATGATTGCAAAGATACTATTTAAACTGAGCTGGATGTTGACATCACTGAATTCAATTAACTGCAGAAATGGAGTGTGTTAGCTATTATCCGTTTGCATTATTGACACACTTTTCCTAATTAATGCTGTTCAGTTGTTTTGACACAATCTGTATTGTTAAAAGCGCTATATAAATAAAGGTGACTTGACTTGATATAATAATATAAAAAAAATAATACTATTTTACTCAATATTTATGTGTGCTATGCGCTTTTATGCATATCAGTGTACTGTCATGTAAGCTTAGCAACATGCTAAAGCCAAACTGTTATGCTCAACAGTGAGTCGAGTCGAGTCGAGACAGTACAGGGTTATGGAAACAGTAAGAATGGAAGTTTCAATTACAAGAGCTATTCACCTTTTTGAGATGTAGGGCTATATCCCAATGCACATGTACTTTAACTGAGCCAGTAAAAAACTAAAATTTAAAAGCGAAATCATATTTTGTTGATTTGACATGTTACTGAAACCACATTATTTATTCATGCTGCTGTGCACACTCGAAACCTCAGTGCCAGCATAGTTCCGTGGACACTGTTACAGTTCATCTGTAAATATACAGGAGATTATGATTCTACAGCACAGCCATTTCCTACTCCTGTTCACCGTGAAGTCACAGTATACAGTTGTCATTTAATTGTAATAAAATGCTAATATATATATAAAATAGAACTATTACAGTAAAAAATAATAATATTGGAAAACTATACAGCATAGGGTTATAATATAAATTCACTTTAAAACTTCTACCTCGTCCACATAGAGTTTTATAATGACATTCTCTATTGTTTTTGAAGCACTTGAAGTTTTCTTCAGTTTTATCCACTGTTAATGTGTCACACTATTAGACTATGCTTCTGTGTGACAGTGTGTGTGTTGTGTGTGAGGTCTTTTAATGCGTGTGAAGACGATACTTGTGAGCCGGCTCAATCATAAAGCCATTACCGCAGTCTTATGCTCACTCTCCCCCTCTCACACAGAGTTTTCTACAAATCAGATTTCCTCTGATGTCATTAGCGTGTAATAGACAGTGTGCCTCTTACCCCCAGCATGCCCTGCAGGGTTGTGTAAATGGACAATTTACCACCTCTATAATCTACTGAGGGATAGAAAATGGGAGAATTGTAAGCCTGGAGCACATTGTGTTCTGGAGGGCATTTACTGTACAGCAGGTATTTATCCAGCATTAAGTTCTGTTTGACGCAAAAGACAGTAGTGATATTGATAGAAACAGATATAGTTACAAAAGTATAGCAACAAAAGTATCCAGGAAAAAAAAGGAGACTGGACACAAAATATGAACACAGGACAAAGATTTAGCCTCTTTATGATTTCAAACTTTTAAGCATGCTGATTTTATTTGTAAGCAAGCAGTGTTTTGAGTTTTCTTTAAATAATAGTTTACTTTAGATGGAAAAAAATTGCTATATTTTCTTAATTTCTTAATAATTTCAAATTTAACATCAGCCCTTTCTATCCTTAACAACAAAATTAAACCCATGAATACTATAAAATGTAAACGTAATTGAATAGCAGACTTTATATAAGCAAATAGTGAATGGTGTTCCCTGATCTAAAATGTTACCAATATTAAAATGTATTACAATTTAAATTGAAGTTTTTTTATTGGCATCAATGGCTCCTTGAAGAATGTCTAACATCAATGGAACGATTACATTGCACAAAATGTTCTTTATGGTGGAGAAAACTTTCTTCTGACTTTTTTTTTTTTTTACAAAGTTCTTTTAAGAACTATTCACTTAAAGGTTCTTTGGAGATCTGCATCACTGCAAAAACCTCCTTTTTGGAACCTTTATATATACATTTTTTTATATCTTTGTCGAATAGAAAGTTCAAAAGAACAGCATTTATTTGATATAGAAATCTTTTGTAACATTATAATGTTTTACTCTGTCATTTTATAATCAATTTAATGCACCCTTGTTGCATAAAAGTATTAATTTTTTTCACAAATAACAAAAAAATCATACCACAAAAATACGAACGGTATACAGTACTACATTTCCATATTCGGAGTGTCTATTTACACTAAGTGCCATAAGACCCCGGCCCTTGTGCAGAGGCTATGTTATACTGACTCCACCCACAAACGTGTGATTGGGCTAGTCCAACGCATTCTAGTGGCGAAAATGGTTAAGCGCGTACCGTAGTCTTTCTGGTGATCGACCACGATTTCGAACCCGGAAGTCGAGCCTTTTTGCCGAACTTTTTTCTCCCTTTTCAAATCTCAGATCACAATCGGAGAAGGCATTTTTCGTAAAATGAAGGAAATAATTCAAAGTTGAAATAAGTATGCGAGTAGGTTAGGAGGTGTAGGGAGGGCTTTATTGTCCCAATAAGGTGCATCCATTTAATAATTTGAATAAAAATTATAATTTACACTCAATACGGTATTATTGCATACTGTTTTATAATGTAGCTACACTACGGGGAGGGTGCCAGATATTGTCCAACATGTGTGCAATAAGTAGTATAAATAGCAGAAAATCCTGCATAATCCTGCATCCTGCACTTTAACATAGTGTAAATAGAATCTATCGCTATTTTCACTTAGTGTAAATAGCATCTATCGCTAAGAAAATATGCTATTTTCACTTAGTGTAAATAGCATCTATTGCTTTTTGCACTTAGTGTAAATAGCCTCTATCTAAAGCCGCTGCCTTTCATATTTATAATTAAATATAAATGCTTAAAGATGTATAATATTTTGCATTGAATCCATGCAGCTAAGTACATATTTAATTAGAAATTCCTGCAATAAAAGGTTTCATGGCAGAAACACAATTATTGGGTCTGCTATTAGTACCCCAACTGTAGTCACAATGTATTCTCACAGTTTTGTTTGTGAAAATCTCACATTGATAATAGCAGCACTAATGTATCAGGCTCTATCCTCTGCTCCCACTCATGTGGCCTGTCATTTTATTTCTACTCAAAGTGAGAAAGACTCAGTGAATGGGAAATTCACTAAGCGTTAAGCTGCCACCGCTGACCTTATTAGCGATTGTCACCATCTCTTCTCCAGCTCCCGCGAGCCTATAGCTGGTCTCACCGGCTAATGATTTACTATCGTTTCTCAACACAAACGGCAATTACTGCAGTGGAGTTATGGTGCTATTGATTGTGAAGACGACTGGCTTTTACTGGAAGCAGCAAGGCTAGCACTCAGCCAAAGGAAGACTCCTTCTTCATTAGCTCGTCTCATCTCTCCTTCCCTCTCTTCTCTCAAGGTTTTTTTCCTTTCATGTGCTTTTATTCGGTTAGTCCTCTGATAAGTGGCCCCTAGCTTTATATTTAGCACTCTGAAAGCCTTCAGTAGCTCATTTGAAGCATTTTGACTGTAGTAGTGCACCAGGTTCCAGACAGAGTGTGAGGTATTGACAGATAGCGGAGAACTGCTGTGGGGTTTCACACTTTTAGCATCTATCAGCGTTGTGTGAATCAGCTCAGCAAACTAAATGGATGACCTAGTGGGGCTTTAATTTTTTTTACACCCAGGCCAGAATGCATTCATGTATTTCAGTTACCGACTGAATACACAAAGAAATTAAGTGCAATAAATGGTGTGTGGCAGCCGAATGAGGTGTTATGGAATGTTGTCTGGATTTCGCTGGGTTCTGGCCACATGTATATAGGCTACATTTGTGCTTTATATATTTTTACACACATAAAAAGTGACATATTCTGTTGTAATATAACCATACAGACATGTATATCCATAAATGCTAATAGTAGTGTTTGCTAGGGCATTACTATTGCTTATAGACATGGTTTTGGGAACCATAAGTACTGTAGAATAATTTATGTTGGTTTGTGGCACAGAAATAAATTATACCTTAAATAATGTGGATAGAGGCCAGATTTATAATCAATATAACAATAAATAAATATACCATGAAATAAGTGAAAAAAGACTATACATTTACATTAAAGGAGGAACTCGAGACCAGAATCTAAAGACCAGAATATTATTATTATTATTACAAATAAGAGAGAATAAATTTATAATATATAATTATTATTCTATTATTATAAATATTATTATTTCAATTACAAACTTTATTATTTAGCACCACTACAGGTGGAAATTGTGAACCACACCACACATGTTTTAAATAAAAAGGTTGTTAATATACAGCCAGGAAACTATTGTGATTAAAATGTAAAATAATCAGTGTTGATAATATAATCGCCAAACTTCGCTGGTAAAAAACAACAAACAACAACATGATGAATGAATGTTTTGTAATTGAAATGCTATATATTATTAGGAACTGACCGTTGGGTGTATGTAACATGGTACTCTGGAGGTCGAGATTTTCGGGATAACTATTTCAATATTAAAATATTAAATATAAAATAGTTCGGGTGCAGTGTAGTTTGTTGAAGTTATGAAACACTGTTTACGCACAGTTTTTGTATATATTCTGCAATTCTGAGAAAGAAAAAAACAACCCCCTTTGAAAAACATATTCATTGACATCTAAGAAGCAAATAAAGTGTAATAAAATACTGTAGTTTGGAGATTCGTGGCACGAAAGAAGAGTGAGTCAAAATCTCAAAAACTGACCATTCATTAGGAAAAACCTGGTTGGCCTGTATTGTTTTGCCTTGTCATTAAACAATCATCTAGCAACACCCTACACTCTTAAAAATAAAGGTGCTTCACGATGCCATAGAAGAACCTTTTTGTCTAAATGGTTCCATAAAGAACCTTTAACATCTGAAGAACCTTTCTGTTTCACAAAAGGTTCTTTGTGGCAAAAGAAGGTTCTTCAGATTATAAAAAGGTAAGAAAGAGATGGTTCTTTAAAGAACCTTTGACTGAATGGTTCTTTGTGGAACCAAAAATGGTTCTTCTATGGCATCGCTTGAAGAACCGTTTGAAGCACCTTTATTTTTAAGAGTGTATAGACACTGCACTGTAATGCACTAAAACCACTCATAACATCTTACCAACTGCATAGCAACACCCTGTTGCAGTTTTAAACTCACGTGTTCTTTGGAAAATGTAAAGATCTAATAGTTTACATTAGGATTTCCCCAAATAAAGGACAAAACTAGGTGATCAACAACATCAGCTGATAGCACCTGATTAGCTGCACCCACACACTATTGAATAATGCAAAGCAGCAGAGGAAAATGGTCTCAAGTATTTATCTCATCAGTCACGATGATTCTCTCTCTTCATTTCCCTTTTCAAATCGTTCACCCTCTAGCTTGCCCCCGTCTCTGTCTCTTCACTCTTTTTCTGTTTTGTATGACTCTTCCTGTGTGTCTCATTCCTGACTCATCTCTTTAGCTATATCAACGCTGTCAATATTTTGGATCGACAACCATATTTACTTACCGAAGTGACTATCAGATTGTTTATTATTCTCTGTCAGTGAGACTAGTTCCGATAGAAGCCAAAGCCTCAGGTTTTGCATGTCACCAAGCGATGCATAAAATAAACTGCTCTGAAACTGCATATATGTGACCAACTCTCAGATTTTACAACAGTTTTTCATTTTCTGCTCCCCACTGACTGATGAGAGAAACCCTGAATTCAATAGAAGCACTGTGCATTTTTTTTTTTTTACATTCGAAGAGCTATTTCTTGCTGTAGACATTTATTTCCTTGCCACATGTTTTATGCAATGACATAAAGGCTATACCACAATTTTATGTGCAGCATAAGTGTACTTATGCAGGAATCACAATAGTGCTAAATGACGTTTCAACTATTTGATTTTGCAAAATGTCTTTTTGACATTTTTATTAAATATAAAATTATTCAACACATTTATGGAATTTTATACCACAGTTACGTTCTGTTTTTATCAAATCCAATAATTTTATACTTTTGACAGCTCTAGTTTTAAACAGTAAAAATCTGAAAACAAATTTATTTAGGGTTGTAAAGCAGCATTTTTTTTAAGCTCCTTTAGAATGGTACTTAACATGAAAATTAGAATACATTTTAATACAATTTCGAATGTTTCTCATTAGGCTTATACAAATTCTAACAGAGAACCGAAAAATTAATGCTGTCTACAGTTCGTAGCTTTGCAACTTTATATTTTTCTCACAGAATAACTTTATACATGACAATATATAGATGAGGAGGTCATCATGTTTGTCATCATACATATTTATCACCACACTTCAATATTTTATATATTTTTCACTAAATCTATCAAATAAATATTATTTGAAATAATAATTTTTTAAAAAGTCAGAAGTTGTTATTTTGAATTTAGCAACTTATTTAAGTTTGCAAACATGTTTTTATAATATCATGCTCTATAATTTTCTCACAGTATAACTTGGTCTTTATAAATGAAAATATATACAGTTGAGAAGGACGTCTTTGAAAACATAAAACTGCATCTACTGTATCAATATATATAATAATTTTTTCCACTAAATATATTCAATAAATATTATTTGGAAATATTTTGAAAACATGGATATTGCATTCAATTTACATTTTTATAAAGTAAAATATTACTTTAAGTCAATAAGTCATTACGTGAAAAAAAGTGATCCCCCCATAATTCAAACACTGCTGACAGTGTACTCTGTTGCTGTGTGAACGTAGCTGATCTCTATATCATTGTCTTTGTATCTCCTCTCTCATCTCACTTCTTTTCGTCTCTTGCCACTCTATCTCTCTCCTTTTTCTCTTTCTCCATGCATTACTCCATTATCGTCCTCATGCAGCCTCTCCCTTGAAACTTCAACAGATGCATTTCCGCCCTCAGTAATGCAGTAATGCACGATTTACCTCGTGAGCACCGTGGGTGTGGCGGCTGCTCTGAGGGCCGTCTATAGGAGTGGCGTTAGCTGAGACCTCATTACCCCTCCCTCCCCCTTCCTGAAAATGCACTCTCACCAGCTCTAATTGCATTGGGGAGATAAGAGGCTTGGTTTGGGACAGGATGCCGCGTGTGCTTGTAAGCGCTGGGGCTGGTCCGACTCGGCCTCCTAGCTCTAAATCAATGAGCCCATCTAGACCTAATGCACAGCTGGACAACTCCTCCGGAAGCATTAGTCCTATTATTGCTGGCTTGGCAGGAACAACCCATGTGTTCAATTCACACACACACACACACACACAATTGCATACTCTTGAACTAGTATTTATAGTGGCAAAATTACATTCAGATATGAAATGCTAATGGAGTCACACTATATGTGTACTGTACAAAAACGTATCTACAGATTCACTCACATGAACATAAAAATCCCAAATGTCAGTAGCAGGGATCGGGAGATGAGTAGCCCACTCTGCAGTTCAGTCTGTTCTGTACTGTGGGGTCAGCACAGTTAGTGGACAGAAAAAAGAGGCAACACTCAGTCTCTCTGCTGTCTGTTGTCTTGTAGCTGTTTTACGGAAGCTCTAACTCAGAGCAGCTGCCAGGGTTTGCCTGCCTAAACAGCACAGGCACAGCCAAGACCTTTTAATTTAAATTAAATCTGAGGGATGTGACTATGCTGAGAACACAAGTTTATTTGCCAAGGTAGTTTGGAGGAATGCACACATAGGCTGTGACATGCACAAATATAAGTTATAATTAACAATTATTTTAAGAGTCTTTCTATAAAGTGTTATCATTATTATTATTACACAGGCAAAAATAGCTACATAAGTATATTTGAGTCTGAAAATATTTTAATAAAACTTATATAAATTTAACACGATGTAACAAAAATTTGCTTCACTTAAATTTTTTATGTTTCTTCTGTAATTCTCTGGTGCTAATTATTATCGCGCTATTTATTTTCACAGCAATATTTTGATAAATATTTAGGTCAGGCTATTTTTGAAGTTATGAAACACTGTTTTAGCGCAGTTTTTGTATATATTTTGCTTTTAGAAAGGATGGGAACATTCTAGAAGTTTCTGTAAGATTCTGGAATATACGAGCGCTTTCTGGAACATTCCAGAACATTGTGGGACTAGTCATAAAAGACAAAAATCATCCAACGTACACTTCTAAAGCTTTGGACGACTCACTTTTGGTAACTGTTTATGTTAAACTGTTGTTAGCTCAGTATTATCTATGTACCATGTAATTATTATGCATGAGTAATAAAAGATTAGCTTGTATAAGTTTTTTGTCATGCATGTTATGTCAAACTTCATAAAGAAACATAAAAAAATATATATATTTTTTATATATATACAGTGGGTACGGAAATCTTCAGACCCCCTTAAATTTTTCACTCTTTGTTATATTGCAGCCATTTGCTAAAATCATTTAAGTTTTTTTTTTTTTCCTCTTTAATGTACACACAGCACCCCATATTTACATAAAAACACAGAATTGTTGACATGTTTTTTAAAATTTTAAACATTTAAACATTTAAAAAAAAAAAAACTGAAATATCACATGGTCCTAAGTATTCAGACCCTTTGCTGTGACACTCATATATTTAACTCAGGTGCTGTCCATTTCTTCTGATCATCCTTGAGATGGTTCTACACCTTCATTTGAGTCCAGCTGTGTTTGATTATACTGATTGGACTTGATTAGGAAAGCCTTTAAGGTTTACCTTCCAACAAGACAATGACCCTAAGCACACAGCTAAAATACTGAAGGAGTGGCTTCACAACAACTCACAACTGACTGTTCTTGAATGGCCCAGCCAGAGCCCTGACTTAAACCCAATTGAGCATCTCTGGAGAGACCTAAAAATGGCTGTCCACCAACGTTTACCATCCAACCTGACAGAACTGGAGAGGATCTGCAAGGAGGAATGGCAGAGGATCCCCAAATCCAGGTATGAAAAACTTGTTGCTGTAATATTATAATTAGTACAGTTAAATGCATATTTTAAAACTTTTTTTTTTAAATGTGCATGCATTAACCCAATGGGATTTTGGTCTGACTTTGTTTTGATAAATGTTATGCTAACATAAACATGCAAAAATAGTATTGGTTGCTTTATAATAAAGCCAAGGTCAAGTGAAAATGTAACATAAATTTACATGACATACCTAGCAACCACTTAGCAACATGTTAAGAAGCACTCCGAACTGAGCAACAACCAACAACACCTTAGCTTTGTGGCGATAACTTTTGGATGTGTGCGTATAGTGTACCCCTCACATTTCCCCTAGTTTTGTTTTCTGCAAGCCTGCTGAAGTGTTCTAATCAGTGTTCGTCACACTGAGCGATGTTTTAGTGCAGCAGAGATGCAGTGAGCGAGTGTTGGGCTTTGCCAGGTCCTGGTCACCATGGCGACGGTTGTGCTGTTGTCTCACCTGATCGGTTTCAGGCAGTCAGCAGTCGCACGGCATTTCTGACGAGTGTCGTATCGCACACTGCCCAACCCGAGCGTTATGGCCAAAAACAACAGCAGCTGGAATCATCCACACACACGCTCTACACACGCTCATCAGCTGTCATGTTTTATAGATTTTTCTCTCTCTTTGCATGGTACTCAGACCTTTATTATTCCACGGGTGTATTTTTAGCCCATTTCTAGCCAGTCCAGAGGCTGACAGCCAGCATGAGCGAACGAGAGAATGCAGAAGGGAAATGGTAGATTGATTCCTCCCCTGTCTGCTGCTCCAGCTGTGGCCTGCTGAGTGTCATGAGCTGTGCAGGAAGTAGTGCCACACTGACGGAGAGATATGGCTGTGCCCCGGGGCTGTGTGATATGGCTGTGTGTTTTATTCTCCCTCTCTCATACCCTGCAGTGGCGTTTTCCCACCAATATGCTATTTCCCTCTTTTATTTCCATGATATATTGAAACTACTGACTTCATGTTATGCAGATTTAGCTCGTGTTCAATTTGGTAATGTATTTTCGCAATAACCAACAGACAGCTGCTTGCTTTAAAATTGACTTCTGTGTGAGCAGTGCTTCATACTGACAGTAGACAATGGAGATTTTCGTCTGAAATTTTGCTAATGTGACCATTGACTTCCATAGTATTTGTATGTATTTATTTTCTTCCATACTATGGAAGTCAATGGCTACTGGCTACCATGTGTTCAGCAGAAGAAACTCATACAGGTTTGGATCAACCTGAGGGTGAGTAAATGATGACAGAATTTTCATTTTTAAATGAGCTATCCCTTTAAAGTCAGTTTCAAACCAAGCAATTTTCTATTGGTCAACGCGGTGAATTCAAGTGATTAACTTATACCTGTTGTGAAATCTGCATGGGGAAATCTTTGGTCACACTTTATTTCAATAGTCCAGACATCCTAACTATAAGTAACTTTGCAACTACATGTCAACTAACTATCTTTAGCGTATTAGTAGACTAGGTTTAGTGTTAGATATTAAGCAGACTACTAACACTCTAATTACTGGTAGTTGACATGTAGTTGCAAAGTTACTTACTGTATGTCTAAAGTGGACTATTGAAATAAAGTGCTACGAATTCTTTCACCCTCACTCAAAATTCCCAGTCGTGTGGATTCCTATCGAAATGATTGGATTTCACCCATGAAAAGGGCCGGTCACACTACACTTTTCATTTATATTTTCATTGACTTCCATTCATTATGCATGTGAAGGTGAGAGACAGGAAATGCAAGCTCATGTGAATTTCATGCCAAAGTTCAAATGTGATGAACTCTGCCCTACAAATTCGTATCAATTGAAAGACGTCTACAATAAAAGATTGATAGCTTCACGGTGTGACCTTAATAGCGAAAGAATGCAAACTTTAAATCTGCAGGATTGCAGCATTGCAGTGAAGTGGAGTAGATTGCATATTTTTACATTTTGGATGTATGTTGAATTATGTTTTTTAAAAGGACATATTACGAACGTTGTAGGCCCCGTCCACACGGAGACGCATTTAGCTGTATACGCACACATTTTGTATCGTATAGGTGTTTCGTCCACACGGATCCGGCTTTTGGGAGAGTGAAACCGATTTTTTTTTTAAACCGGGTCCCAGAGTGGAATCTGAAAACGCCGCCTTTGCGTTTCCGTGTGGACAGCGAATCCCTATATTTTCTGAAACGATGACGTCATCAGCCACGTCTCGCCCCTAGTCAGACACCGCTACGTCACGTAACCGCAACAAAAACTGAACCACACTGGAATGATTGGCTTTTGTTTAAAGGGGTCATATTCAATTCATATTCAAGTTTTCCTTTCTCTTTGGAGTGTTACAAGCTGATTGTGCATAGATAAGATCCCTGAAGACTAAAGTCTCAAAACCAAAGAGATATTCTTTATCAAAGTTAAGACTCTGCCACGCCCCCCTAAAACGTCTCGTTCCAACACGCCCCCACATATCTCCTCATCTACCCTCACTATTTGGAATATTAGCACTGCTCCCAAATGTGTGACGCAAAGAAAGAAGCTGTTCAGTACCGCAGTTTAGGTGTTGAACGCACCATGTCAGGAGAAGCTGTGTTTCTAGCTAAAGCAAAAGCCCTTTATTTTGCCTTCCCGAAAGTACATGCAATTTAGGAATCTTTACGATTATTACACAGACACAGCATGCTTTTATGGCGACCGTTTTCGCAACTCGGAAGAGGAGGTAATTTCTGACTTTGCTATGACCCGTCTGGTCTTCTGATCCGCTACTGTTTTGTTATTAGTTAAGTCATTTGCTATTGCCTGTTCAATTCGGAGTTTTGCGCATCGTGTGTTTTGTGCGCGTGTGTGTGTGTGTGATAGAGAGAGAGACAGCGTCACATCACAGTAGAGTCAGCTCTCTTAACCGCGGCTTGTGTACTGAGCATTCATGTCTGCCTGCTCCCCCTTTCGGGCTTGAACTGATGTACAAATGAATTATTTACTGTCTTTACATTTAGTTGAAAGCTGAGCTGCGATTATGGTAGGGCTACTTTCTGACGAGTGCTTGCGTGTGCGTGTTCGGCCACACAATGCAATTTGGCAATCAGAGAGACTCGCAGGAGGGACTGCTTTGTAGAACCTGAAGCGGTTGAGAGAGGCGGGGCAAGGAGGACTACATAATGTACAATTTGAAAATAATGGTGTTTGTTTGAAACATTAAAAGCGTGGCAACAATATTCTGTTACACCAAATACCACAATAATGTCTTTAAAAAAGCATCATATGACCCCTTTAACTAACATTAACACAGATTAATAAATGTATTGTTCCATGTTCGTTTGTACACCGCGAGCAAGGTTTATGCGAATTGTCCAAGTCTTCTCCGTTTTTAGTGTATCTCTGTGGCAGAATTACAGTGCCACATGCTGGTCTGGCATGTATACTACATCGTTTTGCGTCGGTTTTGTGGTTTCTTGTGGATGCAGATATTTCTTGAGACAAGGGGAAAAATGCTCTGGCTTCGTGTGGACGTAGCCGTAGTGTCCATAGAAATTGTGCTTGCTTAATGTCTAGTTTGCTTAAAAGTGACTCCATTTTTATTTTCATTAATTAGTTCTTGTTTAACAGTGCCAGAAGTTGTTTTTTATTCATAATGGCTCTGTGTACTTGTAATGACCTGTCATCTTACCAAGACTTTCCATGTTATTATTTTGTTTGAAATCAGATTGAGAAGAACAAATTGATCTGTACTTATGCGATTTGTAAATGCGATGATATTTTGACATGTAAATGCAGCTGAGATTCTAAATCCCAAAATGATTTTGGCACGATAACTTAATGATGAGACCACCAGCTTTACAGCTGCTGTGTTTAAAAAGACGTTTAGGGAGAATGTTAGGATATTTATGTCCTCGATCACACTGTAGAGAGATGACAGGCAGAGATGAGAACATGGAACATACTTCATGTTTGTTAATTCATTAATTAGAGTGAAAAATCCCGAGCTGCATAAGACACATCATAGTCAGAGAGACAACGAGACTACTCATATTCATAGAGTTGCTATCCATACATTTTTGGTTTTTAATATCCCTCCTGTGACCCTACATTCTGTCATTTCCTGCCTGTGATGCCTAATAATTGGCTCCTTGAGGACCACAGGAAGCAATCACTGAGGCATTAACTAATGAGGGTCTAAATAAATGAATAGACACATGAACACAGAGCAAACTAACTCTCACATACATCTATCTGATTCCTCCTGAGGTTTACAGACAATCTCTCTCGCTCGCTCTTTAAGAAAATGTAATATTGTGAAGTTTTACTGCTGGGATTTGAGCAAAGGATTCAAAATATGCCATTTTACTCTTGTTTCTCACTGGGCACCATCTTGGCTGTGGTGAGTGATCACTGCATTACTGCAAATGAGTGAGATTATTATTAAATTATGTGTGATGTACACATTTATTCAGACTGGGAGGTTACTGACACGTTTAATAAAGTTGAGCTGCCAACATCACCAGACTATACAGTAATTACATTTCATTTGTATCTATATTGACACATGCCCATGACGATATAGATTAATATATATATACAGTGGGTACGGAAAGTATTCAGACCCCTTAAAATTTTTCACTCTTTGTTATATTGCAGCCATTTGCTACAATCATCAAAGTTAAGTTTTTTTTTCCTCATTAATGTACACAGAGCACCCCATTTTGACAGAAAAACATAGAATTGTTGACATTTTTGCAGATTTAGTAAAAAAGAAAAACTGAAATATCACATGGTCCTAAGTATTCAGTCCCTTTGCTGTGACACTCATATATTTTTCTCAGGTGCTGTCCATTTCTTCTGATATTCTTTGAGATGGTTCTACACCTTCATTTTAATCCAGCTGTGTTTGATTATACTGATTGAACTTGATTAGGAAAGCCACACACCTGACCTAAGACCTTACAGCTCACAGTGCATGTCAGAGCAAATGATAATCATGAGGTCAAAGGAACTGCCTGAAGAGCTCTGAGACAGAATTGTGGCAAGGCACAGACCTGGCCAAGGTTACAAAAAAATTTCTGCTGCACTTAAGGTTCCTTAGAGCACAGTGGCCTCCATAATCCTTTAAATGGAAGATGTTTGGGATGACCAGTACCCTTCCTAGAGCTGGCCGTCCGGCCAACTGAGCTATCGGGGGAGAAGAGCCATCGGGGGAGAAGAGCCTTGGTGAGAACCCAAAGATCACTGTGGCTGAGCTCCAGAGATGCAGCGGGAGATAGGAGAAAGTTGTAGAAAGTCCAACCATCACTGCAGCCTTCCACCAGTCGGGGCTTTATGGCAGAGTTGCCTGACGGAATCCTCTCCTCAGTGCAAGACACATGAAGCCCGCATGATGACTCCAAGATGGTGAGAAATAAGATTCTCTGGTCTGATGAGACCAAGATAGAACTTTTTTGGCCTTAATTCTAAGCGGTATGTGTGGAGAAAATCAGGCACTGCTCATCACCTGTCTAATGCAGTCCCAACAGTGAAGCATGGTGGGTGGCAGCATCATGCTGTGGGGGTGTTTTTCAGCTGCAGGGACAGGACGACGGGTTGCAATCGAGGGAAAGATTAATGCGGCCAAGTACAGGGATATCCTGGACGAAACCTTCTCCAGAGTGCTCAGGACCTCAGACTGGGTCGAAGGTTTGCCTTCCAACAAGACAATGACTCTAAGCACACAGCTAAAATAATGAAGTAGTGGCTTCACAACAACTCTGTGACTTTTTTCTTGAATGGCCCAGCCAGAGCCCTGTTTTAAACCCAATTGAGCATCTCTGGAGAAGACCTAAAAATGGCTGTCCACCAACGTTTACCATCCAACCTGACAGAACTGGAGAGGATCTACAAGGAGGAATGTCAGAGGATCCCCAAATCCAGGTGTGAGTAACTTGTTGCATCTTTCCCAAAAAGAATCATGGCTGTTTTAGATCAAAAGGGTGCTTCTACTAAATACTGAGCAAAGGTCTGAATACTTAGGACCATGTGATATTTCAGTTTGTCTTTTTTAATACATCTGCAAAATGTCAACAATTCTGTGTTTTTTGTCAATATGGGGTGCTGTGTGTACATTAATGAGGGAAAAATTAACTTAAATGATTTTAGCAAAGGCTGCAATATAACACAGAGTGAAAAATTTTAAGGGGGTCTGAATACTTTCCGTACCACTGTATATATATACAGTTGCGTAGCAGCCAAAAGTGGGGGGTAGGGGGGACAGCTGTCAGGTGATGTGACCCTCAATGGCCAAACAAATTATGTACATAATGTACAAGTACATCCATGTTCACATAATGAATTCTATATAGAATACTAATTGGCGTGTTTTAGAGCACCCTAATGGCAATTTTGGGAACATGCCATGATAGCTTACAGGAAGCAAGACAGCTTACAGAGACCTATTTTTTGTAATATCATACACAAAAACCCTAAATCTAACCCTAATTTTAAAATAACTGCAGGACTTGGGACTTTGAGAACACTGTGGACATCTATACTTTATTTTTATTAAATAAAGATATTTTTATGCACTTTAACTACCCTAATTTCTAACAGTTGGGACAAAAACATTGTCCTTTAAAAACCTTGGACACACGCCAATTGTAGATAAATCTTGTTTTTCTTTTTTTTTGGTGGACACATACATCTCTCTCTCTCATAAATGAAAAGTTTTTCAAGGTCAATTTAAAGTGCATTTCAGAGGTCTGTCCTCTATTATAAGACTTGTTCTAATTCACAACTGCACATTCATTTTTCTATAACTGATTTCAGAAGCAATATTCATCTCTCACACAGTACATTTAATTTTGTGAGGGCTAAATTTGTACCATGCTTCTTATTTAAATTTTTAGTGTTTTATTATAGTAGTAGTTAGTAGTAGAAATAATACTAAATATTATTATACAAAGTATGTAGGTGTATTTTATCTGCATTCTAGTAGATTATATGTACCATAACTTGAAAATAATTATCGTTCTATCATTCTGGTCCAGAACTTTAATATTGATGCAACCTTACTTACAGTCTCAATGAAATGGAAGTAGCAACAGATATTTTCTTCCGTATTATGACATACATCCAAGTGAAACAAATGATCAAAAATAAAAAATGATGGCAGATTTGAATGCAAGATTGAGGCGGACTTTGAGAAAGGCTTTAGGTGGAGTAATTGATTGGAGAAGTCAAAGTCAAATAATATACATTAGTAATACCCCCTTGTTGTTTTTTAAAGCTTTTACTTGTCTTGAAAAGGCAGTTGCTAACAAATGGGACTACAAAGGTTGTTAAGGACGATGAATGTCAAATAGACTAATTATCAGTTCACTTTCAAGACCTCATTATGTTAATATTTGCGCTCTTGTAAACTGTTCTATCTTAAACTTTCAGGGAAAATGCTTTTGGAATAAAGACTGAAAGTGTTGTCAGAAGTTAAATGGTGGAGCTAAACTCAGGTGACCATGGTTTCATTCATTTATAGCCTATGTTTAGCTTTTTATTTCTCAGAATGATATTTAGATTTCAAATTTGATCCAAGCTGTGTTCATTTGTGAAGCTTATCATGATGAACAAAATGTACAAGAATCATAAACTTTAAACATTTTGTTGACTTTAAAAAACAACAAGTGG
Organism: Sinocyclocheilus anophthalmus; assembly: GCA_018155175.1. NCBI lineage: Eukaryota > Metazoa > Chordata > Actinopteri > Cypriniformes > Cyprinidae > Sinocyclocheilus > Sinocyclocheilus anophthalmus. The sequence continues at coordinate 278,705 of JADLZN010001114.1, read as the reverse complement.
CCATGTCAGAATCCAGATCTCAGTCCAGCTACAGTTATAAACACAAATGCAGCTTACAGTAAGTCATACTCTAAAACCCTGAGGAAGTGGTATTATTATGTGAATTTGTGCAGCATGTCGCTGTAACACTATTGCAGATCTGTGTGTAGCCTCTGCTGTACATCTCTGTTTTCTCAGCCTATGCAGAGAGAGAGAGAGCGATAGAGAGACGGCTGAGAGACGGTGAGAAATCGGCGTGAGAGAAGGGGGAATTTAATAAATTAGATCTAATATAGGTGCCGGGCTGGTCTCCTAGCAACCCAACAGAGCCCTGTCTGCCGAGGGCTGTGTGAAGACCTCCTCCAGCCGTATACTGAGACGACCCATAGAGCACTGCATCCCCTCCCTCTCTGTTGCTTTCGCATAGCTCTAGTGCAGTACTTCAAGAAGGGGAAACACACTCCCACAGATTAACCTCATATCTGTGTGTGACTCAGAGAGGAGTCTCGCAAGGTTGAACAATTTGTGGTGTCTGTTGTTTGGTATGACACATCTCAGGTGTTCTTAAAAATAAACTAAATAGCTCACCGCCTTGGGTAAACACCACATAGTCTGGGGCATGAATAATATGAAAATGCAATAAAACATTTTTACAAGACATGATGTTTTGTCAATAAAAAAAGTGCATAATGACTAAACACTAGTATATACACTCACGAAAGGAAGAAACTTGAGTAAACGTCTCCTAATCTCATTGCTGTCGGAGAAACAAATCAGATTTTCTTTTCTTCCAGGTTTGGAAGTGTATAGCTGCTTCTGAAATCATGCACTCTATATTTAATGAGGCTGACCTTAAAAACCAACTAAATTCTATGAAAGTATGTATCTATGCAGTACGAATTCAATCTGGACATGCTACGTCGTATGTTGGCGCTGTCCCGTGACCTACAACATCATAGCGTATACAAATCTTTTCCCACTAACCTCGTGAGATGACCATCGAATGTGCATTTAATTTCGCAGAACCAGCATGTGAGCTAGGTATATTTTGCCTAGCGTTTTATATGCTGTGAATCTGGATATACTACTGGCTTTCACATCCTAGACATCTTTCTAAAATAGTGTGTGATTTAAAGTTCTCGATCTAAAATAAGCCTGTTCTTCTCATATTCACGTATTCACTACTTTTCAGAAGCTTGAGGTCGGTAAGATTTGTTTTTAATTAATACTTTAACTTCACAAGGATTCACTGATAAAAATGATTCTGTGGTGGAGTAAATAATACAGAAAAACAAAAGTAATTTCAACGTGGAAAAAGTTAGTTCAGGTCATGATTAAAATTTTTTTTTTTTACAAATTTAAATTCTATATTAGTGCTCAATTCAAGCTAGTAAAAATTAAAGCGTAAATATCAACGTTATAAAAATTCAATAAAACCTACTCAACTTTTTTGATGATCAGATGATGCCAACCCTGAAACAACATACAGAACTACCACATTTTGCTATAAAAGTTTGATTGCATCATATAATAATTGCTGTTAATAGTGTTCATCGTATGTTTGATTACATCTTTAATTCATTTTTTCGTACATTTCTGCCGTATGTACATAAACTGACAGTCACCACTGATAAGCTACCACTAAATATTGTAGAAACTTAATTTTCTGTAAAGTTGCTTTGCAACGATTTTTTTATCGTGAAAAGTGCTGTACAAATAAACTTGAATTGAACTGAATTGAATGCTGGTGTTATCACTAGTCTTTGCTGCATTTTTGAGCAAATAAACATAGCATTGCTGAGCATTAAAATGAATAAATAAAAATCTTACCAAGCCCTGATTGAACTGTATAGTACATGTACTGAACTGAAATCAATGAAATGAATAAAACAGCTCTGTATTTCCATGTAAATAGACACACACAGTGTCTGTTGCATTCTGTTAGGAAAGAACATCTTTCCATGTCTTATCAGCAAATATTTGTGATTCAGACGCAGACACCTAATACTCCACGCACAAGACTATCATGTACTTCCAGGACTTTAATTCAGTAAAGCACTCATGGTCATTCAGTGTTACCACTTGCACAGGAAGTGGAGTTATAAAGTGCTTCCTGTGGGTTGAGCTGTGGGGTCATATTATTGATGTAGCGGATGTTATAATGGCTTAACTTTGCCCTTGATGCGTAACTGCATTGACTCTATAGTCAGTGTCAGTAAGTGTATGTGATTTAACTGCATGTTTAGTGGGGGTGCTGCAGGGCGGTAACATCCCTGCAGTGTTACATTGTGCCCTCTTGTGGATATGAACAGACATTATGCACAGACCTTTAGAATGGCGACTATTCGACACTAAGAACATATCGTATCAATAGCTTTTGATGAAAGTCAAAAAAATATTTCCACAAAAAGAGAGTGTTACAAATACATAAGGAATACTTAAACATGTATCAATGCTATAGGTAAGATAAAAAGACATTTGATGTGTATATACTGTATATATATATAAATTATGACCTGCAAATCATGGGAGCATTTTCCACCTGCTGTGTCATAACGGTCTCCAGGCAATGGTCGGGCCACAATGAGTCATATGACGAGTGTGTTTGATATGGCCCTTAGGACAGAGGGCAGCTGTATTCAAGAGACTCATAAAAGCAGTTTATTATTATTAAAATTCCCTCTCTTTATTTAGATTTTCTCCATATGAATAGAATACAGTAATTACAGATACCATTGATTGATAACCTATATATTTGTTTGATATACACATACTGTATGACTTCCATGTCTCTGGTTGATCAAGGGTCCATGCAGCAAATAGCCACAAAACAAGATTCAAACTGAGGAAAAGAACATGGAATGCAATCCACATGACATAAGAATAAAAGGAAGGATAAAATCAAATGATATCAAAGGTATCTACAGCATACACCAGAAATGCAACCATAAACCAACAAACAGAAAAAACAAAAAACCTGTATCCCGTAAACCCGTAAAAAAAATCATAATAATACTACTAATAATAACCACAACAACACAAAAAGGCTTGGTCATCCAAAAAACACATAGAGATAAATATCACAGGTGCAAAGAAATTATGCTGAACCCGGCCGACACATCCCTAGAGTATGTTATTAATCTATATGTTGGAGGAAGGAAGGAGTTACTGCCTGAAGAGATTTATACTCAGGTGTTTAGAAATGTTTTACTTTCCTACACAATCTAGGAATGGTCCCCAAATTTGATAGAAATTGTTAGAGGATCCCTTCATTGTGTGCCTAATTTTTTCTAGTTTAATAAAATGAAAAATATCTTTAACCCATAAAAAATGAGTAGGGGGTATGGGCGATTTCCAATTTAGTCAAATTAAACGTCTTGCCAGAAGTGTATATGTACTTCTATTTCGGCATATCCAGAGATGTAGAAAGGGTGCCAAATAATGCTGTAACAGCCAGAGGTTTAATGTGAATTTTGAGAACTTCAGATAAGTGTATTAAAGATCTGGGACCAATATTCATGTAAAGATGGGCAGGACCAAAACATATGCGTAGTGGTTGCAGGAGCCTGATGACAGCGGTCACACGTGGGATCTACTTCGGGATTTATTTTAGAAAGTCTAACTTGCATTATCTATATATAGGTCACTGAATGTTGTAATGCCCAGAGTTAACCATTGTGAAAAAGTCGTATCCATCATTGATGGCGGGAAAGCAAAATTTGCTGCTATAGGTGTAGAGATAGAGGAGGTTTGTAATCCAAAATGATGTCTGAATTGCCTCCAGACTCTCAGCGTTGTTTTACATTTTTGGTATAGGGAGAAGATGAGCATTTAACAGGAGCATGTAATAAGGTTGTCAACGAAGTGGGCATGCATGAAGTAGCCTCCATGGTAAGCCACACAGATGAATCTTGAGAATGATCTTGGTTTAACCAATATTGCACGATCCTGAGATTTGTAGCCCAATAATAAAACTGTAGGTTAGGTAAAGCCATACACCCGAGTATTTTGGGTCTCTGAAGAAAAGCCTTACGAATTTTGGGGATCTTTTTAATCCAAAATAAATCCTAGAATCAGGGTGTCAATTTTACGGAAAAAAAAAGCCAGCTGAAGAAGGTAAATGGGTAAACACGGAAAGTAATAAGAGAATTTGGGAAGAATATTCATTTTAACTGAATTAATTCTTCCGGCCAAAGACAGGGGCTCACAATCTTTCTCTATCCGGAGTAGTAAATTAGCAAAATTGAATTTAAAAAGATCTTTAAATTTATTTGTGATGCAAACTTCAAGATAAGTAAATCTGTGTTGTGCAATCCTAAATGGAAAGTTGTTTAAAGGATAGTCGCTAGCTGCAGAGTTTATAGGAAAAATTTCACTCTTGCTCAAATTTAACTTATAACCGGAAATGAGCCCAAATGACTTTAAAACATTAAGAGCTGCAGGTATCGATCTAGTCAAATCAGAAGTGTAAAGTAAAAGATCATCCGCATACGATGACACTTTTTGTTCTGTACTCATTATTTTTATGCCTAAAATAGATGAATCAGATCGCAGTGCAATAGAAAGAGACTCAATAGCGATGGCAAAGAGAAGTGGACTCGAAGTGGAGCGAGTATACCGGTGGAGGGAGAAGTATCCTGAGCGAGTATTGTTGGTTCTGACAGAAGCTTGGGGGGCAGAATACAGTAACTTCACCCATGAAATAAATTTCTCACCAAAACCAAATTTCTCTAAAGTGTAAAAGAGATATTTCCACTCCACCCGGTTATTATTATTAAAATTAACAATAGACATCTGAGTTGGCACATGAAAAACAGATTTGTCAAAACTGGAAAAATATACACCCGAACAAATGTTATTTACAAAATCTTTCTGACAGCCTGTACAGAATATTGTCTTTTATTTTGCCTGAATACTTAACAGACTGTGACCTGGGGCTCAGTATCTTTATATCAAATTTGTGAAAACTGTAACACTAGACTGCAGGTAAAGATAAGTGCAAGATGGATTTTAAATGACACAGTATACAGCAAAATTTCTAAATGTTTTGGAAATTGAGGCACTTAAAAAGAGATTTTGCGGGAATCTTACAAGAAAAAGTTCAGGTTACATTAAGTGAAGTGCGTAATGTGAACTGCATGACCAGAGAACACGCATGTTTTCTGTTGCTCCACCTGTCTGTCTCCCTTCTGATCCCAACAAGTTATATAGTTTCATGAGGTAGAAAACAAACAAAATACCTGAATAATATTAATATCAATACCTGAATACCCGTGGTTCCTGACGATATTTCGAGGTTTTATGATGCTGAACAAGTTCACAAGTTTGTTTAACTAATCACGCAATTAAAACACCCAGTAATGATGTGAAACGTGGATGCTTTACATTTCTAAAGCATATAAAGTGAATAAACTTGTCTTCATCAGCTCACCTTTTCACATAAATAATAAGAAACCATAAAAACCTTCATTCCCTTTCAGTCGGTCACTCTCGACGTCACGTCGGATGACCGACGAAATTGGGATCTCGCTTAGAGAGCCAATGCACATTGGCATGCGATTATTAGCGTGAGTATAAGTAGGCAGCAGATTCAGCGCCCTATTCAGCTTTTCCGCTTCGGAGCCGAGCGGTTCTATCGTTCTGTTCCTGACCTCTGCAGTAGTGATAAACTACAGTCAAGCACACTCTTCGGTGGGCTCTCGTGCTGGTGGACAGCGCTTCAGCGGCGGTGGTTTATTACACAGCAGCAGGCTCTCTACCCCTGTGTGTGTTGCAGACGGCCATCTGCCCTGTGCGCTTCAGCACACTAAAAGTGCAATTTCCATCTAAAAGAGCTTCACAGGTGGAAAGTCTTTTTAAAGACGTGTCTTTTTAAAGATGTTGTACCATCCGTGTGTTTCTTGGTGCGGTCGTTACCTGGCGCTGGGTGATGGTCACGATCGCTGCCTCTCGTGCCTGGGCGTGAAGCACGCTGAAGTGGCTTTCGTTGGATGACTCATGCCCCCATTGCGGGGGCATGACCATCTCGGAGTTGCGGACCAGACTCCGTTACCTGCAAGGGGGCGGAGTGCCCGTGCCGCTGCCTAGATCTGGGGTTCCCTCTGGTGGCAGCCGGGGGTACCCTTTTTCTTGCAGTGGGCGGACTGTTCTTACGGTCACGGTGAGAAATTCCCCTCCAACAAGGAAGGGGATGCCCGAACCAGCCGGCACTTCGAAGCCAGCGGATCCCTCGAGAGAGCAGGCTGGATCCTCCCGGGGGTTACCACCTGTTTCTTCCGAGGCTCCCCCCAACAATCGGATGTCAATTGCAGCATCTGAGGGTGAGCCAGACTTTTCTGGGGATAAAGATTCGTCAGCGTTGCCGCCCTCTGGGCGGACAGTGGTACCAGAGACGGACCCGGAAATGATGGCTATGCTTTCTTCTCCCCCGGACGCCCCGCCGAAAGAGTCGGGCTCGAGTGGAAACCTCCACCGCATCCCGAGCCCTTGAGGTTGGATGATTGGTTTCTCGGGGTGGCTCGCGCTAGTTCTCAAGGCCCCACCCCAGTGCCTTTCTTCCCTGAGGTGCATGACGAGCTCACCAGGTCATGGACGGAACCTTTTACTGCCAGAAACCGGCCGGCGGTGGCTCATCTCCCTCACCACACTTGTGGGTCCACGGAGTGTTATACGGGAGTTCCCCAGGTGAGCGGTCTGTTGCGATGCCATTGTTGTCCACACGCCGCTTACATACGCACCTTTGGCGGTGCAAACCGTTTCGCCCCTCCCGAGCTCTTTAGGCACTCGTCGGCTCTGATTGGCAGTGCTTATACGGCCTGTGGAGAAGCTGCCTCCGCCTTACATGCTACGGCGTTATTGCAAGTACACCAGGCCAAGGCACTGAGGAACTTGCACGAGGAAGGTCACGACCTGGAAGTTCTCATGGAGCTCCGCACTGCGACGGACCTCGCGCTACGAGCGACTAAGGTTACGGCGCGGTCTCTGGGTCGCGCGATGTCCACGATGGTGGTCCAGGAGCACCATCTCTGGCTGTGTCTGACCGACATGCGTGAGACGGACAAGGCACGTTTCCTAAACTCCCCTGTGTCCCAGACCGGCCTGTTCGGCGACACAGTGGAGAACTTCGCCCAGCAGTTCTCCGCTGCCCAAAAGCAGACTGAGGCCATCAAACACATCCTGCCCTGGCGTGCAGCTGCTGCCTCCACTCGGCCGCCGGTGGCAGCGCCTCAGCCTGCTCGTCGCTGAGGGCGGCCCACGGCCGTCGCCCCCGCTCCCGCAGAGCGTTCGCAGCAGCCTCCAGCAAAGATGCGCCGTGGAGCCGGTCGCAGGGCAGCCGCCCCGCCCGTCCAGGGCCCCGCCAAACCTGGTGGCAAGCGAAAAAACAGAGGCCCTGAGACGGGCAACCCAGAGATGGAGGAAGTTGCTCTTCAGGAGATGGTGAAGGCACCACTCCTTCCCCCGGAGGAGGGCCTGGTGGAGAATCTTTTGTTTCCTTTTTTCCGCTACTGACCTCTCGGTCGGTGTTACCCAAATTCTCGACAAAGAGCAATTTCTTCTTTCTCTTGGTCCCCTGAGGGGACGGGTGGTTGTGGACGATCCAGTGCGTATCAAACTCACCCTCCTCTCTCGCCAGTGAGCAGCAGCGCGCAGATCGGGAGGACGAACCAATGGACTACCCACTCTCACCTCTCTCCGAACGCAGGTCCAGTCAAGTCAAGTCACCTTTATTTATAGCGCTTTTAACAATACAGATTGCAACTGAACAGCATTAATTAGGAAATAGTGTCAATAATGCAAAATGACAAAACTAAACACTCAATTTTCAGTTAAAGGCAGTTCATCATTGAATTCAGTGACGTCAACATCCAGCTCAGTTTAAATAGTATCTGTGCGATCAAGTCGACGATATCGCTGGAAAATAATTACGTGTTCCCCAACTAAGCAAGCCAGAGGCGACAGCGCCAAGGAACCAAAACTCCATCAGTGACAAAAATGGAGAAAAAAAATCTTGGGAGAAACCAGGCTCAGTCAGGGGGGGCCAGTTCTCCTCTGACCGTCATACAACCAGCGTACGGAAAAATCAATTAAAGACTTAATCAAACAGACAATGAACACTAATAACATCAATTATTATATGATGCAATCAAACTTATAGCAAAAGGTGGTAGTTCTGTATGTTGTTTCAGGGTTGGCATCATCTGAGGTCCTCATCTCTTCTCAGGTGTTCTGGATCCAGACGGAAGCTTGTGTAAATCCTAGTTACCACGGGATGTTAATCCGTCTTTGCAAAAAACAGATCCGGTCAGTTGTTACCACACACCCCGACCCCCCCTCGACCCAGAGCGCCCGGGCCCGGTCCCTGCGTTCTTCCGTGCTGCCCCACTGTGGGTACGCCTGTAGTTTTGTTGATGCCACTTGCGCGGTGTCTGGGAGTCTGGCTAGAGCTACCCAGCCCGTCTCGATGGCTCCGTCGAACGTCAGGCTCGGCTACGTGATTCAGTTCGCCCGGCGCCCTCCCAAGTTCATGGGCGTCCACTTTACTTCAGTGAAAGCATCAGATGCCCCTGTTTTGCGTGCAGAGATCGCAGTCCTACTTGCGAAGGACGCGATAGAGCCGGTTCCTCCAGCCGATATGATGTTGGGGTTTTACAGCCCTTACTTCAATGTACCCAAGAAAGGCGGTGGGTTACAACCAATCTTGGACCTGCGCACGTGACCGCCTTCAACCAGGCTCCCTTCAAGAGCTCCCACAGAAATGGCATCTTCCATGTGTATCCGTCCCAAGATTTTTTCGCATTGTGGAGATTAACGGGGGATCGACCTGAAGGACGCGTACTTCCATGTTTCGTTCCTTCCGCGCCACAGGCCATTCCTGCGGTTTTGCGTTCGAGGGGCGGGCATACCAGCACAAGGTTCTGCCCTTCTGGCTGTCCCTGTCGCCCCGTGTCTTTACGAAAGTTACAGAGGCAGCCCTTGTTCCCATGAGAGAACAGGGCATTCGCATTCTCAACTACCTCGACGATTGGCTCATACTCGCCCAGTCTCAGAATCAGTTGTGCGAGCACAGGGACTTGGTGCTTTCACACCTCAGCCTGTTGGGTCTTCGGGTCAACTGGGAAAATAGCAAACTCTCCCCGACGCAGAGGATCTCTTTTCTCGTTATGGAGTTGGATTCGGTCGAACAGACAGCACGCCTCACGTGGGAACGTGTTCAGTCGGTGTTGAACTGCTTGAATATCATTCAAGAGCAGGATGGCGGTCCCAATGAAACCGTTTCAGAGGCTCCTGGGGCATATGGCAGCTACGGCGGCAGTCACGCCGCTGGGGTTGCTCCATATGAGACCGCTGCAACACTGGCTCCAGGGCCGAGTCCCGAGGTGGGCGTGGAAACGCGGCACCTTCCGGGTCCAAGTGCCTGCCGACAAACCTTCACCCCATGGTCAGACCTCACGTTTCTTCGGGCAGGAGTGCCCCTAGAACAAGTCTCCAGGCATGCTGTGGTTTACACAGATGCCTCAACCACCGGCTGGGTGGCCACGTACAACTGTCTTGCAGTATCAGTGTTTTGGACGTGGGCCCCCCCAACTGCACTGCACACTCAACTGCCCTCAAGTTGCCTGGCAGTGCACCTTGCCCTGGCCATCTAAAGGTCGCTTACTGGATTCTAAGTGGCCTACCCCAAGAGGTAGTCGACACCATAATTTCGGCGAGAGCACCATTTACGAGACACTCCTACGCTTTGAAGTGGAACCTGTTCTTTGAGTTGTGGTGTTCTTCTCGCCGCGAAGACCCCCGAAGCTACCCGATTCGGAGTTGGTGGGGTTCGGCCTCATTTTTTTCATCAATGGTCTGGAGCGAAGGTTCCAGGCTTTCTCCCTCCACCCTTAAAGTTTATGTCGCTGCAATTGCTGTTAACCACGACCCCGTAGAAGGGAAGTCGCTGGGGAAACATGACCTGATTATCAGGTTCCTTAGTGGGGCGAGAAGGTTAAATCCTCCACGTCCGCCCTCTATACCCTCTTGGGACCTGACTCTAGTGCTCACTGCACTACAGCAGGCCCATTTGAGCCTTTTTGCAGGCGTTTGAGCCGAAGTTCCTTAAATGAAGACTTTGCTCCTGCTAGCATAGGCCTCCATCAAGAGGGTAGGGGACCACGCATTTTCCCGCTAGTTTGGCTAGTGGTGCCATACCCCCTGACTTATCAGGCACGAGGTTGTAACCCTGCCCTCCATGTTGTCGAGCATCACTCACTAAGGTGTTGCAATTCCTCCTGTGCGCATGCACGGGGGTGCGTGTCGCCTTTCCGGCCGTCGCTGACGATATCTCTATGGCTCGGGCTGGGGAGGCGAACTCCCTCACCATTTCGGATAGTTCTATAGCTTCGTGCTTGGAGCCGTGATTCCTCTCTGGTGTCTCCACCGCCGCAACACGGGCTAAAGCACTGAGAGGCCTCCTACTCATCGGGTCGGCTTGCAAAACCACTCGTCAGAGAGTCCCATATGTAGACCCTGTATTGGTTTCCTCCGTCCCCTCGCATCCAGGACGTCGGCGGAGCGTTCCGTCAGCAGCCTTCACGCAATTCCTCAGCTGAATCCGTCTGAGAACCGTAGCCAGGGCTGGGTTTACCATAGGTAACGACCTCAGTGAATCCTATCACAATGGTGTGTCAAAGTTCCACGGGTATACGCCTTGAGGCCCGTGTTTTCCCCCCGGACAGCGCGTTCTGCCAATTCATCAAGAGGCGTCAAATCACCTTCCATTCTTCCATATCACCCAATGGCAGTTCACTAGATTTATTGCTTCCTCGAAACCTTCCAAATCACTTCAGGACAAAGGAAACGTCATCAGAAGCTTTCGTAACGCCCCTGTTCCAAGTAGATCGGGTACGTTTTCCCAGTTTTGTCCAGTCTTACTCATTGGGTAGTGCCATTGCCGCAGTAGCTGGTCCTCTTGTGAAGAAGTCCTGGCCTATGCCAAAAAGTAGGGGCGCAGGTGCTTCCACAGGACACTGGAAGGGGCAATACCTGTGGCCCTTTATTAGGGGTCCAATTTGTCGGTCATCCGACGTGACATCGAGAGTGACCAACTGAAAGGGAACTTCTCGGTTACGTATGTAACCCTCGTTACCTGAAGGAGGGAACGGAGACGTCACGTCCCGTCTCCACAGCTCCCTGTCCACCACCCGCTTTTTTTAACATATTAATAATATATTTCATAGTAATTCATAATTATTATGTTTATACCAAAATCAAAGATGAACAGATTTTCTTTAAAAAATAAACATTTGAATTTTTCAAATTTTTTACATCATCATGTCAGAATTATGTGACATGCAAACAGTAGTAAAAAGTCAGCAGTGGTCCAAATCAAACAGGTCCAAAATTAGGACGCAGTGAAGATAATCCACTGACATGCACAAGCTAATGTTGAGATACACAGTTCTGCAGAAAGCCACATTTGAAGAGGTCCTACCTTCATCACCACTCTTCAGCTTATTGTTTCACAGACATGAAGTATCTTCTGGTTGAAATCCTCTGGCTGGTCAGCATACACATAGTGTCCTGCACCTCAAATGGCCTAAAACCAATGCATGTCAATAAGAAGTTTAACATTAGTTAAACAGTACACAGGCACAGCCTAAGATAACCAAGAAAACAATATTTGTATCAGAAAAGCCATAATAAACAGTGGGTGTTTATTTTGAACCACTGCCACAGATGGTAATGTAAAACACTGCAATATTTTCTCTTGGGTCTTTTTGTTTATCTAACTTTCCTAATAACTCAAAGATTACACAAAGGCATTGCAGAACTAGACTAATTAGTCAGTCAGTCTGGAATACGAGTACATTCACTGTACAAAGACCTTTGTTTTTGGACTGCCAATTCAAGCAATTACAAATTGTACTTCTACAAGACTGCTTGCTTCCAACATTTTAATCTATTAGAATTTGTGCAAATTAAACTCCCACTGGGAGTAAGTAGTTAATTGTGAAAGTTATGCCATCCAGTCAAAGCTCCCAATGGCTGTGAAATTCCATAACAGATATCTTTCCTATATCATGCACTAAAACAGAAATACTGTCACGTTGCTTTTAAAAATCATCCCCTTTGCATGAGAACTGAGATGTTCTGTTTTGCTCATACACCAGTGTGTCTCAAAACTGTCAAAAATAGTATTTAACTGCCAGATTAATAGCCTCTCTGACCATGACAAGGCATCTTGATAAAAATAAACCTCAGTCAGTAATTTCTAACACTGTGATCCTTCAGAAGCATATGCAGAGTTGTAGGTGCTACACACAGCCAGGAGCAGCGCTGTATGGCTTTCTCCTTATTACCTCACTGTGACTAGGTGTGGCAAGTTTCTGAACACAGAATAAGCAATGTAAATGCAGGCAGCCATGTGTTCAAACATATGACGGCGTTTTAGTGTCACGTAAAAAAAAAAAAATCTAAGATTACGAGAATAAATTCATAATATTTTGAGAAAAAAGTCACAATTACGAGAATAAAGTCATAGCAATACGAGAATAAAGTTGAAATATTTTGAGAATAAAGTTGAAATATTTTGAGGATAAAGGTTTTTAAAGTGTCTTTTGAGGATAAAGTCGAAATATTTTGAGGATAAAGTCGAAATATTTTGAGAATAAAGTCAAAATTACGAGAATTAAGTTGTAGCAATTACGAGATTAAAGTTATAGGCCTAATATTTTGAGAGTATAGCCTATATTGCGCATGCAAATGGCCCGGATTGGGAGCACCAGGAGAAATTCCGGTGACCTGGCAAATGATTTGAATATATGGGATTATTAGCAGAAATCATACCATGTGTCATGTACTCGCAGGGACAGCTTGGAAATAATATTTCACACCTTCATTATATGTAGAGTGCCAGCCAACCAATAATAGCAATAATCTTTGTGCTTTTGGTACTTTTAATATAAAGCAAAGTCTCAGCTTTCAAATTCTGTCAGTTCTATAGCGAAATACAAACAATATGTCTAACAATAATGTTTTTCACGCTCTTTAATGTGACGTGACAGATCGCTGTATTCGTCTCAGTTTAAGCGGCATGTGAATCCATCATCTTTTTGATTACAATGAGCCATTCGTTTCATTACATTATACTGTTTTCTTTGTGAAAATTTCATCACCTACTCTGAAAAAAGTTAATTCCTCATGTGTATTTAATTAAAAACAGCAATAAAAATGTTCTAAAGATTGAAGTGGGCTTCAACTCGTTAACTTAAGTTATATTGTTGTCTAAAAGCTATTTTATTCATGGTATAATAAGTGCTTGGAAATAATATTTTACGTCTTCAAATCCATTTATTATTTGTAGCACGCAGCCAGCCAGTAATCGCGATAAGGTTTGTGCTTAACAGCTCAGCTTTCAAATTCTGTCAGTTTTATCGCGAAATACAAATTATAAATGTGTTTTTCCTCTTTATTACAAGTTATAGCATGATATAAACATGAAGGAACATCAAAAGGCATAAAAAAACTGTATAATTAAACGAATGTCTCACTGTAATCGAAAGGATGATTGATTCACATGCCGCTTAAACTGAGGCGAACACAGCGATCTGTCACGCCACATTAAAGAGCGGGAAAAACATGTTATTGTAAGACATATTGTTTGTATTTCGCTATAAAACTGACAGAATTTGAAAGCTGAGACTTTGTTTTATATTAAAAGTACCAAAAGCACAATGTTTATTGCTATTATTGGGTGGCTGGCGCACTACAAATAATGAATGCAAGCATACTGTCCCTGCAAGTGCATGACTCATGGTATGATTTCTGCTAATAATCCCACATATATTCAAATCAGTTGCCAATAGGGGTGTAACGATTCACTCGTTTTATCTTGAAACATGATTTTTGAATCGTGAATCGTCGATTTTCAGACATATCGTATAAAATGCTAGAATCGAATGAATCGCGATTTCTATAGCGATTCAATGCTTTCAAAATATATACACATTAAATTACTACAAGCAGGAATTAATGGAGACCTTGAACAGTGTTCGTGCCCTCACATTTCTCCTTCACACGCTCCACTATTTACCGCCTGTGACTGTCACAAGATTGCGCTCGCGCTCCGTTTGTCTCACTGACACTTTTTTGAGCAGCTGATGTGTGATCTCTTCTTAGTACTCGTGGCCAGTAATGCTAAAGTGAAGTAGTTTTACTTTTCTGTAGTTTTTCAATGGCTCTCGCCTCTCAGTCATACCGACGACATTACCTGAGCAATAGAAGGCTGCGCATTTATTGCATGGACAGAGAAAAAATGTAAGTGTCTAAAGCATACGCATGGTTTCATTGAATGATAAATGTGTTTTAACAATGTCGTTGAACCGAATGTACGAAGGAAACTGTTAAAATAACCACAGCATTAACAACAACCTTGAAATAAGAGCGCAAGGTTTATCTGATAATCCGATGTATGAAAGTAGGGTTCGTTGCTATAGCAAACAGACTTCGGGCACGTTTTCTTTCAGAATCATAATTCGCCGATGGAGAGGAAAAGTTAAATACTATAGCATTTTATTTTATGAAAATGAGATAAAGAAGTTTTTGCACTGTAAGAGAAGTGATCTCGCGCTCATAGAACTTAAGATGTGCAAGGTTATATCTGCAGCTAATCTGAATAAAAAGAAGAATGAACTGATGAAACGTTAAGACTATAAACACAATAAATAAATGACATTTATGAATGATGCAGTGCTAATTGATATATCATTTAGTACAGTACAGAAACTATAAAGTATATTTTATACCTTATTCTGTGCAGAAAATTGAAATAATTGTTTGTCTTATATAAAACAATCATAAAATTTGCCATTAGAAAAATTATAGATTACACATGGTGTTAATTGTCCACAGTGTATTTGAGTGCTTGTAGAAATTCAAAGTACGATAGAAAATATTCCTGTAAAAACAAATCAAATAATAATTATATATCTGGATTATATACAGTATAATACATAATACATTTCGAGGCCTACAGAAAATTATTGTATTTAACATATCTGTCCCTTCTGAAAATGATGGCTATGCCCCTGTGTGACCAAAATGTTAGCCCTATCCTGTAATACTTTTAAAACTCTTTTTTTAATCTTGGCTTACATAAATTTCTACATATGCCATGTGATGCCATAGCATCATTAAACTAGCATCTAACAATGGTCAAAAGTGTTTTTTTCCCCTCTAACCTATGGTTCTGTAACCTTAAAGGCTGCTGTGTAATTTGCCCCCTGACTAAGCTTTTAAAGAATTTAGGGGAAGCATTTAAACAATCCTGTGAATGCACTTAAAGAATGCAGGATCGTTAATCGAATCGAATTTAATTGTGAATCGAATTGAATTGAATCGTTGTGAATTTGCAAAAATCGTTCTTGAATCTAATCGAAACCATATGAATCGTGAATCGAATCGATTCTCTGTCTACCCAAAGATTCACAGCCCTATGTTGCCATGGCAAACCGGAATTTCCTCCCGTTGCTCCCAATCCTGCCATTCACCGCGCCAATCTAGACTCTCAAAATATTTCGACTTAATTCTTGTAATTTTACTTTATTCTCAAAATATTTTGACTTTATCCTCGTAATTTTTACTTTAGCAAAATTTTCGACTTTATTCTCATAATTTCACTTCATTCTCAAAATATTTCCATTTTATTCTTGTAATTTTTACTTTATTCTCAAAATATTTAGATTTTTTTCTTGTAATTTTGACTTTATTCTCAAAATATTATAACTTTAATCTTGTAATTTTAGATTTTTTTTTTTAACATGGCACTAAAACACTATCATATAAATGCATTCATAAATGCATTCATCTGTGTGATGTTGCAAAGTTATAGCATATTTCCATAATACCTCAAACTGTTATCTCAAATGATATGACATCTTTAAGGCAATGCAAAAGTCTCTATGAGTGACAGTGTGTGTTGAGCAGTGAATGGAGAACTCACAATGATCTCTACATGGGAATTTGGCCTAATTTCTTTGATTGAATTGCCGGAGTGGCCATCTATGCTGGAGCGTGAGCCATAGATCACCGTAATGGGGATGTCGCTGTGAATCAGGTCAATTCTCTGCAGCATGGGCATCTTTGCCTAGCCATATGGAATGGTCATGTTTTTAAAGGCTGTTTCACCGCTAAAAAATTTGAATCATAAAGTACAGACCATTATGAGCCTTTCAACATTAACACATGTATATCTTGTACAAGACCATTCACAACAAAAGCATAAATAAAGATAGATAGATAGATATATAGAGAGAGAGATAGATAGAGAAGAGAGATTTTGGTACCTGGACGTTGGACATTAAGATGTAATATATTCTGTCTGTCACTCTGTTGTCATTAAATATAGCTGCAAATTTCTTTTTGAAGTCTGGTCTCAGAGTCTGCACAAGAGTGGGACCTACAGAACAATGTAAACGCACATCTGTAAAAACTAAAAATTGAAAATCCACCTGAAATCGATCTACCCAAAAGCGATGGATCACCCATAAAATGTTCATCTTATCATCAATTCTTCACTTCATGTGTCACATGTTCTCCCATAGTCAGTGACTAATGTCCAGCTCCATTCAGAATCTTACAGAACTCACCAGAAAGCTCTGCAGATTTCCACAAAATTGGACATCCATCACTCACAAAGTTCTACACATAACCACTGGTGGCTTGTCAGGGGAGGTGGTGGGGGGCACAGCCTTCTCAAAATTTGAGGTGGAAAATGGAAGAACAATTTAATGTTAATAAATTTCCCAATTATTCATTTTATGTCTTCAGAATGTGCATTTCTTGTTTGTAATGTTGATGCAATTACTGCCAATGCAATTACAATTTGGCAAATCTGATGAGATGGAGAAGAGGAGGGGGAGGCACAATCCATAGCCAGAGATTCGGCCTCCTTTGGTTAAAAAAAAAGGCCAATCACCAGAGAGTATTTTCCTTTCTCTGCATCTAGAGTGCAAAGAGAGAATAAGGGGGGAATCCAAAGGTGGCTAGCCTCCTTTGCTTTATCAACCAATCATTGTAGAAACGTAATTTACATTATATTAATTTGAACTGCTGATAATCTACACAACTACCTAATTATAAATGGCAGAACGAATTCTAACACTATAATCCAACACACTCATGTTAAGCGGTATGTACTATATAGCAAATCTATGTACTTATGCAAAATCTCAATACTGACTTGATTATATTTGTTTTGAAAAATTTAATTATATAACTAGTAGATAACTAGACTAACGCCCAGCAATATATTAAAGTTAGACTTATATACATCTACCTGATTAAAGATCTCAAGTAATGAGATATTTAATAAATAGTATATCTTACCTGCATGTGATTGGTTAGATCGTGCAATATGTATTAATATAAAGTTGGATATATAAGTATGTCCAATTTTATCCACATTCATACAGTATACTCGTGGTGATAGGGTGATAAATACTATATAGCACATCTCAGCTGCTTGATTGCTTGTATCATCGCAAAAAATAATCACCCAGCTCTAATCTGCTAAATGAGACTATAAGGCATGAAGATATAAAGAAATTAACAATAACATCATGATTTTCTGTAAAGTTGCTTTGAAAAGTTGTAACTGTGGAAAAAGGCCATACAAATAGACTTGAGACTTCTGAATATTTGCCAGCAAATTTACCGAGCTACCATTTGAGAAAAAAAATAAAAATAAATAAATACAAATTCAAACTGAAGACCAACATCAAGCTGGACATAGCTTGGAACATATGACTGGATTCATATTAATCTATGAACTTCAGAACACAAATATTCAGATCCTAGAAATTTCTGGGGTTATTGCCAAAGCCAATTTGTTCTTGCAAAACAATTTTACTGCAGCATACACACAGAAAGCAATGTAATTAAGGTATGAGATATGAGACAGGTATGAGGTATGATAAGAGACATGCTCCAATTACTAAGGGAATAATTTCAGTGAAATTGCAAGCACACATCTTGGCTAAATCTGTCCCTGGGTTTTCATTAATGACAGTCTTTATCAAATCCTATTCCACATCATTTAAGATATACAAGCACATCCTCAGCCTTAAGCTATCATTTCTCTTTCTCTAATTAATATGTTTATTACATTTGATTTGCACTCTCAGATTAGAGTAAATCTTACCTAAAGGCCCAGCCAATCTAAGACCTGCGAGAGGGTTGAATGGGCTCAGCATTGCCCCTATAGCTTTGATCCACACAGGAATGGGTCTATCTTGGTCTCCTGAGTAAGGATGCTCTGGAAAACCCCACGGTTCCACCAGAAGCAGGTGCTTTACTTTGGACAGTGGATAAAAAGAAGGACATACTGTAATAAGTCTGTGGCATATTTTCAATTGGATCACAGTTTCACCTACCACAACAGTTACAACTAGATACACCTACCAAAAATTGATTCGTTTTTTTTTTTTTTTTTGGTAGTTATCTGTGCATTTTTATTTAAAAAGTTTGGATAGATAGTGGATAGGATAGAAGCAAAACTACACTCAGGGAAACAGCAATTCTAATGCCGTTGAAATCTGATGCTTACAAAAATAGTTTTGAATCAAATTCTGAGGTCAAACTGCTGACAGACATAAAGGTTGTGGGATATGGGGAAACAGGAAGGATGTGAAGAAAAGTGGTTTGCATCCTGAGTGCACAATTACAACAGAACACAGAAATGAGTTTCTATTCATCAAAGGGCTGATTTAAATTTAAATTTGAATTGAGGTAGGACACAGGACTGTAAATGTTTGAATTTAAATGTATGGAAATAGAACTACAATGGGGGGGGAAATACACATAATGGCTTTATGTTTAGTTTTCAATAATGTATTCCAGTTTTCAGTATGGATTATGCAAAAACATTCGAATCGCAAAGGACAAAAACATTAGATAATATTAATGTGTAGAATGCTACACGTCAAAATTCATATTACTATATTTAACATATTAACTTAATTTTATGGACCATAGAGGAAAGAACAATTTGTTTACACTATGCTCTAAATTCACCACATTAAAGATGCAACAATCTTTCATTAATTAAAATGACATCTGTGACTTTTTGTTAATTAATCAAAAGTACTTTATTGTTGAAATGTGCTTGCACATTTTAAGTATTTATTTAGGATCATAATAAATATATTTCATTGAAGCTGTGCTCTTTTTTTCTCTTTAGTTACAAACCTGGTTGGGTATGTGATTGCGTAGGATGTAGCCAGATATCCTCCTAAGTTATGGCCTAACATAATCATACTTTCCAGACACAGTTTCTCCCCTAGTGCTTCCCCGGGCTCAATGTACGCCACAACGTGCGTTCGCCTCTCCTGTTGATCCGTAGTGTGAAGGAGGTCTGCTGCTCTGGCAAGCCCACAGGCATCGAGGTCCATAAAAAACTGCACCCGGATTTCTGCTGGAGAGAGAGTACTCACCCAGGTGCGTGGCCCGTAGGCCCTACACCGCCCCCAAATCCATGCAGCAGCACCAGAGGGGTCTTAGTTCTGTCTTCTTGCCCCTTAAATATCAATGTCCAAAGTAAGTTTTTGTCAGATATGTGGACAAACTGCCTGCAGAACTTGCTTGTGTGATGTCCTCTTATCTGATTGTAACCGAACCAAGGAAATACAGAAAGCAATAAGTCTCTTCTTTACAGAGAGCCAAAATTTAAAAAGGAAAAAAAACACACACCAACTTTATTAAAAACTAATCATTTAGTATTTTATCTTCACTTTATCACACAACACACACACACACACATATGTTAATATATCTAATTTTATTATAATATATATATATATATATATAATAGTTATACTATAATAGATATAGATTATGTATATATATATATATTATATATAGGTATCTATAGTTTTTTTTTTTACCAATAATAATTAAATAGGCTAGAATTTTTGCGGATTTTATTACAGGTCAAACTTATAAGTAAAATACAGTTTAAGTCGCTCCCACAGCGCTAAAATACATATTCACGACCTTTTTCAAAATTGTGTGGATCAGTACGATTTACAAAAATAACGTATTGAAATGAATACTCTTAGTAATAGCAGGATGCAATTTTATCAATTGGTTTTATACTTGTTAGAAAATGCTGTTCTTTTGAACTTTCTATTCATTAAAGACCTTCCTGGAAATAAAATCCGGCTTGCGTCTTTCCACAAAATATGTGAGATTAAAATTACTGCTTTTGTTGTACCGTCAACACAACAAAGAGTACAAAAATAAAATAAAAACATATTGCTCCTCTTGATGTAACGTCTACCACTATATTGTCTGTTCTGTTCTCCTCGTGTTCCCTGGGCCGTGTCTCCTGTTGTCTAGTTTGTTGCCAGGGGTCGGGCGGCGGCCGGGATGTGGTGGACGGAGACCCACTCTGTGTCCATCCTGTGTCACCCTTGGTCGGTACAATTGAAGATAATTAGAAGGTTCCTTGAGCACGTGCCTGTGAGTCTTGACGAAGTTCGGAGGATCACTTTACACCCTCGTGCTTGAGCTCGCACGTAATGGCTGAAACATGCACAGCACAATAGAATCACAGGCCAAATTGTGTAAATATGAAAAGTCCCTTATATCTGGCTATATGGTTACAAGCTCTGTGGACAATAGTATGTTTTATGTATTTTTGAGGACATAAATGCAGTCGTGCGGAGACTTCTTTTAAACCTAGAAAAATCTGCTAAAAAAAAAACACAAATTTGAATGGTATTTTAACTGTAGTATAACCTACATTTATTTTTTAACTGTAACACAAAACTAAATGAGGTTAGTAGCATCGATATGGATTGTAGCCTCAATTCTATGTGGATAATAGAACTCTTAAGAGGCAATCCTTTCGCTCTAAGTCTAACTCATTTTTACATTTTGAGAGCCAGCCAGATTCTGACTTTATAATTTGATAGCTAAGCAAAGATACAATGGTCGGTACTCCACTGCAGCATCTTCTCTTCTTGCCTCCTGCAGTTGGCTCTGAGACTGTCGGCACCAGAGGGCACCAGCCCACTGATGATCCCTCGCACCCATGATACTACAAGTACTTAAACAGAAACTAAACGCACGGCTGAACTTTGTACTTAAATAATAAATAAATCATACATACAGGAAATACTAGGGGGCCCACAGAAATAAATCTATTTACACGCATAAAAGAAACATAACTACACAAAGACCATACATCAAATAGAAATAGGATATATACTTATATTATAATATATCTTCGAATTTTTCACTCATTTTTTTTTATATTGCAGCCATTTGCTAAAGTCATTTAAGTTATTTTTTTTTTCCTCGTTAATGTACACACAGCACCCTATATTGACAGGAAAACACAGAATTGTTGACATTTTTGCAGATTTTTAAAAAAGAAAAACTGAAATATCACATGGTTTTAAGTATTCAGACCCTTTGCTGTGACTCTCATATATTTAACTCATGTGCTGTCCATTTCTTCTGTTCATCCTTGAGATGGTTCTACACCTTTCATTTGAGTCCAGCTGTGTTTGATATACTGATTGGACTTGATTAGGAAAGTCACACACCTGTCCATATAAGACCTTACAGCTCACAGTGCATTTCAGAGCAAATGAGAATCATGAGGTCAAAGGAACTGCCTGAAGAGCGCAGAGACAGAATTGTGGCAAGGCACAGATCTGGCCAATGTTACAAAAATATTTCTGCTGCACTTAAGGTTTCCTAAGAGCACAGTGGCCTCCATATCCTTAAATGGAAGACGTTTGGGACAACCAGAATCCTTCCTAGAGCTGGTCGTCCGGCCAAAGTGAGCTATCGGGGAGAAGAGCCTTGGTGAGAGAGTAAAGAAGAACCCAAAGATCACTGTGTCTGAGCTCCAGAAATGCAGTCGGGAGATGGGAGAAAGTTGTAGAAAGTCAGTCATCACTGCAGCCCTCCACCAGTCGGCTTTTAATTTAATCTCAGTGCAAGACACATGAAAGCCCGCTTGGAGTTTGCTAAAAAACACCTGAAGTACTCCAAGATGGTGAGAATAAGATTCTCTGGTCTGATGAGAAAAAGAGAGAACTTTTTGGCCTTAATTCTAAGCAGTATGTGGAGAAAACCAGGCACTGCTCATTACCTGTCTAATACAGTCCCAACAGTGAATCATGGTGGTGGCATCATCATGCTGTGGGGGTGTTTTTCAGCTGCAGGGACAGGACGACTGGTTGCAATCGAGGAAAGATGAATGCGGCCAAGTACAGGGAAATATCCTGGACGAAAACCTTCTCCAGAGTCTCAGTACCTCAGACTGGGCCGAAGGTTTACCTTCCAACAAGACAAGGACCCTAAGCACACAGCTAAAATAATGAAGAAGTGGCTTCACAACAACTCTGTGACTTTTCTTGAATGGCCCAGCCAGAGCCCTGACTTAAACCCATTGAGCATCTCTGGAGAGACCTAAAAATGTCTGTCCACCAACGTTTACCATCCAACCTGACGAACTGGAGAGGAGCTTCAGGAGAATGGCAGAGGATCCCCAAATCCAGGTGTGAAAAATTTGTTGCATCTTTCCCAAAAAGATTCTCATGGCTGTATTAGATCAAAAGGTGCTTCTACTAAATACTGAGCAAAGGGTCTGAATACTTAGGACCTTGTGATATTTCAGTTTTTCTTTTTTAATACATCTGCAAAAATGTCAACAATTCTGCATTTTCTGTCAATATGGGGTGCTGTGTACATCAATGAGGGAAAAAAAATAACTTAAATGTTTTTAGCAAATGGCTGCAATATAAAAAGTTGAAAAATTTAAGGGGGTCTGAATATTTCCGTACCCACTGTATATATATAGATATAAAGTAGGCTTTCAAGTATGCTTCCAGAGAACACAAACCTTAGACTTAGAAATTACTTGATAAAACTCACTCTGCAAAACAAAGCACACTGTCATTGTAAAATATAAATAAATAAATGTATACCGTGTCCTGTTACACGCATCTTCATTAGGGCTGGGATCGATTCGATGTTTCCCATTTTCGTTCAATTTCTATTATCAAGCTCTCCAATTCGATTCAATTTTTGTTTGTAATTCCGATTCAGATTTGACTATATTGGGCATATGAATGAATATAGATTTAATACAAATCCTATATTTATAAAAAATTAACAGTGAACATAAGATTACAAATGGTTAATTAATAGGAAATTAAGAGCCACACACCTGTATATTAAACACTTTTTATTTTAGGTACATTTGGGTACAATAAAACTATATTTCAAATGCATACAATGAATAGACAGAATTTTGATGCAAGATGAAAAACTGATGCTGAAAATTGGACAAGTCAGAACAGTCG
The DNA here is from genome assembly GCA_018155175.1 of Sinocyclocheilus anophthalmus. Classification (NCBI taxonomy): domain Eukaryota; kingdom Metazoa; phylum Chordata; class Actinopteri; order Cypriniformes; family Cyprinidae; genus Sinocyclocheilus; species Sinocyclocheilus anophthalmus. The sequence goes on along the minus strand of JADLZN010001114.1, from coordinate 255,366 downwards.
CATGCCTTGATTAAACAGGATCAGGTTATTTTATGTTTAAGACAAAACAAACTTAAACTCTCACAGGATTAGCTGTAACGTGGAGGCTGCAAGTCTATGAATGGTGTAGGAAAACTAATACTGGCTTTTGGTTGATAGTTCACCCAAAAATAAAAATTTCATGTATGAATTTCTTTTCTTCTGTTGAACACAAAAGAAGATTTTTTTGAAGAATGTTGGCAACCAAACAGTTTTGGTCCCCATTGACTTCCATATATTTTTCTCCATACTATGGAAGTTAAGTCAATAGGGCCCATCAACTGTTTGGCATATAGCTTTGTTCTTGTCCACAGTATCTTTGTCATCGTGCTTGCAAAATCTAAAATGCTTCCATACCTCTGAATTTTTATGTGAAGTGTGTTGACGCGGGACGCCCCTAATCTCGCCATTTTTATAAGCAATGAATGAGTGAGGACTCTCCTTGGACATCCGGTCTGCAAGCAACTACGGGTCGTGCCATTCGCAGTTGCTATCTATACTCGTAATAAGATTAACCGTAAATCTCTTCTATTTTCCAATGTTTGTTGGCAAATAAATATTGAAATCAAATCGATCTCGTGGGCTCCTTCGCCGAATCCCGTCCTATCTGAATCGACCCAGCATTTTAAAAAACATATATGGGCGCGTAAAAATGCTTCCATTTTTGTCTTTTGCGCCAGCCCTGGTCTTCACTATTTAATAACTTATATATTATACGTCTATAAATATATTTCCAATGACAAAGACAGTGTTTAATTATGTTAAACAACTGCTACTATGCACTGTTAAACTGCCCTAAAGCATGAGGTTATCAAGAGCAATGACACGAGCAACGACTGATTCATGAGTAATGACAAATTGATTTGGATCTGTCACTGAATCTTTTAAAAATGTTGCTGATTTAAATAGTTAAGGAGAATCTAAACTATCACATTTATTTTGAGGTAAAATACTTCATTAATCACCCTGAACAAAACTGAACAGTTTTTAAGTACCTGTGGAATACAAACACCCATGGGTCATTCCATGTCAATTCAAGGTCCCCAGCTCAAATTTTTGATTTTGCTAATATTTTTTCTAAAGAAAGATAAGCATGTATAGTGATGAAAGCCAAAATATTAAATGTCACAGATGTATATTTACTGAGTAATCCACTATTTTGTAGAGGGTGGTCTGTCTGGGCTCTGGGGGGACGGTTCAAAATGACCAAATTTTCACCTGGATTCATGCGAGACCAATTCGCTATCTTCACTACACTGGTTGTAATCCACATGTGACTTAAGAAAAAGGGCAGCATCATAATGTTATTTTTATCTTCATAAAATTTTGTTTTTTTTAATCTTCATAAAAATCTTCATTTTTAAGGCCCTGTATGGTTTAATCCCAGAGATATCGGGATCTCAATGTGCACTCCTCCCATGTTATGTTTCACGGTAGTTTCTTTAATGCAGTTGTTTTGACAGAAGGAAACAAATACATTTCTAGTTTCAACTTTATTTGTTCTTCAGATTAACATTAAAAATATGTACAATGTAACAATTTACTCCTGGAGACTAGGGATGCATGATATTGGATTTTTGCCGCCGATGTCCAATATGCCGATGATTTTCAACTCATTTTGGCCGATAGCCGATGTCGATACCGATATATAATTCTTTTTAATTTTGGTTAGTTTTTAACAAACTTATTTGTTAGAATTAAATAAACAATAATGAAGTTCTTTTATAATGACAGTACATTGAATATTTGAAAATAACTATAAATAAACTATATATTAATCACTGCATTTTTTTTCAGAAAGATGCAGTGGTGACCTTAACATTATATTTTATGATTTAACATTTGTAAATGGTCTAAAGCAAAAGAGTTGTAAAAATTCTGAAAATCTTTTAGAGCTCATAATTTGTTTTAAAAATATAACACATGATATTACAATATTACACATGATCCACAGAATAATAATCTGTATAGATAATTATGTAATTTAAAGTGTCCATGGTTGTGATTTTTTTTTCATGTAAGCTAACCTTCTGACCGTGAAATCAAGACATACTCCTCTTGAAGTTTATGGCATCAATTACTGCGCCGCGTGCTTTATTTGCATCAAAAACCAGTCTAAATTTATTTGTGTATTTTGCTTCTTTAGTCAGATCGTAACCCAACATTCCGCCCCCCGAGCATAATGATAAATGCGCCTTACTGAGCGGGCATTAGGATTATGACTCGACCATGCGCGCGGCTGCGCCGCTGCACGTTGCTATTACCTTTATTACCTCTATCACTCCTTATTACCGTGAATGCGTTCAATTCCTCGTACCATTCACTTTCTCAGTTTAAATTGGCGATCTCCAAAACACGTTGTTATCACATAATCCAAGCTCCCTTCAGTGCAAAAATTTCGCCTGTCAGAAATTAGTGCCTCACATGGCTGATTTAATGTTGCTCTTATCGGCAAGACAGATCGTCCATCATTTTTCCTATCAGCACCTGATGCCGATCTTTCTTATGGATGTAACGGTATGAACATTTCTTATCACGATTGTAGTGACCAAAATTATCACGGTTATCATTATTATCACTGTATTGTTAAAATGTGCTGGAGATGTTTAAAAAGTACCAACACATAAATCACTTCAAGTTTTTTATATTTAAAAATCAACAAACAAAATGACTTTTTGTTTGTATGATCACTAAAACAATAACATTACCAATTATTTTAAATGACAACATGACTGACAACTGTTTATCTAATAGCATGTTCAAATATCTATTGTAAATGTTCAAATAAAGCTTTGAAACACTTTCATAAAAAGTTAACCTCACATTTCAGCCTTTAAATAAAGAAAATATATGTCAAAATGATAATTGATTAATAAATGATTATATGTATTTTACCTGCTCCATAAATAATTCTAGATAACGTATCTCTGAATTTGAGGGTTTTAAATGTGTAGATTCCACATAAGCTTGTTTTTCATCAACCGGTCAGAATTTACAGCAGGGTATGCAAATTCGGTCCATATTTGGACAGACAGAAACCTCACACAGACTGAACGTAAATATAAGTCTCAGTAAATCCACTCTCTGACAGCAGGTGGCGCTTATGGCACAGCAGCGATTAGAGGCTTTAGAGCTGTTTTGCGTAACCTCTGTGGACAAACCAGTATTGCGATTAAGAACACTTCCTTTAGGTATTACATGGAGCGAAGATGAAAACAAAATGCCATCGAATCTTTTCCGAAGACAGTCAGAACCTTCAGAGGTAAATTCATATAATTCATTCAGCCACATATTCATTTTGTATAACTTTTTACAACCTCCCACTTTTCCCGCCCTGTTTTCACTCCAAACGCAAACTAACTACTGCGTGCACTTAAGACGTTCTTAAAACTGTGGCTGTATGCTGAACAGTCATGTATTTATTTATCGCTGTAATCTAAACGGTTTTAATGATAATAAAGATGCAACGGTCATAAACCGTGGGGAATTTTATCATGATTTATCGTCAAATCGGTAATCGTTACATTACATTAAAGCCCCTCCGCTGTCCGATTCGATATTGCTCCATAAGTAATCGTGCATCCCTACTGGAGACATATTGAAATTCCAATATCTCTGGAACTGAACCATATATACAGCCTTAAAAATTATGATACCAAAAGGTCCGAAAGTTTCGTTAAGACCCAATCTTCATGCATACAAAGGGCGTTGAGATATCTTTAATACTTCTTGAGTTACAAACTTTGGAGAAAAAAAACTTGACCACTTTTGAATGGTCACCTTTGGCATATAAGGCCAAACAATAGGCTAAAGTCAACATATTTTATTAATTGTGTAAAAATAACATTATGATGCTGCCATCTTTCTAAAGTCATTTTCACCGAAAATTAAAAATTTGAGCCGTTGAAGTTTCTGAAATTTGGTTGATTTAACATGGAATGACCCTCCTGAGACAAGACACACTGACCAAAAATGCTACCAAAAACATTATTAGGCCACCAGCGGAAAAAGACACAGAGAAACACAGAAAAATACCTATTGCACAGTCGAATAGTTTTCTATAAGCAGAAGGGAATAGATTTGGTAGATTTGATTTAGAATATTGGTTCACATTAAGTATATGTTGTTATAGGTTGTTGACCTATATGTTGTTTATTAGGATTACATTGTACTTATGTAATAACATGAACACTGTAAAGTGACCAAACCATGCTGCTGGTACTGTAAATGATAATGGCACTTAGTAGTTAGATTATGAATTACATTTGGACACATTTTACCTCAATGTCTTGTCCAAGAAACAGAAAACATTGTAGAAGAGATTACGAATACCGAGTAACATCAGTACACGCTGTGCCAGTCTAAAGCCAAGAGAATGTGAAAGAGCTGTCAATCAAAGACACAATAATTATATTGAATGAATACAGGCAATTGATTATTTAGTTAGATATTTGTTAAATTAAAGTATACATTTCTAAAAGAAGAATTAAGACAGAATACATTAACAACAAACAACCTATTAGTTATATTGATCAACACTTATTAGGGATGTAACGATTAACCGCGAGCCGGTTGAAAATCGGTTAAAATACGTGACGATTCAAATCGGTTGTATTCCCCACAAAATCGTGATTCCAATTAGGGTCGTAGTCATGTTTTTTAATGAGTCCCGTTTGTCTGAGGGAACTTCCTGTCTTTAGAAAGTCCTTGCGATGGTGGCATGTTTTCTTTTCATCTTGCCTCTGTATAATGCATAATAATTCTTATAATTGCCAGCTGCTGCTTCTGTTTACACCTGGAAACAAGCAAATGTGTAACGCTCCACTCTTGCTGTGCAGATGAGTGACTCTCTCTTCTTCTATTATCAACTTTTTTTTACTGCCTTTCCTTTGCTGTTTTCATGCAGATAATTTTTTTATGCCGTAGTTTCACGACAACTGAAGGTTCCAACCATGCTGTTTTTTTGCTTCAAATTTCCGAATTATACAGTCTTAATTTAGATTAAAAATTGCTCATGTTTCATGTATGCAGCATCTTTGTTTGGATCATGATTACATTTTTTTTAAAATGATTAAATAATGTTACATGAAAAGAGCACAAGACAAAGCTTTAGTTTGTCTATATGAAGAGATTTCTTTTATTTGGGTTACTTATGTAGTTGATTTGGGGCTTGTTTTAAAATTTAAAAAAAAATTAGTTTTGTTATTTACATTTACATTATATTAAAATGTTGTTATTTAGCAAACGCTTTTATCCTAAGCGACTTACAAATGAGGACAATATAAGCAATCAAAACCAACAAAAGAGCATTAATTTACAAGTGCTATATTAGTATAGTATTATATTTCAATTTCACAAAGAAACACAATATTTTGTCCAAGCAATAATAAAAGGACACACTTAATTTATAACTAATTATAATAAGTTTTGTAAAAAAAAAAAAAAAAATTGTGAATCGAATCGTAAAATCAAAATCGTGAATCGACTCGAATCGTGAGCTGAGTGAATCGTTACATCCCTAACACTTACTGTAGTAACGTTACACAAACATACATGGTGCAAACTAAAAAGAATACAACTACCTGAAACAACAGTAACAACGAAAATATACTGGAATTCACACCATTTTCATCCTGAGGGGTTTTGTATGTAATTGTGTGTTTAGAGGGTCACACTAACACTGTCTCCTCAGCCATGTTTTCAACACCATTTGTTGTTCAATCAGAAAGAGTTGTCCGAATCGTGAACATATTGTTGTTCGAATGAGTCGAATCTTTTCATTGAATCAGTTCAACCAGTTCAACAACAACAACAAAAAAACGAGAACCGTCTCAAGGTTTTGCAGACAAGCGAGGAATTAACTGATGGGATAAATAAAGCACTACTTTTGAACTGATATTTATACATACGTGCATCTGTAATTGCTATCTTGTAATACACCCATAACCATTTCAATATCCATAGTAACTCTGTAAACGGTTTACACATTAGTTAAATTGACCTAAATATATGCCAGAAATAGCTGACCCATTTAATAAGCCAGTGAGACGGTTGGCTGACTGATCCAGACTGATTCGCGAATCAATTCAGAGCAATAACTTGAGATTTGCATGTAGCCTGGGTTGCGAATCAATTCAGACTGGTTCATTAGAAAGAACCGGTTCAAAAGAGTGATTCACTCACGAATCGCACTAGCAGCATTGATCACGTGACAAAGCATCAAACGTGAACGCTGATCTAGACTTCCTAGCTGACTAGTGGTTACTACCAGCGTTAAATGTACAGTTCAGAAGTCGTTTTCACTGCATACGTGTTGTTTGAAGGCGCAAAATAAGTTTTATTTTATGCTAAAACGCATTTATAACGGTGTATATAACTCTAAGAGGATCTATTCCAAGTTCATATAGGCCTACTGGTTGTCTGCGTAATTAAACCAGTGTTGACAAATCACGTACAGTTGCATATGCAAGTGTGTGTATAACAGGGTTGAACGGTGGGTGGGTGTGATCTAGAATTAGGGCTGTGTCATCGCGATGACGTGGAGGAGCTCAAGTCAGCCTTAACTTTAAACCTCTCCGTCTCATACAGTTAAATTAAACACACATTAAATCAAGGTTTTTAAATCAACTGGCTTGAATGGGTCTCTAAAGCGCAGGACTGACGTCTGTTTCGCTTTCCGGACAGCTGATCGCGCGTGCTACACTGTGAGTAGAAATAGTTTTCATGTCAGTGGGGTTTCAGGCCTGACATACGGCTTGTATCTTTAATATGTTACTATACAAACATTTAAGCTATGCAAAGTGGTAACAAGAGTGGCATTTGTGAGTTATCTATCCGTATAAATGCAAACGGGATCACATATAGCCTTGTCTTTGTATATGTTTCCTTGTCGAGCATGCATGTTTAGCTCCGCCCAATAATCTGCCAATGAAGTCAAACCCCGTTGACTGCCATTCAGCCAGGACAACCAAAGAAATGTCTAATGCAATGAGAATCACATTGCTGTTTTTTCAAGAGACATGTCCACAAACTCTGGGTTATTCCTGCAGGTTTAGTTTTACAGAGATCTGCTTTGTTGTCGGTATTCTTGCCACACCTTTTCATGCAATGTGGAATGTTACTTGTCTGGAGTTTTATGTTAATGCAGAATTGCATGTTTAAGAATGCATGCATCTTCAAATGGTTGATGTTATGTTGAACATATATAGAGACGATCCTTTATAGCAGATGCATACATGCATTATTAATCACATCTGCAGTGTAGCAGTCATGCAGACCCAACAATAAATGTGCCCACAGTCATGTGTTTGTACCTTTTTAAGGTGACTTCCGTCACTTACATGTTTTATATTGAACAACAAAAAAAAAAAAAAAAAAACAATGATATTTCCTACCTATTAACCCCAAACGTACCCCTAAACCTAACCTTCACAGAAAGCTCTTTGCATTTTTAGATTAATTAAAACATCAAACATAATCTAAATATGTGTGTGTGTGTGTGTGTGTGTGTGATATAATGAATAAAAATGGAAACTTGACTGTGCAGAAAAATAAGTACACCCCTACATTAGTGGCTTCTTGATGTGTTTCTTGTAATTCCTATATATATATATATATTTAAAAAATCTTCATCAACTAAATAAATTTTTGCTTATGGAGACCATTAAGATCTCCTTACTGTGTGATATTGGAGGGTTTTTCTTTCATGTATGGCCCATCACAACATTTCAGTTGGATTGAGGTCTGGACTTTGACTTGGCCATTCCAGACTTTTCCATTTCTTTCATCTGAGCCATTCTTTTGTGGATTCTCACATTCTTCCCAAGCATTACTTGGTGTAATGTGAAATTCAAGTTTGCCAGGCCCTGAAGCTGAAAGCCATTTAATAATGTTATACTATTACTATTGTTCTGCTGTTAAACTTGATTTTAATATTAGGCTCGCTCTTGATGTAATGTAATATTAATATCATCAATGTTGATGTAGTGGTTACTCATTGTTTTCCACACACACACACACACACACACACACACACACACACACACACAAATGGACATTTCAGTTTTTTACATGTTTTTTTTTTTCTTTTAAATAACTTTTTAACATTTAATTATGAAAATGGATACACTGTAATGTTCAAAATGTTGGTGTCAGTAAGATGTTTTAATGTTTTTGTTTCTATTTTTGCCAATTTTGGCAAATATGAATTTTCAGCAGCCATTACTCCAGTCTTCAGTTTCACATGATCCTTCATAAATCATTATAATATGCTGATTTGGTGCTCAAGAAATATTTAATATTATTATCAATGTTGGAAACAGTTGTGCTGCTTAATTTTTGCTTGATTTTTATTTCTTTATTTTTTTGTAGCAGTGCAAAAGCTACTTTTGATGAATTGAATACATTGTAGCTAAATAAAAGTGTAAATTTCTTAAAAAAACAAATTACTGATCCTTTTTGAATGGTAGTATATATTGGATGATTGAGTCATATTATAGTGAATTTTATACTGTATGATACAGTATGTCTTCATCATTAAGCATTAAACTATATGTGACCTATTGACATTTTTGACCAGCCATGAATTTTATTCTAACCTATTAGTAAGAATGACCTATTTGCACGAGTCTTCTGAGTAACAGGAAAACATTTTCATAAGCAGTTATGGATGCAAATAAGGCTCCCTCGTCAAAGTGTGAATTGTGGTGTTTCATCTGCTCTGAAGTAAAATCTCACCCTGTATCTTCTGTATCTGAATCTTTAGGAGAGTGATATGTTTTATTTATACTTTTTTTTTTGCCCCTTGCCTCTTTTCATCTGTGTGTAACACAGGGACCAGGAAAAATGCAGCTAGGCTTGTCGGTTTCTGACAGTGATGTCTCTTCGTTCACCCCTCTGGTGGTCCTGGAGCTTGCTGATGACACTAAAGCAGAGGCCATCACTTGGTTACTAAACAGGATCAGAGGCAAGCAGCAAAATGGAGGTGAGACCCCTGGCATGTAACGTCTAGGGATAGAGGTTGACAGGAACTGAATCTTTTCTGAAATATCTACTTGTCTTCTAAAGTTGTCTGTGTTTGAAATCCATTGTTTGTTTGTTTTTGGGCCTCTGTCAGTGTTACTCAACCACTGTGACCCACCAAACGTGACCCCTGCCCTTCACAGAGGTCAGGGACATAGAATATCAAATTCTGCCTGTAGAGGAAACACAAATGCAAAGTTACTTTATACATATTGCTTGCACAGACAAAAAGGAGCAGCTCTGTGTCATATTAACTGCTCGGTGCTCTATTTGTTAATTAAAATAGTCTGACACTGCAATGTTAAATGGATACTAGTTCTGTAATTAATTTTTATTGTACTTAAACTATAACGCTGTCATAAAAGATAAAGTACTGCTGTAATATTTCAAGAGACTAGTAACATAAGTTGTTATTATTTGAAGCTGTTTTATATGAAAATTAAGAACAGATGATGGTTCAATGACATGACACTTACTTAATTCAAAAGTAAATTAAAAATGCATTTTATAAACAGTTACTTCAATATACATCTTCTTTGATTAGCATGTTTACAATTTCAGTTCTGTTTTAAAATCCATTTTGGGTTTATGTGATGGTCATGGTGGTAGTATGTTCCTGTGGCTCAGTGGTAGAGCATTGCATTAGCAGCACAAAAGGTTGTGGGTTCGATTCCCAGGGAACACACATACTGGTAAAAAATGTATAGCCTGAATGCACTGGAAGTCGCTTTGGATAAAAGCATCTGCTAAATGCATAAATTATTATTATTATTTCAAAAACTTTTGTATGCAATATCAAAGTCATGTGATGTAACCAGAATGCAGAAATAAAAATCATAAAACAGGAAATGATTCCCTCAAGACTGTTCTCTGGAGGAACCTCCACCCAATCTGCTGAGACCATCACAAACATCTTTTATTTTCTGTATTTCACCGCTGATTTATCTTGTTTACTAGTAAGTAAGTACATTTTATTTATAGAGCACATTTAAATTCAGCTTATGCTGACCAAAATGCTGTACAAAACAATTATAAAATACAGTAAAATATAAAATAAAATTGAGTAAAAATCAAAGACAACAGTTACTAATCTATAATTTAATAATCAGGAAAGGCTACAGAGTAAAGATGCGTCTTAAGTCTAGATTTAAAACAGAAATAGAAGAAGCAGTCCTAATGTCAGGCGGCAACTGATTCCATAACCGTGGGACAGCAACTGCAAAGTCTCTGTCACCTTTCAATTTAAGTCGTGACCGTGGAACATGTAAAAGAGCTTTGTTGGCAGATCTGACAGACTTAGGAGCTGGGAAAAAAAAAAAGATCAGAGATGTAAGATGGGGCTTGTTCATTAAGAGCTTTAAAAACAATCAGCAAGATTTTGAATTGAATTGACAGGAAGCCAGTGAAGGGAAACTAAAATTGGAGTGATATGATCACCTTTTTTGCTCTAGTTAACAGTCTGGCCACTGCATTCTGAACCATCTGCAAATGTGCCAATGAAGATTGGAAGAGACCAAGGTATAAAGAATTACAATAGTCCAGCCGTGATGTGATAAATACATTAATTACTTTTTATAAGTTATTTTTACAAGTCTTAAAAGGAAAGTGTCGATTTAATCTGGAAATTATTCTCAATTGATCGTAGCCGTTTTTTTAACAACTGAGCTAATTTGCTTTTCAAGACAAAGCTCAGAGTCAAAGATAACACCTTTTTTTTTTTAAATTTTTTTTTTTTGCATGTGACTTACTATATAAAGTAAGATTGTCTAAGTAACTGGCTATAGAGTTTCTAGTTTTGGAGTAACCAAAGATAATCACCTCAGTTTTCTCATCGTTAAGCTGGAGGAAATTATTTGCCATCCAGCATTTAATACCCTCAAGACAGTCCATGAGAGGCTGCAGAGAATGTCTAGCTGAGAATCATCAGCATAGAAATTAAAATATATTTTATATTTCATAATTATATTACTGAGTGGAAGCATGCTCAGATTAAAGAGTAATGACCCCAAAATTGATCCTTGAGGAACCCCCCAGGAGAGAGAAACAGATGATGAGAAAAACTGGCCAATAGCCACTGAGAATGACCTGGATTTAAGATATGACTCAAACCACAGTAATGCCATATCCTTAATGCCTACCCAATTTTCAAGGTGAGACAAAAGGATATTGTGATTTACCAAGTCAAAAGCAGAGCTCAGATCCAGTAAAATCAAAACTGTATTTTCACCAGAATCAACCACAAGTAACAAATCATTCATCACTTTTAACAAAGCTGTTTCAGTGCTGTGATGAGGTTAAATTAGATTTCCACTAAACATGCAGTGTACTATGAATATTGCTGGCTCTATGACAAATTGCTTGTAATCTTCCTTATTTGTAAGGATATATTTATAAATATTAATGTAAATGTGTCAAAGTCAAAAAGTCTCCTAAAATATCAGATAATCTGTTATTTTGCCTGATAAGGCAAGTATAATACTGTTTACAAATTAATACTTTTTAGATTTTGTTCTTTAAGATTTTTTTTTTAAACCAAATGAAACCAACATAAATACAAAGAGTACATTTTTAAGAACCGCTTTAGTATTATGATAGGATATTGCCTTTTGGGGGAATTTGACCTGGTGAAATATGTATTTCCTAACACTGTGATTCTATTTACAGGAGCAGAGTTGTTGGTGGATCAGCTCCTGTTTCCAGCTCAGGATGGTCAGAAGTCTAATCCAAATGTCTTTGTGGTGGGCTCCACATTGCAGAGGCTCTTAAAAGGAGCTGAGGATGTAGGGTTATTTAAGGAATTTCAAGATGGGACAATGCGAGGGTTCACTTATGCCAACAGAGAAAGCTTCAAAGACTTTTATGGTGAGATTTAGCTATAACCAAAGATGAGGAGTCTGTTATATTTTGTTATTTCAACTTCATTAGTTCATTATTATATGACTAGGTAGAAACGAGATATTGATTCTTTAAAAATACTTTAGTTTAAGGACCAATTCTCCTTATTAACTAATTGCTTATTAGCATGCATATTACTAGCATATTGGCTATTTATTAGTACTTCTGAAGCACATATCATGCCTTATTCTGCATGCTCATATTATAGATCCCTTAATCGTCTTCCATTCCTAAACTTAACAACTACCTTACTAACTATTAACACTGTAAGCAGCAAATTAGGAGTTTATTGAGGCAAAAGCCATAGTTAATAGGGAGAACTGGCCCCCAAACTAAAGTGTGACTGATTTTTCTAACAGGGATACAGTATTAGGATACAATACAGTAACAGTATTGGTCCAGGTTGTTCTATAATACTGTTGCATTGTGCTCATAGGAGATGGTGAAGGATTTCTCAGTGATGCAGAGTGTCAAAACATTATCAAACATGAGTTGGACACACTTAGGGCTAAGAATGAAGAGCATGTTCCTGGATACCCTAAGGTTAAGCTCTACCCTGGAAAATCAGTTGGTAAGTGTATGTCTATCACCAACTGCATTAGATGAATACAGTAACTAAAACATTAAAGTTGCTGTGTGTATTTTTATTGTAAAATGCTTCTATTCTGGTTTAAAATAATAAAATATAGTAAGCCCGTTGTCAATTTTTCCAGATAGTTGTAAACATTTTGGCTCTTTGATGCTTTCAACATTGTTCTGTTTGTTTGTATCTTAAAGTCAACTTGAAATCAAAATTGACCCCATTTAAATGTTCTGGGTGTTATTCATCTGTGCATCTTATTCCTAAAAATTGTTCATCCTCATAATCTTTCATCAAAATCTTATAAATTGCTGATAAATTTGTGAAAACCAGTGCTGTTAACCAATGGTCATGTTTCTGTGTGCTAAAATATTATTGGTGCACATGTTTTTGATTACTTGGTTACTATTTACTTAATTCAAAAGTGAAATTCAGAAATGGAATTCAATGAGGGAATATTAATATTGTTATTTTTAATGTACTGTTAAAAATTATGTTGAAATAAGCTAGTAGTATTTGGCAGGTCATGTGATCTCAACATGGTGGTTTATTCTGTCACAGCCCTTGTAGAATAAAACAATTTTTAAACCACTGACATCATTTCATTTTAGAGTACATCATTTTGAATATTTGTCAATATTATATCAGCATAAAACTATCTTGAAGTAGCAACTTTAAAAAACGTATAGTGGTGAACAGCTGAAACGAGATTCAAAACATTACCATTCAGATTTTCATATTTGCTGTTTAACAAAAATAATGCTTTAGTATTTTTTTTAATTCACGTCTTTTTCACAATTCCTTTTTCATTTTTGAAAATTAAGATAGATTTTGATGGTAAACTCTTTTCCAGTGCGGAGGTTGCAGTCTAAAGGTGTCCTAGTCCAGTATTTTCCTCTCCATAACAAAGAAGACCTTAAAAGGCTCTCGTTCTCATGGTACAAAAAGATCAAATTGTACTTCCAGCCACTAGGTGAGTCACTCTGTCTGTGTGCGCTGGCAGCATGAACTTTATACCCAACTCCAGCCTTTATTATCAGTTTTCTTATATAACATACTGTGAACAGAATTTCACAAGAATTTATATAAGTACAGCTGAATGTCATATTTGGTGGGTGGGTGTGATTTATATCTGTTCTCTTGAATTATTGTGGGAATTCAGATTAGTGTTGATTGCTCATTTAATGCAAATGTAAAGTGAAGCAGATTTGTACTTGCACCATCTTAAAAAATACACCAGCTGATGTCTGATGTTTTTGAACATTAAACACATGCAATGAAATCCCAGTGCACTTTGCTATATTAATTGAAGATGTTCCCTTTGTGTCCTTCGTGATGTAGATGACATCAGACATTACTTTGGTGAGGGTCTGGCGCTCTACTTTGGATTTCTGGAGTATTTCACGTTTGCCTTGGTACCCATGGCCCTCATTGGTATCCCTTACTACCTCTTTGACTGGGAGGACTACGACAAGTATGTGCTGTTTGCTGTCTTCAACCTGGTTTGGTCTACAGTATTCTTGGAAGTGTGGAAGAGATGCAGCGCTATGTTAGCATACGGGTGGGGAACTCTGAGCCGCAAAAAAGCCTTTGAAGAACCGAGGGCTGGATTCCATGGAGCTCTGGGGTTTAATCCAATCACGGGCCGAGAGGAACCAGTCTACCCTAGCTCAAAGTACCAAGTTTTGAAATGTTCTCACGTTTTGGAAAAAAAATGGCACCAAAATCAACATCAAACAAATATAAGCGTGGTAAATGTTCTAGATGCTCAAATTGTTTTGACAGTGTTTGTTTTCCCATGACAGGCGGCAGTTGAGGATATATTTGGTGTCGGTTCCCTTTGTTCTGCTATGCCTCTATCTGTCCTTTTACGTGATGATGGTTTACTTTGACATGGAGAACTGGGCCATAAGTATATACAATGAAAATCCAAACGTAGCGACTGGCATTCTGCTGTTTGTACCCAGTATCATCTACGCTGTGGTCATCGAGATCATGAACTTACTGTATCGCTATGCAGCAGAGTTTCTCACAAACTGGGGTGAGCCTGAAATTCTTCTTGTCTTTTTTCCTGTTCTTCTTTCAATCAGTCAAGTCAAGTCAAATCACCTTTATTTATATAGCGCTTTTAACAATACAGATTGTGTCAAAGCAGCTTTACAATATCAAAATAGGAAAATAGTGTCAATAATACAAAAGGACAATAGTAAACACTCATTTTTCAGTTAAAGGCAGTTCATCATTGAATTCAGTGATGTCATCATCCAGCTCAGTTCAGTTTAAATAGTGTCTGTGCAATCAAGTCGACGATATCGCTGGAAATTAGGTGTCCCCAACTAAGCAAGCCAGAGGCGACAGCGACAATGAACCAAAACTCCATCGGTGACAAAATGGAGAAAAAAACCTTGGGAGAAACCAGGCTCAGTCGGGGGGGCCAGTTCTCCTCTGGCCAGACGAACCAGCAAGTTGATCCATGCTGCAGCAAAGTTAGATTGTGCAGAGGGCTCATCTGGTTCCGTGGTCTTTCCCGATGGCCGTGTACTCTAGGAGACAAGGTCTTCACTGGGGATCTGTCTGGGGCTCATCTAGTTGTCTGGTCTCGCTTGAACCTCAGGGGTTTGTAGTTATGAAGATGTCGTCTCTAGGTGCTGATCCACCATCTGGTCTGGATACGGACTGGATCTGGTGGCTACGGTGACCTCGGAATAAGAAAGAAACGGACTAATATTAGCGTAGATGCCATTATAACGATGTAGCAAGTAAATCGGGTGTTATGAGAAGTGTTCCCGGTTCCGGATGAACCTAATTAATGCAGCCCCTAACAATCCTTTAACAGATTTGAATTATAAAAAAGTGATCATGCGTTATGTGTATGCCAGGTTTAAGAGATGGGTCTTAAATCTAGATTTAAACTGACAGAGTGTGTATGCCTCCCGGACAACGCTAGGTAGATTATTCCAGAGTTTGGGCGCTAAATAGGAAAGGATCTGCCGCCCGCAGTTGATTCTGATATTCTAGGCATTATCAAATGGCCAGAGTTTTGAGAAAGCAGCAGACGTGAAGGACTATAATACGATAAGAGCTTGCTTAAGTACTGAGGTGCTAAACCATTCAGGGCTTTTTAAGTAATTAGCAAGATTTTAAAATGTATATGATGTTTAATAGGGAGCCAGTGCTTTGTTGACAGAACCGGGCTAATATGGTTATACTTCCTGTTTCTAGTAAGAACTCTAGCTGCTGCATTGTGGACCAACTGGAGTTTGTTTATTAAGCGCGAATAGCAACCACCCAATAAAGCAACACAATAATCTAACCTTGAGGTCATGAAAGCATGAATTAACATTTCTGCATTTGAAATTGAGAGCATAGGTCGTAATTTAGAAATATTTTTGAGATGGAAAAATGCAGTTTTACAAATGCTAGAACATGGCTTTCGATAGGTGAGGAAAGAGTGCGATCAAAATAGCACACCTAGGTCCTAACTGAATGACGTAGAATTGACAGAGCAGCCATCAAGTGTTAGACAGTGTTCTAGGTTATTACGTCTAAAGTTTTTAGGTCTTATAATTAACACCTCTGTTTTTTCAGAATTTAGCAGTAAGAAATTACTCGTCATCCAGTTTTTTTATATCAACTATGAATTCTGTTAGTTTTCCAATTGGTATGTTTTGCCAGGCCGCGAAGAAATACAGAGCTGAGTGTCATCAGCATAACAGTGAACGCTAACACTGTGTTTCCTGATGATATCTCCCAAGGGTAACATGTAAAGCGTGAAAGAAACGGCCCTAGTACTGAGCCTTGAGGCACTCCATACTGCACTTGCATGTGATCAATATGATACCTCTTCATTCACAGCTACGAATTGATGGCAGTCAGATAAGTACAATTTGAACCATGATAATGCACTTCCACTAATGCCAACAAAGTTTTCTAGTCTATTCAAAGGAATGTTGTGGTCGATAGTGTCGAACGCAGCGGTAAGATCCAGTAGCACTGATAGAGAGATACAACCACGATCGGATGATAAGAGCCGGTGATTTTTAACTCTGATGAGAGCAGTCTCAGTACTGTGATACGGTGTAAATCCTGACTGGAAATCCTCACAGATACCATTTTCTCTAAGAAGGAATATAATTGTGAGGATACTACCTTTTCTAGTATCTTTGACAGAAAAGGGAGATTCGAGATCGGTCTGTAATTAACTAGATCTTTGGGGACAAGTTGTGGTTTTTTAATGAGAGGCTTAATAACAGCCAATTTGAAGGTTTTGGGGACATATCCTAATGACAATGACGAATTAATAATAGTCAGAAGAGGATCTAGGACTTCTAGAAGCACCTCTTTTAGGAGCTTAGATGGAATAGGGTCTAGCATACATGTTGTTGGTGTAGATGATTTAACAAATTTATAAAATTCTTCCTCTCCTATAATAGAGAATGAGTGGAATTGTTCTTCAGGGGATCTATAGTGCACTGTCTGATGCGATACATTTGCGTTACAATTTTATCTCTAATAGTATCGATCTTGGAATTAAAGTAGTTCATAACTTGCCATTAATGCTGTGCTGTTGGGAAATGTCAACACCTGTGGATGCTTTATTTTTCGTAATTTAGCCACTGTATTGAATAAATAACTGGGGTTATGTTTGTTTTCTTCTAAAAAATAACAGTTAGTTTAAACTAAATCGTAGCAAGCATGAGTTTCTGCCTCAGTCAAAAAAAAAAAAGGTAACTGTGAGATGAAGTTTAAAATATGAAATTAAATAAAATCACACTGTGAGATTGCAATTGTAATTCCAAGTTATAAAGTCGCATTGTAAGATTTAAAGTCACTATTGGGACATATAAAGTATCAATTCTGAGAAATAAATAAAAAAGTAAAATAAATTTAAATAAATTTAAATTTTTTATGATATATCAAGTCAAACCAAAATTTCTTTAAATCAGAACACTGAGGTGTGTCTAGTGGTCTTAACAGGAACATCACCTAAAATTGACTGTCACAAAAAATTATATTTTCAATAGACCTTATTGTCCAATACAATATTTGAAGGAATCCCCCCTATTTCCGGAATATTGCTTTGTAAATTTAGGACAAGAGCTGTTTTTGGGCTTTTAATTTATATATTGAATTAACTATTCAATTTACAATTCCGCAAGTTGTGTTTTGTTTTCCAGAACCGTATGCTGTTCATTAAAATAAATAGTTATTGAGGGAAAACAAAAATAAATATGATTTCAGTTTATATTTAGATCTTCTTGATTTAAATTTTAACATTTTAATGTAGATTAGAGTTAGATTATTTAATATATTCTAATAATGATTAGTTATTTAAATACTTTTGGCCCCTAATTGAGAATCACTGGTCTAAATCATATTTCTGTGTGATTTTGCCATAATTTAATGTAAATGCTATTAATGCTTCACACTATTTGCTATTTCACAACAATTATTTTCTAGATGTTACCTTCCAACATGGAAGTAAATCGCATTCCTTGTATTTTATTTTTCAGAAAACCATAGACTGGAGTCATCATTTCAAAATCACCTTGTGCTCAAGGTTTTGGTGGTATGCTTTCAAGTTTTTTGTTCATTCACATCTTCATTCTTATAACGGCAGGTTTAACTATTTCATTTTTTATTTTACTTCTTGTAAATATATTTCTGCCTGTAATATAGGGTTCCCACTGAGTCTCTATATTGTTGTATTTGACTATAAACAATTGGAATAGTAGTGGAAATGCAGTGGTCTAAAATTTGGGAACCCTGGCATTATTAAAATTATGCAAATTTCTCAAGTGAAAACGTAGTTTTAATTACTGTTTTTTTGTTTGTTTGTTTCCAGTTTAACTTTGTAAACTGCTTTGCCTCTCTCTTCTATATTGCCTTTGTCATGCAAGATATGGTGCTTTTGAGACAGGTCAGTATTTCACACAAAACTCAGCTGCTTCGACAAGCAATAAATCAAGTGTAGTTGAATGACTTAATTACAACTTTACAAGATGCCTTATGGTTGTCTCTGTGTGTGGATCATTAGAGTTTGGCCACGCTGCTTATCACCTCTCAAATCCTGAATCAAGTGATGGAGGCCTTCCTGCCATACTGGCTGCAGAGGAGGAGGAACAAGAAAGTCCATAAGAGGATGAGGAGAATGATGGGTGATAAAGAGCTCCCCCTGCTGGAACAAGTTCAGCTGGAGACCGAAATGAACACCTATCTGGTAGGTTCCAATAACTGTGATCAGTTGGGTGCCTTGAGCTGTGAAAATTATATAATTACCAGCACATAGGATATACACTCTTTTGAAGTCCACTTCAAATGTTAGTCAAGGTTTCTTCTTGCACCAAAACCAGTCATCATTTAAATTTTACATGACCATTTCCATTCCTTTCTGACCTTTAAAACTGAATCTCTCTGAAATAACTTTGGTCATCAGGGCACATTTGACGACTACCTCGAGCAGTTCCTGTTGTTCGGCTATGTGAGTCTGTTCTCCTGTGTGTATCCGCTGGCCGCTGTGTTGGTGGTGCTGAACAACATCACTGAGGTTTATTCTGACGCCTTCAAGATGTGCCATGTTTTCAAGCGTCCCTTCTCAGAACCAGCAGCAAACATCGGGGTGTGGCAGGTGAGAAAATCTCATGAGAAAGTCTCACATCCTGATAATTTACTATACTTTAAAGAAAGCTTTAGAGACATAAGAAATGTACAATGCAGGGTATAATCTGACAAACTTCAATAACAGTAAACATGACAATGTTGACAATTATAAAAAAATAATAATAATTCTGGAAACCATGATACATTTTCCCCAGAATTCAAAGGAACAGCATTGAAATAGATTTTTGTAACAATCAATTTATTGTGCCCTTGCTAAATGAATAAATAATAATAATGATAAATATAGCTGCAAGCAGCAATCACGGGGCCAAGCACTCCAGAGGCAAAATGAGGAGCTAAGCATGGCATGGAGCATCAGACCAAATGCAATAATGAGTAATAAAAGCAATTTTAGGATGATTGTAATTGAAATGGCTGAAAAATCATAAAAACAACCTCCTGTAATATGATTAAATGGCTTATTACTTTTGACCAACAGGTGGCGCTGTAATCAAATCATTTTGGTGTGTTCTGTGTGAGGTGACAATGGCACACACAAAGTTTGTTGTCATTATGTCAAAGCTTTGAAGAGATATAACCTTAGAGTCATTTTGGCACCATGCCTAAAATTTGTAGCAGCGCTGTACGAAAACGGTTTTGTCTATCGACACGAAATCCATAACATTTTGCAGACCAAATGCAACAATGAGTAATAAAAGCAATTTTAGGATGATTGTAATTGAAATGGCTGAAAAATCATAAATACAACCATTAGTAATGTGATTTATTGGCTTATCACTTTTGACCAATAGGTGGCGCTGTTACCAAATTAATGTGACATGGTCAGTGTGAGGTGACAAATGCACTTACAAAGTTTGGTGTCAATATGTCAAATATTTGCAGAGATATAGCCTCAGATGCAGTTTGGCACTATGCCTAAAATTTGTAGTGGCGCTGTACAAAAACGGTTTCGTCTATCGACACGAAATCCATAACTTTCTGTCAGCACAGTCTGAAGATCATCTGACTCGATTTTGGTGAAAATCGCACCAACGAGTGGCGAGGAGTTCAAAAAAGTAGGTTTTCAATATAAATCAAAATGGCGGACAGGAAGTTCAGTGTACTCTGGCATATTTGGTATGTATATTGTCGGAATGGCCCATGGAATATTTTGAGGCCAGTTTCATTGCAATAGGCCAGGGGTGGCGAACGTCGGTCCTGGAGAGCCACAGCCCTGCAGAGTTTTGCTTCAACCCTAATCAAACACACCTGAACAAGCTAATCAAGGTCTGAACAGTTACTAGGAAGCTACAGGCAGGTGAGTTTTAATTAGGGTTGGAGCTGTACTCTGCAGGGCTGCGGCTCTACAGGACCGGAGTTCGCCACCCCTGCCATATGGTAACATAAAAGTTTTCTTGCATTTTTGTAATGTAATTATTAATGGTTTAATGAATGGTTTATTATTCTTGACCAATAGGTGGCGCTGTTACCAAATTGTGGCATGGTCAGTGTGAGGTGACAATGGCACATACAAAGTTTGGTGCAAATATGTCAAATATTTGCAGAGATACAGCCTCAGATGCAGTTTGGCACTATGCCTTAAATTTGTACTGGCGCTGTACAAAAACAGTTTTGTTTATCGACATGAAATCCATAACTCTTTGTCAGCACAGTCTGAAGATGATTTGACTCGATTTTGGTGAAAATCGGACCAACGGTCCAGAAGGAGTTTAAAAAAGTAGGTTTTCAATATAAATCAAAATGGCGAACAGGCAGTTCAGATTTGCTAAGCGAAAATTCGTATGTCTGTTGTCGGCATAAGCCAAGAAATATTTTGAGACCAGTTTCATCACAATAGGAGAATGCAATAAAAAGTTATTAGAATTTATAGAAATTTCATTATTTATGGTTAATGAATGGTTTATTACTCTTGACCAATAGGTGGCGCTGTTACCAAATTGATGTGGCGTGGTCAGTGTGAGGTGACAATGGCACATACAAAGTTTGGTGCAAATACGTCAAAGCTTTGCAAACATACAGCCTCAGATGCATTTTGGCATCTTAACCAGAAAATTCGTTGATGCTCTAAATGAAAACCGTTTCGCTTATATCGACACGAAATCCATAACTTTTTGCCAGCTTGGTCTGAAGATGATCCGAGTCAAATTTGGTGAAAATTGGACTAACGGTTTAGGAGGAGTTCAAAAAAGTAGGCAAAATTGGTATCGATGTTCTCAGCATTATGCAAGGAATCTATAAACATCAGTCTCATTACAATATTATAATGTATGCAAAAGTTATTAGCATTTTTATAAATTGCTTTATAACTTTTGACCACAAGGTGGCGGTGCGCCCAAACTTTTTGAGTGCCATGTGAAGTGAGGGTGCCGAAGATGCATACCGATTTTCGTAATAACAAAGTCTAAGCGTTCTTAAAATATTGCATTTTTTGACAAAATTCAAAATGACCGACGCCCAAAATGGCTGACACGAAAAAATTGAAAAAATGCATGATGCACCGAATCTAAAGAGACCTGTTTTGTGATTTTTGGCCAAACCATTCAGAAGTTTAAGCAAAAATATAAATTTTTATTATCTCCTGACTATTCTCTCTCGAAACACTGCAGGTAGTCTCAGGTCATGCTTGTTATAACTCACACCAAGTTTGGTCTCAATACGCCAAACCATTGCGGAGATATAACCTCACATCCATTTTTACGTGCTTTTCGTAGAATTCCTTCGTGCGTTATTCAAGAACGGTAGGACGAATCAACTTTAATTCCATAACTTTTTGCCAGCATGGTCTGAAGATGATATGAGCCAATTTTGGTGAGAATCAGACAAACCGTCTAGGACTTGTTCGAAAAAGTAGGTTTTACGAACAATTAAAAATAGCGAAAAAACTAAACCTTGCGATTTTTGAATTTTCATACGACTCGGCATGAGCCAAGGATTCAGAGGAATTTTCATTTTGTGCCTTATGGTTCAAAAGTTATTAGCATAAAGAAATTGCAACTTTGAACAGGTGGTGGCGCTAGAGAGTTGGAGTTAGAGACTCCAAACTTGCTGTGGTTAATGTTGAGACTGTCCTCTATCAGTGTGCCCAATTTCACAACTTTCCCGCAAGCGGTTCTATGGGCTGCCATAGACTTTCGGCGGAAGAAGAAAAATGACGCTAACGGATACAATAGGTGCCACTGCACCTTCGGTGCTTGGCCCCTAATAATAAACCTTACTGACCCTAAACTTTTGAATAGTAGTGTACGTGGTTATCTGAAGCAGTGTGATAATAAAATTGTGTGATGACAGGATTTTCATTGTTGGGTGAATTACATTGTGTGTGAAGGCCCATGAAAGAAGGATTTGGCTCAGTTATACTCGTATTCAGAGAAAAGGGCATGTGAAATTTATATCATGCAGTGGTGGACAAAGTACACAAATCATGTACTTGAGTACATGTACAAGTCAAGTACAAATGCTCCAATAAAAATATAAGTACTACTTTAAAGTTCTACTTGAGTAAATGGTTCAAAGGTACTTGTTTTTAATGTACTGAAGTATCAAATGTAAAATTCCATCATTTATTTATTTAATCAGATATGCTTCATCCTATTACTCAGAATACCTATGAGTCAGAACTAGCCAGAACAAGTCATAAGGAAGATTAGTGGAGTAGCAGACATTATGCATAACCAAAAAACAACCACACTAATCTCTCTTATATATCTGATATCCACTTACATGTATATGAAAAAATAATTTTAAGCATTTAAAGTTATTAAGACTAAATGTACAGAAACATGTACAGTAGTCAAGTCTGTCCCAACATTTAAATGGTACTATATATTTACACACCAGTGTTATTTCAGTATTATTTATGTACTATTACAATATTTGTTAATATTTTCAATTAGGTTTTTAGTTTTCATTTTATTTTGAGCTTAAGTATTATTGTTATGTGCCTTTGCCATTTTTTATTTTTTATTTTAATATTTATACTTCTGTTTCTAAAAAGGTTTTTGTCATTTTAATACTGCCACTTAAACTTTATTTAATTTTTTAAATGAAGTATTTAGTATTTCATCTCATCTTTATATATTATGTTATTTAAACTTTATTTCAGTGGTTGTATTTAAACAAATAAATAACAAGGTTACACACACACAACACACCACACACACACACACACACACACACACACACACACACACACACACACCCACACACACAACAAACACAACACACACACACACTACACACACAAACACACACACACCACAAACACACACAAACACACACAAACACACATACCCAACAAATCTAACATTTGATCTTTTTATTCTTCCAGTTGGCATTCGAGACGATGAGCATTATCGCAGTGGTGACCAACTGTGCCTTGATTGGTTTGTCCTCACAAGTGAAAGCGTACTTCCCTGAATCAGAGACTGAGATGATCCTCATTGTGGTGGCAATAGAGGTAGTAACACATTCTCTTGTCCTTACACCATGATAACCTATAACCCCCTTTTGCAATGGCCCAAATGGTCCATAAGGTGGCATCAGTGAGTTGTTTTCCTTCTGCATGTGAGTGTATGAGTGTCAAAGGGTGCTAAACTTGGCCTTTTTTCCTTAATCACCATCCTGGTGGTTTGGATAATGCAGAAAACATAGTGTATTAGACTTTGTCAGTTTGTGTAACAAGAATCCAGATCCCCACTACTGAGGAGCTCCAGTCCATATGGGTTAATGTCAGAATTAAACAGGAGGTTCAGTAAAGGATGAGCTTTGCTTCTAGCCTCAGGAGACCTACTCAAAATAACTGACCCAAAGCATAGAGAGAAACACGCACAAACACACTAGAGACTTGTGTTTTTTTGGGGAAGAGAAAATAGAACTCTTGAAATTCTGTGGGGATCTGGGGTGGAATTCATTGTGCCATGTCTTGTTTTCCGCTAATTAAAATTTGCAGTAATCACTGGAGTTGTAATTAGGCCATACTGATTCGCGCACAGCATCAGCGTACCATGACATGAATTTTAAATAAAACCCAAAACCAGTAGGCTTTGTTGCTTCGTTCTGCAACATTAAATCAAGTAAACGTAATCCATATTGACCGAAGTCAGAGAAGATATGCATGTCAAATCAAAAGCAAACAGTAGTGCTGTCACCTCATATAGGCAGTATTTGAAGTTCTAATTCAGATGGATTGGATTGAGTTTGGCTGCTCCTGCTGGTTGGTGGGAATTGATTTGTTTAGGGCTGGTTCAGCTGGAGTACGGGTGTGCTGGCTACACTGGAACAGCTGCTGTCTGCTCGGTTCATGGCAGGCCAGCTCACTGCTCCAAATCAACTTAGTTTGTGGGTGAGTGTGTGGCTACGCTATATCTCTGTATCTCTGACGTGTTCCTGTGAGGGTCATGGCACTCCTCAACATTCGATAGCTCAGATGGTAGAGCAGAGGATGTTACATTAGGACAGTTGTTTAATCTATCGGAGTGTCTATTTATAGCCTTGTTGGCAGCAGCTATTTACACTAGCTCCACCCACAAACGTGTGATAGGGCTAGTCAACACTATAAAAAAACGGCTATCAATTGTTAGCTCCAGTAGCGTAGATGGTAAAGCGCGTAACGTAGTCTTTTTTTTTTTTTGACGAGATCGACCCTTTTTTCTCCCTTTTCAAATCTCATACCACATCGGAAAGGCATTTATTTTCAATAAAAATGAAGGAAATTATCAAAAAGTTCAAAATAAAGTATCGGGTAGGGTTAGGGTACGTGTAGGGAGGGCTTTATTGTCCCAATAAGGTGGCATCTATTTAATAATTTGAATTAAAATTATAATTTACACTCAATACGTTATTATTGCATACTGTTTTATAATGTACTATAATACTGAGGTGCAGATAATTGCCACTATTGGCAATAAGTAATCAGCAGAATATCCTGCTATTTTAACATAGTATTTGCATTAGTGTAAATAGCATATGTTAAAAATACTATTTTCACTTAGTATAAATAGAATCCATTGCTATTTGCACTTAGTGTAAATAGCATCTATTGCTAAAAATATTGCTATTTGCACTTAGTGTAAATAGCTGCTGCCTTAATCTATCCATATGTAACCCCTCTCTTATACAGGAGACTAAAGACTATAGCCTATTGAGATAAGGGGAGTGAGGTTTACCTGCACAGCACTTACTCGCTGGCCTCCGTTACACTCACCCCCCTAAAACTCACTCCCATCCGGGTCACTGGCACCAATGTAACCCCTCTCACCCGGGTCCTTCTCCGCCACACCTCGTCTCGTTTCCGATTTGGGTCTCTCGGCAGGGAGGTGGGACGGCACTATCAAGGCGGCTAAAGGATGTACAGCAGGCTATTGCTAGCATTCACCTAGCATCTAGCGATTCAATCATCATAAATGAAGAGTGCGGGAAAATTAGTAATGAATAAAAACCCATCATACCTAACCAATATACCTGTCCTTTTACTATGACTTTAAAATAATAATAATAATAAAAAAAACCTATTAAGTGAATGAATGCATGCTTTTGAATTGCCATCAATAGAGAAAGCTGCTTTTTGGAACCATAATAGTGTAGTTATGGCATCTACTAGGTGCATATAACAGGACAGTGCTAACCAGCCAAAAACCCTGACCCCTTGGGTCTTATGTGTCAACTTTTGGCTGAATTAGTGGCTTGTGTTTAGGGCTACCTAAGGGGCGGTTGTAAAACTGTTTGGGAAAAACCACGTAGGGGCGTGACGATGTCATGAGTGTTTTGATCGTGGATGATTAAAATGGCTCGCATGATTGCTTTTTTTTTTTTTTTTTTTTTGAAAAAACATTGTAGTATCGTGCTACAGCACACATTCTGTCAGTTGCAATTCTGTCTCAATATACTGTACAACGTGTATAACATTCATATCAAATATTAACTCAGCGGTAGACACTCACGGGACACTGCACTTCACAATCACAAAAGTACATTATTTGCATGTACTTTAAAGCCTTGCCGGTTAAAAATTTTGCTGTTCTGCCAGGCATTTTCTGAGGCACATACATCTGTATAGCGCTGAAGTTCTCATGTCTCATTGCGCTAATACTGCTCAAAACACACAGGTGTACATATAATAGAACGGGGTTGCGTATGACTAAAGTGAAAGTGAAACAGTTGAGAGGGAAAAACAGATGCGTGCACTGTGTATTAGATGCGTGCAGGTCTTTTAAATGACAACAGACATAGTACTAAACATGCTGCCGCTTGTCATGTAAAGTGATAGTTCACCCCAACATGAAAATTCTGTAATATTACTTAAATTGTCTCATTGGTCCACCAAACCTGTATTCATTTCTTTCTTGTGCTGAACTTTGATAGTAGGGGGAAAAAAACAAAAAACTATGGAAGTCACTGGGGCCCAGCAAGTTGGCCTATTTCCCAATTCTTCAAAATAACGATTGTATGATTCAACAGAAGAAAAAACGAATTCGGGTTTAAAACAACTGGAACAGTGAGTAAAGGCTGACAAAAATTTCATTTGGCGTGAACTCTCCCTTTACTGGTAAAGACAAACAACAAAACACAAAGAGAAAATCACACTGCTATTGACTGAAGAACTTTAATGCAGTTGCTTTAAGAATCAATGTATAATGTATACAGTGAAGTGTATATAGTGTTTTATTTTTATATTTTGTTCATTTATTTTCTTGAATGCTACTGCTAAATACACCTACTGTACCTAAAAAATAAAGCACTGTTTATTTTATTTGTATATTATGTGAATTTGTAATCACAAATAACAAAATAAAACAATAAACCGATTTTTATCTTCGCACACTTGGCGACATAAATCTGCCATTCTTTGTAGTTATATTTGTTACCTGGTAAGGCTTGGTTTAAAAATAGGGAAATTACTATGACAACTGGGAAAAAAAAATTTAATAAAATAAAAACACCATGGCAAAGAATCTTGATAAGATCATTGTGATTTTCCTGAAAAAAATGTGATATGATATTTTTGCCATATCGCCCCCCCTTGGAAACAACCTATGGAAAAATTGGTATGTCTGGTGCCACACACAATGATTCAGAATTATAGGACTTTTTCTTTATTTATCATGCTGGCTTGACATAAATTGACTTGCATAATTGACATTACATTATTTAATTAAAGCTATCCATCGGGTGTTTAACATTTGTTTGTAGTACAGAGATGGATTTGTTTGTTCAAACCAGTTCCATAAACACACACACAACAAAACACAACAACATTTTGCATATGTGGTTACGGGGACTCTCAGAGGCTTTAATGGTTTGATACAAAACTTTCTTCTAATCACCTACAAATTAACAAATTAATTTCAAGAAATGTAAATATTTTTGGGTCTTTATTCTTCCACCGAACACTAAAGATCTAGAGGGATGACATAACTTGTTCTAGCTATAACCACCGGTTGTTCTAGTTAAAAAAATAAAAAATAAAAATTGTCGATAAAATAACTAAAACAAAAAATCTGAATAAAATAAAAACTATAACACACACATAGTAATGGAACATTTAAAATAAAAACGAATTCAAAATTTAAAATAAAAAAAATTATTGTATCTTTAATGATACTAAAAATTAAACAATGCAAAGGGACTGAGTCTGGTAATGAGTAGGCTTTTATTAGCTCTTTTTTTTAATAAAATGTTCTTGACGCGAAGTCAGTCAAGAATACACTAACTAATCAGTCTGAATGATTATTCATGAATGCACTTAAATAGTAAAAAATTAATGACTACTTTTCAGATGAGAGTGAGTATTTTAGAATAAATTTGGCTAAAGGGGTCATATGATGCTTTTTTAAAGATCATTATTTTGTGTATTTGGTGTAACAGAATATGTTGACATGCTTTAATGTTCAAAAAACACCTATTTTCAAAGTTACTGTACATTAAGTGTGTAGGTCCTCTATGCCCCGCCCCTCTCAAATGCTTAGTTTTCTACAAAGCCCCCTCCTTTGACAAGTGCGGTCTGCTCTGATTGGCCAGCTGACACAGTGCATTTTGATTGGCCGAACACCACAAGCACTCGATCGGATAATGTTACGCCCCTTATAGTGTGTATCGCGAGATTCCACTTTCAAAATAACATGTAAAGATCAGAGCCTGGAAAGGGGAACAGAGTCGCCGGCAGGACACATGTGTGATGAAGTGCTATGTGTTTTGCAGACACAAGCCACGGTAAAGGACAGCTTGACTCCCCCTGTGATGTGACACGGTCTCTCTCCTCGCCACACACACACACACAAACACACCACACACACACCCACACTACGATTTGTGCAAACTCTCCAATTTGAACAGTCAATAGCAAATACTAAAAATAATAACAAAACAGTAGCTGATTCAGAAGCGCCAGATCGTCATAGCAAAGTCAGAATGACCTCCTCTCTAGGTTCACGAAACAGTCGTCCATAAAATGCATTGCTGTTCTGTTGTAAGTAATCTTAAAGATTCCTAAATGCATCTACTTTCAGAAGGCCACATAAAGTGCTTTTGCTTTCGCCTAGAAACACACAGCGTCTCCCTGACATGGCTGCTTCAACACTAACTGAGGTTACTGAAACCACGCCTTCTTTCTTTGCGTGCACATTTGGGCGGCATTATGCAAATATTTCCACATAGTGATGTAGATATGTGGGGGCGTGTTAGAACGAGCCATTTTAGGGGGGCGTGGCAGAGTCTTAACTTTGATAAAGAATATCTCTTTGGATTTGAGACATTAGTCTTTGCAACTTTAGGGATCTTATCTATGCACAATCAGCTTGTAACACTCCAAAGAGAAAGGAAAACTTGAAATCGCATCATATGACCCCTTTAATGTGGTAATTTTATTAAACAGGAATATTACAATATATTAACAAAAATAGTATTGTTTTAGTTTTGTAATTTAGTAAGGACAAATATTGCAGGCAAGGTGCTTTCTCAAAAGTGATAAAATAATTGTTAATGGAACTGCTAAAGAACCAGAGCCTATAAATTCAAGATTTCACTCCTTTATAGCTATATAAATTCTCTATCATTAACAAACTTATGTGTGTATATGTACATTTACATAGAGCTCACACATTGAGTAGAAAACAAATCACATTCTCTGTCTATTATGCAGGGTGCTTCTCAAGGCTGTCGTTCTATATTTTATTGACTCAGTTATTTCATTAAGTGGAGTGAGCAGAGATTGGCGTTGGATCAGTATGCAGAGGGGGAAGGTCTGCAGAGTGCTGTGTGATGTATGGATCTCTTTCAGAAGTACTAATACAATATCATATAGTCTGACATGATAATATGATATGTACCAACAGAGGAGGACAGGACGAACGATTAAATCGTTTAGATTACTGCAGCATGTTATGGCATTAAATTAATATATATATATATTTTTTTTTTTTGCTTAGAAGAATAATAGTGCAACTTTTCTTTAAAAAGCCACACAAGATATAATTTTGAAAGGCATAGTTCATTCAAAAATGAAATTCTGTCATAATTTACTCACCTGCAAGTTGACAGCTAATGGTAGCCACTGACTTCCATAGTATAGAAGAAGAAGAAAAAAACACTATAGAAGTCAATAGATACCGTCAACTGTTTGGTTAACAACATTCTACCAAAATATCTTCTTTTGTGTTCAACAGAAGAAAGAAACTCGTACAGGTTTGGAACAACTTGAGGGGGAGTAAATGATGACATATGTTTCATTTTTAAGTGAACTATCCCTTTAATGAAAGCAATATAAACATGATGTCTCCAACAGAAATGGTGCAGGATTAGTTACATTCATAACAAGTTGGGGTTAAGTGTTTGTTCAACCCTAGATATGAGCAATAGTAACAGATATACTGTAGATCTGACAGTATTTGTACATAAGAAAACACAGATTTGTTGTTTTTGTAGTGTAAGTGAGCAATCATTCCAAAAAGATGAATGCAGAAATAATCTCTGTGCCCTCAAAGGTCATCTTTGGATGATGGGTAATGCAAATGTCCCCTCGCTCTGTTATCTTTTCTTTACTTTGCTTTTGTGTGCATTGTCACTGGCTCACGGTGGAATGAATCAGAAAGGTGTGTGTGTGTGTGTGTGTCATTGCTGGTATTTCTCAGAATCATGACTGCTGCCTATTTTTGGGCCATTCGATACTCAGGTAATTACACGATGGCATGCCTCAGAGAGCAGTAACTAGGCAACAGTGCAGCCACGGTGACAGGAGACGGCTGAGGATCAGGAAGAACTGAAAAGCTTGATGGTAGGGAGGCTGATTGTGACCTCCGAGAGAGAGAAAGAGAAAGAGAAGGAGATTTGTCTGCAGACAGATGCACACGCTTATTAAAGCAAAAAAAAAATGTTTTCAAACATTTAGCAATGTTTTCAGTTTCTATTTCAAGTAATTGCTGTTCTTTTGAACTTTCCATTCCTCAAAGAATCCTGAAAAAATTATCCATAATTATTCCATAAAAATATTAAGCAGCATAACTGTTTGCAGTATTGATAAGATTATGAAATGTTTCTAAAGCACCAATTTAGCATATTATAATGTTTTTTTTTAATTGTGTTACACTGTGAGTAATGGCTGCTGAAAACAATTATTTTAAATTTTTAAAAGAATTTTTCACAGTATTTCAGTTTTTTACCGTATTGTGCATAAAATAAATGCAGCCTTGGTGAACATGAGAGACTTCTTTCAAAAACAGAAAAAAACTGTAGTTTTTATATATTGTTTCATGCTATCACCCTAATCAGAATGAATTTCGTTCATTTGAAAACCCTCATTGTCTTTGAGGCAGATAATTATGTATTTGTGTGTGTGTGCGTGTTAGCAGCTTGTTGTCCTACTTTGTAGCCTGAGGCCTTGTAACTTTATTAGCTTGAATCTTTTTAACTAGAAGTTGCTTAACTATAGCTTAACTGCTATAGATCACAAATAGCTAACTTGGCAAGCCACAGTTCAAAAGAGACTTCCACAACACTTGTAAAGTAACGCTGTGCTCTGAATACTGAAATGAAGTCACTTTCATTCTTTTCAGTAAACAACTGCCTTTTTCTGTGCAATTTGGGCTTAATTGTACCCGGAAGTTAGCAAAACCCCAGTTCCTTCAACAAAAACCTAATAGGACTGTTTCATTGGATTTTGAATTATTGCAGAAAATAGACTCTGTGACCAGCAAAAGTTTATGATACTTACATGTTTTGTTCATCATGATGATCTTCACAAATGAACACAACGTTTTCGAAGCCTAAATACAGTTGGAAGAAGTATTAACGTAGCTAAATGTAGGCTATAAACTACAAGATACACCGGTTTAACGAGTTCTATAAACGCATACACCCAACTCTTTACGTTATATATCTATGATATAATATATATTATATAATATATATATATAAACATTTGACCTGAAAGTTACGAATAGTTTGCAAGGGAGCGTGATTATAAACACTGTGAGGGTGATGCGGGGTACTAATGAGTAGATGTATTTACCTATTCAGTGTGATTGTGATTAATGTCAACCTCTGTAGTCACGTTTAGCCACTTGTTAGTAACAGCCTTTTCAAAACAAGTAAAAGCTTTAAAAAGGGGTATGTACTGATGTATTTAATGCCGTAGAATAAAACATGAAAATATCTTGAGCTTCTGTTTACCACAAGACTTATTTCAGGACCAAAAACACGTTAAAAAAATCCACTGACTTCAGAATGATGGAACTGGAAGAGCCAAAATGCTAACTGATTTCTGGGTTTGGCTACATGCCTGCCCCAGTTAGGCACATGTTGTTGTAATCTGACGTTGTGTGATTTTATTGATGTACTATACTATCAAAAGCTCTCATTGAGATTTTTGCCATTATCTGCAGCATGGCTTTCTACAGGATTATAACAGAGGGCAAATATGGTTTTCATATATTCTGATTTGACTGCGACTGTCTAGATGTCAGTGGCTAAGTTAGCAATCGGACACAATGAGTGTGTGTATTTGTGTACACCCCACCCAGCGAGTGCTCATGTTAACTGGCAGACAGGCTCTTCCAGGGCTGCTTTACTGAAGTCTGTGCTGTTGCATGACACCCTAATCATGTCTGACATGCTGCAAGATCAGATGTGTCTGGCCACTACACTCTCTTTCACTCCGTTCCACTTGCGTCTTAAAGCAGATGACGGCTAGCCTGGAAAGACCCTGACACCTCTCCGACACACATTTTCATCCAGTTCATGGGTCACACATGAGATTGGTCATCAACAGGTTGAACGAATCATGGGCGGTACCCTCTCCTTTCTCACGATGCTTTTTACCACATTATTATATTATAGTGCAATACAGTGTTCTGTCTTCGTATTAGAAAAATGTTGGTGAAATTTTGTGGGAAAAATAGGTCCACTGTCCATTGTCAATAGTGTAGCGATTCATGAAGCACAGCTCATACAAAAGCCAAACAGCTTTCTATTGGTCAACAACAGATGGAGAAATCTTTCACCTTAACACAAAATTCTAATTTGCGTGGATTCTTATTGAAATGACTGAATTTCGCCTGGTAAAATTAGCTAAACAATAGTGAATTAACCTCTATTCTATTCTATACCAGAGTACTCATATTTGAGTCTCTGATAGCTTTTTAGGGGTTCAAGTGCGTAGCGCTGAAAACCTATTGTAATTGTTAGAATGGCCAAGGATCTCCACATAAAACTGATCAGGCAGACCATACCGTAAGTCATAGAGACTTGAAACTTGGATGGATCGTAGTAGTCACACCGTCTACAACGTAACCAAGGCTTGTCCAAATTGGCCTGACGGGGGCGCTACAGCAATCAAAAGTACAAAATCGCTCAGAACTCCTAAACTGTTAGTTGCAGGCTCAAGTGCCTTATGTCGTTGGAATCCTTGGCTCACGATGGACAAAACGCATGGCTCGGATTCCCATGACGAAAGTTTCGGGTATTTTGGATGTTTTGAAAAACCTACTTTTGCGAACTAGTCCTAGCTTTTTCGTCCGATCGGAACCAAATCAGTGCAAAAAGATTCTCTAGAGTGTGAATACCAATAATTACCAAAAATAAAAGTCGCAAAGGGTTGCCAAAACAGAAGGGGAAGGGGAAGGGCCACTTTTACTAAAATGGCTTTAACTTTTGAACGGAATGAGATATCATCGCCAAACTCATGTAAGAGCTCAATTTGAGGTCACATGAAACAAATCATGGAGCTTGACCACTTGCAGGAGCTATAAGAGGGGAAAAAAACATAAAAATGGCTATAACTATGCAACCATTTTTCCGATCAACATGAAAATTGGTGTATGCAGTGTCTTTGTCCAAAGTGCGTATCTCAAAAAACATGGCCGCCATTGGCAAATGAAGTTTGAGCGCCTGTTTGACTCGTGGTCTGTGAGAAATTTGAAAGAAATCAGCCACTGGGGGTGATATCATGTTTTTCAAGGGCATAAACGATTGCATATTACACATTTTTCACACATACACACACTATTTATATCAGGGGTGCCCAAACTCGGTCCTGGAGGGCCGGTGTCCTGCAGAGTTTAGCTCCAACCCTAATCAAACACACCTGAAGCAGCTAATCAAGGTCTTACTAGGCATACTAGAAACTTCCAGGCAGGTGTGTTGAGACGAGTTGGAGCTAACTCTGCAGGACACCGGCCCTCCAGGACCGAGTTTGAGCACCCCTGATTTATATCATCTGATAGACCTCCTCATTCCAAACAACTTTGTCTCTATAACCACTGCTGTCAATCAAATTGTTTGTTAAATAATTGAGAATATGTAAAAAACGTAGTCCTAGAAAAAAAAAAAAAACACTGCTGTACATCTAGGAAACCTATAGGTCAGTAAGTTATCAAAAAATGTTGAACTTAACCCTTTGGGTTGCTATAATGGGGTCGTTTAGAAAAGGGGTGCGTCCAAATATACCCAAAAGCCTATAAAGTCTAAATGAAAACGTAAAACTTCACAAAACTAGGTGAGCACATGCAACAGGTGATTCTAAACAAGCATGCAAAGTTTGATGGAGATCGGATCACAGGTGGCGCTATAACAGTCATAATCATTAAAAATCACCATATTTCTATGGCAAATTACCTGGATTTTCCAAAATGCTGTTTTAAATGATTGATTTAGGTGGTTACAGGCTTGCTAAATAATATGTAATGTCTTTATGTGCTTAAGTGCCTTAAAGCATTTGAACCCTAATAATCGCTGCTTGCAGCTATATTGATACTGTATAAAATCAATATGCTGTATATATTGATTTTATTATTAGGGTTCTGCTTACCTATTCAAACAATTCCATATTTGTCTGTTTGGTTGCTGTAATGACACAATTGTCTGGTAAAGACATTGGAGAAAAATGTGACTACACAAATAATCTGGGCTTTGTTCTCTCGTTATATCAGATCTGAGATTCTCAGTCTCTGCATCACACCCCTCTCACTCAGACAGCAGTCAGCCTGAAGAGAGCGTGGCATTTTCCTCAGTTCATTCTCAAATGCAACATAATTTTGAGTCACACTTCTGCACATGCTCTCAGCTTGTTTTAGGCAGCGCCCTGCAGGAGACTGTGCTTGTCTGTGTAGAGTGTTTCCTTAGGTTTGCTGGTTAAAATTTGCTATCAATTTTCATATGAACACAGGAGTTCTGTTCCAAAATTCTAGTGAGTTATATACTATATACTAACATATATAGTTATATATTCTAGTGAGTCCCAAAATGATGCTGCATTATAAGGTACCTTGTTTTAACCAAAATCTTAAAGTGGCCACATTTACCAATGTTCAGCGACTTTTCACATGTGAAATCTATTAATTTCAGTAATTCAATATCAGTAATTTAATCTAGTAATATGAATCTACTCAATCGTACGAGAGTGAAAGATTTCCACATATTTTGCATTGAATATAAGTTGGCCACACAGAAACGACCAACAGAATTGTTGAAAAGTTAAAATGCTCGACTTTTGCTTGAAAGGTGCTTCATACATCGCTACACTTGAAAATGAACAATGGCCTGCAAAAGTTTTGCAGAAATTTCATTAATATGACTGCACCAGAATCTTGAATTTCCTGCACAGATAAGGCAATCCCAGAAAAACATTGCAACAAGCACAGTGAAAAAATGTACTCAATATGGCAGATGTAGTTGACTAAATTTCAACTATGAATTAATTTAATTCAAAACTGAAAAAAAGTGCTTTCACCCAATGCTAAAGTTGTTGTCATATTTATGGATCATGGGTGTAATTATTCATATATTTAAATGAATCTGGGTCATTTAAGTTCAGATAATGAACTATGTGAATGTTTGTGCTTGTAAACGGCCCAGAGTCTCAAGAGCGATTTGGATTTTGGTGTATTTCCCAACCAACATCAAAATATTCATATTTTATTTCATCAACAGAAGAAGAGCAGATTTTGTTCTGGTGTTCACAGAGATCTGTTGATGAGTCCCAGGGGTTCCTTTGTCTCCATCAGTCACAGCTTTAGCTAATGTCTCTTCTCTAACTTTCAGGAGCGTTTTAGAGTGTTGACACTGATCATTGATATCTGAGCTAAACTAAATTAGTCAACAATAGCTGACTAACAGGGAGATTGAGACAAATGCAGTTTTATAGTGAATTTTACAGACCGTCATCACATGATTCAACTGAGCTACATTTAAAAATCTCTTTGAAAGGTTAGTTTACCTAAAAATGAAAATTGTGTCATCAGTTGCTCACCCTCATGTTGTTCCAAATCCATTACACTTGTTCATTTTTGAAACTCAAGTTTTTGAGAGAGAGATTTGTCTTTTCTTTGAACGATCCATTCAAGCAACACTTTGAATGCTCAAAAAAGCAGACGTCGTACAAATAATCCATATGAATATAGCGGTTTGATCCAAGTCTTCTGAGTAGACACAATGACTTTATATAATGAATAGATTTCATTTAGACATTTATTCACATATAAACATACATAGAGCTCATCAAATATGGTAAACAAGCTCATATGAGCATGCTTGACTCACAAGAACCATTGAGGTTTGTTCTCACATGTAATGCAAGCTTGATTGAACTTCTTTTTGTTCTCGCACGTCAAACTAGTATATTAGGTATTCATTATAATACCTTCATTTGTGTTTAGAAGATGGACGAAAGGCCTATGGGTGAGTAAATGATGACAGGATTTTGGGTGAACTATTAATTTAACAGAAATACATTTACTTAAACCATCAAGAGTTCTTTAGATCTCTTTGGATCACACAAAGGTGAATAGCGAGCTGGTTTCAGAGGCAATGGGCATATGGTGATCTATTTAACACACTAGAGTAGCAATGGCAGATGACACTCTGCCCGCAGCATACGTACCACTAATGTGGCCTTTGAACCCATAGAGAGCCATAAAGATCATCCAGCCATTCAATATGACTGACTGGTTCACATTGTAAAAAAAGCCTCTCCATTAAATGACATTGATCAGTGTGGAATTAGACATTTTCAAGTATGAATAGCAAAACGTATACACATCATAAAAGATATTTGAGGTGTAATTAGCACTTAATTATATTACATAGAGACAATTACATAATAATAGTCCATGAAAACTGTGTTGTAAAGTTGTCTTTTTCTGTTTATTGCAGCATGTTCTCCTTGCCTTCAAATTCATCCTGGCATTCGTCATTCCAGATGTTCCTAAACATATCCAAGTCAAACTAGCCAAGCTGGAGTTTGACTCCCTAGAAGCTCTTAAGAAAAGGGTGAGTACACATTTGTACATGTGCACATATCTACAGCATGCAAACAGGAAATGTGACCATCTATATGACAGGCCCTGTCAGAAAGTACTTCAGTGCAAATAGTCATATGCGTATATGCCTCTGTAGGCTTCACAGAGTCAACAACACACGTCTGCCTCAACATTATTGATGATGTGGCAACCATTATCTCTTGGTTCAGAGAGGCAGAGAGCAGCATTAACATGCTTTCTGATCATTAAATGATCCAGAGAGACCTTTGTACATGCTGAGATGCTCTGCTGACATACGGAGTGTGTTCAGGTAGTGTTTGCTAATGAGGTTTAGCTATTTAGGAAGATGTTTATCACCTCATATGCGGCATAAGAAGTAGGTCAGTCACAAAGGAACACATTGCAGTCTGCCCTTAGCAGACAAGCAGACTAATAATGGTGGGTTGTTTTCCTCAAAAGGCAAAGCTATGTTTTTTTTTATAATATTGAGACTTTTTCATTGAGTATGTATTTTGCAGTGATAAATATTTCAAACATTAGTATGCAACATGACCTCATCATTTTGCATGTTTAATTCAGTGAGTGGTGTTCAGTATTCATCTCATAAATACATCAAAAATAGTATTTTTTTATAAAAAATAAAAATAGTCAATTTTTAAATAAAGAGTCAAGAAGGAAATACTACTTTGTTGATCAAATATGTTTATTTGCATAATCACAGTTGTTATTAATTCTGATTCATCTGATTCGTCGGCTCTTATTTTTGAAGCAATATGAAAATGTTTAATAATGCATAAATGGTGAGACTGCTGTGATTTAAAAAAAATTTTTTAATTATATTTTAATATAAACATACAATAATATTATAGTGTTATCTGCTTGTTGCTATTGTTGGTAAAAAATGTGTTCCATATGTCTTTAATTTGAAAACTGTGGACACTGAAAATTAATTTATGAAATTATACTACCGTTCAAGAGTTTGGGTTGGTAAGATGTACTAGTTATCACTTATGATAACCAAGGCTGCATTTATTTGACCAATAATACAATAAAAACACTAAATTTGTGAAATATTGCGGTCAAAAATAACTAATAAATAAGTGATTCACATTTGGAACATTTGTGGTAATGAATTCAGACCACCGTCTCTCTTCTAAAATAGGAAGAGGCATGATAAATTATCTTAAGTATTAATAATGATTCCATACAAAGTCTGTCAAAGCGACAGCATCGACACGCTTTAACAGGATTCAATGGTTTTATTTCTGCAGAGACGAGCCCTCGGTCGGTTAGTCCGTTGCCATGGCTCTAGTGATATGGTACAGTTGGATTGTGAATGACAATGAGCTGGCGTGTACTGTTGGCATCCAGCGTTATTTTTAATGTGGCCTTGTGTTTCCTCCTCTCACTAACAGCAGATAAGATGTGTGTGATATGGCCCCCCTTTGCCTCTTAATGCTGTGGATTATAATATTTTCCAGTTAATTTGTGTACGTGATGAGCACTACTCTAATAGTTTTGCATTTTTATGTGTTGGTTTTAGCAAATCGCAGCACTAGTGTGCAATGGTGTAGGAATGAAAAATAGTGGGGGGCCGATTATAAAATCAACTGGCTTATGAATATCAATTGGTTCTACCTTATTTGCTGAAAAGTAGATGTTGATAAATATGCGCAAGACAGGGAGGTTTATAATACCTGGTGAGATCGATCCATTTGCACTGTCATTTATCTCAATGGCAGTTGCTCGGCTGGCGCAGGACCCCTCCCCGAAGTATGTGAATTGAATTCTGCCATTCCACTCATATGCACTCAGTTCCAGATAAGTTGTTTAAGGCAGTCACCTGAGCTGCAAACGCCATGTGATTAGTTAATCTTTAGCCAGTGAAGAAGGACATCCTGACAACAAGCCTTTAAAGGGATGGTTCATTCTGAGTTTCTTTTTTCTTTTGATCAAAAAAGAAGATATTTTGAAGAATGTCAGTAACCAAACAGTTGCTGGTGGTAGCCATTGACTTCCAAAAATACACTATGGAAGTCAATGGCTACAACTACTGGCAATGGCTTTTTTTGTGTGTTCAACAGAAGAAAGAAGCCCAAACAGTTTTGGAACTACTTGAGAATGAGTAAATGATGACAATTTTCCTTTTTGGGTGAACTATCCCTTTAAAATAGCCACTATCATTTTCTTGAAGTGAAAGGTAGCAATATAAAGATTTTTACGCTTTATCTATTACAGTTTATTTGTTTGTCAAAAGACCAAAAGATATTGATGACTCAGTCTGTCAAATCAAATGTTCCCTAGAATGAAATGAAAATATCGCTTCTCTTATATCCCTGACTAGCAACATGTACCAAATCATGGTTCAGTGCTGTGACATAAAGCCTATTGGCTTTTTAAAAAAGAGTGAAGGAACACTTTGAAATGTCCTTCCCAGAAATATGTCAGCACTGTCAGATCTGGAAAGTGATTATGCTGGTTTTTCAAGAGGCCTTTAAAATCAGGCATTATTAAAACGTACAGTATAATGAATTGCAATTGATATGTTGCTTGAAAAAGTATTTACAAGTCTACATTTGCAGCTGCATCTTCTTAAAGATTATGAAGATATTTAAATGAATCTTGAAAAGTGATTATTTATAATATAAAACTAATAACCGCAACCCTACAGAGAATAAGCAAATTATATCCTGATTGGCATGATTATTTGTTCATTAATACACTCAGAGATTTATTCAAGGAGGAAGCCATGAAAGCATCTTGATGGCCTCAGTTTCATGAAGACCAAGGATCATCTGTGCACGCTGTGGGAACGTAGGTACTGAAAAGGGAAGACCATTCTCCCAGCGAAATCAAGACAGCATATTTAATGGAATGATGGAGCACTTGGCTGACGATCTGCGATGAAGGCGGGACTCCGTCGAAGTTTCATCCGTCTAACATTTCTTTTAATTTAGCAGAGAGAGACGCAGGTCATAAAACACATATTGATTATGTTTCAGGATGACTGAAGACGTGATGTTTCTGGGCTCCTACCCCTCCAATTCTCTCTCACACACTTCACCTGACACCAGCTCGTCCCTCTGCCAGTGCTGGCGGTGCGTCTTCACCAGAGTCTCTCCATCAGAAAGATGGACGGCAGCTAATAGCTTCAGTGCCCTCATCCGGATCTGTTAGAGTTCAAAAGTGCCGACTGCAGTTAAACAGCGCATTTGGTTGGTGATATAAGACTGCAGAACCTCGGGGAGGTGCTTGGTCCAGTGGTTTGAGAGTGCTAGTGATGAGCTAGCTGCACATGATGCCATTTAGCTGTATTTCCATGTGTTCAGCAGCTTGAGAGGGTGAAGACAGCTGTCGGGAGAAAAGCTCCCACTGCTCTAGGGCAAAGGGGCTCTGAAAATAGCCGGCACTTTCAGCGGCAATGGAAACCCCCTGTTAGTGGCCAGTGTTTGGGAAGGATCCGGGGTGAACTCCAGGAAAAGGCCAAACTGCCAACACTGTCATGGAACCATCATGGCAACTGGCGATTTTAGCGTTTCTGTTTTGCTGAATGAGACCCCTTTAAACTTTAACAGCTGTTTGAGTGGCTGATAGGAACAGAAAACAAAGAAGGGCAGTGTAGATCTCTCTTGAAGACGAAGGGAAATGGTTGGGAACCATCTGCGTGTTAATTCAAAATTGTATATTATCTCATTTTACGTCAATACTGATCGAAGTGTTCCCATGTACAGTAGATGGGTTGGACAAGGTGGCTGTCCAGAGATACGTCTCTCTTAAAAAAATGTCGGTGTCTACAGTTCCCATCCATGGGTGATCCATGCTTTGATAAGGCAGCTTGTATTATGCATGCATGTTGTGTCCTGGGTTTTAATTTGCTTCGTTTTAGAACTGAGAATTAATAGTTCATTTTTTTTCCAACAGATGTAAATTTGTTGAATGATGGAGGCCATTTGTCTTAGAATCCGGGCTGTCAGTTTAATACACTAATTTAGTGTGAGTAATTAAAAAAATAAATAATGTGATAAAAATGAATCCAATTAATCATACCTCCTGACCCTTATGTAATACCATAATAAGGATTTTTCCTACCTTCGGAGCAATTCAAGCTTGAATTACCACTTTTTGCGAGTCCGCATTCGGCACAGACCGGCTGTTACTACAGGCAACGAGTGATACCATACTGTACCACACGTTAACCATAAGGTCAGGGGTGTTCAATCCTGGTCCTGGAGGGCCAACATCCTACAGCTTAGCTCCAACTTGTCCCAGCATACCTGCCTGGAAGATTCTAGTAATCTTGAAGACCTTGATTACCTTTATTCAGGTGTGTTTAATAGGGGTTGAAGCTAAACTCTGCAGGACAGTGGCCCTCCAGGAGCAGGATTGGACACTCCTACAGAAGTTGATCAAAAGTCATTGATCAGATTTTGGGGTGGATACCTTGGGACATCATAGATCATAAGATGAAGATTTATGATTGAGTTTCCACTATAAGTGAAAAAAACTGCGCCACACAGGGCCAGATCATTGAAAATGTTTGTTTTGATTGCTTATATTAGACTAAAACCACTTTTTAGGGCTTTATATTGTACTATATGGTAGGGCCCTAGGCCCCTCTGTACGTATTAAGGGGCCAAGAAGCTATAGTTGTCAACTCGCACTTTGTGGACAAATGCCCCAGTCTCGGATTCAATCTGAGGCCCCGTGGCACTGTCCCCATAATCCAGCGCTAGTGGCAAAGAATGTTGGTTGCATGATGGACCTCGTCAGATTCAGTCTGCTTTCGCATCATTGCCTGACCACCGTCACAGGAAGTGGAACAAGCCAGCCGTCTGAGGCAATCTGTCAACTTGTTGAAGTCCATGAGAATGTGACATGTCCCATTTTAACCTTTAATGATGTTAGGGGAAATGAAGTCATCACTTCCAATACAGCCAACATTGCATTGCTGTGAACAGAGTGAGCTGACAAACTGCGAGTCAGACTTTGGACCGAAATCACCTTGATGGTTTTCTCATAAATGATTAGGCTGTATAGATAATATATCATCAGTGTGATGGGACTGTACACAGCTGTTCAACCTCTAATGATTTATTGACCCTGAGTTTGCACTTGTATTTGAGTTCAGTTGTTAACATGAGTGATAGTATGTTGGAGTTGCAGAAGCTTAAAAGCTTTTAACCCACCTCCTTCTAATATAATCAATAGTGACATGTCCCGTCCCAGTTTGTCCATCAGGACCTCCCTTGAAATCCAGAATATTTGTTCCATTTAGGCGCATGTCAACCACCTTTGTTTGAACACCTCAGTTCTCACTTTTGTTAATGCTAATTCAGCCCGAAGGAAGCAAAGGGAGTTTCTCCCGAGATGAGCTCCTACAAATTCAGTCTCCGTGAGCAGCCGAGGAAGATTGACTCACTATGTGAACAGATACGGTGTTTTAGAGAGAGGACATTTTAAAGAGGTAGTTCTCATTTTGATTATTAGATTGTTTTAGAACAGTGGTTCCCAACCCTGGTCCTGGAGGCACCCCAACACTGCACATTTTGCATGTCTCCTTTCTCTGACACACCAATTTCAGGTCTTGGAGTCTCTACTAATGAGCTGAAGACCTGAATCAGGTGTGTTTGATTAAGGAGACATGCAAAACGTGCAGTGTTGGGGTGCCTCCAGGACCAGGGTTGGGAACCACTGTTTTAGAAGATACTATCCTTCTAGAAAAAAATCAATTAATGTTTTGAAAATCCCATGCATTCATACTTAATTGTGAATTACCGGAGTTAATCGGATTGATGGAATTTGCATGTTTTTAACATAATAACAAACCATTACTAAAATTTTGAGGTACCTCATTTGCTACATTTGTATTTGTAGGTGAATCCCATTAATTTATTTCAAGAACTTGAGGGGCAAATAATAATAATAATTATTATTATTCAAAAAAATGTCCACCCAATTCTCACCATATATACAGTATATACACACACACACACACACACACACACATGCGGTATCTGCAAAATGTTAATTATTTTACCAAAATAAGAGGGATCATATAAAATGCATGCTATTTTTTAATTAGTACTGACCTGAATACGATATTTCACATGCTTACATATAGTCCACAAGAGAAAATAATAGTTAAATTTATAAAAATGTCCCTGTTAAAAAGTTTACATATGCTTGATTCTTAATACTGTGTTGTTCTCCGAATGATCGTGATAGTTATTTTAGAATTTGTGATAGTTATTCATGAGTCCCTTGTTTGTCCTGAACGGTTAAACTGGCTGCTGCTCTTTAGGAAAAAAAACATCCTTCAGGTCCCACAATTTCTTTGGTTTTCCAGCATCCTTTGCATATTTAAACCCTTTCCAACAATGACTGTATGATTTTGAGATCCATCTTTTCACACTGAGGACAACTGAGGGACTCATACCCCACTATTCTCATGGGAAAGATGGATCTCAAAATCATACCGTACCCACACACACACACATACATAGTGATCATTTATATTTTTAATTGACATTATTTATTAAATAGTTTTTTGTTTTTTTTCTGGAAAAAAA
Organism: Sinocyclocheilus anophthalmus; assembly: GCA_018155175.1. NCBI lineage: Eukaryota > Metazoa > Chordata > Actinopteri > Cypriniformes > Cyprinidae > Sinocyclocheilus > Sinocyclocheilus anophthalmus. The sequence continues at coordinate 211,918 of JADLZN010001114.1, read as the reverse complement.
TTGATTTGGCCTCAGTATGAATACTGTTGTCTAGACCTCTTTAATTATTGAATGTTGAAAGTTTCTCTTTCACCACATTTAGAGGGACTTAAAGGTCCCCTGAAATGCTTAGAAACACGCAGCGGTACTCTTGTGTTGACGTCATTTTAACTGAAACAGGAAGACAGGGCGGGACATATCAAGCAGCCTTTTTAAAATAGCCAATAGCGGTCCCCCCGTTTTTATATCACAGCTTGAGCCGTTCAGAGCCGTTGAGCTCCGTAAAGCCACATTTGACAGGGTATGCCAGCCACAATCTCATTCATATTGCTATAAAATATAGCATTCTGTGTAGAATTCAAATAGCTCTGATACATTTTGTGGTCTGCGCCGACTCGCGCATGTGATCCGCTCTGTGCTATCATGTCTCTGGACCGGAGCAGAGTGTGTGTGCGGTGCGGTGCGGTGGTTAGCGTGACACAGCTCAAAACCAGACTTCTTTTTTTCCTCAATGGAAAGCATATTTATTCTGTTTGAATCGTTCCCTGTCCCCTATATAGTGCACTACGTGCCATTCACTGTACAGAAAATACTAATTCTGTGTCACCGATTTCAGCCGCGGCTTCAGCATCTATTTTATAGTGTATGGGGCGGGCGCTTCGGATTCTACAGAGCATTTGATTGGACAGAAAGTTTGATGAGAAGCTGAAGTACGATGTGACGTCAAAAAAATCGTCGAGCCGTTTTGGCGGAAGTGACGAACTGCAATCTTTGAATGCTTATATCTTCTAAATGCGAATTTTGTCACTGTTTTGGAGCACATTGCTTTATAGATAACCTTAAGACTAACATATTGATACTAACACCCAAAACACTTTAATTTTGATTTCATGGGGACTTTAATATCTGGTGTGCCTAGTAATAACCATTGTGCAGTTTCCTCAGAGGAGACCAGAGCTCAGACTTACTGAACTTGCACATACAGAATCAGCAGCTCTGGCCCTATTGATCTCTCTTTTGGATTGAAAAGTTAATTGCACCTAACACGTTTTCACTGAGAATGTAATTTGCTCTGGTTTGCTGCAGGCAGTGAAATTAATGAAATGAAACTCAGCATAGTCAATAGTCTGGGAGTCGTGTATGCTGCAGAGAAAAACATCTGTTATGGGTAGATGGGTTCATTTTGATGGTCTTTTAAAAAAAGATTTAGTAGCTTTCTGGAATGTTCTTTTATTGTTAAAAAGCTTTCAAACTATAGCAGCATTCCTGCTCCCCTCCATCTCTGAAAACCCAGCGTGACTCATTTGAAACGCAGTCCTGCCTGGGGCTGTATGTACACTGAACTAAGATCAGCTTCTGCCTTTTATATCCCAACATCTAAGACTTGTTCAGACCAGGGAGAACTGATGCTGAATCAGTTAAAGTAAGGGGGACCATACCCCACTTCATATTTTGAGACTTTGTTTTTTGGTCTAGGTTCCCAGGTAAGTTCCATTATTAATATTTTGATACTGTTTGTCTTTTTAGAAAATACTGGAAGCTGCGGATACCTGAAATAAGTGATGGGTGATGACAACAACACGACAAAAGCACTCAAGGTGTACACATGCTGTAAACTATCTAGTATTATATCTAACTGACTTTGACTTTAAGTTGCACTCCTTGCCAAGTTATTCAAAAAATGGCTTATTGATGCTGTACACTTCTGAATGACAGGGTTTTATGTTTTCCCGTTTTTGCAGTCGCACGAATTGTTTAATTATTTCTTTATATGTCAATAAAACTGTTACTGGTATAATGAGAGGTGAAAATGGGAATCCAATCGGTGCATGTCTGATGGGGTCAATTGACTAGGTTTGTCATAGTTTGTCATAGTACATCTCATTTTTTATTTCTGTCTGAAGCTGTAAAACAAATATGTTGTAAAGAGGTGATTAGAAGAAGTATTTCTCAGACATTGGGCCAAAAAACATTTATTTTTATTTTTGAGGAATTAAATAAAAAATAGTTTGAGGACTTGAAATTGTCCGTTTTCGATCACTCCCAAGTTCTACCAAAGATCGAGCAGTGCCTTTAAACATCACTGTACCATGTTTAACCGTTATGGCTTTTGTTTACAGACGTCAGGCCACTTCACCTTGTACTGTACTTGAAAGAAGTATATTCAATATTCTCTGCCTGAAAGTAAACATTTTAAATATTCAGATAACATACTCCTCGTCCTTTCCTCACCTTGGGATGAGACATTTGTGATTGAGACGTTCAGGTGTCCTTTATCAGCCTTAAACTCAGAAGCTGCATTACCAACAAACACTGAAATATTGTAAGAACACACAGTTTTTTTTATGACATTAGCGATTCAGTGACCATGTTTTCATGCAAAACATGCTAGTTAGTATTAATCACCTATTCAGAAACATGCTAGTTTTCTTTTCTTGCTATTTTCCTATTATACTCAGTCTTGCCATTACACAGCACGTTTATTCCATTTTCATTCATGTCCTTAACAGCATAAAACGTAGGGCTTGAAATTCTTTTCCTGTCTGTATACTGATTTATGTTGTTTAAGGTTTTTACCAAAGTAACTAATTATTTCTCTTTTCTTTTTTTGATTTTATTTTCTATTAAGCAACTTTTTTTTTCAACTTTACAGGTTAATGGATATACTTTCACAAATTTGTACAAATATTTTTAGAAATGCCATGCAGTTTGTTTCATTGGGATAACTAATTAGTGGCATCCGTGGACTCACTTGAGTGAGAAAAATGTGTTTAGATGGGATTAGACAATTGTATGCATGTAAACACAGTCATTTATCATCTTGTCTTGACGTAGAGACTTGCCATTTACAATTCTATTTGACTAATTACACAAATGTGTTTAAAAAGACTAAAATTTTGGGAGCAAAACAAACAACTCCCGGTGTCTTCGCTCTTGGTGTTTCCTGAGGACTGAGGGCAGTGCGACTAGCCAACTTACAACTCAGTCTAATTAGGGAACCGTTTTTCACACTTTCTGACAGTGAAGCGGTCTCAGCAGTTTCCACTGACCAGCAGTGACACTGACAATATGTAGAACCTGTCTGTGTGCTCGCAAGGCGCTCTACCGACAACACGCATATAGTGTGTTTGACCATAAAGCTGATGCTGGACATGTACTTGGATGAGAAGCGTGTACTTGAGACACCCCTGGTTATTGGAGACACCTTGGCAGCACAAGCGGGCAGTAAATTAAGAGCAAATACCTTTCAGCAGCAGGGGCTTGTGGGCAGCGGTACTCTGTCAAGTTTAACTTCTTGCCACAAAGTGTTCAGTGAAACTCTGAACCAAGATGTCTTCTATTGTACAGAAAACCCACAGTTAAATAACTTTAATGTGAAATATTACCATTTCCGTTATGTATTTTGGAGTAACATAAGCTATTCAATGCGAAAAAAAGTAGGGCTCCAACACCAAAAAAAGGACAAAGGAAGTCCGGTTTTAAAGACAACATATTTCACATTTAATTTGACATCACCATAGCTATATGTAACTTTTAAAGACAAGTTTCAGCAACAGAACATTTATTCATTTTGCTTCCTCAAAGTTTTTTTTTTAACATCAGTACATGGTTTGGTCCTGTAACATTTTGTGGTGGTTCTTTTCGTCTGAATGAACGTGGACCAATAATGTCAAACGCACAACACATGCACATGTCGTTTTAGCCGTTTACATTAGGGTAGGACAAAGTCAGAGACAAAGTTTTCTTTTCAACCTCTCTTGCTCTGTTTTCGACACTCATATCTAATAAGGCTATATTACAGCTATGAACAAGAAGTCCAACACTGTATTTCTAAGTGTAGAGCACCATATGTACACCAATATTTACAGACTTTACTTTTAAAACAAAAAGACAAAACAAACAGAAATACTTAAGATAATTTGGGTCAAGTGAGCCATTTGAAGGATGTACAGGTTTGAAATATAAAAACAAAAACAAAATTATATTTACATATAGCTGCAACTTATAGCTTAGCTTATTGCAAATGCCCTTTAAATCTCACAACCGATTCTCTTTCACACTCACAGCCCTGTAGAGCTTTGACTTATTTCTATACCAGTCGATGGTCACCCAATGGCCAACTCTTGAAGCCATATTTCCTGAAAGAGTGGCCATCCACTGAATAAAAGCCATCCCATCTATTTATTTATCTGTTATCAGGTGGCCAGGTGACAAAAAAAGCCCCATTATATCCCAACTATAAGCCAGTTCAAGGCTCACATCCAAAACAGCATTTTAAAACAGCAGTTCTTTCAAAAAAATAAACTTTTAAAAAAATATGTACATACTTATAAACATCCCCTAAGGCCAGTCGAATCTGAGACTGGTATATACAGTAACTCAAAGCTGAATGGTACAAGAACAACAGGAGTGAGATAGATAGAGTCCTTAATGATAAAATTATTTCTCTATTCAAATTACGTTTTAATAATGATGTTGAGAAAAATGAGTACTGACTCAATGGTTCTCATTAAAATGTTCAGTACTATACAAGCTGAATACTGTCTGCGAGTTTGATTTTGCTCTGGCAGAAAGGCTAATTATCCCCCCTGTGATTTGCATGGTGTTCAAACTATCCTAATTGTAGACTCTACTTATACTGTAGTGCAATTTTAATTTGATAATTTGATAAAAAACTAGGATGAACATTTATGTGTGGGTGTCTCCACAGTGCTGTCTGGGTTGCGAATTTGGCAAAACATTAACTTAAGAGGGCATTTCGCAGATGGAATTGTGTATAAATTGCACTTATATTCAAATGGAAAAAAAAAAAGATGTGGTGTGATGTGAATCAAGAACATGGTGAATGTGTTTTAATGTTATTCAAATAAAACTTTTTTTTTTAAACTCTGGGTTATCTGTAGCCCCCTTTTGGAAATTATCCATTAAAAATGTCCCTTGTTATTGCAACTGATTGTCACTAACCTCAAAAGTTTATATATACTGAACATTTCTAAATGGTGACAAGGAAACAGTCAATAGCACCTAAAAAATGTGCAAAAAAAAAAAAAGTATGCAAAATGGTCTTTCAGTTTAAGACTCATCAGACAGCACTATGAATTAAGAAAAAAAGAAAAAAAAAACAGGGTTTGTTCTTTACTCCCACTATTGCTTTTACTGTATTACCATCTCATTACAATCATATCGGGGCTTAAATTTACAAAACCAGTTGTGGTTTTTATAGGTTGAGTTTCTTTAAGTGCTTGTTTTATGAATTGCCATGTTCTGTTCTACCATACTGTTGGTCTTAATTTAAATCTCTCTTTATTAAAGGTCATTTATTTATACATACAGTTTCCACAACTCTTGACTGATTGGGTGGTGTTGGAATTCATATTAAGAGCGCTTCATTTCAAGGGCTAAAAAAAGCTAAATTAACAGGACTTGGAAAACAAATATTAAATTGTATTAAAGTCTAATTGGGCAAAACAAATAAAGACAAAAAAGAAAAGGATAGCAGCGTGCACTTCATTAAAAACCAAAGGGTCCAAGAGAAGAACTTAATAAATAAGTTGTGAGAATGATTAAGATGACATTGAAGGCAGGTTTAAAGGTCAAGTTGGGATCAAGAGAGGTCATTTACAGCTACTGGTGGAGAACTCAAGTCATCCTATGCTACAAATGTGGCAATAGGAACAATCCACTCTGAGAACCAGCCGTGTGCCGTGCCATCATATGACCTGACAGCAGCTGGCCTGGGCTGAGGCACAGAGTAGCCCATCCCTGGGGCTTCGCTGGATGTTCACGGAGATGGTCTTTTCACACAGAGGTAGCTGGAGAACATTATTTTTCAAGTTCAGGTTGTTCTCCTTGACCAGGCCAAGTTCATTTAACATGACCGCTGTTTGGTCTTGATAATGCTCCATTGCCCCAACGCTACCATTCAAGGCGGGGTTGATCACTTTGTCTAGACTGTTGTTGGAGCCAATGCACATCTTCCAGGAGGATTTCTCCTGAACTTTAATGCTGGACAGGCTCTGAGGATCAAGGATAAATCGTCCACCACCACCTCCTCCAGAGCTGCGATGCTGAAACTGAGAACTCAAGCATAGACTCATGAGTTTCAGACTCTCTACCAGTTCCCCCGCACTCCGAGCTGCACTACGTGTCGAGCCAGATGAAGCATTGTTACGGGAACAGCTGGAAGGGCCTCCCTGTCCTTTTGAACTCCCACCACCTCCACTGCCCCCTCCTGTACTACCACCATTCCCTCCTCCTGGAGGGCTGCCCTTGTCTGGTCCTGAGTTACCTTCCCCAGGTGGTTTGCTCTGCCCTCCGCTACTTCCACCCCCATTGCCCCCAGAGTCTCCAGGTGGACCCTCACTACTGTCCCTGCGATTCCAGCTGTAGGTGAACCCTGTGTCTTTGTCTAGTCTTCTGCGATGGCTCTCCGAATCATCATCGCTGGTCTCGGAGCTAGAGCAGCTTGAACCGCGGCCCTGACTTTTGCGCCGGTGGTAGCGTTTCTGAGCCGTACCAGGAGATGCCATGTTCATCTTCAACCGGCTGAGCTTGGGTGGAAGACTCTCATCCATGTCAAAGTCATCATCTGATTCACCTTCCTCCTCGAAGATATGATTGAGCACTGGGGCGCTTTTTCGAGACGTAAGCCGGTTGGTGATAGACAATGGCTTGCGGCGCAAGACCACCTGGGAGGGCAAGGGTGAAGGCTCTTGTTCTTCTTCTTCTTCCTCATCTTCTTCCACCCGAAACAGGCAGGTTCGCTGCTTGGCTGAAGTGGATGCAAGAGGGCCAATGACCCCAGGCTTAAAGGGGTTTGGGGGCAGAGCTGCAGGTGCAGCAGAGCTGCTGGGGGCTTCGCTCATCTCCTCTCTACGACTCATTTCCAGAAGCCCTTTATTGCGATGACCGTTTAGCAGATTCTCTGTACTGCGAGCAGGAGACTGTGGACCTCCAGCATGAGAGATGGACGAAGAGGCTAAGCTGTCCTCGATGTCCTGATGCATGCCGATTTTGGTCGGCCATGACTGCCTGCAAAGAAAAAAAAAAGTCCTTGATATAAATAACCTTGCTTTAAAAAGAGTACAATCACATTTAGTCAAAACCAAAAAACAGGTTGTAACTTAAGCAGGATGATATTCAGTAAAGGTGGACATTTCCAAAAACAACTTTTAAAAGACAGAAGCTCTGGAGAGTGCCCTAGGAAAACAACCCAAATGTAAGTGACAGGTCCTTGACAAAAGCCAGACTTCCTTCTTGTGCCAAGCACTCAAGCAAGGACCATGCGATTTACGAGATAACTGCATTGTTGCTGTAACTTGCTTTTATAGTCTTTTCTTATATTCTTACCTTCCTGCTGGAGTATTATTTGCACAGCACAGTATGTGCACTTTCATGCAAGTTGCTATGGAAAAATATACTCTGCTAAGGCTTTTGAAATAAAGTAAATCAGTGGAACATAGCTCCAGCACATCCTCTCTAGTTGTCATAACCACATTAACATTCTATAAACCTTATGCTGGAATGACGACAAGTCAAACAATGCAAACAAATACAGCAAATGCCTTGTGTGGATAAACAAATGTTTAATCACACTTCTGGTCAGCGAGAACTGTAAAGAAAATCTGTTAGCAAGGATACGGGGCAAAACTTGTGACAACCTTGGTAAAATTTTGCCAACAAAGTCAGTTTTGCATGGCTTACATTACTATTTCTAGGATATAATGAAGTGCACTTAGTCTGACTTATGAAACTATAGCTGTGTTTACAGGCCTGATGAGAAAGGATTGTAAACATTCCCATATCTGTTCATCATTAAAGACAGAATTACAGAATTACTGCAATTGCCTAATAAGGTTGGTGCAAATGATGCTGTCAGTCTATGCATGTGGAAATATCTGCATAATATCAAGTCAACCTCATACGTCGAAATAATGTTCCAGTCAGAATGTATACTCTACTGCTCAACTATATTCTCCACTAGGATCAGGAATTACAATTCTGAGTACATACAGCCTATAAACTCTTTCTATGAAGGGCACACTGATTAACGAGAACACTGCAATTGTGATCTGGGTTACCTATAGCTAAGGTCAAATTTCAGACCATTCGGTTGATATTTCCATGTTGATTTACACACACAAACACACAAAACATTTGTCACCCTCTCATGATCCCTGCTGTATCCTGAGGACTCCAACCATCTTCCTCTCCTACTTCTCTTTCCCACTACATCCTCTAATTTCTTCCACTCCCTGCTCCTTTCAAAAAGCATCCGCAGCCTCACTGCTTTTCTAGGTCAGTCCAAACCAATTTCAACCTCATCTTTTAAACACATTTGTCACCCGGTGCGGTGCTCAGAGGATGTGCTGGCTGTCCACATGCAGCATGGAGGACAGACAGGGAAATCCAGCAGAGCTGACCTCTCACAACCTCTTATAGTGATTATTGCCCCCTTACTGCACACAGACGCCTTCTGAGAGACAACAAACCTGCAGATAGCCTGCTTGTGCACACCATGGCATAGCAGACTGATTTGAAACGGTTTATTTTGTTGATGATTACAACAAAAAAATAAGAGCAATGTTGTAAATGGTTTATTTTTCAAACATACTCAGGCATGAGCCAAGTACAAATTGGAAAAGAATGTGAATCACATGGTTTCTCCACCGGTTGACTTTGGTACCAGTTCAAGTTTGTTACTAGTTGGCATGAATGTACAAATCTTCAAGTAATTTTTATTTTTTTTTTTTTACACATTTGTTTTGTTACCATGTCTGTGTTGTGATAGCGTCTGCAATAAGAAATTCCTAAATTTTCACTACCATGAAGACCTCAGGGATCCACTGTCAAACCTTTCTAGAAATATAAATCCAACTACATTCCAAGGGGTGACCATGAGATTCAGCAATAAAGGAAGTGACACCCCTTTCCTCCCCAATTTATTTTAATTATTACTCTAAAGTCAGAGTGTTATCATGTGGCACATGGAAAAACCAATTGGTTGTAATTGGGAATGGGTACATAGCACAAAAATTAGAAATGGGAAAAAAAAGAAAAAACAGTGACGTGACGTAGCCAAGTATGGTAACCCATACTTGGAATTTGTGCTCTGCATTTAACCCATCCAAGCGCACACACAGCAGTGAGTAGGGAACACACACACTGTGAACACACACAGTGTGCAGCCATTTGCTGTGGTGAGCAGGGAGCAACTGGGGTCTCAGTGCCTTGCTCAACGGCACCTCAGTCATGGGTATTCAAGGTAGAAGAGAGCACTGTACCTTCAATACCCACGATTAAGCTGCCTTTGAGTCAAGTCAAGTCAAGTCAAGTCTGCTTTATTGGTCCATTCTTTTCCACATTCAGCACATACACAGAGACCTGAAATTGCGTTAACTCTCAGACCCTGGGTTGGCAGACAGATAACAACATACAGATGTAACAGGTACGCAAGGATACAAAATACAACTATACAAATATACAAATAAGGTAAGTTGAGAATCTGAGCAAATGTTTCAAATACCTTCGATATTGAGTTTTGCATGTTGCACCAAAACCCGGTGGACTTAATAAAACATAGTACATAACTAAGTAGCATTTCTCTTGACAAAACACAAATGACTAAATGACAGACTGCTGAGATAGCATAACCCCCATGATGTACCTGAAGTGGGCCTTGATGTTACTGGGGCTGGAAGAACGAGGTTGCACCTCCTTCTCCTGCTTATCCCTCAGGATCCGTTCAGCCAACAAGAAGTAAGTAGCAGTGATGTGGTTGTACTTGTTTGTCTCCAGGGCTCTGGAGGAAGAGCAAAGAGAATGGACAAGTGAGGAGGATATACAGACAGTGTGTGAGAGAGAAACACCAGTTTAGACAATTCAATCTGAAATGTCAATAACTAGTAAAACTCTAGGGCTCTAACAACTAGACCCGAGTGGCTTCCATCAGTTCAAAAGGTCTTGCATAGTGCCCAACATTTTGAACACCTGAGACTAAAATAACTACGAAGAATCCCAGATAACACACTGCCCCAATACAAATGGGACATTCTGCATTCAACTTTTCAACCTGGTGAGTCTGGACATGTTAGCAGAGATTAAACTGCTTCTTCGGGGATTACATACCAACGATTGAACAAATTAGTTCAAACCATGTAGCGACAATCTGTCGCTGTATTTGCGTGTGTAACAAGAAAATTGTAGAAAAGGAAGAATGACTTGTACATGGGATTTTAACGTAATCATTCAGTACACTTCTTTAAAAAATTTTGAGGGTACCTTTAAATGTATAGTTTACCCAAAAATGAAAATTGCCCATAATTTACTCACCATCAAGCCATCCTAGGTGTATATGACCTTCTTCTTTCCGACAAATACAATCAGAGTTAGCCTATATTTAAAAATATCCTTGCCTTTCCAAGCTTTATAATGGCAGTGAATATGTGATAGTCCAATAGTCCAATAGAAGTCCATTAAATAGTCCCTTAAAAAAAAGTGCTTCACACAGCTCAGGGGGATTATTAAAGGCCTTCTGAAGTGAATCGGCTGGGATGCCATATTTAAAGACTTAATAAACCAGTAATCCTCTACTCTTCCACTAACTGGTAACGTGCCGTACCCAGAGTGGCCGTTCCATCCACGATGACCGTAAGCAGGGCTGTCCAAACTTGGTCTTGGAGGGCCGGTGTCCTGCAGAGTTTTAGCTCCAACTTGCCTCAACACCCCTGACTGGAAGTTTTTATGCCTAGTAAGAGCTTGATTACTGTGCAGAGTGTTTAATTAGGTTTGGGGAGCGAAACCTTCTGCGGACCGGCCCCCAGTCCCGAGGTTTGCAGTCCTCACGAGACCAAGTTTTTGTTTACAGACAAAGTTTCCTTTGTTTGGCAAAGGAAAGCCAGTCTCCTCTTGACTTTGTATCAAAATCCTCTATCTTTTTCTTTACCACTCCTCGTTTTTGTACTTCTAATTTATGACCAGTTTTTTGGTTTGGCGCTGCTGCCTCATCCCTCTGGCATCCATGTGTCCAACCTCTCACCATACTAGGCTATGCCACGTCGACTGGAAGCACCACTCTTCCTAGTGACTGGGAGTACAACATCACCGGAAGCTAAAGTTAGGTTCGATAAGTGTGTAAATATGGAATTTTACAAAAACGCATCGATTCACTTCAGGAGGCCTTTAGTAATCTCCAGGCCTAGTCCGGGTGGATTCTTTTTTATGATGGATGGCACAAACCGTTGTATGGCTTCTAGGGGGTTCAACTATGTGAATTGAGCACCCAGAGATCACTGCCACATTATAAATCTGTGGAAGAGCCATGCATTGATTTAAAATATACCGGCTCCATTGCATGGGCGTCTGAATATAGAGAAGGCATATCCACCATAGAATGCCGTAAATTGATTGTGGAGTCATTTATTTTTTGGGTGAACTATGCCTTTAAGGCAGACTGACTACAGTTTTTCATAGTGGGGTTCCCCAGCTGCTGCGGAGTGGGATCAAAGACATAGAAAAGACTGATGGGTGCTTTGAACCGTCACCCAGCATGCATCTTTCTACAAGACTGTACAGCGGGAGTCTTCTGCACTATGTTCGTTTCACGCTCCACTGACAGTGAAATTAACTTATTTTTTAACACTTGTAAAAAATGGTACCCTACTACTAATAAAACCATGCTGTCTTACAACAGCCTAGATGGACACAACAGTATAAAAACAGGTGGATATGTCCGGATTTGTGAGATTTTGGGTAAAGATAACAGTTAACAGGGATCTGGTTACGCAACTTGTATTATGTAACAAATTTAGCTGCTTTTTTGTTCGACCTAAATTGAAAAAGTGATTTAGAGTAATTACCGAAAACTGAAACACGAATATAAACATCATTATATGTGTGAGTTTTGTCGATAATTGACGATGAAGGAAAGTAGAAAGCCGAGCCAGACAAGCGGAGCCATACCTATCAATCATATCAAGGTGCCAAAAAAACATCTACATATTGGCTAAAATAGTATTATTTTTGAATCGCAGGTTAACTACAGATCCACCACCAGCGACAAATGTTTACCTGTATGTTCGTACTGGGGAGTTCCGTGGGACTGTTGTACTAAAACTGTGCTGCGTAGCAAAATCGCTATAGAGAGACAGCATTTAAAAGCAATGACGTCTTACAGTTTGAGAGGCAGAAATCATTAACCAACCTATAATGTTTCAGTGCCCGAAAATGTGTGCATGCACTAATTGACTGTGTTTAGCTTCCCCAAGATAATATTCAGATCATTGAGAAGGTCTCATGTTCAATTGATTTGTATAAGATAATATCTAAGTAACTGAGCCTTGAGGGGCGTCAAATAATAACAGACCAGAGTTAAAAAAACAGCGCTACATGGCGGCCAATAAGCGGTGACATGATATACGAATATAGATGTTGATCCCTACTTCAAATGCTCATTAAAACAAATACCTAACGAATAAAAGTACTGATCCAGGGGGGTCAAATAGTTGCTATGCATCAACTTATCCATAGAAGAATATTTCCAACTGTAGCTCCGCCATTTAAGTCTGGTGTGCGCAGCTGTGAAAGAAAGAGACACTTTAGGAGCAGAGGAACGACAGTTGCAGGTAAGCGATGATTTGGAGTGACCCTTTGTGGCAACACTAAAAGATAAAATTATCAGACAAGCCTTTGGTTGTGAATGAATTTGCATTGACTATATTTTCGAACACAAATGTGTGAAATCGTGTCGCTAGAAGCTTAATTTCTTACTGATATTGTAACTGTAGAGTACAAGTGGTTTTGAGGGGGTCGCCAAGCATGTGTTGGCAGGAGATATATTACTTGTGAACGTAGAGCGTAAGTGATCGCACAGGATTGACTAGCACTATCGGGGATTTACACGCTCCTTTATGACGCACACCGTGCCGTGCACCGCTTGTCCAGCTAACTCATCTTCAAGTGAAGAACTTTGACACCCTTTACACTAAAATCTTAAAGCTGATTCCACAAACTTGAAGGCACTTTCTAAAGTAGTCTTTCATTTCACGACAGTCCTGCTTAAGGAAAATCAAAGAATGACAGAGAGCTATTTCTTCTGTGGAAAATACTGTACATTAGCCTGAGGATATCAGAGATCCCAGCTTCATAACATTTGTATCACAAGCCTACAACAAGCCTTACTCGATGATGGCGGCGCTGCGCTAGGGCGCCCACACAGCATCGCGGGGAGTGATGCGGGGGGGGGGTCCCTCGTCTACCAGGTGATTCGGGGGAACTACACCAGTTGGGGGTGGGATAGAAGTTGTGGCAGGGGCGAGACTTGGGTCCAACAAGCTGAATGCCAACGCGGTGCGCCGCCGATCTCCGCCAGCGATGCTCGCCGCTGGCGGGATCGCGCTTTGGAGGCTGCGGTTAATGCCATGCGTGAAGAACAGGAAGGAAGAAGATAGTGCATGCAATGGAGATAGTGTTTGGAACATGGGAGCCGAATTCTAGACACGGCCGAGGGACGTTAACCCTGGACTGTTCATAGGCTGTATAGTTACAAGGGTGATGGTATTTTGCTGGAAACCCGATTGATTTTCAGGGCGTGTCGCAACATTGATTGAGAGTAAGCTCATGATAGCAGGTAATAAAGGGGTCATATGATGTTGCTAAAAAGAACATTATTTTGTGTATTTGGTGTAATGAAATGTGTTTATGCGTTTTAAGGTTCAAAAACTAGGATGTTCATTTTAAAACCTGTTTTAACCGACCGTAAGAATTTCGTACCGATTTAGATACACAGAATTAAACGTTAAAAAGTAATTTCAGTAATTTATCAAAATATTTAAAAAGTTTTGCTGCATGGTTAAAATACGCTACGCATTTAAAAAAAAGTTTTTTATAGAGAAAAAAAACAAGTTGCGTATAAGTCGCATTTTATTGTTTCATTCAGAAATAGGCCTAATGCCGAGGTGAAATGTTTTCAAACATTATAATAAACACTGTAAACTTAGCTAGGCTATTTTAGTTCCCCTCACCCCACAACAAATCCTTTCAATTAACAGTAGGCTATTTAGAAAAAAACAAGAATTAAAAATATAAGAAGCTAGGCTATAGCAATATAAACGACAAGCCAAAGCAAATTAATTTAGGCTAAAACGAAACGGAAACCAACGTTGGGTCTCTCATACCACACAAAATCAAATGTTTCCGTATCCGCAATGTATTTGAATGGCAAATTATTATTTATTATGTAACCTACTTCACTCGCGTTCCAATATCCACGTAAAACAAAAGGTTTTGCATAACATCATAATGTAAACATAATTTGTGATAACGAATGGCACAGATTTGACTTCATATTTAAACTGAGCAGTGTGTTTTTACCATATGTTTGACTTGACTGTATTTTATTATGATAATGAACAAGCTGCATTGTCAAGGTAGCAAAGCGTAACTGTGTGCCCGCAATCGCGGGGCCCGTTTCCAAGCACTTGAATTTTTTTTTTCCTTCTAAACAGTGGAAGACTACCCTTTTAGTCAAGAAAGATAATTGTAATTTTTAAAAGTTGCTTGTTAGTTTTACATTCACATAAAAACAATATTTGTGGCTTTGTAAAATAAGCCTAAGAAATGATCTGGCTTTTGTCGACTGGTTTCCTTTCGTGCGCACAAAAATAACTGAAACTCTGCATAACTAGGCTATACTTGTTGCACAGTTTTTCTTTCGTTTCTCAATTTTTTAAGTAAAAATATATTTCTCATATAGGCCTATTTATTATTATATTAATATATTATTTATATATATATATATTATTTATATTATCTAGTATATATATATATATAAGATTATATCTAAATAAATATATATAATATATAGAGATATATATATATATTACTATACCCTAGCTTTATTAGTTTTCTCCCGCTCTCGTATCAGCTCGCAGTGCGTGATGTGACGATGACCATGGAATCCTCATGTCTGTTGTTTGCATGCTTTTTGGCGCATATGTCATTAACCCCGGGAAACAAATGTTAGAATTTAACGGTCACAGGCACTTTTCTAATTTCATTCCAATTCTAATTTAAATAATTCCTTTTCGGTTAACCGGTAATAGTGGTTTACGAGCGTGAACCGAATGACATCCTAATCAAAACACTTATTTTCCACATACTGTACCCTATTTTTTCTCCTCTATGCCCCGTCTTTCTGAAACCCGTCGATTTTTACAAAACTCATCGGTATGAAAAAGCGAGGTGTGATCTGATTGGCCAACTATCCAGTGCGTTATGATTGGCCAAAATCCTCAAGCGTGTGACGGAAATGTTAAACCCCTTAACATACTGTGATGCCGTCTCCAAATCTATTACAAACGAGGCATTTGTTGCACCCAGTGGGGACATACTTCGGATTCTAAGGCTTATACTGCTTTTACCGTGTGTGCATCGGCAAACCGCGTAAACATAAAACCATGTTTGTATTTGTGATCGGAGAAACGACAAACAGCATGCGTTATTCTACACTGCTCAAAACTCGTGTTTGATTCGTCAGTGGCAAATTCTTTAAATATGGAAACGTACTTACAGACCGAGTCAGAACAGCCGATATTGTAGTCTACCAGGAAACAGTCCTCCATAAAATATTTGGGTTAAACTGTTCTGGAACAGTGTGGTAAATATAACTTAACCACTGATTTGTAGTCATGTCCGCTTTTGGAGCCGACACAAGTATTTTTAAGAACACACAACCGTGTCCCTTCACAACATGGCGGCGTCGGCAGCAACCTCAGTTACCCTTCTTTTGCGTGAACATTTGGGCGCGTTGGCAAATCGTTCCCACCAGTGACTAGACATGTGGGCGTGTTTTTGGAACGAACGTTTTAGTAGGGCGTTGACGAGTCTTACCTTTTTTATAAAAATAACCTCTTGGGTTTAGGACTTTAGTCTTTGCAAACTTTCCACGGGCTCTTATCTATTCACGAACAGTTGAGTAACACCGCAAAGAATAAATAAAAAACTAAAGCGGGGGGGGGGGGGCATCATATGACCCCTTTAAGTTCTCATGTTTCACTAGTCAAAATTCAAATTCACTTAACACTTAGCTAGGTGTTTTACATAGTTATTCATACTGAAAGTGAATAGAGAGCGCAATGTGCTTGAGATATAGCTGCCACAGAGGGCCTTTCTATCATTAGCCAAAGAGAAGCCAATAACACTTGTATTAGCTGACTGAAAATGACTCGAGTTGCCACTGTTGCGAGCTGCCCGCAGAGGCAAAGTTCGCCGTAAGCACATCAGCATATCAGCACACGTACATGGCAAAATACAAGGGGGGGGGGGGGGGGCCCAACCACCGAAAGAGCAAGTATATTCAGCGGCCTGTCTGAAAATCATGACCGCTGAGCTGCAGAAGCAGCCTGCCTGCTCTAGTCATTATCTGCACGCAAGAAATTTGTCAGAGAGGCAGAGAGAGAATAAATAGATATGAGAACTGGTGAGAGAATCTGCCGTTTTGTCTCCCCTTGAATATGCTGCCTAAATGTGAAGGAATCCTCTTATCAACAGACAAATTAAGACATCGAGAGAGGTTCCTACAGTGCCCACGAGAGGGGGTAGTCAACTATCAAACTGATGTATTAGAAGCAGACCAAGTAATGTCGAGCCAACGATTTCGTCGATCTGGATGCGTAACTCTACAGCACAACAAAATAATGGACTGGTAGATGGCTTGTGTACCAGTCTGAGCATGCACACTGTACAGTACGATTACTATCCGCGGCTCATGGGCCTCTCAGAATATACTGTACAGTCATTGGGCATTCTGGCAACAACAGATGTCATTAGGGTAACGTAAAAAAAGAAGAAGAAAAAAAAAAAAAAAGGTGTAATTATCAAAGGCTGTGGGACAAAGTAATGGGGTCCAGATGTAACCTTTCAATGTCAACATTAAAAAGCCCAAAAGAAAAAAATTATGCACTGCATCAGACATCTCAAAGGCTCAGACTAAATTATGTCTCATTCCTGTTCCTGTCATCAAGAAAAGGACGCTTGAGTTTACTAATATGCCATTAAAACATTTAAAGGTAAAGTGCACAGTTTCTTTTTCATTTAGATAACCCTGAAAACAATAAACTTGCAGTTTTAGTGTAAGATGTTAATTCACTAACCGCTTTGAATGGAAATGTGGGACTTGTCAGACTGATTCAAACTTGTAAACCATCTTTTTAAGCAAATCATTCAAATAACTTTCAGCGTTTCTAATTCGGATGACACTGGTCACGGTATACATTTTTGACTTATTAAAAAGAACTGTCATAAGAGTTTGCGAATCAGGTATGTTTGTCATGAGGTGTGTGTGATTCACTAAGAATAACAGTCTCATAAGATACATTTCTTCCTGAATTTGACTGCACTATTCAAATTGTATGTTGTTTTTGCACCACATGACATCTCAAAGGTTCGGATTAAATGATGTTACTAAGGAAATGCTGCTTAAGTTTACAAATATGCTGTTGAAACATTTAACGGTAAAGTGCATATTTTCTTTTTCATTTTGATATCCCTGAAAACAATAGAATTGCAGTTCTGTGTAAGATTTTAATTCACTAGCTGCTCTGAATGGTTCGGGTTAGTGAAAGATTTGTCAGATTGATTCAAACTTGTAATCTTTTTGAACAAATCATTAAAATAACTAGCTCGTAAGAATAATTTGTTTGTGAATCAGATGACACTGGTCACACTGTGTGTTTTGGATTCATTAAAAAGAACTGGGTCACAAGAGTCATTTGTTTGTGAATCGGATGACACTGGTCACATTGTATAGTTTAGCTAGATTTATTTTTAAAAACTGGGTCATTGGGAACTGGGAATTGTTTGTTTGTGAATCAGGATACACTGGTCATGAGGTCCGTTTTAGATTTCCTAAAAAGAGCCATCATTTCTCCATGAATTTGGCTACACTGGTCAATTTGTATGTTACACGGTTGTCCAAAGCCAATCTGCAATTCCTGTTAAGTTTTCCAGTCACATTCCTGGTTCCTTATGGCAAAGGAGGAAGCAATCTACCTCCTCCAAACAGAATCTGTCACTAGAAAAAAAGACAGACACCACTTAGATTCATAGCCAACTATTTACTTTCAGCCCGTCGCCGTTTTTAACACGTCGCTTGTCTACGAAATATTCATGCTACAGAAGAGCTTTCCATTTCTGCACTCCAACAGTGGAAAACAGCTTCTGCTGCAGGAAGAAAAGGCTTTAGGGCTTTATCTAAAACAGTTATTTCTTCTCTGCAAGGATTTACGCTTTTGCCGCAATCTGGAAATGACAATAACATCTAGTTGCTAACCTCTCTGAGAAGGTCATTTAACTACTTAAATTGCTCTTATCAGCTGAAGACAAGTCGAGATTCGCAAAAGCTAAAGTTTTGAGTAGTTTGCCGTTGATAAAGAGGAGAACCATCTCTCAGCTCAATAGCTTGAATTTCACATGCAAATCAAATGTGTGAAAACAGGGGTAGTTGTTTAATGAGAGTGAGAATATTATGCAAGCAGGCAGTGACTAAATTAATCTGTCTGACACAGTCGCCTTAAAATACCCAGTCTGAAAAGCCCTGAAGATGAAAACCAAATCCAGACAAAAGAGCTTAAAATGGAAGTCAGAGAGACTCTGACAAGCTGCAAGTTAAAATGACGAGTGAATCAAATCTAATGCTCAAAACACTGAAATACGAAATAATAAAATGCTGTCAACACAACATGAAAGAAAAAGGCCACTAATGAAACAAATGTAATTTAAGTATTATATATATATATTATATATAACTTATATAATTTTTGTTGAATTATTAATGTTATTAGCCTTTTCTTTCATCTTGTTACAGCAGTTTATATATAATACACACTCGAAGAGGGCATTTGCCAAAAACCGATAAAAAGCCTTGTCAAAAAAGACGGTTTTGTCCACTTTCAAAGCATCGTGAGTTCACATTTTACTGCAGAAGCCAACAAGCTCCCATGTTGTTTTTGAACAGAAGCCGATAAGTCCATTTTAGCAAATCAGCGCGCTGTATTCAGGTCAGGTGACAAGGCTACTTCCATTTTGAAAAGACGTGCTAGCTGAGAGGAGTTCGGTCAAAGCTGACTAAAAGTGATCGAGGATGGGTAATTTCGACGAACTTGATGAACCTGTAATATCTTCTTCAGGGCGAAAAAGGAAAATAAAAGCTGAAAGGTTTTCACGGAACCTTGCAAAAGCAGCGCGTTACAATGGTGAGGGAAAAGCTCTGTGTATTGCGTGTAATCACATCCATACAGTTTATGATCACAACAACAACAACGTTTGTCATCTACATTGTCATCCGAGGAGATTACAAAGATTAAACGAGTACTCATTTAAACTCTAAAAGACGAAATGTGGAGTTATCTGCTTTTGCCAAAAAAACGACTGTTGGTGTTATCTGCTTTTGCTATAAAACAAACTGTTAATATGTAAAAATTATTTTAATTACTTTATTTTGTAAATAATAGTTCTATATATATCTCTTATAAATATAAATATAAATATAAATATAAATATATATATATATATCAGTGGGGAAAAAAAGTTTAGTCAGCCACCAATTGTGCAAGTCTCCCACTTAAAAATATGAGAGCGGCCTGTAATTTTCATCATAGGTAGACCTAAACTATGAGAGACAAAATGAGAAAAAAAAATCCCAAAAATCACATGGTAGGATTTTAAAGAATTTATTTTGCAAATTATGGTGGAAATAAGTATTTGGTCAATAACAAAATTTCATCTCAATACTTTTGTTATATACCCTTTGTTGGCAATGACAGAGTTCAAACGTTTTTTGTAAGTCTTCACAAGGTTTTCACACATTGTTGCTGGTATTTTGGTCCATTCCTCCATGCAGATTTCCTCTAGAGCAGTAATGTTTTGGGGTTGTCGCTGGGCAACACGGAGTTTCAGCTCCCTCCATTGATTTTCTATTGGGTTCAGGTCTGGATACTGGCTAGGCCACTCCAGGACCTTGTAATGCTTCTTACGAAGCCACTCCTTCTTGCCCGGGCGGTGTGTTTGGGATCATTGTCATGCTGAAGACCCAGCCACGTTTCATCTTCAATATCCTTGCTGATGGAAGGAGGTTTTCACTCAAAATCTCACGATACATTGCCCCATTCATTCTTTCGTTTACACGATCAGTCGTCCTGGTCCCTTTGCAGAAAAAGCCCCAAAGCATGATGTTTCCACCCCTATGCTTCACAGTAGGTGTGGTGTTCTTTGGATGCAACTCTGCATTCTTTCTCTTCCAAACATGACAAGTTGAGTTTTTACTAAAAAGTTATATTTTGGTTTCATCTGTCCATATGACATTCTTCCAATCCTCTTCTGGATCATCCAAATGCTCTCTACCAAACTTCAGACGGGCCTGGACATGCACTGGCTTAAGCAGGGGTACACGTCTGGCACTGGGGGGGGGGGGCCGGCTTTGAGTCCCTGGCGGCGCTGTGTGTTACTGATGGTAGCCTTTGTTATTTTGGTCCCAGCTCTCTGTAGGTCATTCACTATGTCCCCCCGTGTGGTTCTGGGATTTTGCTCACAGTTCTTGTGATCATTTTTGACCCCACGGGGTGAGATCTTGCGTGAGCCCCAGATCGAGGGAGATTATCAGTGGTCTTGTATGTCTTTTATTTTCTAATAATTGCTCCCACAGTTTATTTCTTCACACCAAGCTGCTTACCTGTTGCAGATTCAGTCTTCCCAGTCTGGTGCAGGTCTACAGTTTTGTTTCTGGTGTCCTTTTACAGCTCTTTTGTCTTGGCCATGGTGGAGTTTGGAGTTTGACTGTTTGAGGTTGTGGACAGGTGTATTTTATTTTGATAACGAGTTCAAACAGATGCCATTTAATACAGGTAACCAGTGGAGGACATTGGAGCCTCTTAAAGAAGAAGTTACAGTTCTGTGAGGGCCAGAAATCTTGCTTGGTTGTAGGTGACCAAATACTTATTTTAAAGAGGAATTTACCAATTAATTCTTTAAAAATCCTACTATGTTATTTTCTGGATTTTTTTTTCTCATTTGTCTCTCATAGTTGAGGTATACCTATGATGAAAATTTACAGGCCTCTCTCATCTTTTTAAGTGGAGAACTTGCACATTGGTGGCTGACTAAATACTTTTTTGCCCCACTGTATATATATATATACAAATATTTAATATTAGTCTGGATAGTAAACTAAAAAAATGTACTAGCCAATGGCGATTCTATTGCTAAGGTATACGTAGAGGGTTGTTAATGTAAAAATCAGTCAACATTTCACATTGTGACTTGCTGCAGTGGGTTCAGGTGTGGAAGTTAAAAGAGCTGGATTCATGGACTGACTCTATCTCTCTCTATGATGCCAGACTGCTGTCAGCAACTGCTTCCCCCGAGACTCCACACAGCTCTCGGATCTCCAGCATGGCAGGGAGCCCCGATAAGACTCCTACTTAAGCCTAATAATCACCCTATCGCTGCTGAACGGTCCAAAACACTGCAGCAACTGCTGCTTACCTACCACAAACACACACACACACAAACGCTATCTCAAGGTAACTTGGGACACAAGTGAAGGTTTTTATTCGCAATATAAAAGTGGATGTCTACTCTGTCCAGGGGAAAAAAGATATAGAAAAGAGAAGCATAAATTAACACTGACTTTCTGCAGGGATTTATCAAGGATGTTCTCCCCCTGAGCAGAGAAATGGGCACTTTGATTGTTTAGTCTAAATTTATCTCCAGTATCTCTTCTAGCGGAAAGGCCATCGCAGGACTGACCGTGGAGATCTGCTTGGAATGTTTACGCTCTTCCTGAGGTTTCCGAGGATAAAAACAGCAGATATCAAAGAAAGTAAAATCAAGACACAATTTTTAGCGCAAAAATGTAGGCTGTAAAGTTACGCTTTCTTTTTATCTTGCACCAAGAATGTGGACGACATCCAGAGGAAATTCAAGACCCACCTCCTCCCTCAAGGAATGTAAGAATATGGCATAAAAAAGTGACCAAATAATGATGAATTAATCATGTTAATGATGATTGACATGAAAATGGTGGCAGATGGAAGCACAGCGATGTTGATGAGACAACCGCTGCTTGTACATGCATTAACCACATGGTGTGCTGCAATGCCTATCAAATTCATCTGTGATTCCGCAGCGATGAAAGAGAAAGAAACCTGACAGTAGTCACAGGGGTATAGAGAGGGCTAAATCAGACAGCTGGCTCTTTTTGGGGCCAAAATACACCCTGACAGTGCATGCCAGTCTTAAACACTGGAAGTTGATGTTGCATGAGCCAAACTACACCAGACAAGTGAAATAAAGTCATGGGAGAATTTGCGAGAAGTGGAATGGAGAGCAGCGCACACCCTGATGAAAGGAGATATTAAGACAAAATTGACAGATAGTGCAACCAGTTCTAGCTCTGAACAATCTTTCCTTGTGTTGACACACAGACCATTTTATAGTTATGTTAATTGTTGTGTATTTTTATGTCATATTGTTAAAGGTGTATATATATATAGTATAATATATATATATATATAATCTATATATATATCTATATATTCTATACCACACACCATTTTAGATATAAATAAACTTTAGTTTCTTTTATTATTATGTTTTTTATAATAACCCTGGCATTAATAACACCAACAATTTAATGATTTATAAAATAGGTTTTCCCTCCAGAGTATGGTGAGCGGGCGGTGTGATTTTGATGGGAGCGCGGAGCGGATTTTTTCAAAGGTGAGCGCCGGTTCTCATTCGCTCCAAGGTGCTCCACCACCGTCCCATCACGATCTAATTCATGCCAACTAGAGCCCTACCGGATATGTTTTTTTGGGCCGATTACGATACCGATATTTGGGGAGTAAAAAAAAAAGATATCGAATCTCGCCGATATTCTTTGTGTATCATACAAAAGACTGTATATAGAATACATTATATACATAAACAGAATATACATACATAAACACATTGCAATGATCACTCAAATGTGGTGATCAACCACTTATAATGACGTGACAGAGATACACAATGGAGGCAGGGCATATTTAACAATTTAACAAACTTAATTATAATTAGTCTGACATCATGCACTGAACCTAAAGCTTTTGAAGTCATTTAACTTTGGAGCATTCATTCACGGTTTACGCTACTGTCTTCAAACACAGACGGAACTTACTAGAGAAGTGTGAAGTGTGACCACTTTACCCTCTGTAAATAAATATAACTTCAAGCTCTCGCACTGTTTAAGCCCTTTGAAGCACGTGCATGTTCCCTTGGAACTGAATCATGGGCGGAATATCGATTGTGAGTCCACTTCGCAGGGCCTTACGTCGATAAGACAACATTGAATGTACTGCCTGAACAATTAACCTCCTTGACTGATCGAAAGTGTTGGCTGGTGCCACTATCTCGCGAACCCGCCGGCGGATCTCCACCAAATTCGGGGGATCCCTTCAGCTCGAGGAGCCCTCTCGAACGCCATTCTTCGCGTGTCGGTAGCCCCCTGGGATTGCTAGATCGGTTGGCGCCAACTATTTACAACCAACTAGTTGGTCAAAATTAAGGAATTTGTTTGTTCCCTCTAGATACTGAATATTTTCTGGTGAAAGCATGATTTAAACGGGTACAACACTTATTCACTCGCAATTGCTCTCTCAATAATGCATTCAAACAAATGTAATCTTATACAGTGCTACTTCATCTGCATCCGATTTCGAATGAGCAGAATTTTGTAAGAAATGCAGTGATCCGTAGGTAAAATAACTGCCAAAAACGTAGTTATTTTCATCACAAACAAAATTTGCACTGCAAAAAGCACCAATAGCCTACCTTTTAATGCTGACAACCATGTTATTAGCTTGTCATGTGTTAGGAAAAAAGTTTGCACACTAGTGTTCCAATAATCCACTTTGAAATGCTCCTGTCATTTTATTTCTTTTAATATATGTTATGAACAGAACTGTGATGTTTTAAACATACTGAAATATTTTAGCCGCGGAGCGGTGTTTCTGATATCAGTGAGCGAGGAGTGGAGCTCACATACTCTGTATCCCTCCCAAATCAGTGTACACGCAATTTAATTAAAGTTTATAAATATCACAGTTAAAATCTTGTTTTGGTAGCACCACAGTGAATTGAAATACAAAAAAATAAAAAATACAATGACTGATCAAAAATAAAATTGAATAAATAAATAAATGAGTTTATTTTTAATCAGAAAAAAAATTGCTATTCCATTTGGGGGCAATAGTGGCACACTACATTTTTAAGCAATTTAATTAAAGTTTTGTTTGTTTGTTTATGTTTAAAGGACAGGAAAATTTATTTTTTATCATTAAAAAAACCTTATCTACTGAGACCTTAAAGAGCTTTAAAGCATACTTTAAGTAATGGAATGCATAAACATAACACTATTGAAAACAGAAAAGAATCCTTCCAGAGAAAACCATAATTTTCTATAATATTGTTTTTAGGGGAGACAGTTTGCTGATAAAGCCATAAATCACATTTACCACACTACACTGCATCAGACAGCATGTCTGTTCAGCAGAAGCAGTTCCACCGTGATATCAAAATGACCAGACCAAAATCATGGGGGGAAAAAAATTAATGAAAGAAGGGTGAAGGCACAGGACAAAAATAGAAATATAATTGAGGGGAAAAATAAAACAGAACAAACAAAATGACTAATGGAATGCTCTGAATTTTTTCATGCATCACTTGTTTGCATTTGAGAATGCTGAGAGAGCCGAACATTAAAAGATAATCTTCCAAAATTACCATATTTATTATACTCCCAGAGAATAACAAAAGGAATTTGAGGACTATGAAATGCAGGAAACGCCAAATTATTATTTAACAAAATGAATTCATCTTTTAATATACACTGCAATGAAAAAATAAATCAAAATCTAACAAAAAAATCTTGTCGGGACACCAACAGAACTCATTAAATAAGATCCAGAGGCTGTTTTTCAAGTGTTCTTTGCCGACTGAAAGAGATTCAGCTCAGTGAACATTTGGAGCTGACTGGACCCCCATAGAAAGTTCAGTCACATGCCAACAGCCAATTAGCCCAGTGCTCTCCGCAGCTTACTGCGTTAACCTTATTAACATGTAAAAATGTAGGCTCAACAGGTCTTAAATGTTTAGTTACCCTTAACAACGTATACATAACCAAATACATTTCATGATTACACCATGTCCTAAACAGATGTGACACAACACGTAGGTTGTCAGGGAGTTTGACAGCAAAATGCTGTGCGATGCCACATGATAACAGTCAGTAAAAACGTATCTTATATTTAATATAGAATTACACAAACCGGGACTGTGGACCAATGACATTTCAATCTGATAGTGTAGAAGCCAAATGGCCAAGAAATTTTCCTGTTAACCACTGCGTGCCAAATCTCAGTCAATGAAAACAGAATGTGGTCAGGCACTTACAAAAAACAATTATAATAATTTATAAGTACACAGTCAAATTAATAAACATCAAGGTTATTATTTAATTTAAGACCTGAGATAAATTGTACATTGCCACTGTCTCTTAAAGTTATGCAAAAACAATCTTCAAAGTTAAACAACTCTACTATTGTAAAAAACACAAGTACCTGAGAGTTATTGAACTCTCAAACATGATATTGCAGAAACCGTTCCAAAAATAGAATCCACTGTTGCTTATCGCATATCACGGTCACGACTGGTTAAGGGCAACAATTCTGACTAACATGGAAAAGATACATTTTATCGTGAAATGTGTTGTGTCCAGTTAGGACACTGTATTACGCTTTCACACTAAAAAAAAAACATTGTTTCTGCCGTGTAACTAAACAGATTTCTGGTTACTACATTGAGTATTGCTTCTAATAATGTTCAGAAATGGTTATCGGAGTGAGTTATTGAGAACTTGTAAAAAGTTGACTATTGTGAAATCCAATATACATGTGGAAGCGGTGAGCAATTTACTTTATGTTGTCAGGTCATTAAAGAATAATTTTGCAGATTTTCAACCAGCTTTACACTGTTACAATGTCGCTAGTAAATCTAGACTTTTGCCCACAACTAAACATTTAGATACATATACTACCAACACTGTAACAATACAAAGCTGGTTGAAAAACTGCAAAGTTACCCTTTAAGACCTAGCCTATATTGGAAAAGATTCACTGTCCATTTTCACTTTCCTTATGACTTCTGCTGTAAAATAGGTCTTACTCATTCTATAAACTGGCTAAACTAGTTTACCCTGAAGTCGTGATGATGCAGCTTTGAATAACCAACTCGACCCCTTTGTGATAGGTCACAATCGGTCACATTTACAAAGACGAAACCTAAAATTCCTTTCATTTGAATAGTCATTTGCATATCAATGAGTAATTGATCTTTTACGCAGACATGTACTGAAATATTTACCCCTGGTTAAACAGGTTTTGTTTCAGTGCTAATTAAACTGTTCATCTCATTTCGAGCATTGTGTGATGCTTCTAACAGCCTAACAATGGCATCCCGCAGAGAAACGATGTCAAGACCAATCATTTTTCCTTACCCTGCTGCACAGTTTCCACCTTGTTCTCCATGGAAGTGATAATGACAGGATGAAATCTGCAGCACTATTATAACACATCCTAACTTTTCTGAAGTGTTTGAAATGTGTTTTGGTACTTGAAAATATGATAATCAGACTGTGATAATCAGAAAACACTATTCCTGTAAATATAAAGGCACAAAAGACATTAAGGATGTGCAAATAATGTCAAAATTGGCAGACTTGTGGCTTATGTTGAATGATATGAATATAAAACAAATATATTAGGGATGCACTGATACTGGTATCGGGCCCGATACTGGTCTCCTGTACTCATACTCGTTAAAATGCCCCGATACCAAACGCCGATACCACACAGCATGTGATAAGCTATCCAGACAAGGAAACACAGACAACAGAAAGGAGTTAAGGAGGTCTACTACGAAGTATATGTATGCAATGAATTTAATGTTAAACATTCAGTATTAACGCCTGTATAGCTGATGTGCGCGAGCTGGTAAACAAAGCACGCTGAGTGGATTGAGCGCGCGGCGGCGCAGATGCGCGAGCTTGTCGAGTGAATATATCTTTCTCACAGACATCACTGGAAAGTAGGGATGCGCCGATCCGATATTCATATCGGGTATCGGCTTCGATACTGCCATTTTTCTCTGATTTTTTTAAATCTTTTTTTTTTTCTCTCCGATTGTTCGAATTATTCTGTGTTACTTCTGAAGCCATATGATAGCTTAATGTGAGCTACATGTGAATATTTATGTCCTTACATCAAAGTTCACACAAACTCTTTTCTCCGCTGTGGCTGTCAGTCATTCGTTCAGCCTTTAAACCCTGGTCTCGTTCGGTTACAGCAGTCAGCTCGGTAAAGCTCTCTCCAAGATCATTCTGTGTTCCCATTATACTTGATTTGTAAATACATGTCTACGATTTTGCAAAAAGGACTTTATCTTCTTGCCGGAGTTTAATGTTTTGTTACTTGGGGTGTCTGTGAGAACAAAACACGGGCGTAGAACAGACTATAAATTGTTTTTAACGTGCGCAGTAAACTGAAATTTTAAACTGTTAAAAGAAAGGCTCAATAACTGTTGCACAGATATAATACACTACGCATCAATTTCTCTTCCCTTTGTGCTTTGCACTTTTTAACACGAAGCACTTACAATGTGCGCACATTTTAAGCGCTTCATGCTCATAGACTGTCAACCCTCTACATTGAGAGTAAATCACTCGCATATGCGACTAAATCTTCACTCTGGGCGACTAAATGATGTCTAATATTAGCCAAAGGCTAATCAATTCTCAGATTTTACTCACCAGTTTGTGAGTTGGATGCTGAGTATATGATTACCACAGATATATTTTCACTCACAGAACACACTCTGACCGTGCGAACGCGGCCCGCGTTTCAAGAGTTTCCTCTCCGTCCCGCTGATCCTGAGTACTTGTTCAGTTCATTGAATGGATGTGCACGCACTGTGTTGTTGGCTTGTGCGGCGTAACGAAGTCGCTATCGGGGTAAGCACACGACTCGGGCCAGAGGTCGCCGCCGCAATTCTTCTCAAATGCCCGGCAACTACGGAGCGGCTTACTAACATCAGAAAATTTGATGCCTACAATGTAAATCCGATTACTTTGTTGATTTTCCTGTAAAATAACAGTTCCTCTTTTGGATTCTTCGCTTTTAAGTACTGTCCAGTTTTTTCTTCCGTAGTGGGCGGAAACTAATGCCCAAACTACAATCTCATTGGCTGGCCTCATCCTATTAATCGTCCCTGTATTTGATTTCAGCGCATCATTCGAGCAAACGGCCACCCACAACCTGATTAATATTCATGACAATCAGTAACTCATTAATCTTAGTGCGTTTTTATATGGTTCTATTAGTAGAATTCGTATAAATAATAAGAAATAACAATACTACTACTAATACTACTAATATCTTCATCAGTATTATTTTTTTCGTTTTTTTCAAGGAACACTGACTGACCAAAAAAAAGCACCATCACCATTCCCTACTTCATGATTCATCTCGAATTTTATTCTATTCTACACTTCTTTATTAAATATCCTTTATTATCATATTATAATGCTTGTACTGCTTGCTCGATGACTGATATTAAGAGTGACTTTCCAGATAGTTCTAAAAACGGCTTAAGGTACCATTTTACAAACTGCACAACTACAGTATATCTAATTAATATTAATGCATTTGGCGAGTAAACGCAAAAACGATACTAGCCGCTGGCAATTCATGCCAAGTGTTTCGTTTGAGGGTTCCTGTATAAAAACAGTTTTGTGCTGCACTGTATTTGTTTTGTCCCATCGTATCTATCATATGTTGTTGCCTTGTTAAAAAATATGCTATATATTTAAAAGAAATTTATTTTAATTTTATAGTATATACTTATATATAAATACATTAATTAATGTTTTTATTGAATGGATTTTATAATACAAATAGCAATGTGTAACATTTTACCATATTTAGTGCAACACTTATTTGTTCCACACAAAATATTGTTTTTTTCACTAAATGTTTGGATTTCTAAATTATTGTGCACTGATTTTTCTAGAATAATTTTGCTGCCGAATTATCCACTAACCTAGTTTATAATTTTTGTCATAGATTATAAATATATGTAGGCCTATATTTTTTCATATTTGTTTATTTAATTTTTCTTTATAATGAAGTAGTCTGTATCTAGTAGATTGTGAAAGAATTATTATCAGTTCCACACACAGAGTATATAAATTCTACATTTATTTAAATGAGGGAAAAAAACTTCACTGGTATCGGATCGGTATCGTTATCGGTCAATACTGAACCCTAGGTATCGGAATCGGTATCGGAGGCGAAAAAGGCGGATCAGAGCATCCCTACTGGAAAGTTTGTAGTTCGGTCAGATGTCAAAAACAAGTAAAACAATGCACAAGTTACTTAACGGTAGGGACAGAGAGAGAGAGAGATCGCGCAATTTTTTGTGTGATCTTTGATGTTCACTCACTTGCATCATTTGGATTAAAACTAAATCTTAAATAAGACCATTTATAGGGGCATTCTCTATATAAACATTTATTTTCAACCTTAGGCATACACGACTTTCTGGCGAAAGTGAATCTAGCAGCCTGTGTGAAATGTGCTAGGCTGTACTATTCTGCATCAGTACAAATACCTGCACGCGTTGCGCGTGTTTTGCTTGCTTGAGTGTTTCTGCATTATATGAGTGGCTTTGGAATATAAATCGCAGCACGTTTCAGATGAAAAAACGCGACTTAAATATCACAGTTAGAATTTATAACAGTGGTTCCCTGCATTATTACAGCAAAGTGCGTGATTACAGTACTAAGTCGCTGTATAATGCTATTAAATTAAAGATGATGTACCATAGAGCAAAAAATTTACAGTGAAAGTAACAAAAACTTGTAAAATACATTTTAATGGTCATAATTAAGTGTGAAAATAACTGAAGGATATACAGTCAAACCAAAAATTATTCAGAGACCAGATATAATTTTTATATTTTTTTACTAGTGGGTGCAGGACACTATAGTTCATTTATGTAAGTGAGGATAGCAAAATAAAGTAAACTGTGACAAATCATACCCAAAAACTCTTCATACAGTTGACTACCAGTAAAATTTATACAAATTTGGGTCCAAAAATTGTTCAGACCGAGTCTGGGAAAAAAACTGAAGTTGAGGTTTTCAAAGTTGAGGACAAATGTTCATAGTTGTGTAAATACTGTCATACTAACAGCTGTCTGAAAAATTTTTGGTTGATTTCTGATTGTAATCGATTACATACCTTTCTATCAAAATTATCTAGCATTATCAAGATTAATTTGTTCTGACACAGTTTAACTGAGTTCTTGTCATATTTTATTACCATTTTCCAAACTATAAGCAAATAAACTGTATAATGTAGAAATGTGAGGTGGGGGGGCCCCCCCCCCCCTTTGAATAGCATTTTGGTTTTACTATGCATTTGGTAAATGAAGTTAACCAACTAACATTATACATACCCTTTTGGTTTCTGTACCCAATATTTAAAAAAATGTACAAATGCAATAAAAATATCGGTATCGGTAAGTACCAAAAATAAATGTATCGTTATCGGGCGAGTACTGGAAAAAGTGGTATCGGTGCATCCCTAATATATATATGTGAAAAAACGCGACTTCTATTTCTGAAAATATCACAGTTAGGAGATTTATAACGAGTGGTTCCCTGCATTATTACAGCAAAGTGTGTGATTACAGTACTAAGCCGCTGCATAATGCTATTAAATTAAAAAAGCCTTTGAAATATCTTTCAGTAATTTTTAAGAAATCGAATTTACTGAATTATTTGGGAGCAAATACCATTACATGCAGTTAACTGCAAATAATCGCTATGTAAATATGTAACTAACTGTACATGTAACTAATTTGCATATATTGCCAAAAACACACATCTGCAAAGAATAAATTTCTGCTCAAATGGCGGCAGGGCATGCAAAGCACACAACCCATTTTGGACCAGATTGTAGCGTGTCCACCAGCTGGACGTGAACATGCGTGTGTGTGTTCTGCGCTGTTTCTCTGTGAACAGACTTTCTATTTAAGCTCTGCTAAAAGCAGAGTCTAATTTTAGCTGTTGGCAGTAGTTCTGAAAGATGTTAACACTAAACATGTGTGCTCACAAAGCGTGGACAAAGAACTGGAAAACAAACACACACTGGC
Organism: Sinocyclocheilus anophthalmus; assembly: GCA_018155175.1. NCBI lineage: Eukaryota > Metazoa > Chordata > Actinopteri > Cypriniformes > Cyprinidae > Sinocyclocheilus > Sinocyclocheilus anophthalmus. The sequence continues at coordinate 180,634 of JADLZN010001114.1, read as the reverse complement.
CTGACATGCAAGTTCCTGAGGACAAACCACAAGAGACAGCTAGTAGTGTGAGCTAAACGACACAGTTTGGAGTGGATGGGGGAAATTGTGAGTGAATGAGAGGTCAGTTCTGGCTTACTCCTGGAGCTTATCGGTTACATATCTGTGCTGTTTGACACAATATGATCAGTCTGGCTGCGGCAGCCTATCACATTTAATGCAAACTCTGACTCTCGGTAAACCAATCACAAGTACCCTGACACCTTAGGGACACATAAGGTCTCTTTCTGCATATTATTATACAATTTAATTATATTATATTTTTAACCATATTTAATTCCTGGGATGGCAAAGATGAATGTTCAGCAGCAATTAATCCAGTCTTCAGTGTCACATGATCCGTCAGAAAGCATTCTAATATGCTGATTTGGTGATCAAGAAAAAATTATCATCAATGTTGAAAACCGAGATATTTTTTTTTTAGATTCTTTGATCAATAAAAAATTCAAATGAACAGCATTTATCTTAAATTATAATCTTTAGTAAAAAAAAAAAATAAATACTGACAGCGTAAATTCTCCCAATATATCTCACATTCTCGATTTGAAATATTTCACAACTCTGGTCTGGTTTATGTCCACTGTATGCACAACTTTTTTGATTTAAAAAGGGGGGAGAGTCAATTATTTTTGATGGTAATGCCAACGGTATATGTATTTATGCCACAAATGTTGTCATGAGTTCAACTTACATTAGACCCGGAAAATTCTTGTACGGTTTCATTGTAACTGATGTGAGCAAAATTAAATCATTATTTGCAATTATTTGTATGACAATTAATGGCCTGCTAAAATATAATCATGACAGTCCCACATAATATACCTTTCCAAACTAGTCACAGAAGGAAAGAAGCACGACAGATATTTAGATTTTGGGAAGGTCACTCAGAGTCTTGTCTGAGGTAGCATATTAACATCCATGTCAACATTACTATGTCTGGCTTTATAGATAATGAATGTACAGTGAAAGGCTCCAGAAAGCCATTGTGTCTCAATAGCCTAAAGGAAAAAATGTCGAACTTCAAGCTGCAGGAAATGCTAGAGATGATCTGACTGGGGCTGAGGCAGAGGTTAAGGCAGTAACTTACTCTTTGCAGGCGTTGGAGACATGGGCAGGTACAGTGTATTTGCAGTCCATGATCATAGTGAGGGTCTCGCTGTCGTTAGCCTCCTGGAAAGGGGGCTGACCACACACCAGCATGAAGAGGATGACCCCAAGACTCCAGATATCTACCGGGAAGAGGGTAAAAATGTCATCAGCATTTCCAACAGACTGTTTAATTCACTAGAATAGTGAAGAGGAAAAGAAAACATCACAGAGCTTTCATTGCCTCAGGAAGGGAGTCTGATAGAGTCTGTAAGTGCATGTTAAGGTCTACATACCTACAATGACAACCAAGAATTTGGCACGAGTTTTTATTTGCATTTGTGTTCAGTATTTATGATTCTCAATATACTGTGTAGGCTCATTTTCATATGGTGGTGAGACACTTTCACACAGGTGGTTTTGGTGTGGACCTGATTTCAACCGATTTATTTACTTTGATTAGTGTGAATAAAAGCTGTCATCTAAACTTGGTTGCACACAAAAGAATTGCATGATTCAGTTTAAAAACATTCTCGACTAAATCAAATGTACAAAGTGTGAACATAGCTATAAAGGATTAGTTCAACCCAAAAGGAACATTCTGTCATCACGGCATACAAAAGAACAACATGATTCGAAATGACAATAGTGTTCTGAAGGAAAGGGGGACAAACTCAATTTTGTTTCAAACTCAAGTAAAAGTACCAACTGAACACAATTTTGAAGGTTTAGTTTACACCAAAAAGAAAAGTCTATCATAATTTCACAAAAAGAGCCAATTGATTCAGATTGACAAGAGTGTTCTGAAAGAAAGGGGGACAAACTCAATTTGGTTTCAAACTCATTCAAATGTACCAAGTGTGAACACAATTTTGAAGAATTAGTTCACCCCAAAATGAAAAGCCTATCATAATTTCACACAAAAGAACCACATGATTCAGATTGACAAGAGTGTTCTGAAGAAAAGGGGGACAAAATTAATTTGGTTTAAAACTCAAACTCAAATGTGCGTGTGAAAAAAAAAAAAGTGTGAACAATTTTAAAGGATTAGTTTACCACAAAATGAAAATTATTTCATCATATCATATCTCAAATATTTCTTGTGTATTATGCTACAATAGAAAAATTTTAATAAATGGACTGATTGTTAAATTTTAGGGTGAATGACCATAGCGGGACTGGCATACAGGGTTTCAAACAATGACTAAAATAGTCACAAATGTGACAAAAAAAATTTACATTTCTGACAATGGCTCATAATCTAGTCACCACTGGCAACAGTTGGGAAAACCAGTGGAGACCTGGCACACAGATATCCCTGAATTTGTCCCTGAAATTCTATGCACATTTCAATAATCACAAAAAAATAGTTTTAAAGATGTGTGGACTCTTTAATTGATTACAACTTTTCTGTAATCGTGAGGCACTAATGTGCAAAGTGTGAGATGCTTCGAGACTTTGTGCTCTGGTGGTAAGCAGCAGAAAGTCAACAGAGTTTGGGAGAAGTGGCCGAGCCTATTAACAGACATTAAATCAATTTAGCATCGTGGGTGGCCCATAGACTGAGAAAAATTGGTTTATCGCAGCCAAAATCTGCCCCACGAGCCCCAACTGTCAAAACACAAGGGACATAATTAACAATTGCTACAGAATGTTCAATAACTAAACAGCACAAAAACCCACTGTATGAGCGGTTTGCAGTGGCATGCACTACCTAATCTTAAATCAGAAATTGTAAGTACAGCTGTAAATGAAATGAAAGAAAAAGTTTAAGCAAAACTTCCATTAGGCCTTCATTCCCTGGGGATGTCACCACAAAAAACGGCAACAGTTTGCAGTGGCAAGAAGCAAACCACTTTAATAGGTCCATTTTATGAAATTGACAACACATTTGAGAAAATGGAAGAGGCATGATTTCTTGCTCTAGCTTGCACAGGTAGCAGGGGTGCATTTCTAGAAGGTAATGTGAGATGTTTTATCTAAAGATGGCTCCTCGGAGAGCTCCAATCTGCTGCGGAGTGTGCAGCAGTACACCTGAGGCACCGAGCAGCCGTGGTTATGCACCATGCCAGTGGCTCTGGACCGTTTCCGTCCCTGCTGGGACTGTTCGGCTGCAATGACCTGTACAGCCACAGGCTGCGGGTTCTGCTCTGACCACTGACGGACAGATGGATCAGAAACAAATCTGGCCCAGCAAGAGGTCACTGTCTAGCCAGATATACTGCAGTATTTTAAACTCTATCATTGACACCAGGGTAAGCATACAGCATGTTCTACCTACAGACAAAAATGGTCAATCATCCTATATGACTGTGTGAGCTTTGTCATTTCTGATTCTTACATTTGGATTAAACAGTTCATTCATGGTGACACTAGAAAGTAATATTATATAAATTGCAGTCTGGACCACTTAAGGCCCATTCACACCAAGAACAATAACTACAAATAACTATAACAATAACTATATTAGCGACCAACGGGTGATAAGATTCTGTTTATTTTAAGCATGCACTGCAGTTATGTAGTCTGCCACTTTAATGCTTGGAGGAATTCTGATTGGCTGTATTATATTTTTATATTTGTGGTGTGGACTTCTCAAAGAATTAAGATGATTATGAAACATTTTAGAGTTATAGTTATCGTCCTCGCTGTGAACAAGCTTTTAAACATGACATAAGGCTATCTATTAATTCATTCAAATTTGCATTAAAAATGCAGATCATACTCACAATGATTGCTTTAAAACGTGCCTTTAAAAGTTGAGTTTTTCTTTGTTTTTTTTATTTCTCAATGTGTTCGTTTTGGGTGGGCCTAAAGTAAAAAAAGAAAACCTTATTTTTTATAATGCAAAAAGACATTCGGCACAACATTTTCTTATTAAAGCTTTTACAAAACTGCTTCACTGCTTATTAATAATTGACAACCACATGACTTTTTCCAGAGTCATTAAATTTAAACTTCTTGAAAATGGTATAAGGTTTTCAAAACCAAATGAAACCCAAAAATCCCCTCATAGAAAGAGAGCGAATCCATACTACACAACGTTGTTGTTCTTTTATTAAACAAACTAAATAGCCTTATGTTATTGATCTTATTTACACTACGGCATGTCATTTCGGTCTCTACGTTATGGTCGCGCTCTCTGTATCACACACAGTGGAGTTCCGCCCCGATGCGCACGCGTGTGATCACACTCCCACTCCCACTAATATTTGTAAATATTAAGCCGCAAAACGACTATTTAAATATTAATTATTTGTGTCTCTGTGTCAGTGAATGGTGCAGACGTGCGGTTTTGTTTACTACTCGTACTGAAGCGTGCGTGACGCTTGCGGTGATTTTAGCGTCTGCCGTCTCACTAACGAGGACATAAATACATGAACAACATCTCCAGAACTGCTCAGAGGGTCACTTCATGAGCATTTGACCGTTTCATTTGAGTAAAACTATCCTCATATCACATACACACAGAAATGTAAAGGTATTCACGGCAACCCGTCAAAATAAAGTTCGGTTTAACTTGAAGACATTGGCAGAAATATATTACTATTGTTCAGTAGAATGTACGTAATAGGCTGCAACTACTACTACTAAAATGATTAAAACCTTATTTTTAAGGAATAATCATACAATATTTCTACAATGTTTTAACTGTAATATTAAATGACCTTTATTTTCAAAAAAATTTAATTTGTTTAATTTTCATTACTTAAAAGATAGATTAAATGAATATTTTATGCCTTAAAATCGTAAATAATCAACACAGAATTTCTGAGCAAAAAAATCATACGGCTATTTTAAGAATAAATTAAACTTGTTTTTACGTTTTCAAATAATTAGACATGCTAAATCCTAATTTGGTAACAATAAAACATAAGGTTGGAAAAAATAAAACATTTCATAGGGCCCTACACATGTAATTTTTGTTAAACTTTTAATAAATTGATGTTAAATTGTTTAAGTTTCATGATTTTAATTAATTAGACATGCTTTTTGATTAATACAATTTTATTTAACCTTTAAAAAGGAGTCCAGGAAAAAAAAAATGGTCCTGCTGTTCACTGAAAGATCTGGTTGAAATAATATGATCATTGATGTTTCAACGCTTGAACTGTAGCTCGACGTTTAACTCCATCTAATTCAACGTGCTGGAAAACATTGACATCATGTGAAAGGGCCTTTATTCACCTGATGGCTTCCTTCAGGCAACTCAACAGAGAACTCGGCACACTATAATAACAATCACAATCAAGTTACTGATAGATCATGCCTTTGCCAATTCAATCGAGAAAAGAAATTGCGACAAAAGTCGTTCACAAACAAAGACAATGAAACTCTCATTGAGATACTGACACTATAACAATACGAAGACATTCAGAGACAACATCTCTGACATTCACAGCTCTTTGGAACATCAAAAAGATCAATCCAAGCAAAATAAATCAAACAACTCATTTCACCGTCAGAGTACTTCAAAAATAAATGCATTTGGCGGCGACAGGACAATGCCTCAAACACACTCTCTCCAGCTCTAGACAAAGACAAATGGGTTGTGGCCAAACAAAGGGCTGCTTTAGTGTACGAGTCCATCTGTGGCGCTCTGTCTGTCAGCTGTGGATGAACTTCAAATGCAGTTGCCTTATAAAGAAACAATGGCTCAATCTGTGAAGTCTGCAGTAGAACTGTAGCAAGTCATCAACAGATGCCATCACCACTACGCCCCTTGGTGACTGAAGAGCTTTTTTTTTTTTTGTCAAGCCGTCAGATGCAGCTCTATCTGACGGTTTGTTGTCACAGTGCACTTGATGCCAGGGCTCTACAAGTCATTATGCAAAACTTGGGTTATTTTAACCTCAAAACTGAACAATACTCAAGCCTGGATGCATATTTTATGCTGTAAACTAAACAATTTACAGCATAATGTAATCCAAGATCGATTCGCTAACATGGCGTGCACATACACAGTCCAACCCTAGCTAATCTCAAATGGTTTGTTTAAGCCTTTCAATGCCCTGCTGAACACATAACAGGAATGAATAAATGTAGTAATTAAAAAAGAAAGGAAAAACAAAAATCAATCAATAGAAGTTGCATTTAAAAATTAGTTACTTTATTTTATGGTTACATTTAACAATTTAAACGTTACTTTAACAGCTTGAAATATGCATATATTTGTTATTTGGAATAGTGATATTAATATATAATACATATATATATATACAGTGGGTACGCAAAGTATTCAGACCCCCTTAAAATTTTCAATCTTAACAATATTGCAGCCATTTGCTAAAATCATTTAAGTAATTTTTTCCCCCTCATTAATGTACACACAGCACACCATATTAACAGAAAAACACAGATGGTTGACATTTTTGCAGATTTATTAAAAAAGAAAAGTATTGGTCCTAAGTATTCAGACCCTTTGCTGTGACATTCATATATTTAACTCAGGCGCTGTCCATTTCTTCTAATCATCCTTGAGATGGTCCTACACCTTCATTTTAGTTCAGCTGTGTTTGATTATACTGATTGGACTTGATTAGGAAAACCACACACCTGTCTATATAAGACCTTACAGCTCACAGCCCATGTCAGAGCAAATGAGAATCATGAAGACAAAGGAACTGCCTGAAGAGCTCAGAGACATAATTGTGGCAAGGCACAGATCTGGCCAAGGTTACATAAAAAATTTCTGCTGCACTTAAGGTTTTTAAGAGCACAGTGGCCTCCATAATCCTAAATGGAAGACGTTTGGGACGACCAAAACACTTCCTAGAGCTGGCCGTCCGGCCAAAACTGAGCTATCGGGGGAGAAGAGAATTTGTGAGAGAGGTAAAGAAGAACCCAAAGATCACTGTGGCTCAGCTCCAGAGATGCAGTCGGGAGATGGGAGAAAGTTTTAGAAAGTCAACAATCACTGCAGCCCTCCACCAGTCGGGGTTTTATGGCAGAGTGGCCCGACGGAAGACTCTCCTCAGTGCAAGACACATGAAAAGCCCGCATGGAGGACTCAAGATGGTGAGAAATAAGATTCTCTGGTATGATGAGACCAAGATAGAACTTTTTGGCCTTAATTCTAAGCGGTATGTGTGGAGAAAACCAGGCACTGCTCATCACCTGTCCAATACAGTCCCAACAGTTAAGCATGGTGGTGGCAGCATCATGCGGGGGGGGTGTTTTTCAGCTGCAGGGACAGGACGATGGTTGCAAATCGAGTGGGAAAGATGAATGCGGCCACGTAAGGGATATCCTGGACGAAAAACTTTCTCCAGAGTGCTCAGGACCTCATACTGGGCCGAAGGTTTACCTTCCAACTAGACAATGACCCTAAGCACACAGCTATAATAACGAAGGAGTGGCTTCACAACAACTCTGTGACTGTTCTTGAATGGCCCAGCCAGAGCCCTGACTTAAACCCAATTGAGCATCTCTGGAGAGACCTAAAAATGGCTGTCCACCAACGTTTACCATCCAACCTGACAGAACTGGAGAGGATCTGAAAGGAGGAATGACAGAGGGATCCCCAAATCCAGGTGTGGAAAAACTTGTTGCATCTTTCCCAAAAAAAAACTCATGGCTGTATTAGATCAAAATGTGCTTCTACTAAATACTGAGCAAAGAAAGGGTCTGAATACTTAAGACCATGTGATATTTCAGGTTTTCTTTTTTAATAAATCTGCAAAAATGTCAAAAAATCTGTGTTTTTCTGTCAATATGGGGTGCTGTGTGTACATTAATGAGGAAAAAAAATGAACTTAAATGATTTTAGCAAATGGCTGCAATATAACAGAGTGAAAAATTTAAGGGGGTCTGAATACTTTCCGTACCCACTGTATATATATATACATATATATAAATAACTAAATAAAAAAAAAAAAAAATTTAATTGATGTGTGCTGCTAAACATTTCTGTGAGCAATAGATTTTTATTTATTGGCACTGGAAAAATCTACAAAAGGTAACAATCTTGTTCTCCATCCACTTCATAAGTGGATATCACCTCCATAAACTCAAAACAAGGTCACTTCAGAAATCAATCATTCTTGAATGTCTGTCAAAATGTATAAAACACTATATCCTGCATCTGTGTTGAAAGCACAGCCGCTACAGTTCCTCATGCACATCCTTCATGTCTCCCACAGTCTTCGCATGCTGCTCTCCCGACTGCTCCATACATGCATAATGCGGTTGAAAATCAGCATGTCAGACCTCTGGGGTTTGTCGTAAACTAGAGCTCTCTATAATTCAGATGAAAAGAGCTCACATGGAAAACTGCAGTGGCCTAATATTCTCAACAATGAATCTGATTACTGCAAGAAAGGGTTAAGTTAAAGTAGAAGATTTATTTCAGTACATTCACTATGGGAGCTTTTAGGAGTGACGGTCATGCTCTCATGTTGAACGTGACAGGTGAGCTGTTATTACGTAACGCAGGTGCAACAGTCTGCATGTGAGTGGTGTGACTAAGGCACCTGAAAAATTTATCTGCCAATGCTATTAAGGTGTTCTAAGTATTTTTTAGCACACTGGTGTGTGTTTGGTCACTGGCCCAAGTCAAAATACGTTGTATATATATATATATAAAATACACACAGAGTATATACACACACATACAGGTGCATCTCAATAAATTAGAATGTCGTGGAAAAGTTCATTTATTTCAGTAATTCAACTCCAATTGTGAAACTCGTGTATTAAATAAATTAAACGCACACAGACTGAAGTAGTTTAAGTCTTTGTTATTTTAATTGTGATGCTTTGGCTCACATTTAACAAAAAACCCACAATTCACTATCTCAACAAATTAGAATACTTCATAAGACCAATAAAAAAAACATTTTTAGTGATTGTTGGCCTTCTGGAAAGTAGGTTCATTTACTGTAACTGTACCAATACTTGGTAGGGGCTCCTTATGCTTTAATTACTACCTCAATTCGGCATGGCATAGAGGTGATCAGTTTGTGGCACTGCTAAGATGGTATGGAAGTCCAGGTTTCTTTGACAGTGGCCTTCAGCTCATCTGCATTTTTTGGTCTCTTGTTTCTCATTTTCCTCTTGACAATACCCCATAGATTCTCTATGGGGTTCAGGTCTGGTGAGTTTGCTGGCCAGTCAAGCACACCAACACCATGGTAATTTAACCAACTTTTAGTGCTTTTGGCAGTGTAGGCAGGTGCCAAATACTGCTGGAAAATGAAATAAGCATCTTCAAAAAGCTGGTCAGCAGAAGCAAGTATGAAGTGCTCCAAAATTTCTTGGTAAACGGGGGCAGTGACTTTGGTTTTCAAAAAACACAATGGACCAACACCAGCAGAGGACATTGCACCCCTAATCATCACAGACTGTGGAAACTTAACACTGGACTTCAAGCAACTTGGGCTATGAGCTTCTCCACCCTTCCTCCAGACTCTAGGACCTTGGTTTCCAAATGAAATACAAAACTTGCTCTCATCTGAAAAGAGGACTTTGGACCACTGGGCAACAGTCCAGTTCTTCTTCTCCTTAGCCCAGGTAAAACACCTCTGACGTTGTCTGTGGTTCAAGAGTGATTTAATAAGAGGAATACGACAACTGTATCCAAATTCCTTGACACATCTGTGTGTAGTGGCTCTTGATGCCTTGACACCAGCCTCAATCCATTCCTTGTGAAGTTCACTCAAATTCTTGATCGATTTTGCTTGACAATCCTCATAAGGCAGCGGTTCTCTCGGTTGGTTGTGCATCTTTTTCTTCCACACTTTTTCCTTCCACTCAACTTTCTGTTAACATGCTTGGATACAGCACTCTGTGAACAGCCAGCTTCTTTGGCAATGAATGTTTGTGGCTTACCCTCCTTGTGAAGGGTGTCAATAGTTGTCTTCTGGACAACTGTCAGATCAGCAGTCTCCCCATGATTGTGTAGCCTAGTGAAAAAAACCGAGAGACCATTTTGAAGGCTCATGAAACATTTTCAGGTGTTTTGAGTTGATTAGCATGTCAACATATTCTAATTTGTTGAGATAGTGAAATGGTGGGTTTTTGTTAAATGTGAGCCCAAATCATCAAAATTAAAAGAACCAAAGACTTAAATACTTCAGTCTGTGTGCATTGAATTTAATGTATATATATCTATATATATATATACACAGTGTATACAGTGGGTATGGAAAGTATTAGACCCCCTTAAATTTTTCACTTTGTTATATTGCAGCCATTTGCCTAAAATCATAAGTTAATTTTTCCTCATTAATGTACACACACCACCCCATATTTACAGAAAAACACAAAATTGTTGACATTTTTTCAGATTTATTAAAAAAAAAAAAATGAAATATCACATGGTCCTAAATATTCAGACCCTTTGCTGTGACACTCATATATTTACTCAGGTGCTGTCCATTTCTTCTGATAATCCTTGAGATGGTTCTACTCCTTCATTTGAGTCCAGTTGTGTTTGATTTTACTGATTGGACTTGATTAGGAAAGCAAAACACCTGTCTATATAAGACCTTACAGCTCACATGCATGTCAGAGCAAATGAGAATCATCAAAGGAACTGCCTGAAGAGCTCAGAAAAAGAATTGTGGCAAGGCACAGATCTGGACAAGGCTACAAAAAAATTTCTGCTGCACTTAAAATTCCTAAGAGCACAGTGGCCTCCATAAACCCTAAATGGAGGACATTTGGGACGACCAGAACCCTTCCTACAGCTGGCCGTCCGGCCAAACTGAGCTATCGGGGGAGAAGAGCCTTGGTGAGAGAGGTAAAGAAGAACCCAAAGATCACTGTGGCTGAGCTCCAGAGATGCAGTCGGGAGATGGGAGAAAGTTGTAGAAAGTCAACCATCAGTGCAGCCCTCCATCAGTCGGGGCTTTATGGCAGAGTGGCCCGACGGAAGCCTCTCCTCAGTGCAAGACACATGAAAGCCCGCATGGAGTTTGCTAAAAAAAAACACCTGAAGGACTCCAAGATGGTTGAGAAATAAGATTCTCTGGTCTGATGAGACCAAGATAGACCTTTTTGGCCTTACTTCTAAGCGGTATGTGTGGAGAAAACAGGCACTGCTCATCACCTGTCCAATACAGTCCAACAGTGAAGCATGGTGGTGGCAGCATCATGCTGTGGGGGTGTTTTTCAGCTGCAGGGACAGGACGACTGGTTGCAATCGAGGGAAAGATGAATACAGGGATAGTACAGGGATATCCTGGATGAAAACCTTATCCAGAGTGCTCAGGACCTCAGACTGGTGCCGAAGGTTTACCTTCCAACAAGACAAATACCCTAAGCACACAGCTAAAATAACAAAGGAGTGGCCTCACAACAACTCTGTGACTGTTCTTGAATGGCCAAGCCAGAGCCCTGACTTAAACCCAATTGCGCATCTCTGGAGAGACCTAAAAATGGATGTCCACCAACGTTTACCATCCAACCTGACAGAAATGGAGAGGATTTTTTTTTTCTGCAAGGAGGAATGGCAGAGGATCCCCAAATCCAGGTGTGTAAAACTTGTTGCATCTTTCCCAAAAAAGACTCATGGCTGTATTAGATCAAAAGGGTATTTCTACTAAATACTGAGCAAAGGGTCTGAAATATCACATGGTCCTAAGTATATTTCAGTTTTTCTTTTTTAATAAAACTCCAAAAATGTCAACAATTCTGTGTTTTCTGTCAATATGGGGTGATGTGTGTACATTAATGAGGAAAAAAAAAATTAACTTAAATGATTTTAGCAAAATGGCTGCAATATAAAGTGAAAAATTTAAGGGGGTCTGAATACTTTCCGTACCCACTGTATGTATATGTATATATAATATATATATCTATTAATATATACATGTTTACGATGTATATAGGTTCTTTCTAAAAAAGGAATAAATGAATTTACCGTTGTATTGGTTTTACTGGGGTTTTACCTGTATTTGCACTTCATTGCGGTGAATGGGAAAGTCGTAAAATTAATGGATAAATGTCCTAGCAGGACATTGTCCGTTATATAATATATAGTATATTAGGGCTGCACAATAAATGCAGTATATTTAATGCTCTTGTCAGATAGCGCGGTTCTGTAATCAGCGGTAAATCGCATGGCGATTGATCGGGAAGCCTAATATATAATATATATTATATATATATTCTAAAAAAAAACTGCACACATAGGCCTATGGCATAAAAGTACGGGCGTAGGGTCGAAGCAAGAAGTATAAATCAGCCTTAAGTGTCCAAATACCATGAGTCACTGTATGTGTAACTAAAACATTTTTGTGACGTGTGTTGTATAAGCATAGGGGTAACTAACGTTTAATCAAATGTTAGTGAAAGGTGTTTTTTATGACTTAACATTTGGTAAACTGTAATTACAGACATCTGATAGAGTTTTTTTTTTTTTTTGCTTGATGAACTAAATTCTTAGTTGGGGACTTTATGAAATCCCGTAGGCCAGTGAGTCGTATGTAATAGTACACACCAGTTCAGGTCGTGTGTATTTGAAAGTGTCATGCACTCCTGCAGATTATGGGTTACTATTACTCATACTTGGGGTTTGAGAATTGAACAAAACATTGGTGTGTAACTCACCACACCATATTAATTACGAAAAAGCATGACACCTCTAATTGTGTGAGTCGGAATGCTGTGCTATTATTTTTCTAAGCAATTACATTTATGGTTTTCGATGGTAAAACCTATGAAAAGATATCAGACAAATTAAAGAATCATGAGCCATATCAACACTGTAAAAATATCCTGTTAAATTTAACCAAATATATAAATAAATACATATACATACATAAAAAACGATGATTTTTCAGAAAATTCACTGTTGTAAAAAAAAAAAAAAAGTTTTCAAATGTTTTAGGTTAGGAGTAACATTTTAGGTTATGTATATTTCATATATAGTTATAGAAGTGAATTTGCCAGTCTTCTTGAGCTACCAAAATCTGATTTGCCTTTAATAAAATTAAGATAACAAAAATGAGAAGAAACTGAATTATTTATATAAAAAATTAGATATGATTGGTCACACAGGACCTTCGGGAATGGTAAGTCTTACATATATATATATATATATATATATATATATATATATATATATATAATATAAAATGGTGTGGTGAGAGTTACACAACCATGTGTTTTGTTCAATTCTCAAACCCAAATTGATGAGAGTTTTTGTGTCCAGCTCCTGGGTCAGACGTAACCCATCGGTTGAGTTATTTATCGCCAGGTTTTTGCATCCGCTTCAGGAGAGAGATGGTCAAGCCAATCGAAGAGCATCTACAGTAAAATACAGGTTTGTGTACATTTTATTTTATTTAAAAATCATTACTGTGCTGTATATCGTACAATTTTATGCAAAGCAACATACAGGCATACAGGTGTGAGTGTCGCATTGGTCTTTTCATTGATGCCTTTGGATGTTAAAATATGTCCTCAGAGCTATCTACTGTTTGTTTATGGGCAGGTTATGGTGTCAGGCACAGCTATTTCGGTATGAGTGAACGCGGGTGTGGCCAGTCTGAAGTTAGCCGTTTCTAATGTTTGTTTAAACGAGTTTAAATATAGGCAATATGTATGGCCTACGTATTATAAACAATATAAAATATGCTTTACTGTAAAAATGATATAAATATAGGAAAATTATGGAAGTTATCATGCAAACCAGTAGTTTAGAGGATTTAAGTTAATTGGTAAACATTAATTAATATATGAAGTAAAAAATAGGCTAGTATAATAGTAAAAATTAATCAACCGATTTTGCTGGGTTAAATAAACAACCCAATTTGTTGGGTAAAATTAACCCAACATGCCTTCTGTCCTATATTTATCCAGGACAGAAGGCATTACTAAAAATATTACTAAAAATAATGCAAATTGGGTTGTTTTTAACCCCAGTTTTTTTTAAGTGTATGAAATAAATTTTGAAAGCATTACCATTATTTTAAGAAAATAACCAGCACAAGGTCAAATTTACCAAGCAAATTTCACCCTTAAAGCCATTTTAGAGCAATTTTAATACATATAAATATATTATATATACAAACATATCTAATATTATATAGATATATAGAATATACATAACATACACAACCATATACTGTATACTATATACTGTATAACACACACCAAATCCATTCAGTGGTCTAATAACATCCTGTGATTGCTGACCTGAACCCAAGGGGACCAAAACAATGAGGACTATTTAAGTTTTGAGGAAGGGCCTAAGAGGTTTTTTTTGTATGTTTGTGGCATCTGTGTGCTATAACTGATGCTCCAGCAGGAACTGAAAGATACAGATTTGTAGCACATACTTGTTTGAGGGAAGTAGATTCATGAGGAAAAGAAACACTTTGCCTTCATTTGTCCCATCACCCCAGACCACTATGTGCACCTCTTCTGTGCTTACACAAAGTAAAGAGTCCTATTGAAACAAAGGTCAGACAGCTACATAAAAGACTCACTGTCTGAGAAGAAAGGTGTGTGTTACTGAACAATGAAGTTGCGTGCAAAAACATGGGCACAAAAAACACAAAGTGCCTAATCACTGCACATAGACACCTGCGACAACAGAGAACACCAACTGGGGAAGGCCAGTCAGTTTTATTTTTAGACATTAATAATGTTCTCAGCTCATGCAACTAGACACCAGCTGATGCTGCTTTGATATTAACCGAGTCCTCAGAGTTCAGAAAAAAAGCAGATGAACCAAACCCTTTCATATGAAAAGCATCGTCAGGGAAATCAATCTTGATGTGAGCGATGAAGGAAACAACTGGCATCAAAAGCACACTGCAAAATACTGAACACGGTAGTGTTGTCACGGTACCAAAATTTCAGTATTCGGTACCAATACCAGTGAAAATCCACGGTTCTCGGTAACAATTTCGGTACCACAGCAAAACACAAAAACATGCTAATTAAAAAAAAATTACTATACTTTCATTTAATCCAAACTGTGTAAATATTTAATTTTAAAGGGCTTTTGAAAACCTAGAGTTATTCAGCCAAGAATAACTAAGTTAGCTAAAAAAAAAAAAAAAAGAAAAAAAACCCAGAACTGCTTTTCTGACTGATATGACACAATGTAGACCATTTGTACATTCTTTAACACGCATATTTTGGTTAAACGGTTCATTTAAAAGCCTCTGGTGTGTAAAAATAGTAAATATCATCATGTCCTCCTGTTTTTTTTTTTTTACGCTAATAAAAGTTATAGGAGCATTATATAGTTAATAAAGAAACTTCATTCTAATACTCATTATATTAGCGTTATCCGCGCTTATGCTAACGATTAACTACTCCAATAACAGCGTTCATTTCAATCCGACATTCAAATTAAAATATTGAATAATATTCATAACAGAAGCGGTGTTTCCCACAGACTTGCAGTCTATTTGGAGCGGCATATATATGCAAACTCATTCTCTACCAGCAGGAGGCGCTTGTAAATGGGGGGAGGGGATACAGATTTCCCCGGAAAACACGCTGTACACCAAAGCAGCGCTCAGCTTACAAACGCTGCTCAGGCATTACAGGCAAAATGAAATGAAAATGAAATCAAAGCTTTTCTGAAGACGGTCGGATCTTTTCAAAGATACATTCATATAAAAAACGTGGTTCGACTTGACACGTGACAGAAAGCCTTTTGGCACAAGGCAGTCGTCGGTCTTGGAGAGTTGGGTTTGGCGTTATTATCATTTGGAAATAATGCCATGGGCCCAGTCGACAGGGAGGGGATCTTGCTCTGCTTCAGTATGTCACAGTACATGTTGGCAGTCATGGTTCCCTCAATGAACTGTAGCACCCCAGTGCCGGCAGCACTCATGCAGCCCCCAGACCATGACACTCCCACCACCATGCCTGACTGTAGGCAAGACACACTTGTCTATGTACTCCTCACCTGGTTGCCACCACACAAGCTTGACACCATCTGAACCAAATAAGATCTTGGTCCGAAGCACTGAAGGCCTGATCCCCCACCCCTCAACCTTCTGCAGCAATGCTGCAGCATCATACGTCTTGGTCGACCATGGCGGGCCTGTTCTGAGTTGAACTGTCCTGTTAAAACCGCTGTAGGTTCTGGCACCGTGCTGGCAGCTCAGTTTCAGTGTGTTGGCAATCGTCTTATAGCCTAGCCAGGGATCCTCAAATCTGGCCCACAGTATCCACTTTCCTGCAGAGTTTAGCTTAACCCTAATCAAATACACCTGAGCATGCTAATCAATGTCTTCAGAATCATTAGAAAAATCACAGGTAGCTGAGTTTGATCAAGGTTGGAGCTAAACTATGCAGGAAAGTGGACCTCGAGGGCAAGAGTTGAGGACCTGGCTACGCCATCTTTTTGTAGAGCAACAATTCTTTTTTTCAGATCCTCTGAGAGTTCTTTGCCATGAGGTGCCATTTTGAACTTCCAGTGACCAGTATGAGATAGTGAGAGCGATAACACCAAATTTAAAACACCTGCTCCCCATTCACACCTGAGCCCTTGTAACACTAATGAGTCACATGAAACCGGGGAGAGAAAATGGCTAATTGGGCCAAATTTGGGACATTTTCACTTAGGGGTGTACTCACTTTGGTGGCCAGCGGTTTAGACATTAATGGCTGTGGGTTTTTGTTTTGGGAAGGGGGTTATTTTGAGGGGACAGCAAAATTACACTGTTATACAAGCTGTACACTCACTAATTGACACTTTAGCAAATGTCATTTCTTCAGTGTTGTCACATGAAAAGATAGAATAAAATATTTACAAAAATGTGAGGGGGTGTAATCACTTCTGTGAGATACTGTATGGAGTATGTATATATATATATATATTTATATTTGTTCATTTATTTATATGTGGTGATTTGTGGCCAGTGAAAACATTGCCTGGGCAAGTACAAATCTTACTGAGTCCTGAAAGAGTGGGACGCACCAGTAACCCTGCACCTGGAGCCTTTTTCTTCTGTCCTGGTGTCAGGTCTGATGGGTGATCTGAACGGGGAGCACATGTCTCTGGAAAACCTCAAGAGTGCCGGACACACCTGGTTCAACAGCGGCAGCAGGTGTTACCATAGCAACCAGCAGCCTGGATTAATGGCCCTCCGGGTGGACTTCACATTGTACACCTGTCTCAGGCAAAATCAGGAAAAGACGCCACTCTAATCATAGTTCCTCCCTTTCCTTTAAAGAGGTCATATGATGTTGCTAAAAAGAACATTATGTTGTGTATTTGATGTAATGCAATGTGTTTATGAGGTTTAAGGTTTAAAAAACACATTTTCCACATAATGTACATTACTATTGCTCCTCTATGCCCCGCCTTTCTGAAACGCGTCGATTTTTACAAAGCTCATCGGTCTGAAAAGTAAGGTGTGCTTTGATTGCGTTGCGTATCGCGCCGCGTAAACATAAAACCATGTCTGCATTTGTGATCGAAGAAACGACAAACAACAAGCGCTACTCGCGTTTGAATCATCAGTGGCAAATTCTTTAAATATAAAAAACTGCCCCACTTTATCATCATGCTGGACTCCGCTTCGTCCACGGTGAAAGCCGATCCGGCGATCCACAGCGCGAAGTTTAAGTATTTCAATCAGCGACCAGCACAGATCAGCTCTAGGCATGACGAAGCAGATATCGTCCTCTTTTGGAAGGCCAAACAAAGTAGTTTCGCTTTCACAAAATCACACACAGCATCTCCACAACATGGAGCTGGCGACAACAACAACAATATTACAGCGAGAATAAAAGTTACGCCTTGTTTCTTTGCGTGAACATTTGGGCGGTGTTATGCAAATCTTCCCACACAGTGACGTAGACTTGTGGGGGCGTGTTTAAACAAGGCTTTTTAGGAGGGCGTGGACAAGTCTTAACTTTTATAAAGAATATCTCTTTGATTTGAGACTTTAGTCTTTGCAAATATACAGATCTTCTTTATGCACCAAGAGAAAACACTCCAAAGAGAAAGGAAAGAAAATTGAAATCGCATCATATGACCCCTTTAAAAGTCTGCACCATCCATTTCTCACATTTGTCTTCTGATCCTTCTCTCTCCAATCCAGAGCTTCAGTGCTGCACAGCACAGAAGACAGAGACATGGGAGGAAACGAGGAGGAGGGTAGAAGATACACCTCACTGCTGTCCCCTCGTTGGGGTGCCAGTGCAGCAGAAGTGACGGGACTTGCGTAAGCGTGCAGGCAGCATATGTGCCTTGCTGGTGCTTTAATTAGTGATTGGGGATTAGTCACTTGGCAACTTTGTCTGGTGAGCTCACTGCACCGGTTCTCCTCTCCAGTAACCAGCTTCAGAGCAGCCCACAGAGGAGCAGCGTGCTGCTCCGTCAGAAAGTACGAATCATTTCCTCTAACGCGCATGCAAAAACAGTCCTTCACTGTTAACTAGCCTATCCCAATGTTGGTGTAGGGCTACCACAACTCACAGAACAGCAGCTGACATCCTGCTGACATTAGTCTGTTTTAAGAGTTGGTTAAAAGGAAAAATCTTTCTGTCTGTCTTTCTTTCTTTCTATACGGTAGATATAAATACAATAATAAATAAATTGCTATTATATAATATAATATACAACTGAGACTGATGAATTGATGCATCAGACTTAAGCTTTGCATCACAGGAATAAATTGCATTTAAATATATTATTTTAATATTGATAAATAATATATATATATTTTTTAATCAATTTCTTTCTGTGATGGGTAAACTGAATTCGAGCATCAATTACTCAGTATTCGTTCACGTGATTTCTTTAAAAATCTTCAATTAATGATTGGTGCTCAAGAAGCACTTTCTTATGATTATATCAACATTGAAAATGTTGTGGTGCTGAATATAGTTTTTATGATCTCTGCTGAATAAGAAAGTTCAAAAGATAGCCTTTAAGTGAAATGGAAATCTTTGCAACTACGTAAAAGTCTTTATTGTTACTTTTGATCAAATTAATGCATCTTTGCTAAATAAAAGTATCACTCTTTTCTGAAAAAAATAAAAAATAAATTCTTACTGACCCCAAACTTCGAAAAACAACATAAATCCACATGGGGCCACAGTACGATGTATGGCTGTTCAGGTGGCCTCAGAAGTTTCTGAACAAGTTTGTGCTTAAAAACATTCTTTTTTAAATATATATATATATATATATATTATATAATATATATACACACACATTTCTGAAAACTTTTGAGTGACACTATGCTTCAGTCAATCTAAGTTGCTATTGTTCATACCATTTAGCAGCCAAAGGAATTATCCACATGGCACTATATCCACTCTTCACTTTCAGCAGTTTCATTCTAATGGTTGGGGATGTCTTGATACCAACATTTCATTAGTTGTTAATAAAAGCAGCAAAATTGTTATGCTCAAGATATCAATTTCAATAACACACCAAAAACCATATACACTACTAATACACTTATTAAAATAGTTGAATATTATTATAAACCAATTTAAACAATGGCACACATATTCTTCAAGTATTAGTCAAGTTAATCATGTTTCAAGGTTTTCCAAATCATTATTTTAGCAAACAGACAGTAATGAAGAAATAAATGAAAAGCAGCGAGTGGTCATCTTTTCTTCATGCCAGTATTGTTGCTTTGTTAATATTAATGACATAATAGACAGCGGCAGGCAGGTCTATTAGCCTAATGCACTGCCAAGGACTAATGAAGCGATTCGTTTTTACTGTTTTCATCAATACCGCATCAGGATGGGACCTTGCATTTGACTGTTCACACGCACAGCAGCATACCATAAGCTACGCACAGTCTTCGTGAAGCACATGCCAATTGTTTTAATGCAGCCGCCTGTCATTCAGACAGCAGTTCAAATGTCAGCATTTTGAACCTCCTATACTGTAGCAAGACTGGTATCGTCACTTAAAAAAAACCCAGTATTGAGAAAGTACTGATATTTTTGACCTAACCAAGAAGGTTAAATATATATTGTAAAAATACTATATTAATGTATTAAACTCTGTCATGATGGTTATATTGCAAAGACATTAAAAGCCATCCAAACTACTTATGTACAGGTGCAGCTCAATAAATTAGAATGTCGTGGAAAAGTTCATTTATTTCAGTAAAATTGTGAAACTTGAGTATTAAATAAATTCTATGCACACAGACTGAAGTAGTTTAAGTCTTTGGCTCTTTTAATTGGGATGATTTTGGCTCACATTTCACAAAAACCCACCAATTCACGATCTCAACAAATTAGAATACTTCATAAGACCAATAAAAAAAACATTTTTAGTGAATTGTTGGCCTTCTGGAAAGTATGTTCATTTACTGTACATGTACTCAATACTTGGTAGGGGCTCCTTTTGCTTTAATTACTGCCTCAATTCGGCATGGCATGCCATGGAGGTGATCAGTTTGTGGCACTACTGAAGTGGTATGGAAGCCCAGGTTTCTTTGAAAGTGGCCTTCAGCTCATCTGCATTTTTTTAGTCTCTTGTTTCTCATTTTCCTGTACTGTTCCCCCCTCCCTCTAATGACAATAGAATCCCATAGATTCTCTATGGGGTTCAGGTCTGGTGAGTTTTTAGTGAATTGTTGGCCTTCTGGAAAGTATGTACATGTACTCAATACTTGGTTGGGCCTCCTTTTGCATGAATTACTGCATCAGTGCGGCGTGGCATGGAGACAATCAGCCTGGGGCACTGCTGAGGTGGTATGGAAGCCCATTGTTCTTTGACAGTGGCCTTCAGCTCATCTGCATTGTTGGGTCTGGTGTCTCATCTTTCTCTTGACAATACCCCATAGATTCTCTATGGGGTTCAGATCAGGTGAGTTCGCAGGCCAATCAAGCACAGTAACACCATGGTCATTGAACCAGCTTTTGGTGCTTTTGGCAGTGTGGGCAGGTGCCAAGTCTTGCTGGAATATGAAATCAGCATCTTTAAAAAGCTGATCAGCAGAAGGAAGCATGAAGTACTCAGAAATTTCTTGGTAGCCTGCTGCGTTGACTGTGGACTTCAGAAAACACAGAAAACAAATTTTCCACGACATTCTAATTTATTGAGATGCACCTGTAAATCATGCACTTGTACATTAGATTTACATTTTTCTTACTAAAGATATTGTGGCATAATGTGGAAGTGAAAAATGAGTTTAATTTTAGTTGCATTTTACTAAATATTGCATTTTTTAACCATAAGTCTACAAACCATTAACAAATTATGCAGTAACTATAGCGTACATGCCATTTCATGATGCTCTGATGAAAGTTAACTTCAGATAAAGTCATTTATAGCAGCCACTCTAGGAGGTGAACCTGAGCTGTCGACTTGAGCTGAGGGACTCTGCTGGAAGTGTGAAAGAAAGCTGAGAACATTCACACACACACACAAGCTGCACTTCAGCCATCAGATTTTATGTGTGTGTGTGACAGTTTCCCGCAGTGTGTACACGTTTGCCTTTGGTGATGGTTTCAGATGACTGAATGGACAGGGTTCTAGATAGATGCAGCTATAAAAGAAACATCACACATGAGGCCACTACAAGGTGTTCAGATCAGATGTGACTTGTCTGAATGTGCAAAACGGAGACATTTTCCTCATCTGGCTGAACTTGAAGAACAAATGCTGATGCACCATTTTTTTTTTTAAATGCTTTGCAGGAATTTGCAGTTTCGGGGGAAAAAACAAACAAAACAAAATATAGTTGTCATAGTCTTATTGATGCATTTTAATTTTGAAGGCAGAATAATGCAAGAATGCAATGTTTCAAACAAACCAAAAGCCTTGCAAATGGAGCCAATAAACCAACCAACCACGGTCAAGACTGAATTTACAGACATCAGTGGTCATGGTTCTGGAATTCAGCTTGTGTTTCCAGTGTTTAGATTATTATACAACAAATCCAACCAAAGTCAACACTACAGAGCTTAAGGAAAACATGGAAAATTTGAGCTTTGCTATAAATAATAAATATTTCATATTACAAGGACATAATGTTGATGCAAAGAAGCCACTAGTTGGCCCATCACTTTATAAGGACACTTTATTTAATTAACAACATATAAGGATGCAATTTGCCATGTGCTGCTGGTTATGCATACTTATGTGATCTCATTTGATTTGAAATAGGGCCAATATTTAAGAGCAGCTTTGTTTTTTTTTTTTTTTTTTTTTTTTGTCAGCGGCAGTATGGTCAACCCTTCATAAAGCCATCATAGTTATGAACTCATAAAAATAAATGCATGCTAGTCTAATAATCACAGTCTGTTTCTGAGGCTTCTGATTTAAAAACTAACTAAACAGACAGTGCTAGACAAATATTGAAGTCTATTCTTAGCATCAATCCAGCGAAGGCCTGTTTACACACAGCTGTACAATTAAACAATAAACTGAAAAAGTTTCAAACAAAAATTATGCAAGCAAAAAAACCGTATCAATATGATTTTTTTTTTATATTTAAGCCTATTAATCACGTATATTTCTTAATTTTCAGGTACGATACTATATAATTTCGATGTCGATATGAACACTATTTAAAAAAACCTCGTAAAAACTGTGAAGAACGCCCATAACAGATGTCTGTGCATACAGACTTATGAAAAATTAATTTGCCAAGTTTATGACACCTCATATATAAAACCATATCATATTTAAAAATAAAAAAAACCAGCTCTAATAAATTAATGTTCACCTTTTATTTATATATAGCCTTCATACAAACAAGAAATGTGAAAATCACTGTCAAATAATCGTCTCAGACTCACCTAATTAATATTAATATCTTTAAACTTCAAACTCGGCTAACAATACACTACCAGTCAAAGGTTTTTTAACAGTAAGATTTTTAATGTTTTTAAAAGAACTCTCTTATGATCATCAAGCCTGAATTTATTTGATCAAAAATACAGAAAAAAAACGTAACATTTTGAAATATTTTTACTATTTTAAATAACTGTTTTCTATTTGAACATTTTATGATGTAATTTATTCCTGTGATTTCAAAGCTATATTTTTTTTACCATCATTACTCTATCACATGATCCTTTAGAAATCATTCTAATATTCTGATTTGCTGCTCAAAAATCATTTATTATGTTGAGAAACAGCTGAGTAGAATTTTTTCAGGTTTCTTTGATGAATAGAAAGTTTTCCACATAACTTTTGATCAATTTAAAGCATCCTTGATAAATAAAAGTATTAATTTCTCTAATTTCTTTCCAAAAAAAAAAAGAAAGAAATCATACTGACTCCAAGCTTTTGAATGGAATAGTGTATAACGTTACAAAAGCTTTTTATTTCAGATAAATGCTGATCTTTGGATCTTTCAATTCATCAAATGTTTCAACTGTTTTAAATATTGATAATCAACAAATCAGCATATTAGAATGATTTCTGGATCATGTGAAAACTGAAGACTGGAGTAATGATGCTTTGATCACAGATATAAATTACATTATAAAACATATTCAAATAGAAAAGCGTTATTTTAAATAGTAAAAATATTTCAAATTTTACTGTTTTTGCTGTACTTTGGATCATATAAATGCAGTCTTGGTGAGCAGAAGAGACTTTTTTTATAAAACATTAAAAATCTTACTGTTAAACTTTTGACTGGTAGTGTAGGCTGGTTATTCTTATAGATTGAAACAAATGTGCTTTAGCCAGTATAAAGAGTATGAAAATTGCTCTGAGTTGCTGCAGAAAAAAAAGAGCAACAACAAAAACATTGTTGCTGGAGACGGGCTTATTGAAAATGCAAATTGATTGTCTGCCAGCAGGAGGCGCTTTAAGAGCGGTGGAACTAGCGGTTTCTCTAGTAATGGCTGTAAACAAAGCTGATCCGCTCATGAACGCTTCTTTATAAGATAAAATAAAAATGCCATCGAAACCTTTCTGAAGAAAGGCTCTTCCCTTCAGAGATACATTCATATAAAACACCCACAACGCATTTTGATTTTGAAACGTGCAGTGCTTATCAACAATCGCAAAATTTCAAAATCCCTGGTAGCCCTTCGGGCAGGAACTCTTCAGATTTTGGTAGCCCGAAAATGTATTTAACTAGCCCAACTACAAAACACTTTTTTTTTTTTTTTTTTTAAATATAGAAAATCAGATAGGAGTTTAAATGTCAATCAAAAATATTTTCAATACACAAATATCAACAAATATGAAGGAAGGAATTTTATTTCACTATTTAGAGGGTATCTGCAGAATTTGTAAAAATAAGTTTAAGGCAATTTATGACCCATTTTAAGAGCTGCACAAGTAAAATGAATGAGTGGGTTGGACAATGTCTGTGGTAACATACGGTACTGAGCCATAAAATTACATGATTCAGGTTTTCACAAAAACAAAATCCTTATACAACAGCATTTCGACCTTTAGACCATTTTTATGAAAAGGGATAAATCAAGCATATAAATTATGATGTCAATTTAAATCGTATAAATATTACTGTCTTAATTGTTTAGATTTTTAGAAGGCACATTAACTTCTTTCTCATTTACAACTCTATGTGTTTGCTGCGTAAAATCATGAGTTGATATTTGCATTGATCTGACCATAAACAGCAAGAAAGGCTTATTGGAAATGCAAATTAATTCTCTGCCACGAGGTGTTGGCCCTTTTTTTTTTTTTTTTGTTTTAGGAGCTCTGAAATATTGCGGTTTCCCCGGTAACGGCAGTACACAAAGCAGCTCTGTGCTCATAAACGCTGCTTTATCAGGAACTATAAGTCAAATGAAATTAAAATGCCAACGACAAGTTTCTGAGGACAGTCGGTTCTCTTCATATACATTCCAATAAAGACATCCGCGCCGCGTTTTGACTTGAAACGTGCAGCACTCATATTTATCCAATGACCGGATCGAGGTTGGGGCCGGGTAATTAGGGAAAGTTTTATCGCAGTAACAGCACCGTATCGCGACTCGCAGCATCTGTAACTTTCCGTCCTGGCGAGGGGGCGGCAACTGTTAGACCGTCTTAAACTTATAGAATTAAGACGGTTTTCTCATAACAATTTATGTATTTAAAAGCGTGGTTTCGCTTCTGTTTTTAACAAGCGGGCGAACTTTAGGGAGTTTTAATGGCGCATTGGGGTCTGCATTGGTAAGTAGAGTGGGGGGTTAACCTTTGTATTGGGTATCAACCAACGAACAAAGAAAAAAGGGAGAAAGGAGGTCGGGCGAAAAGAGAGAGGCCAATACTTACCGGGGGCTAGGACGGCAAGCCCGAGAGAGAAAGGGGACTGTACGAAGCGGATCATTCAGAAGAGTTTTCTTGCGAGGCCTGGGCGTGCAGTGAGAGTTTATTCAACGGAGCAGGAAAGTCAAATGCCACACAGATAACTACGGCAATGGTGATATTGGGTGGGACACACGGGGTCAGCGGCCATTAAGAGAGAGTGTCTAGATAGGGGTAGAGACGAGAGAGATTAGGTAATAGAGTATCGGAACAGGGATATATATCGAAATGTGTTAATATCTATAGTAATACACACTGTCTCACAGTAGTCAGAAAGGAAGCAAGAAGACTTTCATTGAAAATTATATCGCGATACATTTATAGTTTAAAGAAAAATTATTGGGTCCGAAAGTCTCGGAGGGCTTCTATAAACAGCCGTCAAGCGATCAAAACATATCAATCGGAAAGCACGGGCGAGTTGAGTTTTAGGGGTATAGAGCTGGTGATATTACCTGATAAGAATGGGCAGATTGGGGGCCAACACAGATAAGCTGATACTTGTTTATTTTTTTATATTATGCCAGAGAACCAATAAATGTCATAAAATTGGCTAAAATTCTACATTTTGCCAAAATAAACAAAAATAAAACACTAAAAACTATTTTAAATGATACACATATGTTTTGGCACCCCAACAGTATAAATGATGAAAAATAGGTATTCATTTTGAAAATTGTTACATTTAGTGTAGCAATTTTTATTAGTGACTAGTTAATAAATTAGATTTTTTAAAGATTAAAATAAGTGAATATTAAAGATATTCTACATTTAAAACTAGGATAATTGAGCATGCACAATTAAATATAAATCAATAATCTAAGTGATATGGTACTGATCAAATCATTGCTATATTTTTTATTCAAAACTATAGAATTTATTTATTTATTTTAAAAGTGGTTGTGTACAGTTTTAATCTTCATCATCAGTGATCATGGCTCCAGCAATTCATTAAATGAGGAGGGCATTATCTGATTTGCATATTTCATATCAAGTGCTAAAACAATGACATCAGCCGGCACAAATCACTTTTGGTCCACTTGGTCTTAGTGAGGCAAAGCAGGAGATGCTTTAGCTACTTAGAAAAAAATCTTTCCTTCATCTCCCTGCAATGGATTGGACTCCAAGTCGTTGGATTGGAGCTTTGCATGCCCCGACATGCCTAACGCCTCTACCACCTCTTAGCCTTGGAAAGGTTAGGCCCCAGCCTGCATAAACTTGCACGCTTGTGTTCATTATCTTGAGGAGCTAACACAACATTGATGAAAGGAATCCGCCAACGCACTTCAGGAATTCATAACCTAATGATCCAGAACAAGAAGCTCAAATGACAATTCCTCTTCATAACTGACAAGAACCGCACTTGGTCTATCTAGGGTTAAGGAGGTTGTTCTGACATGTTTTCTGATAAAGAGGTTAAGCCGTCTTTTTGGCTGCAGTATGGAGATGCCTTACAGTGACAAATAATTCAATAAATCAATAGATCATGCTGCTGTTAAACCACTGATCAGTCCTGCTCACACTGGGACAGTTTACCACACGGCAAATGCAAGTATGTAAAAACAGATAACATGCTATTTTCATATTTTCACGCTATATTCGTTTTTTCTGTTTTCATGCCATTTTTTCATTTCTGGGAAATTGGATTTGCCAAATTCTGGCAATTGTACAAGCACGTTCACACCAACACGAATGTTCGGTACAAAACCTCAGCCCGGAAAACATGACTGAAATGCAAACATACTCTCTGGCAATAAGTGGCACTCAATAAAAATAAAAATAAAAACATGTGACCAAATGAGCTAATCTTATTGTTTGGCTTGCTTTTTTTTTTTTACAGTGTCATGGAAAAATATTTGACAACGTAACTTCAGTGAGATCTTATAGTGATCACTGTAAGATCTCATCTCTCAATTACAGAGCTCTTACTGGATTTTCATTAGATGTCAGGCTGTGACCCAAAATTTGCCAGAACTTTGTTTGAGGCTCAACATTATTGATTTTATCCTGATAGCCTTAGTTGCCAACAATTTTACTGGCTCCAGCAGAAAACAAAATATAATTTAATTTCAATCAATTTAAGTTATGTATATAATAATTTTAAGTTACATATTTTCTTTCAGTTAATGATTATTTCATGCAAAACAATTTTTTATGGTTTTAGTTTTAGTTAATAATAACTCTGAATACAATATATTTTTAGTATGGTGGTTAAGACGGTTTCCTCAACCTACCGCTATGAACATTATGGCAAACAACATTCTTAACACATGATAAAATCACTGAAATCCCAAAACAGTTTTTCAAGACACTAAAATAATGAGGAAATAAAATGTGCATAGGCATTTATTCGTTTTGAACTTTGGAGTCAGAATTACTGAGCCGAGTTACTATCCAGAGTTACAAACACACTTACCCACAGCAGGTGCATCATACTCATCTCCCAGCAGGATCTCAGGGGCAGAATAAGCCAGCGAGCCACAGCTGGTGGTCAGCTTCTTTCCCGGCTGAAACTTATTACTGAAGCCAAAGTCGGTGAGCTTGACCAGGCCCTGTTTCTCAAAGAACACCACATTCTCTGGCTTCAGGTCACGATGAACCACATGCAACCGGTGACAGTACGAGATGGCGTGCACGATCTGGGCGAAATATTTCTTGGCCAGCTCCTCGGTCAGTCCCTCCTCGTGCTTCATGATGTAATCAAACATGTCACCACCATCGCCAAGCTCCAAGATCAGATAGAGCTTTGTCTGCGTGTCGATGACCTCGTAGAGCCGAACAATGTTTGGATGCTGGACCAGTTTCATACAACGGACCTCCTGGAACAGGTGACCGGTCGCGACCGTGTCGAGCTTGGTCTTGTCAATTACCTTGACTGCCACTTTTTCGCCGGTGAAGACGTGACGTGCTAGTTTGACCACAGCGAAATGGCCACGGCCGAGCGTCTTGTCCAGGTCATATAGACCAGCGATCTTCCCGTCGTACCCGCGCTTGATTCCCGCCATGATTGCTGGTCCTCCGGTGGGAGGGATGGTGGAGTGGCCCCTTGTGGAGGGTGGGGGTTAAACCGGAGGGAAAATCCAGCTCACTTCAGCACATTGGCTGGTAACGGCAATCCCATGATGGCAGGTTCCTGTTAATCAGAGATACACAAGTACAAAAATTATTCATAAGAACGCAAACTGTTGTAAATTGATAACAGGCACAATTATCGACAAACATAGTAACCAATGTGTTTTACTCCAGTTTAAGAGCCAATTTTAACTCTTTATTCTAGTTGCAATAATAAAGGATTCAAATGTTTATATTGCCAAATAGCAGATTGCACTGAATATCAGAGTACTCCCATCATGCCAAGCCACAGAGTGCTTCCACTGCCACAAGCCTTCAACATGGACCATCATAGATTTGTATTAATTTCCTCGTTAGTGAAAAAATAAAAGCCACAAGTCTGGCAAGTAAGCTGGTGCTCCAGAGGAGAGGCTGCCTCCTAAAAGGGCTGATTCAATTTAAGTGGCATTAACTTCAGGCCAGTGAATGACTGCCATGAGAGCTACATGACTTTCACATGTTCGTACCATCCTATTTATTCGCCATATCTCCAAAAATCATGTCACACTTTAGAAAAAGATGACGTATAAAATGAACAAGATTACCTAAACGCAAAATTATTATTATACAGCACTGCATTTTAAATTTTCTGAAGGAAATTTGAGAGGTTCTTACATTCAAAATTGATGCCAGGTGTTTAGAGTGCTTTTTAGCAAGTTGGTGTTACTAGTTTGTTGCTAGTCCATTCTG
The DNA here is from genome assembly GCA_018155175.1 of Sinocyclocheilus anophthalmus. NCBI lineage: Eukaryota > Metazoa > Chordata > Actinopteri > Cypriniformes > Cyprinidae > Sinocyclocheilus > Sinocyclocheilus anophthalmus. The sequence continues at coordinate 151,530 of JADLZN010001114.1, read as the reverse complement.
AATTATATATGAAATTCTGCATTCTAGTAGGGCTGGTCCGAATACTATTTTTTTAGCTTCGAATCTTCGGTAGTAATCAACACCGAATATATTCGAAGCTTCGGAGGGAGGGGGCTGAACACATTCTTCTCTCTAATAAAGGCAGGAATCTCTGTGTGTCTGTCTGTCTGTTTGCATTTTTATTATTTTGAGAATAGGGTTGTGACAGTGAGGAAATTTTCCCACCGGTTAATCGACGTGTGACAACACAGATAATACTGGTATCACTGTGGGGGCAGGGGCGTTCCCTGTTTTCCTCGCTTTTAAAAGCGGCGTGCGCATTTTACTTTGACTTTCAAATAGCGGCAATTCGGCGTAAAGCAATTGTTCGTTTAGTTCATTTGAATTTTCCCTCGTTTCCTCCTCTTTTTTTAAATAGCTTAAAAGCGCCGTGCACATTTAACTTTCACTGTCAAATTAGCGGCAATTCAGCGTCAATTGCTTGAATGCAACAACAAAATACAACGTCAGACTTACTTTAACCTATATATAAATCATTGAACTTTTATTAACAAAACGAATAAAAATACACCATGCTATGGGGCAGGCTATGCCTAATAAAAAATAACAAATAACTTACATAAAGTTTAAATAGGTATACAAAACTGGAAATAAGTAAACATGTAGCCAATAATATATAACCAAATAAATAAGAAACGTACAACGTTTATTAGCAAAACGAATAAAGCCTGTGTTATACTTTCTGCATGATAAATCCGGACGCATATGCGAACTACTTGTATTTATACTACCGGAAGCATACGCTGATGGTCTGCTCCGCGGATGTGTTCCATACTTGCGTAGTAGATCGGAAACAAACATGTGAACAAACAATCGCGCAGAGTTATTGCACATCTGGCTGTCTTTTAGTATTGTTTAAACAATGATCGACGGATTGTACAGGTTCGAGTAGCAACGGGCTTCTTCACACAACCTGCGCATGCGCAGTAGGGCTGTGCGATTTGGGGGAAAATATCAAATTGCGATTTTTTTGACTGATATTGCGATTGCGATTTGATTTGCGATTTTTAAATTTGCAAAGTCAAGCTTCAGCTCAATATTGCCAATAATGTGCAGCACAAGTATGGGTATCATTACCCTGCTGAAAAAAACAATAGAAACCATCACAGAAATTCTTATAGTTTCCATTAAACATTACAAAATTCCTTTTTGTTTTGGGCATTATTCCAATAGGAATTACTATTGTTGTTCTATTGGTTGCCATCTGCCAGATTACATCCCACCAATAGAATCCATCAAATAGACACCACATTATAGGTTACATTAAAACCAATACAATTCCCATTATTACCCTGAAATCCATTACATTTTTTATTGTTTTGGGAGGGGTTCTATTGTTTTTTTTTCAGCAGGCAAGATTATAATGGTATAACTACTTTTACAGAATTAACTTAATTACTGAATTTCACAGAAAATATTTGTTTATTTTTTATAAATAAAGAACTGTACTTCTTAAGTCAATTATTAAAGTATTACATAGTATATGAGTTAAGGCTGGACAATAATTCAATATCAATATTTATCGCGATATAATTTTTTTCAATAACGGTGACATGATTTTTAAACACATTTCCGATATTCGATATACATTACCAGTTGTATCACCTAAAGCGCCTCCTGCTGGCAGAGAATGGTTTTTCATTTAAATAACCCCGTAAATGTCGCATCATGCCCCGTGAGGTTCATCGACGAGGTCCTGACGCAAAGCGCAGTTTAAAAGCAGAGTCCTGCACGGCTGCTTGTTGGTAACCTGCATACAACAAACACACCCCGACCGTTATCCGACAGCAGCAGCACCTGCACCATTTAAATTCTGACCCGACCCGTTGACATAAAGACCGCGACCTGAACCCCACCTGCATTTAAATAGGCTACTGCATCAGTAAGGCAAAATTATTCATTTTCTCATGTAACACAAGCAATCAAACATTAGGCATTCTAAGTTGGTGCTTTGAAAAGAAATAGACAAGCAGCGCAACAGAACAATGATAAGAACGCGCGTCCTTCCTGTATACAATACAAACTTTTGCCTGCATCTTGTGAACAATCTGCCAGGCTGTTTTGAACAAATGTGCATTAACTACATACTTAAATCTTCATAAATGAAAATAACATATTTAGATATGACTTTACTGTTTAGTGTCATTGTCTCCCTTAAACTCTGCAGTGTATAGGCTATGCGTCCGTTAGTCCTTTACAGAAGCATTAAAAATAAATCTTAAAAATAAAATGATATAGTCTACAGAAAGCGAGCAACGAGAGCTCCCAAGTTGTCATTCACTTCAGCTGCAGCGCGAGTGGCTATAATGCGCAATGCTGCAAATCGAATGTTGAGGCTCCGCTATTATTATTATTGCATTTCATCAGTCCCACTTATTTATGCACGTTTATTCGCGGGAAAGTGAGCAAGACACGACAGTGATTAGATTATAGTTAAATAAGATGAAAGACATAGTCTATAATATAAAGAAATTAGCTACATTTATTTTCTAATTAAATATCACAACACACGTTTATCATTCAGTCTAGTGCGTTTTACATATAATGTAATCGCAACTTATGTAGATTTAAAAAGGCACGACTGCTTAATTTTGGTGTGTATTTGTATACTTTTACTATCTAATCAATCTCAGCATGCGTTTTGTGTCGCTATATGTTTCCCTCACTATGGTTAAATTATGCCTATGTCTTTCTTTGGCCTGCGTTCTGGAAGTGATCTGTTAAATCTAATCAACTTTAATTACTAAAACTAAAACAAACTAAACTATATAAATGTATTTCACAAAATAAAAACTAAATACTAATAAATCACAAATTATTAATGAACTAATAAAAGCAAACTAAATTTTATTGCAAATTGCAAACGATATTACACTCAAACAATTAAAAATGCAAAACTATAATACCCTTGGTCTCCAGCAACATATCCGGTTTTGGTGTTGTTATCATATTTTTTGTTTAAAGAAGTCCGCTTCTGCTCACCAGCTGCATTATTTGATCCAAAGTACACAAAAACGTAAAATGTTTGAAATATTTTGACTATTTAAAGTGCTTTATTTTTACTAGGAATTTTTAAAATGGTAATTTAATTCTGGATCATACAATGGGTAAATTTCAGCATCCATTCATCCAGTCGTTCAGTGTCACCTGGTCCTTTCGAATCATTTTTAATATTCTGATTTGCTGATTATCAATATTTAAAACCGTTGAGTCATTTTTTTTTTCAGGATTCTTTGATGAATAGAAAGACCTAAAGATCCGCATTTATCTGAAATAAAAAGTGTTTTTGTAACATTATACACTATTCCATTGAGTATAATTTTTATTATTTTTTTGGGAAGAAATTATAGAAATTAATACTTTTATTTGTCAAGGATGCATTAAATTGATTAAAAAAAAAGTGACAGTAAAGAATTTTATAGTTACCAAAGATTTCGATGCGCTAATCGGTGTTCATATCGATATCGAATTATATCGTATCGACCGAATGAAGAAATCATTGTGATATCCATTTGGCCATACATCTCCAGCCCTAATAGCCTGATTTCATTCATTTTAGTATTTGTGATTTAAGAGCAAGTGGTAAAATGTGCTGAAATGTTCATTCATCCAAGTGAATTAAGCAAGCAGTTAGACTGAATTTTACATCATTTTAAACGCTTAGCCAGGAGCGAGTCTACCAGGTGCACGGCGGGTGCGTCAAAGCCTCATCCATACTGCCAGAAAATGCACTCGTGTAGACTGTGCGAGCGGCCGGGGGCGTATATCAGAATCAGAATAGCTTTATTACCAAGTATGTTTACACACAAGGAATTTGACTTGACGACAAGAGCTTCCAGTGCAGAAGAAAGTACAGACATAGTGCAGACATACATGTATATAGGAATAACACAGTAGGGATGTAAGATAAAACTAATATAATAAAAAAAAATAATAATAATGTACTATAACAGAAATAGAAGTATAGGAAAAATTTTTTATTGTTTAGATAAATGTACATATATGTTTATTAGTGTGCAGATAGATGTGTTATTTACAAAGTGTGCAGTTTAATATAAATCTAACTATGTTATTTGTGTGGACTATAATTATGAACGATTAATTGTTCAGGCTGAATATAGCCTGTGGGAAAAACTGTTCTTGTGCCTTGCTGTTCTGGTGGTCAGTGCTCTGTAGCGCCGACCAGAAGGCAACAGTTCAAAGAGAGAGTGGGCTGGGTGTGAGGGGTCCAAGGTGATTTTTTTAGCCCTTTTCCTCACTCTGGAGATGTAAAGATCTTGGAGGCTGGGCAGAGGGGCACCGAGCATTACGAGACAGGCCGTGACGCGGGATTTGCGCCGCGTGGGGCAGAGAGGAGCGAGTATGAGAAGCATTCACAGACACAGGCTTTGTGTGCGCTCTTCTGAATTGGGAATGGCCAACATGCATTATAAACTTATTTCTAATTAATCTGTTGGGTAGATAAAATGTGTAAGATAACGTTCATGTACTAATAAAAACATCTAAGAATGTATCTTTTATTCTCCAGTACTGAAAACAGAACCGATACGGGAGCTTTTGATATGGGCTGTGACGCAGCTCTTGGAAATGACCTTTTTTGTTCGTTGTCTGTCATTTCGAAGCTTAAGTTGCATACATTTTTCTTTAGTTTTAATTTGCCTAACTATCGATCTGACCCAGTAGATAATAATCCCACTCTGTCTCTCTCCCGCTTTCTGTTTTTTTTAATGGTGGGTGTTTACGCAGTTGGCGAAAGCAGTGCTGATCTGGTACACGGAGGTGCGCCTCACTCATATTGGTTCTAGACTGCAACTAGGCTTGCAGTCATGCAGTGCTCTGTAGAGTAATATCGCGTCCATATCGCAGGCTTTGCGATTAGGAAATCGCAACGTCTCAAATCGCGATTTCGATTCGATTTCGATTAATCGCACAGCCCTAATGCGCAGTAGCCTACTGACAAAAAATGGTCACAAAAAACGGGAGGCACGCGGATGTCCGCGCAGAGCCTTCGCGCACACTCTCCGATGACAATTTTTACGTCACGCATACCATAGCAGACCCTAGCGGACTCGGAAAGTATAACACAGGCTTAAGACTGCTTTGAGGAACGGCATCCCAATTGATGGCCCATAAAATAAATAAATTACGCAAAGTTTAAATAAAGTAAGAATCAGCAAACAATGTGGAACCAATTAGATAAGAAACGAATGTTTAAAAAAACGTCCGAAATCAACTTAGATAAACGGCAAAAGTCAACAGGCTTTTCATATTCCAAAATACTGCCAAACAGGCACTTTTGCATTTTGTTTCGAAACTAAATCATCCGCGATCGTCTTGTCTGTCTCACCTCACTCTTCTTGTCATTCAGCTCGACTCACTCTCCTCACTGGAGAAGTTAAATCTGATCTGTGATGCGACTGTTGTTCGGCACGCTGCATTGAGCAGCTGTGTTCAGTTTTTAATTGTGGTGTCTGTTCTTTTACTGAACTAAATAAAATTTTTTACTATAAAAAATCTAAACGACGGTAGGCTGGGCTACTTGTAAGTGTTTATTTTATGACTGCCGATTCACATATTTTCCAAACATTAAGTTTGAACACGGGTTTTTATCATGTGAAAATTACTAATTAACATTGCGGATAAAAGCAGCTCATTTTTTTACACCAACAATATACTATAGGCGTATTACTTACAGAACTCAGGTGATTTTTAAAACTTGATGTGCTGTTGCGGTAGGCCAGTTTTAAATCGCATATTTGGCACACTGCCTTTGTCTTGTCTTCACTCAAATTGAAGTGCTCCCACACAGCTGAGGTCTTCACATTTTTGTTTTCTCTTCCAGATGAACTGAATCATGACTTTCATGACGTTCACTCATGGGCGATTCGTATTCAAGCGCGAATGAGAACCGTTTCTTGTGGGATGCCAGGTGTTCGAGAAAAAAAAAGAATATTGAATCTCAAAATTTAAAATCGAATGCCAACCCACCGAACGAATATTCTGGGTCCATCGCCGATATTCTAGATATGGCTTTTTTCCCAAGCGTCAAATTTATAATTGCTTTGACTTGTTTGTGACAGCGATGAAATTTTCCTACCGGTTAATCGACGTGTGACAACACAGGTAATACCGGTATCACCAGAGATGGTGGGGGTATCATATAATATTATATATTATCTTATATATATTAGGGCTGTGGATCACCAGCAAAGTCACGATACGATACATCTGACTCACATTTAGTCAGATCATGCTACGCGGCACACAGACATTCTTTTTAGCGCTCAGACAAACTTTTTAGCGCTGCCCCGCAATTTTATCAATAAAATAGCTTAATCGCTGAAGAGCTACATTATCTTTCTCAACAAGGAGCTGGAAACATCATCGTTTCTAAAGCAATTAAAGCCACAGCTTCACTGTTAATAGAGAAACGTGGCAAAACGGTGGTAATTCATACATACACAGCCTCTCTCTCTCTCTCTCATGAATGAACACTTGATGAATTACACTTTTCTGAGAATAGAATATTGAAGTGGAGATCGCTAAACTGCAAGCTAACCAGTGTTTTCAGAAAGCAAGCGCGTTTATCCTCAGTGGAGAGAGAGCGCGTGCACATGGTTGCCAGGTTGACAAAGGTAAGTAGCACACTTAGCAGATATTTCCATATTGCGCAAGTGGGAAGCTAGGCCTGCATGATTAATCGTTTGTAAACCGAAATCGCGATTTGAAAGGGTGCGATTTTCAAATCGCAAGAGCTGTGATTATTTCGATGAAGGACTATCAAATATGTAACAAGCATCTACGTAGTTTTTGACAGTTTGCTTCATGCGCATTTTACTTTGATGCAGAGTTTAACCAATAGGGGGCATTTTAACACGTGCTGACTGAACCAGCAAATAACGCAATTTGGAAAAGATAAACGCGAGTGGGAGCAGCAGTTCAACTTCCCAACAAAGTGTGTCTGCAGAAGAGCAAAGTCCTGCAGACGACTTGGTACCTAAACGAAAAAGCACCACATATGTTTGGAATTATTTTGGATTTCGACGTTCTGATGTGCTTCAGGGCAAGTACTTTGTAAAACCTGCCGAACATCTGTGTTGACCTCGCGAGGCAACACAACCAACCTGTATCAGCACCTGCAGAACTATCACAGACAAATCTATGATGAATGCATGGCCAAAAGTCCCACCGATGAACACACTTTGTCACAACCACCGCGACTGACATCCAAGCAAACTTAAATTGCTCAAGCGTTATAAAGTGGCACACACTGGTGCAGTTGGTCTCGTATTTTCTTTATGACCGCGAAAAGAACTAAAATACTTTGTCAGTTTTGATCGTACAGATAAGAATAAGGTATCGTTTGAAACTGCAAAGGGTCTACTTTTATTTGTGCATAGTCATAATAACAACAAAACAATGAGCTTTTGTAAAAAAAAATTAAAAATAAACAGGGTGCGTTCTCCGCCGTCTCGGTCTCTGTCACCTCTCTTCACAGACACGTAAATAAAACAACCTGAATCTCAGCGAATACTTGCCTCAAAGACATGAGAAATATATGTATAGAAAGCCTGAAATGTCTACCTTTAAATTAACTACGTAAAGTCCAAAACAAATATTCTCTGTTAAAGTAATCCGTATTGAAACATACGCGATGTCCAGTTTTCCCGTCTCAACTCATTATATCTAATGCGGTCACGCCCATGAGCCGATCTCGCTTTTCAGATTCTAAACATCCATGTGAAACGCACGCATGTAAACGCCCACATCGCCTCCGCGTAAACAAACATGAAAAGTTCATCCCGGCTACTTTTTGTTTCTGGAAGACGACGCGTTGAGAGAAATAACCCAGAATTGACCTCACAACGCAATGCGTCGCACAGCTAGATCCAGTGGAGAATATCACTCTGATGAGTAGCCTAAGATTACTTGCATCTGTTGTTGTTGTTATTGTGACATAACTTATACACATTTTACTAGTTAGACTTTTCTAATTCCTGACTACATGTTTGAAATCAAGTGAAACATTTTGAAATATGTAATTTCATTGTCTAAATGTCTCACAACGCCAGGATGTTTTTATTTTGTAACCATACAAACCACAAGATATAACGTAGTGTGGAGTGGTTCCCCCTATGAATGAATGTTTGGCATAAAAGTGGTCTCAAAAACACAAACATGTACTTTCATGCTGCTCACAAATTATTGTAGCCCAGTGCTGAATACAGTGTAGGGATGTATTGATCACGATTATAGTGACCAAAGTTATCACGATTATCAATACTATCACGGTTTTGTTAAATTTAGATGAAAATGTTCAAAAAGAACTTGATACACGCACTGAAAACATTTCAATAATTTTATATTTGAAAATCAACAAACAAAAAATACAATTAGCAGCTATATGCAATTTTTTTTAGCATAAACATTAAATTAACATGAAGCTCGAATGATAATTAATCAATCATTTATATAATACGTTTATATATAATATAATATAATAAATACAGTATAATACATACACATATATACAGACATACCATACATACCATCACATACCTACCCATATATATATATATATAGACAGGTATATACGTATGATACACACAATATATACACAATGTGATTTCCGTTAGTGATCACGTGATCTTCGTTTAGGAGATCTTGTGATGCTTTTTAAAGCAAAGTTGGTGTTGATTTCGAGTTCACATGCAAACATAAATAGAATAGGCTAATTAAATTAGTCTATTTTAATGTAAGAACATATTTTTCGTCAGTGATAGAAATATGATTTAAGATGGTAGTCTAAGAAAGTTTAGTTTGAAAAACCCTTTTGCAGCGACTTTCTTCTTGCAAGATCAGCAGACAGGGTGACCGTCCTCGATTAATTGCCTTCAGGACTCTTGTAAAAGCCAAAATATGACCAGACCACCGATTTTGGTCCTCTTAGATGGCTGAAAAAATCTCCCGAGCACAGTCACTGCCTTCCGCCATTTCGTCTCATGCAAAAAAAAAAACAACAACCACTGCATGCTGCTTCTGCATCAGACTGATGCTGGCTAGACAGGATTTACCGCAAGTTTTACAAATCGCGATAATCAAATATGGTTTTGATGATAATTAAATTTTAAACGATAATACTAACCGTCAGGGCATTTTATCGTGATTTATCGTGAAACCGGTAATCATTCCATCCCTAATACAGTGTTATCAGACTTTAGCAATTACATTTTTTTTTAAGATACTAAAAAAAACACAAATGTCAGGACATGGCAAAACTTCTCCAGGGCCCCAAAACACCCTCAGACCCCAGAGGGTTAAATGGCAAAAACTTTGCTTTCATTGGTTCAACCTTATATTAGGTTAGGTCATTGTTTTTACTGATGTAGAATTGTTTACAGTGTGTTTGGGCTCTTAAAAGTTTAAGATTTTATATATAATTGTTAATTTAACTTTAATTAAGATAATGTAGTTACTTTCTTAATTTGTCATGACAGATGTTTGCATCATGACAACTTTATTTTAAAAAAATGGCCACAATGTTTAAGAGGTTTTAAATAAACAGTAGCATAGTTTGTGAGAATACTTGGTATTTCTTTGGTGCTGTTAAAACCACCACAACAAACCTGTAGCTCTTTTATGAAATAGTAGTAAAGCGCATTTTAAATTTGCAGTTTGATTCAGAAAAATCACAAATAGATTTTTTTCTCCAAATCGTGCAGCCCTATGGAAGCTCTGTTTCAGGGGGGGATTATGTCTCTTTATATCAGGCAACCCCATTGTGTTCCTCTGCGGCCAGATTAAACCTTGTTGTAGGCTATATATTATGCTCTATTCATTCTTTTTTTTTAGAAACCTTGCACTTTTCTACTCCGTTTTGTGTTCTTGTATTCAAATTAAGCGCAGTCCACTGCAGCGCACGTGCCACAATATCGATACAGGGCCAGCTGTATCTCTGTGACGATACATCGTCGTACGATGTATCAAACACATCCTACTTACAGTTTATATAAATAAATATATATATATATAATATAATATATATTATATATTAGAGAGCGACAGATAGATCTATTTCCCAATATTTTTTTTCCCGATATTCAAGCAGTTTTACAATAATCGGATCTCGGTTTTTGTAAAATCGGATTCACCGATAAACGCTAATCTTGTGGGTGTTTTGAGAATTGCGCGCAGGATCACCATTGCAGCGTGTCTGAGAGGAAACAAGACAACAACAACGGCGTGCACGGGTACTTGATTTACTGTAGTTAGTAAACTTTATTTAACATAACAGCCATTAATGCACAAATTAGATGTATTACATAAATGCCTGATATGCAGTTTGGCTCGAAGAAATAGAGACGAACTCACGGAGTCACGTAAAATAATCCGTCAAGTCCTGTCCCAATAAAGACGTAAATAATACAGCCATGAATGAGCGCATGCTGGAAATAAAAGTGCTGAATTTAATTCGCTCTCTGTTTTATATGCTCTCATCTCATGAAGTCGGAGTCACGTAGGCTAAGATAATCCGTCAAGATCCTCTCCCAATAAAGACGTAACTTTGCATTAATTAAATAATAGTCATGAATGAGTGCATGTTGTAAATAAAAGCGCTAAATTTAATTCTCTGTCTGTTTTCTATGCTCATCATTAGTCTCGTAAAGCCGCTTTCATATTGCTGTTCACTCACCGGGTTGATGCTCAGGAAATGCTCCAGCACGGCCACCACATGTAACTTTTAACAAGATTCACTGTGTAAAAACACCCTAAAATTGTACTATGGAAATTATTTATTATCTCCATGAGCGATCGCAGTTTGAGTATAGTTCTGTGTAAATGCATAGATAAACTGCGCTGTCAGCAGGCATTTCATAATCTAGAATGACAAAATCATTATTAGTAATTCTGATATAACATGCCAGTTGAGAAATGCAATAAAATACGATGTTTTGTTTTGTTATATTTCAATATTCCAGAGAATATTATTCAGTGAATTAACATTATCCAGTGGATTATTCTTCACTCTTTAGCCTATTAAACAGCTTATAAACTTACTAAAACTGTAGTTTAAAATGAAGTTGATATGACTCCTTTCCTTTTATTTTCTCCATTTGAAAACATTAGACCTTCTACATTTATTTTGCTTATTGTTAATATTAGTGTTGCTGCTGATGCTTTAAATAAAATGTTTTTTTATTGTTGTAATGTGAAGATTAAATTTAACTATGAAAGACTGCTAATTTAACACTTTTTTTTAAGATGACTGAAACGAGGAAAAACAAATGAATATGGACTTACATATTGTTTCTGCACTTCGGTTATCGGGCACATAACATGCAAATAATGTATCGTATCGGTTATAAAATTATCAATAGTGTTCTATCATAATTATATATATATTATCATATATATAATATATATAGATCAACATTTCACAATCAGTTCTCAGCAAATCACCTATACACCTAAACAAAAGTAACAGTATAATAATTGAAAAATAATATTAGTTCACACCTAATTTTTTCAGCTGTTTACATCAGCATGAGCATGAGAAGCAGCAGCATGCTTGCCTTAGCAAAAACCATGAATTAGCCTGCAAGGTCCATTAATTTTCCATAGTGCTTTCATAGTACACAAATAATAGCTTGGTTCATTAACAATGAACACTACAGGCCACTACACTAGCTTTTCTTCAGCCGAAAGAAATGTCATAAAACAGAGCTAGTTGTGGTTTAAGAGGAGCAATCGTTCAAGGATTTGTATCATTGTTTGGCCCCCTGCACTAGTGATTATGTTGTCATCTCATAAACAGCTGATTATTTCTGATATTATTATTACCAAAGCCCACATTGGAGTGGTGAGACTTTCTAAGGACGATATTAGTAAGCATTTATTTAAATTCTGGATGTCTTCCAAACAAGAGGGCCCAGAATGCTCCAAACCATGTTGTACATAAGCAAAGTGGGAGATTAAAACAAACATTTCGGATTTCAGCTTGCCTTTTGAGTAGCCTACAGCAAAGCCTAAATCAAATCACATCCCACAGAAATGCCTAATACTAGCCGGCCACCAATTACCACACAGTCCTAATTGATTCAAATGACCCCAGCAGCAGAGTCAACCCCTACCTTGAATGTTTCATGCCAAAACACTGAAATCAGAATACATTTACAGCCCTTTCACGATTACACAGCTCTACCTTTTTGGAAAATTCTTGATAAAGGATATCAGCCAACAATCTGCCAGCGAATGACTGTTCATTGCCAGGAATGTACTGTAACTGTTGTGTAATATTGCAGTCGCTCTCATTACACAGGTGAGAACAGCAGAGTTAACTCTGTACAGCCTGACACATGAAATAGTGGCCAGAAATGTATTTATTGATTGATTGATTGCACCTTTACACACCTACAATAAATAAATAAAAATTATACATCAGGCTTTTATTACCCATATTGTGAGAATATGTAGTTCAGTGTTTCCCATTCATTAACTAGACTAGCGGCCCACCACAGTTTCATAATAAAGCGAAGATATATTTATACTTGTAACATAAAAGTTCTTTAACGTTGTGTTCCACGCCATTGCTTTGTCAAGTATCGGTCAAACAAATTAAAACCGAAAGCGTAATATGACTTATCAAGTCTGTTTGCGCTGCATGTTTCAAAGTGAAGCGTGCACATTGCGCAGCGCAGGCGATCGGCTTGTGATCCGGTGTTTTCCGCGTCTCAGAGCGGCTCCGTTCACAGTGAATGCAGTGAATGTCGTTATTGAATGTGCTGTGAGTTTAGCGCGTTTGGGAACGCAACGGCCACCAGTTATGCATAATTTGCACATTTGCATAATTTTCAACATTTTAATGGGTAAATGTTTACAGTATTCCATTAAATTAGTAATGTTTGCAAACCTGTTTTCACAGAAGCTGGAGTTTTCCGCCAAAATAAAAGCTCAAGGGTTTATCTCTTGCAAGCATGGCCTAAAATTAACAGACACGCACAGAGAAAATACTGTACAGGTACAGCAAGCTCACTGTTTAGAAGAAAAATATAAATACTGGGGTGAGGATTTATTTGAATGTATTTCTGAAGGGAACGGACTTCACAAAAGTTTCGATGGCATTTTTTCCCCTCTTATCATTGCTGATCCATAACCACCACCTGCTGTCAGAGAGTGAATTTGCGTTCTCATTCAGCCGGTCTGTTTTTGTTTCATGCAGGTTTTATCTTTGTATATTTGTTTGCGTCGTGATTAAAATGCAGTGGTTGGTTCTAATTTCAAATGGCTTTTTTTTATTAAATATGTTTAGTTGTTGTAGTAGTAGCAACTGCCCGTTTTTTTGCAAAAACAGTTTAATGGCAAGGAAAAATATTTATGGCCACCAGCCACTGGCAGATGTGAAAGTTAGTTTTAGGCCCTGCTTGCAAGTGTAGAAATGAGGACAAAAGTATTGCAATTTCCCTACAGTAGAGTAAGGTATAATAATTTACCTAAAAAAAAAATCATTTTCAATTATTTCACAGTGCAATTGTTTTACAATATATGGCTATAACTGTCATAGGATAAATATTAAAATTATTATTATTGTTGTTTATCAATTTGCTTGGCTCCCAAATTCACCAGTGAGACTGAGACACTATATCACAACTAAAAAGAGGGTTGAGTCTCCTTTAAATTTCAAGAACGAGTACATTCACCAGGTTTTTTTCTTTTACTTTGCAAACTGAACCCGTGTTGAAGCTTGTTAAAACTGATACTGAACAAAAACTAAAATAGTGCTTTATCAACAAATACAGTATGGAACCATACTAGTAGTAAAAAATAATAATAATAGTAAATGTTGAAATTAACGCACTCTAACAAGGAACAATACTTACACTGCTTTCATTAATCTTAATGTTACAAATGGACTCTTATTTTAAAGTGTCACCATTTCATTTCAACAGTCATGCTTAAAGATAGTCATATTTAAATATCTACACAAAGGCCATAGCACTGAAATTACATATGTATATTGTATGTATACTCTCACACTTAAACTGCTTCTATTTTTGAACACTTGATTATCTAATCAAAATAAAAGCACAGCACTGAGTCTAGGAGAACTCACCGGTATCACACACACTCCGGACGCGTTCGACTCAAGCAGCGGTCTAAAACTGTTTATTTAATCACCAAACAGACACAAGTTTACTTCAAGAATGAACAATTTGGCATGGATGAGTTTGAAGTTCGGTGTTTAAAAAAACGGCGCAAAAGGAAAGAGAAAGCGCGATCTATATTATAGCTTTATAAATGAAGCACACAGACTTTATTAGAGACACAGAAAGACAAACGTTTAGCTGAAAATGCACAATTCATTATGAACATTAACAAAGATTTGGGACCAATATAATGTAATTTAAAGGAAAACTATGTGAATGGCGCTCTGTGGCGCGGCCGGATTTTCTGTCGGCTGCATTTAAATTCGCGTCTGAAGTTTCCTGCGCTGTTCAGCGTGCAGTATCACGTGTCTAAACAAATAGCACGTGCTGTCAGTGATTTTAACCACTAGAGGCCGCTCTCGCACTGTGTAATGACTGCAGACCCTTCTCAGCCGCTCCAGCAATGGACGCAACCCGAAAAACTATCGGCATGGATTTTTGTCGATAACCGACAGTTCCAGCAATTAACTATCGGTGCCGATTAATCGGCAAAAACCGATACATCGGTCGACCTCTAACAAATACCATGTTGCACTTCGGAATTAGATAACGTTCCGGCATCAATTCCTAGTCGATGTAAAACGTATTACTTGTGGAAACCGGTCCTTTTCCCTTCCATCATTAGCTGAAGCGGTGTGTGAACAAGATGCGGCTGTAGAGTAGGGATGGGCGTATCGATCCGAAGTATCGATATATCGGTACTGACGCGAGTATCGAAAGTATCGATTCTCAAACTAAAAGATCGATACTAAGGTGCGTTTTATTTACCAGTGGTTTTGTTTATTTAACAAAAATAATAATAATAATAATGCGTACAATATGCATTGAATTGGACGAATAACCTTTGTTAGCGAGTAATTGTGTAGGATAGAACTATTTTCCTGCTCATCTGAACACACGCAAATGTTGCAAGACAGAACCAGTCAATCACAGAGAGTGTTCACTTACTTCTGACAGTGCATTCAAACAGGGTTGCGTTTCCCAAATGTATCATAAGAAAGCATTAAAGCTTTTGGGAATGGCAGCCCTGAACAATGCTTATCAGAGGACAGAAAAAAAAACATAAATGTTTGAGTTATTTCACAATAAACAAATTGAAATTGTAGCCTACATAGTTTGTGCAATTACAATTATTTAAATTGAACGTTGAAAGATAATATTGATCATGTTCTATTCTGTAATGTTAATAGAAATCATACACTGTCAGAATAAAAAAGGTTGCATTTTATGCATGCAACAGCCATTCACTGGCAGTCCCTAATGGCAGTACAAAATATTGCACTAAATTAAAAGTTCAAATGTTACAAAAAAATTTACAATATTGATGTTGTAATACTGGCAGCACTAATATAAAAACAATTGATGATATGTGTTACAAAAAAGTAAAATTTTTTAAATATGTTGATGGTTGTATTTTTTAGTATTTGATCTCAGTATTCCTATCAATGTTGTATAAGGGTTTTTTTTATGCATAATAGTAACCCTAGAATGTGATCAAACAGTTTAAAATAGCTGGGCTAAGATATATTACCATTTTTAAGACTGCAGAAATGTGTTAATTCAGTATACACATTATCCCACTGGTTACAATTGTGACTGACCATAAAATACAATTTTTCACACACTTTAAAAAAAAAATAATTATTATTGATTATTTCAAAGGGTTACTAAGGACACATCATTTGGATATTTTCATGTCTGGGAAAACTTTGGGAGTAAACGGGTTAAACTGCGTTTTAAACAAAGTTAAGTGGCTTTCACTACCCATTTTACTCTTAGTAATTTAATAATTTCATCAATTTCATAATTTAAAAGTTTAGTGCAGAAGTATCGAGTCGGTATCGACGATACAGCCTTGAAAAATATCGGTATCGTATCGAAAACAAAATAAGGGGTAGTGTGAGCTGCTCTGTCTCACGCAGCCAGAGAGAGATTCTCCGGCGTTCCGCAACAACGCTTCGTTGCCCGCAGATGCGCCTGCTTATAAATCGGCCTAATTTGCAGCACAATCGGCCGATGCCGATTAATTAAAAAATACCAAAAATCGGCCGACCTCTAATTTAGAGGCCTCGCATGTGTCAAATATATACAGTCGGCTTTGTAGGGTAAAAGTACTCAAATTGTTCTCCATTTTACATCAATAGACCAAAGGGATGGTTGTCAAGACAAGACAACCATGTACAAGACAACTCTGACAAATCAACACAATCATTTGGCCAGCAGTTACAGGCCTGATTACATTTCAGGTTGTGTAACAGGATTACAGTACACTAAGCTGAAGGGACATATTCCACACCTTACACATACCAGCATGACGAAAGATATATTGATCAGCTAACAAGCACTGGCTTAGGAACGGGGGGGGGGGGGGGGGGGGGGGAAAAGAAAAGGGGGGGGGGGGGGGGGGGGGGGGGGGGAAAGGGGGGGGGGGGGTGAACCTGGACTTTCTGAGGCGCTTACTTGCTTCTGCAATTGGGCATGAAAAGGACTGATGAGGAATTAAACCTCCAAGTCAAGACTTTCAAGCTCCCAAGAAACTATCAAGCCTTTTGAAATCCAGGAAGCCTTTTAATGTTCATCATGCTATTGGACTAAAGGAAACCTGCAAGCACAGACAAGCAGCAACGGATCAGTAATGTGATCACAACCTTTAATACTGAGAGCATCAAACCACAGCAACCAAAAATACACACTCTCATCAGAAGCAAGCATGCAAAACCACATCCAGCTTTTTGATGTGATGCAATTAACCAAGCTTATTCTATAAACCAGAGTAGTTCAAGTCCACCATCGTGAAACATTCTCCTAGCATCAATGCTAACAAAACCCCATGTGGAAAGAGAGAAAAGCATCCATGTCAGATGATGATCATGGACACATCATGTGAAAGCAGACCTGATATGCCCATGCATGTCAGCAGGCCTGACCTGGCCCATAAGCTCCTCATGAGCTCCATACATCCCATAGAGAGGAAGAGGATATAAATAAGGGCTAACTGGCGTTCCTAACGCAGACCATGATGATCAGATACACTAGAACAAGGCCTGAATACAGCTGTCAAATCACATCAATGGATGTTGTTTAACGCACGTTTATTGTGTCTTAACCAAATGCTAACCGGCTAACCGTGTTAGCATTCTAACGCACTATCACACAAAAGCTTTGACTTACCGCTCGCTTCGGCGAACATTAAAACCACTTGAAACTCATAAATGTTCCGGCGGCTGTGGATCCGAGGACGGCAGAGGTACGGTCAGGCTGAGTGTGTGTGTGTGAGGTTAGTACTGATCAGTGTGTGTGTAAAGGCTGCTGGTGGAAGTGCGACTCTCAGCGCTTCAAGCTCTCCGCCCTGAAACCAGTGAACTGCACGGAAACCTTAGATGAGTCACATTGTGACGGGTTGCACTGAAATATACCATCAGCAGGGGGCGCTATGTGGCCGTTACTTTAGCGCTGTAGTTGACCATTTTTAAATTCCTTCATCGGGATGCGAATTATGGAGCCTCCACTCCCCAAACCAGGGTTGCCAGGTTTTCAAAAGAAAACCCGCCCAATCACTACTCAAAACCAGCCAACCCTCTACATTGCGAGTAAATCACTCGCATATGCGACTAAATGATGTCTAATATTAGCCAATGGCTAATAAATTCTCAGATTTTACTCGCCAGTGTGTGAGTTGGAGGCTAAGTATAAGTTTAGCACAGATATACTTTTACTCTGACACTCTGACTGAGTGCTTCAGAGTTTCACTCTCCGTCAAGCAATCTGTGCTGTTTCTCCGGTAGTGGGCGGAACTAATGCGCAAAAGGCAATCTCATTGGCTGGCGCTCACCTATTATCGTCCCTGTTTTGATTTCAGCAAATCCGTTCGAGCGAACGCACACAACCTGATTAATATTCATGAATCCAGCAGCTCATTAATCCTTAGTGCGTTTTTATTTTGTTCTTATTAGTAGAATTTCTACAGTATTAATCTTATCAGTATTTTTGTTAGTTTTTTTCCCCATTTCTTTTTTTTTACAGAAACACTGAATGACCGAAAAAGCACTACCACCAGTCCGAAGTTCAGTTAAAATGACTAATATGCATTCATACATGGTTATCAAGTTTTAATTCTAATTCCTAAAGTTCTAACATTAAATAATACTTGATTATTATAATGCTTGACTGACTGATGTTTAGAGTGTACTTTCAGATATTTATAAAACTGTGCCATTTTACACACAAAAAACAATAATATAATATATCTTTATTACTAAATCATAGTAGTGGATCAAAACCTTTCATCAAAGTTGTCCTAAAACCCAAAACCAAAATGCGTTCTTGTCTTAGGATAACTTTGATTAACTTTTTTGATCCACTGTCAAATGTTGTGACTACTCTATGCTATATATATATATATATATCTCAGTCTGGCGAGCAAACTAAAAAATTTACTAGACAAAGGCGATTCAATTGCCAAGGTGTCCGTAGAGGGTTGCTAGCCCAAAACTAGCCCAATCAGTTTCGAGGGGGTCTCCAGTTAAATCGCGTTCTGGAGTTTAAAATACACGTTTTGTTTGGCGGGGCTTCCCTGCTACAATTCACATTCCAGGGCCTAAATATCACGTTATTGCAGTCACTTCAACCCGGGACATGAAAAACAACCCGCGGCTACAGTGTTAAAGTAGCCCAATTCCGAGGGAAAACCGAGGACTTGGCAACACTGCCCCAAACGATAGTCAAACAGCTGGGGGTCTTACAGAGTGCGAAGAGGTAACCATAGCGACGTGGAGCACTTTCCAGCGCGGGACGAACTTCAACAGATTGAGCCTAGAATAATACGCCTACAAAAATAACCTGCAACATTTCTGAGGAATCTCATTCCTTGTTTAGAGATTTCTTAGAAATATCAAGATATGTTTTATACTTTAATAAAATTGATGAATTGTTGACTTCTCCTATTCTTTTTATATTATGCACAATGATTGTCAGAGTTTACAAGACAGCAGTTAGAATATGGTTCGGTTTTGTATGATTTTATTTTGTGGTGTAATAGGATGAAATTAAATCTGAATGTGTCAAAAACTAAGAAACTATGATGAACATCAATTTTAATAAGAACACACTTGCACTTCAAAGGTGGTCATTAATGACACACAGGTGGAGAGGAATATACGGTATTTAGGAACGATTATTGATAACCATGTTGGAAAGTTTACTCTTTTAACAGTATGGCATTACAATTATTATGTTACCTTCAATCTATCCTAATCACGCGTCACTAAATCAACGGTACTTATTCCTTTTTTATACACAGTTCGTTACGTTACTTTTGCGTTACTTTTTAAATCTGGACAGGGCTTGCTTGTTTGTTTTTAATATTAAAAAGTTATATTTTTGGCAAATAAAAAAGCCTTTTCACACCAAAAGTGAAATTAATCAGGCTGAAGGGAAGTACATTTACGTCCGTACAGTAGAGTGCAGAAGAAGACATTTCAACACTTCTGCAATAAACAAAGACACACAAATGTTCGTCTAGATCAGGGGTGGCGAACGTCGGTCCTGGAGAGCCGCAGCCCTGCAGAGTTTTGCTTCAACCCTTATCAAACAACCTGAACAAGCTAATCAAGGTCTGAATGGTTATTAGGAAGCTACAGGCAGGTGATTTTTAATTAGGGTTGGAGCTGTACTCAACAGAGCTGCGGCTCTCCAGGACCGGAGTTCGCCCGCACCTCCTTGTCTAGACTACTTTGTTGCTGTCTTAGTACTGTTGAACTGGATCTCGAGGTCGAACCAAGACATTGGTTAATAGAATGGGATTATATACATAAAGGATATTTGTGTTTAACGTTTAATTATTGCAGTTTTGCGTCATATTCTGAGTTGCATTATTTTTATTCATTTTGAGGAATACTGAATCTGTGTTTTTGTTTTTTTTGTGAGTGAGATTTATGCATATTCATATTTATTTTAGAACTACAGTAACATCTCCTGATTTCTCTCAACATGGGGACAGGAGAGCTGTCAATCAATAAATTGGGGAAAAAAGAGAAAAAAAAGTAACTTGAGTTACTTATTTGAAACAGTAACTCAGATATTCTCTTGTAAATTACAGAGTAATGTGTTACTTTACTAGCTCCTTGAAAAAAGTAATCTGATTACGTAACTAGCGTTACTTGTAATGCGTTACCTCCAACACTGTTGATAACAGGTTGAAGTTTGATACGAATTAAAAAGTCACACCAAAGTTTGTTTGTGCTGAGGAAGCTTAACTCTTTCAATGTAGCCTATAGAGAGTTATTCTCAGGTCTTTTTTATAATTAATTTGTTGAAAGTATCCTGTCATTTTCTTTTATTTGTTGGTATTCATTATTGTCTATAAAGAATAAAAAAACGTTGGCATTGTTAATGCGTGCTCAAAAATGATGGGTGTTTCCTTGTGAAGTCTTACATTTTATTATGAACAGCAAGTGGTGAGGATGGCACACAAAATAATAGGAGACAGCACACACCCTTTGCTTTATTATTTTGTTTGGATGCTCAGATGTTTCAGATTTTCTACAAACCATTACAAATGTACTTTTGTGCCTGAAACAATATGTTTATGTAATGAATTTAGTTGATTTTTTCTTGCCCCCTTTTAAAAATTTATTTTTTTTATGTATTTTGAATGTTTGTATGTGTGTTTAATTGTTGCTTGTATATGTGAAGCACCACGGCAGTCTAAGCTAATTGCCCCAAGGGAATTAATAATTCATACAAATAATAAACATACGCAAAAAAAACACACACACAGGAAACAAACAAACAAATAAATAATGTAGCCTACTGAATATTCATTTAAACTAATTTAAATGAATGGCAGTGCAATATTCAAAATGGCATTGTATTTCAGTCATTCTTGAGAAGTGGGACAAAACAGGGTGCAAAATTGAAAAAATAAAACCTTGTACTCAGGCAAATGAAACTATACATTTTGTTATCCTTAGAGGTACTAAGCGCTCTGAGCCTAGCTTGATACAACTCCCAACTTTTCTTTAGCTTATTTACCAAGGTTGCTTTTTTTTAGCTTGGACTGGTGTAATAGACTTTCATCTTTCCTACATATCCATTCAAGATTTTTTAAAAGCATATTCAAAACACTTCTTCGTGTTAGCAGATTACACTTCACACATGAGCCACTAGATTCCACAACAATATAGAATATTCATATTAAATTTTATCAAATTTCAACTGACGGAGGTGACAGACTGGACACATCTGACGGAGGTGACGAAAACCTGAATTTATAGTAATTTTAACTCAAATACATGAATCATCATGACGGTATTAACGACAAACAGTGAGTATGTTATTGTTTATATAGCTTTTATTCAAGAGTCACATTGAATTATTTTGATATATCATTGGAACACAAATTCTTATGGTGGTGACATCTGACGGTGTTGACAAATTTTGGCATTTCTTTCACAAAACAAATGGAGTTCATGTAGTAGCCATTTCATTTTTTGCTGTTGATGCTAGATGCTAATGGAACCGGCTTCAGGAGAATACAATTATCTAAATATTTCAAATAATTTCTTCAGAAATTGGAAGATGGTGTTGACATGTCATGGCTGTGACAAAGGAAATATTAATATTAGGATTTAAAATATTCTAAAACTAAAAACTTAGCAGAGCCTGTCCTGACACGATGTACTCTGCTCCTTTTCAATTCTCTGTGTGTATGTGATGTACATGTGGAAGAATTGACAATAAGCAGACTTGACTTACTTGCTTTAGAGGTGAACTGTGTCAAGGGGTCCTTTAGAGTACAGCTGCCCGGACATTCCCTTAAATTTTATTGAATGTCTGACGGTGTTGACAAAAAGTGGGGCGCAACTTTAAAATCTTATGAAACATGCATGTGTGATTAAAAAACAGCCTTGCTTTGATAGGAGATATTATTAGTGTTGCTTTTGATAAAACAAGCTCCTTTTCATCATTAAAAAACATTTTTATCCATTTTATTGCATATAAATGATTGAACCCTTCTCTGTGGACAAACTGTTTTAGACGTAGTGAGAGGACAATAAGAGTCATAGATTTGATATAATAATGATAAAATTAAATTGAAGGTGATAATTGTGTTTCTAATTGAGGGGTGCCCAGACTCGGTCTTGGAGGGCCGGTGTCCTGTAGAGTTTAGCTTCAACTTGCCTTAACACACCTGCCTGGAATTTTCTAGTATGCTTAGTTAAGACCTTGATTAACTGCTTCAGGTGTGTTTGATTAGGGTTGGAGCTAACTCTGCAGACTGCAGGGCGGTGCCCTCCAGGCCCGATTTTGGCGCACCCCGTTTAATACATTCTATTATTAATCCCTCATGACATTTAAAATGTTTGTATTTTTAAACCTAATAGCAGTAACCCTTGCTGGACCTGTTTTGTCCCATATCTCAAGAATAACTGTTAGGCTACTGACCGTTATGTTGCTCCAATCAATATGACTCTCTTCCTTTCACTTTTGTGAAAAAATAAATAAATAAACAAAATCCTGAAATAAAAGGATGAAAAATCTTACATCAGCATGCGTTCGACGGAAAAATATAGAGTAAACAAGTTATTCATTGTAAAATGTATTCAATTTTATTAAGAAAGAAAGAAAGAAAATAATTTATCATGTTTAATATCACGTGACAAGTATTTGCCCAATCAGTGGTAACTGTAAAGGTGTAGAAATAGTAATTAGTTTCAAATTTGTAGTCTTTTCTAGGTTTTAAGTGCATTTCTAATATCAAAACAACCGCATTCTTGTAGTCACTGGACGATTTTATATTGTGGAGGACTTTGCATTTTCTGACAGGGTTTTTATTTATGTTTTTTTTTTAAGGGAACCTATTTTGTATGGTCCATTTGAAAGTTATTTTTATATTGCTCGTAACTGAAATGGCATAATTTTCCATGCTTTCTAAACCGTGCGCAAATCGCGTGCAAATGCATCCAGAGTTAAATGATTCAACTGAACTTTTCAGCTTTTTACAGTAGCCTAACCCTCTGTTATCTTTGTATCTCAATATATGATTCATTGCACCTTCATCCCTTACGAAAAATAAGTTTATTCAAGTGTGCTATTAGTATACTTCTTTTAAACTAAAAATAGGAAAGTATACTTTGTCTACTTTTTATGTACTTCTCAGAAATATATTTAAAATGATATTTAAGTATACTTGACTTATACTTAGAAAAAGTCTAAATATATTTGAGCTATACTTGTGCTCCTAGAATCCGCATATACTGTAAGGGGGCGCTAGTGCACATCTTCTGAACAGAATTTCCAAAAAACACAAGTGAAGAAGAAACCGAAACAACAAATGCTTCCACATGTATTCTAACACGATCATCAGACATTAAACAGCATCAAAACTGTGTAATGTTGATGTAATGTCGACCAATGAAGATGTAATAATGTCTGTCAAGCTTTGGGGTGCTGATCGAGTTTATCTATGTTTTGATTATCATTCTGAATCTAATTCATAGTCTTTTTTCTGCTTTTTGTTCAAAATGTTGTTTTTTTCTTTATTTTTTATTTATGAAATTTATCCACATTCAAGTGTTTAAAAAATAATGCATGAAGCTAGAATATTTTTTTTTGTTTACAAGAAGATACCCTGTTCTTTTGATGTTTTGTATGTTCAGATATTCATGTAACAAAATATATACAAATTAATTCCTAAATAGGGACATAGTAGTATACTTAAAGTATGTAAAGTTCACTTAAAGAAAACTTTCGAGTATACTTGCAGTATAAACTAGTACTTTACTGAGACGATACTAAAAATTCTACTACAAGTATTTAATTAGTAAACTATCATTATACCTATAAGTTTATTTTTAGTGTAGTTGCAGTACAACAAACATTTTGATTCAAAACTAGTTCGTGTACCTCAACGTTAACTACTTTATACTGAAAAGTTATACTTTTATTACTGAAAGGGGGCCAATGTAGTCCCAAGGCCGTAGTGAAAATGTACCTCACCATTATATCTACTAGGTACACTTATATTTTTACTACTACATAAAGTATACTTTTACTTTACTTAGTTACTTACGAAAATAAACTTGATATAACGAAGTTTTGGTAAGGGATCACATATAAACAAATGCTTTCACATTCTGCAACTGTTTTATTCTATATAATAGGCAGATTGAAAACTCGTTTTTTAGCGGAACACATCCTTCAAGTAGTAAACCCACAGCCGATGAAATCATGTTGCTGATACTTCATGAAGCTATTGTAGACAAACACACGAGTCAGCACAGGCAGTGTGACCACATTTGAATCGAAGTTATAGATTACAGTGCAGAACAGCCTATCTGGGTCTGAGACACGGACTTGCAAAGGCTCTACAAAGATGTAAAAAATTGCAGTTCTGGCTGGAAGAGATCGGGTCAATGCACATGAACACAACACTTCCCCTCATTTCTTGAAAAGAGAAGGGTTGTTGTACAATAAGTACACACTGTCTTACACGTTTAACCCCAGAAAACGTCTGCTGAGAATATATATTAAATTTCAGAGATTAATTTGTCACAATTCCACTTAATTCTTAACATGGTTTTTTGAAACTATCTACCTGCCATCTACTGATCAACATGATACTCTTTGTATTTTGACAGAGCCTTCATCGCAACGTTTCTGCCTCAGAATAACACTAACTGTAAATTAATGTATGAGATTAGCATTAGCATTAGTATATACAAGCGCTGATAAGTCACGTTTGTGATTAAAAGATAGGCCTACATTTTTACCATTTATCTTTTCTGAACGCAGTGTTTTTGTTGTTGTCCCTCAAATGTGCTTGTGTTACCGCGTATATCGACGAGAATGTACAACTCATTCGTTAGACCCTTTGAGAGACAAGTTAATATTATCGAAACCCAGACCCTTAAAGCAGCACTTTGTAACTTTTGTCGCTCTAGCGGTTAATAAACAGAACTGCACACATCCCGCGGAAGAACATTCCAACCGGAGCTACTTCTCTAAGTTTATGTCTATGGCGATTCACGCAGGTGTGTGTTCCTCCGCAGCGGCGACGACCCGACCAGGCTACAATAGTCCAAATATAAGTACTAATTAAAAGTGTGTGTACCGTAGTGATTCGGAATAAGACACAAATATTTTGGTTTGGAAGATGAATTCATGATGTACCCGCTCATTATATACATTTTGCTAATTTTGAACACAGAAAAAGTTTCATAGTTCTGCTTTAAATCCTGACATAAATTTTTAGGTCATTCAAAGAAATCACTAGCCTGGTCAGGCCATACAATTTTTATATATGTTCATATGACAAATATCTATAGCAACTATAGAGCACAATCCCTGAGGCATTATGGAATTTATTTGATTTTCCTATTATTTGTGTTTCATTGTGTGCTCTCATATAAGGCTTTCGAGTGTTGCGATGCTCTCGCGATAACACACGAATGTAAACTTCAGACTGATTAGCGGCGATAAAACCTCGCGAGGTTTTCTCGTCTGCGCTCGGTCATAGCTGTGGGTGGAGACTTCTCCAGTAGCTGGGTTAATGCTCGCAGAATACGCGCAACGGAGTCGAATTTGCGCTACGTAGCGATAAAATTAAGCCGACACGCGATCTGTTAATCATAATGGTAAATGAACACATCGTGTATTTAGCTTAATAACCTCGGAAATGCTGCGTTTGTACGATGTAAAGATGTAAAGGTTAATTGGCACTGGTTTATTGGAGCTGCTGTTGAAACTGTGTATCCGCAGTGAATTAACATCACTTCGTCCTGGCTCACCTTTTCCACAGGTTTGTAATGCATGTGCTTTCCCATATGGTTTGATGTGTATTATTATTTGTGTCTCATGGGAAACTTAATGCAAAAAGTTTTTTTTCTCCCCACCAGCAGAAGCTAGATGCTTCTTGACTTCGATGATTTAAAGTCTAGATATCTCAAATCACTGCTCACGTTATGATTTAACAACTCTATTTATATATATATTATATATAGATATATAAACTTGCTTAAGACTAGCGTATTAAATTGCTACCTGTTTGTGGACGGGAGAATATAGATATATAGATTCATAGATAGATATCATATTGCATTTATTTGATCATTTGAGTGTTTGTATTGCAACTATAAATGATTTGCACTCAAGTGAGAGTCAGATCTGCTTGAATCATCAAGACAGAATAAATTATATAATGTCATTGCTGAAACACTAAAAAGAGTGGCTATTTTAATAATATAAAAAATAAAACGAGATGCAAAGGACGAATCTGGAGGGATGTAATGCCACCACTGTTATGGATAAGCATTTAACATAAATAAACAATGCTAGGAGGACAGCCTTTTTAAAAAAAAAATTCCCCCCAGATGTTAATGCTTTCTGACTGACCGTTACATTGGATCAACATTTTTTTTGTTGTTGTTGTTTTTGTTGTCAAGGTGCCTGCCAGTCATTGTCAAAACTACATAGACCACAGGTCTGAATCCTCCGAGACATCATAACCCAATCTAAAACACTGTTTAACCAGGACATTGTTGTAGAGATATGACAAGAATGAGGCGTTCCTGCAAGTTATATGAATAATCGGCGAATTCATTAAAAATGCCAAAATAACAAGTTTGATAAGTTTAAAGTCAAGATGAAATCAGATCTTTAATCAAAATGTAGTAACTTTATCTGTTACGCACCTGATGTCATAAAGGGGATGATTGCACAGCATTTAAGTGAGACATAACTATTTCAGTGTGTACAAATAACAGACAGCCAATGAAATAAAGGAGCAAGCACCAAGGTGTCTCATCTATTAGTGAGAGTGCAGCTAATTTGACAAACTATATAAATATAAAAAGAAACCGAAACACGGAGGGGAAAACAAGAGTGTCGCCAAATCAAAGAAATAATCAAAACCAAACAAGCCCCGTAACTATTGACTAGGCATGGGCCGATTACCGGTTTCAAAGCCACTAATATTTTCCGTTATACCGTTCCTGCGGTATGCACTGTTTTTCATATCTCCTCAAAGACTGAAAGTGTAGGAATCCCTCAGGTTGAGTGCAGTGTAGAGAATAACACGACCCTCCTCCTGTTGGTGCGAGCGCATGGTCAGTCACGTGTGTGTAGGATGGCCCGAACTTAAAGGGATAGTTCACCCATAAATGAAAATTTTATGTTTATCTGCGTACCCCCAGGGCATACAAGATGTAGGTGAATTTGTTTCTTCAGTAGAACCCAAACTAAGATTTTTAACTTCAAACCGTTGCCGTCTGATCAATCATATATTAAGTGTGAATTCGCGGCTTTGAGAGTAAAAAACACATACACAAACAAAACCAAATTAAACCCTGCGGCTCGTGATGATACATTGAGGTCTTAAGACACGAAACGATCGTTCTGTGCAAGAAACTGAACAGTATTTATATTGTTTTTTTTACCTCTGATTCACCGCAATTTCTGAACTGTCCTGAGCGTGTTCGCGTCTTCTTCTTCAGCCGGCGCTTGACGCGTCTTCTTCTTCTTCTTGTTTTGATGTCAGATCGCATGACCTTATAAGTGCATTCCCGACACCTATCTCTCAATTGGACCATTGACACTCTATCTACAATCTCAATTAAGAGTGTCAATAGTCCATTTGAGAGATAGGTGGCCCTAATATATGACTGACAGAACTGCAACGGTTTTATTGTAACAATCTTTGTTTGTGTTTCTACTGAAGAAAAAAGTCACCTACTTTTTGGATGCCCTGGGGGTAAGCAGATAACATCAAACTTTATTTTTGGGTGAACTATCCCTTTAAGGAGCTGCCCCTGGAACTCACGCGATCGGCAACCGGACGTTTTTTGTCTTTATTGCAACTCGCCTCTGTTCTGGACTCTGTTCGTTTTCTAAAATGTAATTTATGTGAAAATATGAAGTCTGTAAATGCCCGTTAAGGCCAGAGAGACGCTGAAAAAGACGCTTTATGTTCGACCTGGAAGTATATATTTAGCGATTGGCGCTAAAACGTCATCTGTACGGAACATCGTTGTGTATGGAACATGGTTAGTCTACGTTACCCAAAAAAATTCCCATACGACAGACTTCGTCTCTTTCGATGGGGGAAAAAGTTCCAGGGATCCATCTCCTTCGACCATCCCACACACAGGTGACTCTGACCGCTCGCATCATCTGGAGGGGGAGGGGTCGTGTGACTCGCTATGTTCTTCGCTGCACACAACTGAGGGAGTCATGCACTTTCTGTCATTGATGACGCGTAAAAAAAACTGCATACCGCATGAACGGTATAACGGAAAATTTTTGTGGTTTTGAAACCGTGACTTTTCCAAACCGCGGTATACCATGAAACCGGTTATCGTCCCATGCCTAGTACGTACTGTACTTTTCTGCGATTTAATACAATAATTAAATTTAGCTGGTATCACGTCTATACTTTTAAGCCTCCTGCCATTATTTACATCTGTTCAAAATCACGCATTTAAAAAAAAAAAACTTTGCCCCCCGTATTTGATGTTGTATGAGAGATGTATGTTGTATGTGTTTGTGTGTGTGTGTGTGAGAGAGACACTCGCGCTCTCTCTTTCCTATGTTGTACAGGGGGCAAATAAGTATTTGAACCCTGCTGATTTTTTCCAGTTTCCCTCACTTCCCAAAGAAGCGGAAGATCTGTAATCTTTCAAATCTGTGGTACACCCTCAACTGGGAAGAACGAATCAAAAACAAAAATCCAGAAAATCCATTGTTGATTTTTAAATCAGTCTATAATTTCGGATTTATTTCATGAAATAAGTATTTTATCCCCTACCAACCAGCAAGAATTCTAGCTCTCACAGAACTGTTAGTTTGTCTTTAAGAAGCCCTCCTATCAACTCATTACCTGTATTAATTGCACCTGTTTGAACTCGTTACCTGTATTAAAAGACACCGGTTCACACACTCAATCAATCAGACTCCAATTTCTCCACTATGGGCAAGACCAAAGAGGTGTCTAAGGACACCAGGGACAAAATTGTGGACCTGCACAAGGCTGGGATGGGCTAAAGGAAAATAGGCAAACAGCTTGGTGAGGAGGCAACAATTGTTGGCGCAATTATTAGATAATGGAAGAAATTCAAGATGACTGTCAATCTCCCTCGAACTGGGGCTCCATGCAAGATCTTGCCTCGTGGAGTATCAATGATCCTGAGAAAAGTGAGGGATCAGCCTAGAACTACACGGGAAGACCTGGTCAATGACCTGAAGAAGCTGGGGCCGCACAGTCGCAACGGTTACCATTATAACCACTCACCGTCATGTATTTAAAATCCTGCATCATGGGCAAGGTCCCCTGCTTAAGCCAGTACATGTCCAGTCCCGTCTGAAGTTTGCCAAAGACCATATGGATGATCCAGAGGAGGCATGGGAGACGGTCTTGTGGTCAGAGGAGACCAAAATAGAAGTGTTTGGTATAAACTCCACTCGACGTGTTTGGAGGAAGAATAAGAATGAGTATAATCCCAAGAACACAATCCCAACCGTGAAGCATGGGGGTGGAAACGTCATTTTTTGGGGGTGCTTTTCTGCAAAGGGGACTGGACGACTGCACCGTATTGAGGGGAGTATGGATGGGGCCATGTATTGCGAGATTTTTGGCAACAACCTCCTTCCCTCAGTAAGAGCATTGAAGATGGGTCGTGGCTGGGTCGTCCAGCATGACAATGACCCCAAACACACAGCCAGGGCACCTAAGGAGCGCTTCGTAAGAAGCATTTCAGTGTCCTGGAGTGGCCTAGCCAGTCTCCAGACCTGAACCCAGTAGAAAATCTATGGAGGGAGCTGAAACTCCATGTTGCCGAGCGACAGCCCCAAAACCTGAAAGATGTGGAGAACACCTGTATGGAGGAGTGGGGCAAAATCCCTGCTGCAGTGTGTGCAAACCTGGTCAAGAACTACAGGAAGCGTCTGACCTCTGTAATTGTAAACTAAGGTTTCTGTACCAAATATTAAGTTCTATTTTTCTATTGTATCAAATACTTATGTCATGCAATAAAATGGAAATTAATTAAAAAATCATACAATGTTATTTTCTCTGATTTTTTTTGTCTCTCATAGTTGAGGTGTACCTACGATGAAAATTACAAATCTCTCCATTCTTTGTAAGTGGGAAAACTTTAAAAATCAGCAGTGTATCAAATACTTATTTCCCCCACTGTATGTAGACACCCTCGTACCTCACCGCTCCAAACTTAATCCGGGAAAGGTGAACATTCCTGCATCATAACTTGGACTGAAATATGAATGTGTAGAAAGCGAGGGGATGTCTCCAAAAACCTTGTTGAGCTGCAGGTTTAATGACTGCATTTTTTTTTATAAAAAAAATATTTTTATTCAGCAATAATGTTTAATTATATTTTTGATTGTTGAGCTGCAGGTTTAGGCACACTTAAGTGACTGCATTTTTTTTCATTTATAGGGATTATTTTTTTTTTTGAACAGAAAATAATTTATTTATGTTCTGATATTGTTGAGCTGCAGGTTTAGGCTCACTTAAATGACTGCATTTAATTAAGAAGAATTTAATTATTTATTCAAATTATTTAGCCTGACATGTTTACTGTTCCAAAATGTTCTATATGTTTCTTAAAAATAAAACAGTTTGTTTTTATTACCCAGCATTTAAAAATCACATTTTAGAGCTGTACTCGGAATAACCGTGATATTTTTTATCTAAGGTTATCATACCGTCAGAATCTCATACCGGCCCATGCCTAGCTCCTCACGACATGGTTTATTTTTTTTGGCAACCTATGTTTTAATTGTTACCATAATTCTGTTTTAGCATGTCTAATTATTTGAGAGCATAAAAACAAGTTTAATTTATTCTTAAAATAGCCTTATGAAATGCTTTTTTCCCCCTCAGAAATTCTGTGTTGTTTATTTACATTTTGTTTTAAGGCATAAAACATGTGAAATTATGTGTTTAATGAAAATTAAACACATTTTATTTTTTGGGAAAATAAATGTGATTTAATATTACAATTAAAATGTTGAAGAAATATTGTATGATTATTCCTTAAACGGTTTTAATAGTGGTGTAGATTAGTGTATACGTCCATTCGACTTGACACAGTAATATATTTCTGTCACAGTTTTTATTTTGACGGGTTGCTGTGAAGACCTTTAGGTTTCTGTTTGTATATGATATGATGATAGTTTTACTCAAATGAACGGAAAAATTCTCACAAAGTGTCTCTCAGAGCAGTTCTGGAGATGTTGTTCATTAGTGAGACGGCATAGGTTAATATCACTGCAAGCGTCCACGCGTTCGCTTCAGTACGAGTATACAAAACCGCGATTCTGCGCATTTCTTAATACATTCATATTTAAATATTAATCGTTTTGCGGCTTAATATTTACACATACTAGTGGGAGTGGGAGTGTGCTCACTTGAGTGTGTGCCGAGCTCAACCTCCCGCTCTCGTCTCGTGAAGCTAACACTGAACTTGACGAAAACTGCAATTCCTCACTGCCGGAGACACCCGCTAGAGGCTGGCTCCAAAAGGGTGTCAGTCCCATAGACTCCCAACTTGTTAAAATACCCAACTTTACAGCAGAAAAAACATGTTTACAGCCTGGTTCAAAAAAATTATTTTGGTTTATATAGCTAATTTTGTCCTTCATGACATCTGTGAGGGGGGTGAATTTTTTTTTAAACTCATCCGTTTAAATTATATTAACCCTTAAAGTTCTGCATAATTAAGGGAATGGCCACTTGAGTGACAGGTGGATTGTGAATAGTTTCTTGAGGGCATGTAAAAGTCTGGTATTTAATGTATTAGTATTATTATTATAGTATGTATTCTTTTAGTACTCTGTAGGTTGTCACTTCGGGAAAATTAATTTTAAAAAACCCCTGAGAAAATAAAAATATTTACAGATGACTGTACTATATACCAAAAGCTGAAAAGAATGCTCTATGAACCATTCATGTTAAATATAATCTGAAAATCTATTGAGAGGTTTGGAAATTTTAGTCTGGAAAAGTATGGAATTTTAAAATGGAAAATGGG
The DNA here is from genome assembly GCA_018155175.1 of Sinocyclocheilus anophthalmus. Lineage (NCBI taxonomy): Eukaryota > Metazoa > Chordata > Actinopteri > Cypriniformes > Cyprinidae > Sinocyclocheilus > Sinocyclocheilus anophthalmus. The sequence continues at coordinate 119,219 of JADLZN010001114.1, read as the reverse complement.
TAGGAACCCTGTTGGATCATTCTTCCTTATCGTCTGTTTATGTTGGAGCAGAACTCTCAAAAACGCTATAGCCTCAATTTCCATAAGCAAACTCATTCATATGTATATTTCTGCTTTTTGATTTCCACCCTGTCCTTTCCCTGTTCTAGTATTTTGTAATTTTACTGTCCTCAACCCAGCTCTGCAGTGTTTGAGTCCTTCTCCCAGGAGGCAGAGTGACATTGTTTCCTGTAACCCCAACTGAAAAGCTCTTTCAGACCCATTCTTCATCTGTCCCTGAGGAACAGAGGGACGCTGAAGACATCTGCCTGCTTCAGTGCTTACTGTATCAATCAGCATGCAGCTTATTAAGGGTAATAATAACAATAGGTGAACCTATATAATTCTGGAGCCTGCTTCACTAGCCTAATGATGAATTATAGAACATAAGAAACAAATATAAGAAGATATGGATTGCTATCGTGTGGACTTAGAAATAGCTGTTTTATTGTGCATTATGTTGGTACTGTAATCCCTGTTACAATGTTCAAATGTATGTACACAATAAATGCATTGTATCAAATTATTCATTTAATTAATTAACGTAATTATAGTAGCTAAAGACACTCAAAAAAACCCTTAACATTTTAATTAAATCGTGTGTGTGTATATATATATATATATATATATATTAGGGGTGGAAACGGTTTGTGGAAAAACTCACACCGATACTGTTCTCCACACACTGGTTCGGCACTCACATAGGACTGCGGGTCAACGTAAATTGTCAACGCATCTGTAATTATGGTTATGCTCTAAATAACACGTAAAACACACAGGGCTTGGCTAATATATTTTTCTGTTGATGGATGGCGCATCTGAGCTCCCAATACTACAACAACCATCGTATGGAAAAACAAAAAGTGGACAAACCATCACTCTTGTTCATAGGAATGCGGTATTCTGGAATAGAGCATTTATTCCATCATCACACGGGTGCTGATAGCGTGCGGGCACGGTGATACCTGAACAGCCACATGTTGATATCTGTTTTAAGCTAAATTCGTTTAGCTTTGCCAGTTTAACATTTAAAGGGTTAGTTCACCCCAAAATGTAAATTATGTAATTAATTACTCACCCTCATGTCATTCTAAACCCGTTAGACCTCCGTTCATCTTCGGAACACGATTTAATATATTTTTGATGGAATCTGAGATCTGTCTGACCCTGCATAGACAGCAATGCAACTGAATTGTTCCCAGGTCCAGAAATGTAGTAAGGACATTGTTAAATTAGTCCATGTGACATCAGTGGTTCAGTTGTAATTTTACGAAGCTACGAGAATACGTTTTGTGTGCAAAAGAAAAAAAAAACGACTTTATTCAACAATAATCGTCTCCTCCGCATCACCCTGGTGACATTTTGGAGAATATCAGCTGGACGTAAAACCGCTATGCGAATTGTTGATACGTCACAATTTTTTGTTTTAGCGTTTTTTTTTGCGTCACAAAATATTCTCGTATCTTCGCTATAATTACTTTGAACCCCTGACGTCAGATGGATTTATTTTTACAGATGCTGCCCGTGTGTCAACATTTCGGGACTTGGGACACATTTCAAGTTGCTTTGCGTCTATGCCGGGTCAGACACGCTTCTGCAGATTGCGCTTGCTGTGTGCACACACCCTATTAATATAATGGTTGTTTTTCCGAAGGTCTGACGAAGGTCTACGGGTTTGAAACGCCATAGGGTGATATTAAGTACAATGTTCATTGGGTGTGAACTAACCCTTTAAAGACCCAGAGGACGCGTGCTCGGCCGTGCAGTGATAAGATTGTGCGTGCGCTCATCGAAGCGCGCAACCACCCCTCAGAGCGTGCTCAATATTAGCTTTCTCTGAAAGTATTGTTAAATGGACAATGCATACAAAATTGTCAAAATGCCCGTTTTGGTGAGTATCATAGCAGACATAGTCGGCTGAACATACTGTATCAGTGCTTCTCTGAAAGTGACAGCACTTCCTTATGATTACTCAACAAGCACAAACAAAGAAATCACTCACTGCTCTTATTGAATTAGCTGGTTTGTAACTTTAATAAAGTTAATCTGTGAATTTTACGTCGAATAGCATGGTGTTTTCCATTGCATTACTTTATGCAATTTCTGTCCGAAAAACTAATGTTAGACTACGTAAAAAAAACTGAAATCACATTTATTTTATTTTAGCTTTACTGCTATTGGATTATTTTGTTCGGTTGCTTGAGGTAGATAGATATTCTATTCTCGTTTATTTGTATTTGACAGTAAGTTTTTTTTGCCTCAGCATAGCACCTAACCGGAACCGTACTGAAACCTTGACTCTAAAACCGTGATACAAACCGTGAGCCGTGAGTAAGTTGAACCATTCCACCCCTATATATATATATATATATCTATAGATATTATATATACAGTGTGGGAAAAAAGTATTTAGTCAGCCACCAATTGTGCAAGTTCTCCCACTTAAAAAGATAAGAGAGGCCTGTAATTTTCATCATAGGTATACCTCAACTATGAGAGACAAAATGAAAAAAAAAATCCAGAAAATCACATAGTAGGATCTTTAAAGAATTAATTGGTAAATTCCTTGGTAAAATTAAGTATTTGGTCACCTACAAACAAGCAAGATTTCTGCCCCTCACAGACCTGTAACTTCTTCTTTAAGAGTCTCCTCTGTCCTCCACTCGTTACCTGTATTATTGGCATCTGTTTGAACTCGTTGTCAGTATTAAAGACACCTGTCCACAACCTCAAACAGTCACACTCCAAACTCCACCATGGCCAAGACCAAAGAGCTGTCAAAGGACACCAGGCTCGGAAGATGAATCTGCAATAGGTAAGCAGCTTGATGTGAAGAAATCAACTGTGGGAGCAATTATTAGAAAATGGAAGACATACAAGACCACTTATAATCTCCCTCGATCTGGAGCTCCACGCAAGATCTCACCCCGTGGGTCAAAATGATCACAAGAACTGTGAGCAAAAATCCCAGAACCACACGGGGACCTAGTGAATGACCTGCAGAGAGCTGGACCAAAGTAACAAAGGCTACCATCAGTAACACTCAAATCCTGCAGTGCCAGACGTGTCCCCCTGCTTAAGCCAGTACATGTCCAGGCCCGTCTGAAGTTTGCTAGAGAGCATTTGGATGATCCAGAAGAGGATTGGGAGAATGTCATATGGTCAGATGAAACCAAAATAGAACTTTTTGGTAAAAACTCAACTTGTCGTGTTTGGAGGAGAAAGAATGCTTTGTTGCATCCAAAGAACACCATACCTAATGTGAAGCATGGGGGTGGAAACATCATTCTTTGGGGCTGTTTTTCTGCAAAGGGACCATGACGACTGATCCGTGTAAACGAAAGAATGAATGGGCCCTGTATCGTGAGATTTTGAGTGAAAACCTCCTTCCATCAGCAAGGGCATTGAAGAAACGTGGCTGGGTCTTTCAGCATGACAATGATCCCAAACACACCGCCCGGGCAACGAAGGAGTGGCTTCATAAGAAGCATTTCAAGGTCCTGGAGTGGCCTAGCCAGTCTCCAGATCTCAACCCCATAGAATATCTTTGGAGGGAGTTGAAAATCCGTCTTGCCCAGCGACAAGCCCCAAAACATTACTGCTCTAGAGGAGATCTGCATTGAGGAATGGGCCAAAATACCAGCACAGTGTGTGAATACCCTTACAGAAATGTTTGACCTCTGTCATTGCCAACAAAGGGTATAACAAAGTATTGAGATGAAATTTTTTTTATTGACCAAATACTTATTTTCCACCATAAATTGCAAATAAATTCTTTAAAAATCCTACTATGTGATTTTCTGGATTTTTTTTTTCCTCATTTTGTCTCTCATAGTTTAGGTATACCTATTATGAAAATTACAGGCCTCTCTCATCTTCTTAAGTGGGAGAACTTGCACATTGGTGGCTGACTAAATACTTTTTTACCCCACTGTATACATATATATATATATATAATAAGTTTTATTATTATAATATACTATTTTTTTTGTACCAATAACATTCAATTCTGTGATTCCAGAATGATTATTTTCCATTGGACTGACAGTTTCTTATTATCTCTGACATCCTTGTGCATTTGGTTGAAGGTCTGTCACCAGCAATACATAAAGAATTGTGAAATAAAGTTGGTTCATCCAACTTGACATGTCACAAGTTAGGATGAGCACTCAGAGGTGACAGCAGTAATCAATCATGAAACCTCTTTTGATTTTGATTTCTAAGAACAAATTTCGATTGGTTGGAGTGTAATTTTTTTTATGGTATCTGGTGGTTTGGATCTGGATGCATGTGTGTGCCAGTACTTTAAAACAGCACTCGACAATTTGTTTGTAAACGATCAAGGGTATTAGCTAAGCATGCAAAGTTCATCTACACAGCAAGATGCTTGTGGCACAAGATGCTAAAAATGTCTCAGTCGTATGTACATCAACAAAATATAAAAACCGGCACAGAAATTAGCACAAAATTAACCAAGTTCTTGGTCACAAGTTAATTAAAAGATTTAGCAGGAGACGTTATTGAAAAGTGGAAAGGACAGGCAGTAAGGCAGAAGAATCGAAAAGGCATAATATCTGTGTCTCTTTAGCCCGAGAGTTTTCTGTTGTGGGCAGGAAGTCGGGAATCTCCTTGGTTATCCTGAAGAGACTCATCGGAGGAGAAAGACACTGAAAGACTGAGAGCCGTGTCCTTCCAAGAGCCTTATTAAAATGCATTAGAAGCACTAGGCTGCCTTTCCCCCATCATTGTGGTGCTTATCATACACATAGCAAACAGCCCAGCTGTACACAAGGGAGCTGGGTAAGCCCTGTCAGCCAGGCCCATATTCCCATTCTCTCACACACAGTCATAAACACATGCGCCCCGCTCCTCTGAAAAGCCTCTCTTGCATGATGCGACCCCCTGCTCGCTTTCTTCATATGCATGGAAAGGACGGCGTTTCAAGGACGTGAGATCTGCCTGCTCTTGCAGAGCAATTTAGATCTGGACAGCTCAGATAGACTGAGGCTCTTTAGTGTCCCCTCGAATAAACAAAAGACAACAAAATCCAAAACCATGTGCATGTGCTCCCAGATTCTTTATGCTGTTTTAAGCATATTACTCGCTGTCATATTAATATGCTGTTTTAAGCATATTACTCGCCACTGTGTCTCTTTAATGTGTTTGCATATTGCTTTGCCAAACAAATCAGTTTTAAACCCTTTTCCCCCCACGTTAAGAGCTCTGAAAAGTTAATAAGGCATCATAGAAAAGGGACGGGGGTACACATGTGTAGACCATTAGACCATTAGCAGTGAATGAAAACTCCCATAATCTGATCCATATCACAGTGCATTACATGCAAGCAGCTTAACATCTTCCCTCTAAATTTTACCGTCAGTTTTGCGCATACCATCAAATACATTTAAAATCTGATTAATAGCAATGCAGTCAAGCATGTGAAGCACATTAGCTTGCCAATGTCATATAAGATCTGATCTACATCCTCATGCTCCGCATAATCAGATGCTAACTACAAGCATAGACCAATAGGAAGGTTGGTGTGAGATTTATTATTGGGAACCAAAATATCCAGAAATGGAGTCATAGGCGGAGAGTGAACCAACTCCAGGGTAAGGCTAAAAGCAGCCAAATGTATTAAACATCCTAAACCCATCTTTTTAGGCACAGACCAGACAATGGCTAAAAAATTAATGGACGGATCTGATTTAACGTGATTACAATTAATAAAACGTTAGATTGATAATTATATAACGTTGCCTTTCCACAGGGGGGTTTATTCAAACGCAATCAATTATCTATTGAAATTGACATATATCACTAAAAAACATTGCGCAGCCGCGAGTTTACGCACTGCTGCTCAACAAAACAAAACTTCGTTATCATTACAGCTGAAGCTGTATACACTCGTGAATATCTCTACGTACAATGTACGTACATCTGCGCTTTTTGTTTATGATGAGAAATTCCGCAAGATCCGGAATTTCAGTCAGCGACGTGGCGCACTCAACAAAATGGATTAGTTTGAACATGACTCATCGGAACGCTTCTGATTGGCCGTTGCATTCCTAAGCTCAACAGAATTGTGTGTGATTGGTTAAAATGCGCAACACTGTAAAAACGCCTAAAATGAAATACAGTACAACATGAGCAGATTTTAATTTAATGCCGCAATCGACACTGTCATATTCACTTTGTTAGCAACAGACGTAATAGATTTAATTTGTTTGTGCAGGGGCATTTTTGTCCAATTTAGTGCCATTTTTGCCCCAAGTCCCGTAAGCCTTACACACGCAAAGCCTATGAATGGAGTACTAAATATCAACTCCCAAATTGGTATGGTATTTATAGTAACTGTTTCAATTAAAGTGTTTGGAATGAATAAAAAAAAAACATAAAACACAACACAAAATATGGGGGAAAATCAATGCAGAAAGAGAGCAACAGAGTACATTATGCCCTTTATTTACAGAATTCTATAAAAAAAAAAAGAAGTGAAACAGAAGGCACCATACGTTGATGCATATAATTATGCTGCATTGTTGCCACATGACTTAACGTCACATCCAGTTATAATTCTGAGAAATAAATATGGTTATTTATAGTTAAATTTTGAAGAAGGAAAAAAACCTTAACATTTGTCAATCTGGTCAAATAATGAGTCATAATAGAGTTATTAAAAATCACTGATAATTTTATTTCTAGTTTATTCATCACACTGGAAATTGGAGGCCAAGTCAAGCATATTGCATTACAGTATTACATGCAATATGCATGTGTCGCACACTGCACATGTAGTAGATTATCTGGGTATTCTATAAATGCAGAAAATGCTCATGCTGCATACAGTACTACATACTGCAGGAATTATATGAGTAGCATGTTGGTATGTCAGTCTGAAAATAGCCTTTATTTATAAGAGTGCTGAATCATTTTGTTGGTTTATGTTTAATCAAGCCTATACTTTCTTTGAGTGATTATTGTGCAGAGTCATTGAGTTGAGTGAAGTTATTTGAAATAATCACTGGCAGTATGGTGTAGGCGAAACAGCTCTGAAGCGATGTGGATGTAAGTCCCATGAGAGAGACAGACAGACATGAACATTAAAACGGATGTAGATGTTACCTGAAACCTAAATTGACTCAATTGAGAAATGGACTTGCTTGGAGCTCATGACAGTTCTTTATTAAAAACCTATAATTTTTTTTAGACCCTTGCTGATTTATTATTTTTTTTATATTTATTATTTTTTTCAGGTAAATAATGTGTGAGATAGAGTGCAATATGAATTTAATTATCACCTACATTATAAGCCACATTTTGTATTGAATTTATAAGGCAAATCATGTGTGGAATTATTTGGGACCTTTAGTGTTTTCTTTAATTTGATAATATCGAAAGAATAGCTGATGACTATGAATAATTAGTATTGTGAAAATGATTAATTAGTAGGGGTGTGACGATATCTTGTGGCAAGAGATTTCGAGAGATCGTGATGATATCCTCGCGCTATTGGCATATGTCAGACCTTTCAGACATATTTGCATTACACTGGCTTGTTCACCAGTAGTGGTATGTATGTATATGTAAGATACTTTATGTTCACACCTGCGAATATGCTTACCTGCTGTTAACAGGGCGCTCCAGTGTTTAACTAATCACCTATCTGAACAATCGGGCTAGTGCTGCTTCCTCAAGAACGTTTATCATTCTCACATGTTTTAAGCCTTGTCAGTTTAAACATTCAAGTGTTTTAAGCCATTCAAGTGTGAGACAGCGCGAAACGCACGCAAAACGTCGCAGCTTAGACAGCATATGCAAGAACCAAATTGAGTTCTCTTTCGCATCTTCTTGACCAAATGCACACAAAATTATGTCAGAATCACGGTCTTGATGAGTATCCTCGTAAACACGTATTGTTTCCGACCCAGTCTTCACCCTAAACCAGCAGGTTCAGGACTTCCACCCGTGACGGTAGTAGCCTACTGCTCAGTCCCCTCGCCATATCAGCTCAAATGCATAAACAGTTGCACTTATTATGGGCTCAACAGTCCTTTTAAGTTTGTCTTCCTCAATTTAAAAACAAGTTTGTGTTCAAAAAGTAAAGAAATGCTTATATTACTGCACTGGCCAACAGAGCGAACCAACCCTGTGACGTCCCATGCTGTGGTACTGCAAGATGGTGGCGCCCTTGCTCCAAAAGCTATAACAAAACATCCTTTTTTTTTAAACATTTACATTAATCATGTTTATATATTTTTATTAATATAAATCTCATGTCTCGTCTCGAGGGATAAGTGTCTTGTCACATCCCTATTAATTAGTAGAAGCAAATCATGGCTGTTTTAGATATCACGTAAAATTTTGCCAACATATAAGTCAATGCACCTAGGGGAACCCAAGCAAAATAGGGTTTATAACCATTAATTCTTCAGTTTATGCCTAATTTCCAAGCAGACATCAAAGACATTTCAGTATTAAACAGTTATGTTAGCTGAGATGGTGCCACTGAGGGTTTGCTCAGTAATTTGCAATAGCTGACATTTTGCAGGCCTTTGTTAGTTGGCAAAGCCTTTTTATGTTTCCCCCTGGGTTGTCTATGCAGTGAAGGGAATTAAATGCACAACTGGCAACACTGCCATTTCTGCTGTTTGTATCCTTGTGGATTGGACATTAATGCCGCTTAAGTCTCAAAACATGCAATGCTATGGATGACAACAAGCAAGGAAGATTGTCCTTCACATCCTGAAAATTAGCATTTTTCATTCATGAGATGTGACAGCAAAAAGCTCTGCCAACCTCCTCTTTAATTTTTAGTTCTGATGAAGCCTTTAACATAGCTAGAATGTTGTCTCACTCAATTTGATTCAGTCATTGTGAACAATAAGAAGACCTGGCGCTGTTTTAGGTTACTGAAGCAGGTTCTTTGTCTTTCCGCAAACATTTTCTTATCTCCTTCTAAAAACAGTCTGTTTGTTGTCCCAAACCAGCAGGCACAGTTAAAACATTAGCCTATAGGCTGTTGCGTACATGGTGCACTTAGAACACACACATAGAATTTTAGTGCCAAATTCTGTTAATGTTTGGATGCAGGTGGGCATCTTTAGCCACTCTATGGTCTCCATGGCTCTGCTGGCTATCGTAGAATGCCTGCAGCTCAAAGGATGAGATTGTTAGAGGGTTTTTTTTTCTTAAAAAAACAAAAAACAAAAAAAAAGCCCAGTACTGAGAGGGAATACAGGCTTATGCTGCAGGGAGGTAAAGAATTCAAATTAACTTTAACTAAAAACTGATGATTATAGTAATAAAAAATTCCTGCAGTAGAAACACAATGTAAAACCTATAAGGAGTACCAAGGAAACCTCTTTAGGTGTGCAAGTATATGATAAGAAATAACTACAACATGTAGGGATAATGTATAGTCAGCCAGTCACCATCACAAAATAAGTTCTAACATGAACTTACATCACGCTGGATGAGTTTACAATATTTGGCAACCTTCATTCTATCGATACCCTACTCTTTACTCTCTGTGTTTACTCTGTACTGTATGTTTATGCTTTTGTGAAGTGTTAGCAACTCATGAACCTCCTTGTTCAAACTTGGTATTCTGATCTTTGCAGGTGGAGCATGAGTGTGTGGTCGGAGATCTTCTGCGATGCGTGCTATTGGGTGTAGGATGAACCTGCCGGCTGTGCTGAATGGCCTGCTGGTGTCAGTGGTGGCAGCCTTGCTTTGGAAATACGTTCGGCTGATTGAACACACATCACAGTTGGAAGAGGAGCTACATCTTACACGACAATCACAGGAGTTCTCACAGGCCCATATCGACTACCACGGTGCCCTGTTAACACTCCAAGAGCATGGCACCAGAATGGTCTGCACTGGCAAGATGCACACCGATCGCATCTGCCGCTTTGACTACCTCTGCTACTGCACAGAGGCTGAGGAGTTTGTATTCTTCCACAGTAATGCCTCTGTGATGCTGCCCAACCTTGGCCCTCGGCGTTTCCAGCCCGCCTTGCTGGACCTCTCATCTGTAGAAGACCACAACACTCAATACTTTAACTTTCTCGAGCTTCCGGCAGCGGCTCTGAAGTTCATGCCGAAACCTGTGTTTGTGCCAGATGTCACTCTAATTCTGAACCGTTTTAACCCAGACAACCTCATGCACATTTTCCATGATGATCTTTTGCCCATCTACTACACCATGCAGCAGTATTCAGACTTGGATGATGAAGCCAGGCTCGTCTTCATGGAGGGTTGGAGTGAAGGGGCTCACTTCGATCTCTACCGCTTGCTCAGCAGTAAGCAACCACTTCTCAAGGAGCAGTTGAAGACCTTTGGCAAACTCATGTGCTTCACCAAGTCCTACGTGGGACTGTCAAAGATGACAACATGGTACCAATATGGCTTTGTGCAACCGCAAGGACCCAAAGCCAACATTTTGATTTCAGGTAACGAGATCCGTCAGTTTGCTTCATTTTTGATGGAACGGCTTAACATCACGCAAGAGGAGGGTGATGACTACATTGTAGTTTTTAAGCGTACCACTAACAGGCTCATTCTCAATGAGGCGGAACTTCTTCTGGCTTTAGCCCAAGAGTTTCAGATGAGGACTGTCACTGTGTCTTTGGAGGAGCAGTCGTTTGATAGCATTATCCAAATTATTAGTGGTGCGACTATGTTGGTTAGCATGCACGGAGCCCAGATGATCACCTCCATGTTCTTGCCGCGTGGTGCTGCTGCGGTTGAACTCTTCCCTTATGCTATAAACCCAGAGCAGTACACTCCCTACAAAACCTTGGCCTCCTTACCTGGCATGGACCTTCAGTATGTTGCATGGAGAAATACAATTGAAGAGAACACCGTTACATATCCTGATCGCCCCTGGGATCAGGGTGGCATAGTCCACCTTGAGAAGGAGGAACAAGAACATATCCTTGCCAGCAAGGAGGTGCCAAGACATCTTTGTTGTCGTAATCCAGAGTGGCTTTTTCGCATTTACCAGGACACTACTGTGGACATCGCCTCTTTTCTGGGTGTGCTCAGAGAAACTCTAAAAAAGCCTAATCTGAAAAAGATCAAGGTGGCTAGCACTGTACATCCTGGTCGAGTCAGAGAGCCCAAGTGCCAGACGTCAGTACAGGCCACCAATGAAGCAAAGCTTTCAGTGTCATGGCAGATCCCTTGGAATCTGAAGTACCTGAAGGTTAAAGAGGTGAAATATGAGGTGTGGATCCAGGAGCAGGGAGAAAACACATATATGCCTTACATTCTACCCCATCAGAACTACACCTTCTCGGAAAACATCAAACCCTTTACCACATATTTAGTATGGGTGCGTTGTATCTTTAACAAGAACCTCTTGGGCCCATTTGCAGATGTTCTTACTTGTAAAACTTGATTCAGTAGTCAGGTTAGATGTAACACTGTCACTGTCAGTTTGCAAAGAAGTAATTTGAAGATTAATTCTCAGGAGCGATCCTGAAAATTAAACGGTGTGACATGGGTGAATTGTTTTCGGACTCGATTGTCACTTTTGTAACTTGATTGCTCTTCATGGTCCTTATGGAGTAGGGCTGGGAAAATAAATTGATGCATCGCGAATCGAGAAATGATTCCGCATCGATTCTGAGATTTTCCGAATGCATCGCGATTCTTTCTCGAGTCAATTCTGAGCTTAGTTTTGAACAGCAGATGGCGCTGCATGCTTTAGAAACAGCCGTACTCTGCTTGTTTCCAAATCCTTAGACGCACTTGAACCTAAAATAATCATTCATAAAATTTGAAAAGGTTGAAGCGAATTTCAAGGGTGTTTACAGTGAGCTGTTTACATTAATTTGGTGTCATAAAAGCATTCTGAACCGAGTGAAATAAGACACACATCCGTTCATACTCTTCTTTATGAGTGTTTGAGTTTGCGGTTAAAAACTAGAGTAGAGCGCCATCTGCTGCTAAAATCTAAGCTCAGAATCGATTCCAGAGAGAATCACGATGCATTCGGAAGATCTGCGGATCCATCCACGAATCGATTCTGCATCGATTTATCGTCACAGCCCTATTATGGAGTGTCACAAACTGACAGAGAATGAAAGTCCTGACTACAACGAAGGTTGGAAGCGAATGCAGTTTATAGAACTGCCAGTTCTTTTAGCTCATGCCACCATCGGAGCAAAGTTCTCAATGACTTTATCAGAAATGCATTGCATTATTTAAATGTGTATTTATAAGTCAAATACACTGGTTTTGTCCGACACCTGCTTTTGGTAACAAACAAATTGCACAAATTTCTGTGGCTTAAGCAACATGATATTAATTGTATGTGACTTTGTGAGTGTGCCCTCTCTAGCCCAAGTTTTTGCATTGTATTTTTCATTTATTTTGGTTATGATTACCTTTGGGTGGGGTGGTGGGTTCAAAATCGAAAGTGAACTTTAAGATAAACATTATAATATTAAAAAAATTGGCTGCTGTTGCGTGAGTTAACTGTAGATTTGATGCAGTGTTGATGTTTTCTCCTTTTTTTTATTATTATTTTTACTAGCCTCAAAACCACTGATTATGTTCTAGCTGTTCAATGGGAAATGTTTGAATTTGTTTGCCAGTGAGATTTATCAGGTCTCATCACAGACAGAAGACTTAGATGTCCAAGTCAGTAGAATCTTTGATGAATGGGGTGGAATAGTTTATGATAGTGTCCTGAAGTTTGAAAGTCTTTTTTGTTGGTGGCATGTCAGTAATTACTTCTGTGTTAAGTAAGTTGGAACCACTGTGTTAAGCAAGCTAGTGTATTTGGTGATAGCTGCATAGTGGGCTAGTAGCACAAAGAAAATCGGTTCAAACATGGGAAAGGCCAATTCATGAACTGTAGAGTGTATATAAGTAACTGGCTAAAAGCATTTGATAAATGTCCAGTAGAGGAGTAACATGTACTTTGAACCTTTTATGACTGCGTAAGCCTTACAGAATGCAATATTAAATATTTGAAGATTACTATTTATATGATGTGTAAAGAAACCACTGTTTAGATGTTATTCCTATCCTGTCCTTCAACAGATTAACTTAAAACAGTGTCTATATCTGCTTTACAGAAGGACAATGCCAGTTTCTGTTTTTTTAGATGCTTCTGTGCAGATTCTTCATATGTCTCATCTGCATTTCTGCAAAGACAAGGTGTGCTTTGCTGGCTTATGGATTATTTAGAAGATGGAAACGTACTTTATCTCTGCCAATTATTTATTGAAGACAACTCTGGAACACTATACATACTGTACCCCTGATTTGTTAAAAGTTGCACTGTTTAAATTTTTTTCCACTGCTGTGATCAATGAATGGAACATAAGAAAGTCAACAATCAACCACAAGCTTTGTTTAAATGTTTTGTGCTGAATGGCCTGTCAAGTCATCTGTATTTTTTTCCTTCAGTGAGGTTTTATTCTGTCCTTCACTATGAGGACATTCTGAATTACATGGAAATGGATATAAATGATGCTAAAAACAACCAAGAACATTTCTAATTAAAATTCGGAAACGGCAAACCATGCAGCCATGCAGTTTATTTGCATAACCCTGTGTTTCGATGGTAATTTTATTCAAGTATGAGGATAATAAATGAATTCTGTTTGTAATACAAATAGCAGAAATGTCCTTTGCATATAATCAGAGAGAAAACCTAGCATGGAGATCTTTAACTTTCTTGCCTCCACTCTGAGTTGAGAAACAGATGTTTGTGGTTCCTCATTCTCTCATTTTATTAATTAGATGATAGTTTTCAACACAGAAACAGAAACCGAGAGAGAGATATGTATTTATAGATAGAATTGCAGGCTTGGGTCCCGCAAATCGGTCCGTTCCCTGTGCCAGTTCATGAGATTTACCATTATGTGCCACTGGAATGTCATACATAATTTTTGTCACTTTTATTAAATGTACAATTTCTCAGATGTTTTTGCGGTCTTGTTTTTATTTAAAAGTCTCTATCATGTATCAGTATTATTATTTAATGTTGATGAATTAACGAATTCATGTTTATTTGTCATTCAACAACTTGATTTTTATAAATACTTTCTAAACCTTGAAGAAGGGCTGAATTATTAGTCTAAAATCCACAACAGAAGGACTGGTAAATAACATTACTCCAGCAGTCATGAATGTGACTTACAAATGAGGACAATAGAAGCAATCAAAACCAAATTGGAAAATTATAGAGTTTCCTTTCATTTTTGTGTCATAATTTGCAGTCTTGGTGTCTTCAGACCTTAAACTTAAAGATTAAATAGTTTCAACTGGCCATTTTAGCTCCAAACAACATTTGCTCAAATTAACATACTGCTCTCAATTATAGATAAAGATATGTTTGATGCTATTTTGGTAAAAGCATATATAATGCTACTGTTGTCTATTGGAGGACAATTGAATAATCTTCTTCTCTTTGTAGGAACCCATTTTCTCCTCTGCTATTATTTTTTTGTCATTTAATTTTTTAGATCAGAATCACTGTGACCCTACGGAGACAAATTTGTTTTCAGATGCTGCATCTGCCAACAGAATGGAACATGAAAGAATCGCAAATTTGATAATATGCTTAGTGTCTTCATGTAGAGCAGTGTCAGTTCAAGGTGTTATGTATAGCCGGAGGGGATACTGTTGAACTGCGACAAACTGATGAAAAAGTTGGAGTGTGTGTGGTGTGTTCCGCATGTTAAGACCGATTCAAACCAGATTTCAGGCATGAAGTACAAATTACATCAGCTTGCTTTGAACTCATTAACCCAAACACAATGGCATGATGTTTTTATCCTCCTATTCTTAAAGGAATCATTAGAAAGGTGCATATAGTTTTCAATGAGGTTAAAAGAACTATACACACAGGTATTTGGAACAGATTGGGATTGTCTGGATGTGGCCATTACATTTACGTTTACATTTAGTCATTTAGCAAACGCTTTTATTCAAAGTGTCTTACAAATGAGGACTATTGAAGCAATCAAAAACCAACAAAAGGGCAATAATATGTACAGGTGCATCTCAATAAATTAGGAAAAGTTCATTTATTTCAGTAATTCAACTCAAATTGTGAAACTCGTGTATTAAATAAAATAAATGCACACAGACTGAAGTAGTTTAAGTCTTTGGTTCTTTGACTTGTGATGATTTTGGCTCACGTTTCCCAAAAATCCACCAATCTCAGCAAATTAGAATACTTCATAAGACCAATAAAAATTTTTTTTTTTGTGAATTGTTGGCCTTCTGGAAAGTGTTCATTTAACTGTACATGTACTCAATACTTGCTTGGGCCTCCTTTCGCATTAATTACTGCATCAGTGCAGCGTGGCATGGAGACAATCGCCTGGGGCATTGCTGAGGTTGTATGGAAGCCCAGGTTGCTTTGATAGCGGCCTTCAGGTCTTCTGCATTGTTGGGTCTGGTGTCTCTCATCTTCTTTTTGACAATACCCCATAGATTCTCTATGGTTCAGGTCAGGCGAGTTTGCTGGCCAATTAAGCACAGTAACACCATGGTCATTGAGCCAGCTTTTGGTGCTTTTGGCAGTGTTTGGGCAGGTGCCAAGTCCTGCTGGAAATGAAATCAGCATCTCCATAACGCTTGTCAGCAGAAGGAAGCATGAAGTGCTCTAAAATTTCCTGGTAGATGACTGTGTTGACTGTGGACTTTAGAAAACACAGTGGACCAACACCAGCAGATGACATGCAGCCCAAATCATCACTGACTGTGGAATCTTCACACTGGACTTCAAGCAACATGGTTTCTGTGCCTCGCCACTCTTCCTCCAGACTCTGGGACCCTGATTTCCAAATGAAATGCAAAATTTACCTTCATCTGAAAAGAGGACTTTGGTCCACTTTGTTTTCTGAAGTCCACAGTCAACGCAGCCAACTACCAGGAAATTTTAGAGCACTTCATGCTTCCTTTTGCTGACAAGCTTTATGGAGATGCTGAGTTCATTTTCCAGCCGACTTGGCACCTGCCTACACTGCCCAAAGCACCAAAAGTTTGTTAAATGAGCATGGTGTTGGTGTGCTTGACTGGCCAGTAAACTCATCAGACCTGAACCCCATAGATAATCTATTGGGTATTGTCAAGAGGAAGATGAGAGTCACCAGACCCAACAATGCAGATGACCGGAAGGCCGCTATCAAAGCAACCTGGGCTTCCATACCACCTCAGCAGTGCCACAATCTGATCACCTCCATGCCACGCCGAACTGATGCAGTAATTCATGCAGAAGGAGGCCCTACCAAGTATTGAGTACATGTACATAAATGAACATACGTTCCAGAAGGCCCAACAATTCACTAAAAATGTTTTTTTATTGTCTTATGAAGTATTCTAATTAGTTGAGATAGTGACTTGGTGGGTTTTTATTAAATGTGAGCAAAAATCATCACAATTAAAAAAACTTAAAGACTTAAACTACTTCAGTCTGTGAACATTGAATTTATTTAATACACGAGTTAAACAATTTGAGTTGAATTACTGAAATAAATTAACTTTCCACGACATTCTAATTTATTAAGATGCACCTGTAGTGTGACAAGTCTTGGTTCGCCTAAACTCAGTACACGTAGCAAGGTTTTTTTTTATAATAAAAAGAAAACAAGTAGATAGAATGGAAAAAGAATAGGGAACGCTAGTGTTAGATGGTCTTTGAATAAAAATAAAACGAGTCAAAAGACTAGAGAATGCTAGTGTCAGAAGCTCTCTTTTTAAAGAAGTAGTAAGAATAGAAATAGAATAGAGAGTGCAAGTGCTAGATGGTCAAGTTTTATTTTTTTCCTTAATTAGAACAGATAGTGCTAGAATTATATGTCAATGAATGGAAGAGATGTGTTTTTAGCGTTTGTTGAGATGCTAACGACTCATCTGATTGGATTGAGTTGGCAGGTCATTCCATCAGGAGGGAACAGTTAATGTAAAAGTCTGTGAAACTGATTTTGTGCCTCTTTGCGATGGCACTATAATGCGCAGTTCACTTGCAGAATGCAAGCTTCTAGAGGGCACGTAACTCTGAAGTAATACATTTGTAAATGGGTGCAGAGCCAGTGGTGGTTTTGTAGGTAAATATTAATGCCTTGAATTTAATGCAAGCAGCTACTGTTAGCCAGTGCAGATTGATGAACAGAGGTGTGATGTGCATTATTTTCGGCTCATTAAAGATGAATCTTGCTGCTGCGTTCTGGATTAGTTGTAGAGGTTTGATGGAATTGGCTGGATGACCTGCTAAGAGAGCTTTGCAATAGTTCAGTCTGGATAAAACAAGAGCTTTACAAAACATTACAAAAGGTCTTGTACTCTGGATGCGTGCTTCATTAAACTAATAAAGTAGACTCGTGATTATATAATTACAAGATTATATTTATAATTGTAGGATATCAGACCGAATCAGACAATCTAAGATTTGGTCAAAACATGGTTGAAACGAGGAGTCCAAATTCCACAGAGGCCCAAAACAACAGGATGTCATAAATCAGACCCTAGCCAGTCTGAAGCAAGCCTAACCAACTCTTTCACAGAACAGTTTTCAACATTAACACAAAAGAACACATTGACAAGTCCAAGGAGATTGTCAATTTTGGGGCAAGTTATCAAGAATAATGGTCGAAAGAGATGCACAGCGTGACCGCCACATGGAAACATGCGATAGTGATCACAAGCTTCGGATTGACTTTTCCCTCCACCTAAAGACAGAGAACAGAACGTATCCTTACATCCACAGAATGCCAAAGAAACTTCATTTCCATGTAAATATGCATCTAAATGACACTAAAAGGACTCGAGCAACTAACCATTGCTATATATCTAACCCCATATCATGTATCTATCCCACATGTTTAACCATCATGTCTTAATTATTTGTGTATGTATTGTTAATAACTATTGAATAGCTTAAGGGGTCGTATTCATGTTTGGTATGTGTGAGTTTGAGAATTCATGCTTGAAACGTTCCTTCCAATCAATTCTTGGTCAAATGTATCATATCCTCGTTATAGAAATCATGTCCAAAATTTATACTCTGCCAGAGCGGGAAAACGCGGATCATGTGAATAATGAGATAACAGTTGATTTATGAATGGTGAGAAGGAATATACAACACCCTGAGCAACGACGACATCTAATTGGTCAAAGCCCCATTTGGGGTGTGTTAAACAGCCCGATTTAAATACTCAGGACACCATCAAACCCTCTCTTCTCTTCTTCCACCTCCCTTTCTTTGCTCTTGCTCTCCTCTTTTTAGTCATAGCTTTGAGCTATGTTTTTTTTTTTAATCATGCTTCTTTAGTTTTGTGCGTGCTCTGGCTTACACGCCAGCTCCTCCAAACCATGAGGAGAAACGCCACCTGGTCTCGTCAAACTTTACATCTATTTCTATTTCTTTAGTTCGTTTTATTTTCCGTTGAGAGTTTCGTGTTCTGAGTTAAGCCTAACGCCGCATCTTCCAGAAGAGTGCTGTCTACCCTTCAACTGCAGACCACAGCTCCGCGTCGCCAGCCAACGCCCAACCACTGGCTTCCCAAGACTGGACTTCCAGCCAATCAGCAACCTCGGGGAACCCCTTTCATCAGACAAGAAGGAACCCCGTGGACACCGAAACGCCCAAGGTAACTCCAGATTCTAGCTGAACTGGTGCATTTAATATATAAATTTAACCTCATTGAGGAACTCAGTGCGAGGTTTAATTAAGTGATTGATGGTTGTTCAGATCTATGCAATTGCACATATTGCTGTAAACTTGGGATTTCACATTTTCATTCTCTTAAACTAATTATTTTCCTCACTTTCTCTCTTTCTGCAACTTGTGTGTGAATGCGTGTGTTAGATTAGTTTATATGTCTTAGATTTATCCAATAAAGCCTTATTTATATGGAAAAGAGAAGTATCTTTTGTTTTGTTCTCACAAGTTAATGTCTTAAACTGCCAACCTTGTTACCGTACTAATTAATAGTATTTTCACTATATTTTGGATATAAATACCCATTGCAGAATTGATGTCATACTGCTCGTTCAATGAATCGCTGGCCGTCTCAGTGATCTGCCGTAAAACAGTGATTCTGTCCTAATTCCCTTGCATATTAATGGTGGAGTTCCCTTTAAAATCTTAAATGATTCCCTTTGAGCTAAATTATTGACCTGTTTCCCTTACATAATTAAGGGAAGAAATGAATTAAGGTGATGATTGCACCTGATGCTGACACTACAGTGGCTGTTTTTAACAGTTTCCTTGATCTGACTTTCCATGTTGTGTCTTATTTACTTTAAAAATTCTGCAAAAGTCAAGGTACACATGATTATGGAATTTATTTTGTAAAATGAGAAACATCGCTTCATATGAAGTTAATACAGATCTTATTTTACTAATAAATTGAAAACCAATTTCCTTAGGGAACCCATGGTTTGAAAATGCTAATTGTTTTTCAGGTTGTATGGCTACAAACTGAACTGCTGTATTTGATGAAGGTCAAAATAAACGAGGAGAAGCGTTGTTAAAAATAATATAGTACCTCAATAAAAGTGAGATTTCTCATAGGAGCTCCCTCTGAGTTAGCCGAAAAACAGCAGGTAATTTGCTACATCATTTTACCAACACATATACTGAACACCACTACATAACACCACAATAACAGTAACGCTAACAATTTCTCAGTTACATCAATTAGTAACTACACTTGAATGTAACAAATGTGACAGATTTCCTCTCATATTCTTTACATTATCTAAGGTTATGTGAGTCATAACCAGATATAGTCATTTCATTCAGATGGTATTGAAATTGCAAAGTGTGTTTTGAAGTGAAAAATTTACTTAACCTCCACATAGAAAATGAGCCCTGTCTGAATATTGTTCTAGACCAAAACTTGGCATTCATTAGTGATAATTTCTTAGATGTATAATACATTGGTAGTGTTCTTCCAAAGGAATAACGGGAAGATTGGGCCGGAGACGTACGTAAATTTGATCTTTTAGTTTAAAAAATAAAAATAAAATAAAATAAAACCATTGAAGATAAAGATGAGGAGAAGGTGACCTCACAGTATTTGGGTTTCAATTGTTCACCACTTTGATGTCATTTTCCGGAGATTATTTTGGAAAAAGCCATATCACAACAATCTCAGGCATGTGATTACGTGGGGCAAAAAAAAGTATTTAGTCAGCCACCAATTGTGCAAGTTCTCCCACTTTAAAAAGATGAGAGAGGCCTGTAATATTCATCATAGGTATACCTCAACTATGAGAGACCAAATGAGAAAAAAAAAATCCAGAAAATCACATTGTAGATTTTTTAAAGAATTCATTGGTAACAAACCAAAAAAAATTCCTCGGTAAAATAAGTATTTGGTCACCTAAAACAAGCAAGATTTCTGGCTCTCACAAACCTGTAACAACTTCTTTAAGAGGCTCATCTGTCCTCCACCCGTTACCTGTATTAATGGCATCAGTTTGAACTCGTTATCAGTATAAAAGAAACCTGTCCACAACCTCAAACAGTCACACTCCAAACTCCATGGCCAAGACCAAAGAGCTGTCAAAGGACACAGAAACAAAATTGTAGACCTGCACCAAGATCGGAAGGACGAATCGCAATAAGGTAAGCAGCAGCTTGGTGTGAAGAAATCAACTGGGGGAGTAATTATTAGAAAATGGAAGACATACACGACCACTGATAATCTCCCTCGATCTGAGGCTCCACACAAGATCTCACCCCGTGGTGTCAAAATGATCACAAGAACTGTGAGCAAAAAATCCCAGAACCACAAGGGGGGAACTAGTGAATGACATGCAGAGAGCTGGGACCAAAGTAACAAAAACTACCGTCAGTAACACACTGCGCCGCCAGGGACCCAAATCCTGCAGTGCCAGACGTGTCCCCTGCTTAAGCCAGTACATGTCCAGGCCCGTCTGAAGTGTGCCAAAGACCATCTGGATGATCCAGAGAAGGCATGGGAGAAGGTCATGTGGTCAGATGAGACCAAAATAGAACTTTTTGGTAAAAACTCAACTTGTCGTGTTTGGAGGAGACAGAATGCTGAGTTGCATCCAAAGAACACCAGACCTACTGTGAAGCATGGGGGTGGAAAAATCATGCTTTGGGGCTGTTTTTCTGCAAAAACCAGGACGACTGATCCGTGTAAACGAAAAAATGAATGGGGCAATGTATCGTGAGATTTTGAGTGAAAACCTCCTTCATCAGCAAGGGCATTGAAGATGAAAATGTGGCTGGGTCTTTCAGCATGACAATGATCCCAAACACATCGCCCGGGCAAAGAAGGAGTGGCTTCGTAAGAAGCATTTCAAGGTCATGGAGTGGCCTAGCCAGTCTCCAGATCTCAACCCATAGAAAATCTTTGGAGGGAGCTGAAAACCCGTGTTGCCCAGCGACAGCCCCAAAAAAATTACTGCTCTAGAGGAGATCTGCATATAGGAATGGGCCAAAATACCAGCAACAATATGTGAAAACCTTGTGAAGACTTACAGAAAAAACATTTGACCTCTGTCATTGCCAAAAAAGGGTACATAACAAAGTATTGAGAAGAAACTTTGTTATTGACCAAATACTTATTTTACAACATAATTTGCAAATAAATTCTTTAAAAAAATCCTACAATGTGATTTTCTGAATTTTTTTTTCTCATTTTGTCTCTCATAGTTGAGGATACCTATGATGAAAATTACAGGCCTCTCTCATCTTTTTAAGTGGGAGAACGTGCACAATTGGTGGCTAACTAAATACTTTTTTCCCCACTGTATACACTTACTGTTCATGAGAGTTCTTATGAATTATGTTCCCCCATTTAAAAAATTCTGTCATCAAAAAAAGTATTAGTTTACAAAATATACATCACTACAGTAGTTCTTGTCATGATTTTTTATCAATGCGCCAGAGAGAGTTAAGGCAGATGTGAAGATTTTCAGTAAATAATGACTTAAATTTAAGCCTGTTCCTCACTAAAAGCCTTTACATGACAGAAGTTTTGGAAGAGCACTACAGTGTAATGAATGATTTTTCTTATGGTAGTTTTGTAGAGCTTTTGCATACTTTTTGAAGCCTGAAACTGTGAGAGACCAAGAATGTACCCTTTTCACAGGCTGTGATGGTGTTTCCATAGTTATTAACATTGTAAATAGCAAAGTTTTTATGTATATTCCTTTTTTTTTATAGATGTACATATATAACATATGGTTGTATTTCTGAGCCTAAGACAAATTTCCCTCAGGGACAATAAAGTGTACCTAACCTAACCTAACCTAACATCTATAAAGCCCATATATAATCAATTTCAAAAGTAAAAGTTTACCTAACTAATCATCGTTTTGATTTCCATAAAGAAAGTTATGCGGATTTGGAACAGAATTATCAGAATTGATTTCTGGTACGATATAATTTAATCTAATGCAGTTCCCTTTCAGTCGGTCACACTCGACGTCACGTCGGATGGACGGGACGAAATTGGGATCTCGCTTAGAGGACCAATCTACTTCGAATGTAAACTAAACGAGCCAATGCAAATTGGCATGCAATTATTGCATCCAGCTGCTGCTGATCACAGCGTGAGTATAAGTAGGCAGCAGATGCAGCACATATTCAGCTTTTCGCTTCGGAGCCGAGCGATCACATCGTTCTGCTCCTGACTACTCTACTGAGAGAAGAAGAATGAACGAGTTCAGCGCGCTCTTGGAGAACTCTTCGTGTTGGCGGACGGCGCTTCAACGGTGGTCGTTCCAGTGATGAGTGGGTTGAGCACTTCAGGCTGCACTACCCCCTGTAGTGCTGCAGATGATCATTCCCCCTGTGCGCTAAGCCACGCTAAAAAGAGCTTTTTACTAATAAGAGCAATTTCGAGTGTGCGTCTTTAAAGATGAGTTGCGTGGCACACTGAGTTACGTCTTTGGAAAGACGAGTGGGGTCTTGCTTATGACAGACTATCAACTGGCGTTTTGGGATGCGCCGGGTGTTACCTGGCGATGGGTGATGGTCCAGATCGTGCTCTCGTGCCTGGATGAAGCACGCTGAGTTGGCCTTTAGTGATGACTCATGCTCCCATGAGGGGGTAGGCCATCTCGGGTGCGGATACGGACTCCAGTTAACTACAAAGGGCCAGCGTTGCGTTGCCACTGCCTAGATCTGGGGTTCCATCTGGTGGCAGCCGGGGGCATCCTTTTTCTGGCGGTGGGCGGGCTGGTCTTACGGTCACGGTGAGGAATTACCCTAAGAGAGAAGGGGATGCCCAAGCCCGCCGGCACCTCGAAACCAGCGGAGCTCTCAAAAAGAACAGGCTGGACCCTCCCGGGGGGTACCAACTGTTTCTTCCGAGGCTCCCCCCGACGATCAGATGTCGGTTGCAGCATCAGAGGGTGAGCCAGAGCTTTCCGGAAAGGAAGATTCGGCTGCGCTGCTCTCCACCGTGACCGTAGCAATGCCTGGATCGGATCAAGAAATAGCTATACTTTCCCGGGCCACCGTAGGGGTAGGTCTCGAGTGAAGACTTTCACCGTGTCCGAGCCCTCAAGGTTGCACGATTGGTTCTCGGGGTGGTCCGCGTTGGTTCTCAGCTCCCCGCCTCAGTGTCTTTCTTCCCGGAGGTGCATGACGAGCTCAACAGGTCGTGGACGGCACCTTTTTACTGCAGGAAACTGATTTGCTGGATCCTCCTCCCTCAACACCCTCGATGGTGGGGCAACTAGGGGGTTATAAGGGTTCCCCCGGTGGAGCGGTCGGTTGCGATTGCAGTTGTGTCCTAATACCGCCTCCAACCGGCAGGGAGAAACGTGCCTCCCCTCCCGGGTCTGTAGGAACTCGACTGCCCAGCGATGCCTATACGACCTGTGGCGAAGCTGCCTCCGCCTTACACGCTACGGCGTGATTGCAAGTGCAAGTCGCTGACCAAAGCAGACTGAGGCCATCAGGTACATCCTGCCCCGGCGTGCAGCTGCTACCGTCGCCGAGGGCAGCCGCCCTGCCAACGCCCCTCTCCTGCGGCCTCCAGCAAAGCTGCGCCATGAAGCCGGTCGCAGGGCAGCCGCCCCGCCCGTCCAGGCACCCGCCAAACCTGGTGGCAAGCGAGAGAGCAAGAGGCCCGGAGACAGGCGACCCAGAGGTGAAGGGACGTGCTCTTCAGGAGATGGTAAACACACCACTCCCTCCCCCGGAGGAAGGCCGGGTGGAGAATCTTTTCATCTTTTTCCACCACTGACCTCTCGGTCGGTGGTACCCAAATTCTTGACAAAGAGCAATTCCTCTATTTCTGGGTCCCCAGAGGGGACGGGGGGGGTTGTGGACGATCCAGTGCGTATCACACTCACCCTCCTCTCGCGCCAGTGAGCAGCAGTGGGCGGATCATGAGGACAAACCAACGGACTACCCACGCAACCTCTGCTCAAACGCAGGTCAGTGTTACACAAACCCAGACCCCGCCTCGGACCGGCAAAGAAACTCCCGGGCCGGGTCCCTGTGTTCTTCCACGCTGCCCCACTGCGGGTACACCTGTACTTCCGTTGATGCCACTTGCGCGGTGTCTGGGAGCCTGGCTAGAGCTACCAAGCCCGTCTCGATGGCTCATGAGAACCATCAGACTCGGCTAT
This sequence comes from Sinocyclocheilus anophthalmus, assembly GCA_018155175.1. Taxonomy (NCBI): domain Eukaryota; kingdom Metazoa; phylum Chordata; class Actinopteri; order Cypriniformes; family Cyprinidae; genus Sinocyclocheilus; species Sinocyclocheilus anophthalmus. Next base: position 94,580 of record JADLZN010001114.1, on the reverse strand, counting down.
GTGATTCAGTTCGCCCGGCGTCCTCCCAAGTTCAGTGGCATCTGCTTCACGCAGTGAAGGCTGCCGATGCTCTTGTCTTGCGTGCGGAGATCGCAGTCCTGCTAGCGAAGGATGCGATAGAGCCGGTTCTTCCAGCCGATATGAAGACGGGGTTTTATAGCTCCTACTTCATTGTACCCAAGAAGGCGGTGGGTTACGACAAATCTTGGACCTGCGTGTCTTGAACCGGACCCTTCACCGGGAGGAACGCATCTTCGGGTGTATCCGTCCCCGAGATTGGTTTGCAGCGGTCGACCTGTAGGACGCGTACTTCATGTGTCGACCCGTCCGCACCACAGACCATTGCTGTGGTCCGCGTCCGAAGGACGAGCATATCAGTAAGAGGTCCTGCCCTCCGGGCTGTCCCTATTGCCCCGTGTCTTCACGTAAGTTGCGGAGGTACCCTTTGTTCCCTTGAGAGAACAGGGCATTCGCATTCTCAATTACCTCGACGAAGCAGTCTCAGGATCCGTTGTGCGAACACAGGGATTTGGTGCTCTCACACCTCAGCCTGTTGGGCATTCGGGTCAACTGGGAAAAAGAGCAAAACTCTCCCCGATGCAGAGGATCTCTTTTCCCAGTATGGAGGGGACTCGGTAAGAGCAGGATGGCATTCCCACTGAAACAGTTTCAGAGGCTCATGGGCCATATGGCAGCTACGGCGGCAGTCACGCCGCTAGGGTTGCTCCATATGAGGGACCGCTCTAGCACTGGCTTCATGGCCGAGTCCCGAGGTGGGCGTGTTAACGCGGCACCTTCCGGGTCCAAGTTGCACCGGCTGCCGCCAAACCTTCACCCCGTGGTCAGACCTTGAGTTTCTCCGGGCAGGAGTGCCCCTAGAAAAGGTCTCCAGGCATGCTGTGGTTCACAAGGATGCCTCAACCACCGGCTGGGGGACAACGTACAACGGGCTTGCAGTGTCCGGGGTTTGGACGGGGCCCCAACTGCAATGGCTGCCTCGATTGGTCGGCAGTGCACTTGGCCCGGGCGTCTCAAGGACGCTTAACGAGGCATGAGCATGGTACTAGTCGCCACGGACAACACAGCGGACCATTGGTACATCAACCGACAAAGCGTGGTCTGCGCTCCCGTCGTTCTATCGCAACTTTGCCCGCCCCTCCGCCCTGGAGTCAGAAGAATCTTGGAGGTCGCTTTCGTGCGTTCAATCCTGGGCTGCTCCAACGCGGCAGCCGACGGAAGCTGTCAGACGCTGCGCTACCGGGAGAAATAGCGACTCATCTCAGACGGTCCAGGCTGGTGTGGGGGACGTTCGGAGCACCGTAGGTAGACCTGTTTGCCTCTTCAAAAACCTCTCACTGCCAGTTGTTCTTCGCCCTGAACGACGGAACACTCGGCACGGACGCTCAGGCACACAGCTGGCCGCGGGGCCTTCACAAATATGCGTTTCCCCCAATGAGCCTTCTAGCACAGACACTGTGCAAGGTCAGGGAAGACGAGGAGCAGGTCCTGCTGGTGGCACCCTATTGGCCTTCCCGGACCTGGTTCACGGAACTAATGCTCCTCGCAACAGCCCCACCCTTTCAGATTCCTCTGAGGAAGGATCTACTAACTCAGAGACTGGGCACCCTTTGGCACCGCGTCAAGACCTCTGGAAACTTCATGTCTGGTTCCTGGATGGGATGCGGAGGTTCTAGGTGACCTAACCCAGCAGGTAGTTGACACCATCGCTTCAGCGAGAGCACCGTCTACGAGACACGCCTACGCTTTGAAGTGGAACCTGTTCGTTGAGTGGTGTTCTTCTCCCCGAGAAGACCCCGAAGATGCCCGATCGGAGTTGTTCTGTCCTTTTTGCAGCAAGGGCTGGAGCGAAGGCTGTCTCCCTCCACCCTGAAAGTTTATGTCGCTGCAATTGCTGCTAACCACGACCCCAACAAGGGAGGTCGCTGGGGAAGCATGAACTTGTCGTCAGGTTCCTTAAGGGGGCGAGAAAGCTAAATCCTCCACGGCCCCCCTCTATAACCTCTTGGGACCTGACTCTAGTGCTCAAAGCACTACAGCAGGGCCCATTTGAGCCTTTGCAGACGGTTGAGCTGAAGTTCCTCTCAATGAAGACTCTGCTCCTGCTGGCATTGGCCTCCATCAAGAGGGTAGGGGACCTGCGTGCATTTTCGGTCAACGATTCGTGCCTGCAGTTTGGGCCGGCTGATTCTCAGGTAACCCTGAGGCCCCGGCCCGGATACGTGCCCAAGGTTCCCGCTACTCCCTTCGGGGATCAGGTGGTGAGCCTGCAAGTGCTGCCCTTGGAGGAGGCAGACTCAGCCCTAGTTTTGCTCTGTCCTGTCCGAGCCTTAAGGGGCTACGTTGACCGGACGCAAAGCTTCAGGACCTCAGACCAGCTCTTTGTCTGTCACGGAGGCCGGCAGAAGGGGAATGCTGTCTCAAAGCAGAGGATGGCCCACTGGATAGTGGATGCCATCACCCTGGCTTATCAGGCACAGGGTGTGCCCTGCCCGCTCAGGTTGCGAGCTCACTCAACTAGAAGTGTTGCATCCTCCTGGGCGCTGGCTCGTGGCGCCTAGCTGACAGATATCTGTAGGGCTGCGGGCTGGGCGACCCCTAACACATTCGCTAGATTCTATAGCCTTCGTGTGGAGCCGGTATCCTCCTGTGTTCTCACCTCAAACGGGTAGAAGCACTGAGAGGCCCCGGCTTCGGGTTGGCTTGCAAAACCACTCCAGAGAGTCCATATAGTAGACCCTGTTGAGTTCCTCCGTCCCCTCGGCAGCCAGACGTGGCGGAGCGTCCGGCGCCAGGCCTTCACTCGCTGAATCCTCGAGAACCGGTAGAAGGCTGGGTTCCATATGTAAGACCTAAGTGGATCTCATATGTGTAAAGTCCACGGTATAGCCTTGAGCCCGTGTTTCACCGGCAGACTTCCAAGAGGGTTCAATCACCTCCATTCTTCCATATGCACCTAAGGGATGTCCATAAGTGTATTGCTTCCGAAAACCTCCTTCGGGAAGGTTCGAGCTTCCGTAATGCCCCTGTTCCAAGTAGAACGGGTACGTTTTCCCAGTGCTATCCAGTCTTACTCATTGGGTAGTGCAATAGCAGCAGTAGCTGGTCCTCTTGTGAAGAAGCCCTGGCCTACGCCAAAAAATAGGGGCGCAGGTGGCTTCCACAGGACACTGGAAGGGGCGGTAGCTGTGGCCTTTTGGTAGGATCCCAATTTGTCGGTCATCCCACGTGACGTCGAGAGTGACCGACTGAAAAAAACGTCTCGGTTACGTATGTAACACTCGTTACATGAAGGAGGGAATGGAGACGTCACGTCACGTCCCGTCGCCACAGCTCCTGTACCACCGCTGAGCGGCCGGGTCACCGGCTCGGCTCCTCAGCGAAAACCTGAATATGCGCTGCACCTGCTGCCTACTTATACTCACGCTGTGATCAGCAGCAGCTGGATGCAATAATCGCATGCCAATGTGCATTGACTCATTTAATTTACACTCGAAGTGGATTGGTCTCTCTAAGCGAGAAAAAAAAACCCAATTCCGTCGCATCCGAAGTGACGTCTCAGTTCCCTACTTCATGGACGTGGGTTACCATACGTAACCGAGACGTTAGCTTAGGCAGAATAATCAAAATATAACTTTTTTTTTTAAAGAATAAAAATGTTGTCAATATCTGTAAACTAATGGAAATATTAAAATGACATCATTATGTAGCATATTTGTGCTTGCAGTATGCTGACAACACATACAGGTGCATCTCAATAAATTAGAATGTCGTGGAAAAGTTCATTTATTTCAGTAATTCAACTCGAATTGTGAAACTCCTGTATTAAATAAATTCTTTGCACACAGACTGAAGTAGTTTAAGTTCTTTGGTTCTTTTAAGTTGTGATGATTTTGGCTCACATTTAACAAAAAACCACAAATTCACTATCTCAACAAATTAGAATATTCGGGACATGCTACAGTTGTTGTATTCCTATTGGTAAGCCACTCCCTGAACCACAAGACACCGTCAGAGGCGTTCTTACTGGGCTAAGGAGTAAGAAGAAATGGACTGTGTTTGCCAGTCGTTCAGTTTTTCAGATTGAAGAGCAAGTTTTGTATTTCATTTGGAAAGCAAGGTCCTTGAGTCTGGAGGAAGGGTGGAGAAGCTCATAACCAAAGTTGCTTGAAGTCCAGTGTTTATTTTCCACAGTCTGTGATGATTTGGGGTGCTATGTCATTTGCTGGTGTTGGTCCATTTTGTTTTTTGAAACCAACGTCACTGCACCCGTTTACCAAGAAATTTTGGAGCACTTCATACTTCCTTCTGCTGACCAGCTTTTTGAAGATGCTGACTTCATTTTCCAGCAGGATTTGGCACCTGCCCACACTGCCAAAAGCACCAAAAGTTGGTTAAATGACCATGGTGTTGGTGTGCTTGACTGGCCAGCAAACTCACCAGACCTGAACCCCATAGAGAATCTATGGGGTATTGTCAAGAGGAAAATGAGAAACAAGAGACCAAAAAATGCAGATGAGCTGAAGGCCACTGTCAAAGAAACCTGGGCTTCCATACCACCTCAGCAGTGCCACAAACTGATCACCTCCATGCCACGCTGAATTGAGGCAGTAATTAAAGCAAAAGGAGCCCCTACCAAGTATTGAGTACATGTACAGTAAATGAACATAATTTCCAGAAGGCCAACAATTCACTAAAAAAATTTTTTATTGTTCTTATGAAGTATTCTAATTTGTTGAGATATTGTTGGGTTTTTGTTAAATGTGAGCCAAAATCATCACAATTAAAAGAACCAAAGACTTAAATTACTTCAGTCTGTGTGCATTGAATTTATTTAATACACGAGTTTCACAATTTGAGTTGAATTACTGAAATAAAAGAACTTTTCCATGACATTCTAATTTATTGAGATGCACCTGTATACTGAACACCACTACATAACACCACAATAACAGTAACATTAACAATTTCCCAGTTACATCAATTAGTAACTACACTTGAATTTAACAAATGTGACAGATTTCCTCTCATATTCTCTACATTATCTCAGTCTGAGTTCCAGGTTTAATGTGAGCCTTTGCTAGCCGTGTAAACTCTCATTAAAGTTGTGGAACCAAAGACAGAGGACAGCCAAATGACACTCTCCTGTTACTGTCACATCTTTACACCTGAGACAACAGCCTCGAGTGAGATCTGTCAATCACATCGTCACAATGAGCCTGAGAGGGTGCCTAGAGCTGACTGCTCATTGTCATGGCAACACTCTAAGGTGAGGACCTTAAGGACTCTCATTTGCGTCAGAGAGGCTCAGCAGAGGGCAGAGCTCTTGCACAGCACACGATCGTTTCTGAACAGGCAACAAATAAAGGAACATCTTTGTAAAGCTATAATTATGAGAGTATTTCCTCAAAATAGTTTCCCAAAAAAAGTACTATATCTGAAACAAAAACAATCCAGCCTTTGCTGAATTGATCGTCATGTTTAATTCCCAATAAATTAACATTTAAACCGCCATTAACATTCAAACACTATGTTATTGGTAGAACCAATTTTAAATGGCTTACTGAAAGTTTTCTCTGCATTCCAAGCTGATATAATAGAAAGTATGAGAACATAAAAATTGTACACACCAAGTGCGGTCATTTTTTGTTCACTCCATGTTGTGTTGGCTGTCGTGTCAATGACATGACATTTTTTGTCATATCTATTAATTTATTCAAAAACACATGCAAAAATGCACTTCATACATTTAATACGCCATGTTTTTAACTGTTGCATGTTGAACTGAATGTGTTAAAATTAATTTATTTAGTTATATTTTGCTGGCATGAAAAAAATAGGGCGATACAACTGCCTCACGAGGGAGAAAAAAATTCAATAAAAGAATTAAGATCTTGAGAAAAATTGTTATCTTTATTATTATTTTAAAAAATCTGATTAACTGCTTATTAATATAGACTTATAATAAGTCCACCAAATTAAAGTAATGTGACGGGCCCAACATGAATGAATCTTCATTTAATAATAGATAAGTTGACAGTCAGGACAAGTTGTGTTGATATCTCTTATGTAATTGTGGCAAAAACCAGTCTAAACGAGCCACGACAGACTGCTGATGTTAAAGGTCTCCATAATAAAGCATATCAGACAGAAACAGACCAATGACAAATATACTGTATATAGTCATCTCAAACCAATTAAAAACCAATATTTTTCCAAGGACATGTTTATATCCTGCTTTTTTGTGAAATAAGGTTTCTACTCTTTCTTCTGAAACATTTTGAGGGTGGCGTGTCCCTGATCAGTCTTTCTGCTGCTGTCTTTGGTAGATGTCTCTCCAGACGAGGGTTAATAGGATAACCATGTCTTAAATAAATCACCAGCAACAGGGAAAGAAGAGACAGCATAGATAACTGCCTTCTCACTGAACACTCACTCTTCTGAAACCAGCTTCAGTGGTGGTTTTAAAACTGATTACACTGTTGGTCAGTTATATAAAATGTGTACACAGTATATACATGCATTATCAAATCTGCCTCATATATACTGGTGTTCAAAAGTTTGGGACTGGTAAGAATTTTAATGTTTTGAAAGAAATCTTTTATGCTCTGTAAAGCTTCATTTATACGATAAAAACAGTACTAGCAGTGGCATTGTGAAATATTACTACAATTTAAAAGACCTGTTCTCTAACCTATATAACTACATTCCTTATAAATACATACTAGTGACGTCACACAGACAGGCCCCTCCCACAATAGTTTGACTGACAGTAGCATTTCAGCACAGCCTGGACTGGCGTCTTACCTTAGACCCGCCCCGAGTGAGCTGTCATCATTACCGCGCCATTGTTCACCATCACATCAACAAGCCGCTGGAGAAGTTGTATACACGAATGACTCCGACGATTGAGGTGTTCTGTTTGTTTGGTTAAGAATGACACATACATCTCATTTACTCCCGACATCTGAGCCGCTGAACTGGCAGTGGATTACATTCGTTTCTGAAGGGAATGTGCCCCCGCCGTTCTAACTAATCATCTATGTTCGCGTGAATCATTCATGATCCAGCCTCTTCTACAGAAGAAGTGAGTATAATGTTTTGTAATGAATCTTTGCAAATCGCCTTTCCTAATAATGTGCTAATTATCAAGTTTCAGGATGAATGCTGCTAAAGTAAATAGTCCCTCAGAGAGTGTCTCAGAAGAGAGGGGCGGGGTCAGCAGAGCTCATTAACATTTAAAGGAAAATGCTACAAAAACGCCTTGGTCTGAAAAGAGCTGTTTTTGACAGGGTAAAAAAAGGTGTTTTTTATACTACCATTGAGAAATTTTTACCAAGCTATGTTACATACTTTTCATTAAGACCCTAAAGAATCATATCAACTTGTGGAAAATGGGCATCCTATGACCCCTTTAATAAACTGTAAACAATAGAGCGGAAAGGTACCATGCCCTGGGTAATACTATCACATGGTTTTTAGAGGTAAGTCAACAAAAAGGTGTAATAAAAATATCACTTTTATCACTAAGAAATATGAAGACACACAGCTATAGTTTTACTGTGTGAGGCATGGATGATGGTTTTATCTATGCTCAAGGGGAAGAATGCTTTATGTGCTCGCTTGTCAACAGAAACATTTATAAAAAAGGTTAGAAAGGAGCTTACTTTCATCTGGAGAACTGCATTCTTGTTCTCTTTCCCTTTTGTGTTTCTGTCTCATTCTCGTTCTTTCTCTACATCTCTATTTACACTTAGTTTAATCACTCCCATGGTTATGATTCATTTAAATATTTTTTCTATTAAATTGGATGCAGGCCAGAGGTAACACATGACAGAGACTTCTGCTACTCTCACAGTTTTCTGAGATACCTTCTTACATGGTCCAGCAATAATGGCTTGATCCACTCATCTCTTGCCTAATGATGAGAGAGCTTGTAGTTTTATATTTCATCCTTTTTATTTTACCCTGACCTTGTAAGACAACTGCGATCGAGTTGCACTTATTTATAAATTGCAAAACTATGGACTTGAAAGGAGATGAAATTTTCATGGTCTTTGGGAAATTCAACTGATAAAAAAGCTATTATTTTGAAATATTTAACGGACAGGATTTAATTATTATGGTAAGGAATATATTTTTTGAAGTAGCACAGTACTGTGCAGTCATACTGATGAAACAATGAAGCAAATGTTCTTAAGGAGATTATTCTTTCACTTATTTGTTAAGTGCAGAGATGAAATGACTGATGAATGAATTTTCTATACCCACTATATGTTTTATCCATCTTTCCTTACAATGCACTAAAATTTACTGCAGTTTTTAAATATTATATCAGCTCATCAAGGATATAAAATATCTGTGCATTCAGCATTTATGCTAAACAAGCCTTATGTTTCAAATCTGTTTGGTGAACTCTCTTCCTAAGTTTAAAAGAAGCAGTCAAAGTACTTTGAAGTGAAATTGGAAGCAGAACACAGGCAGGAGTCTCTGGCCCACATTAGGCAAATGTAAATGAGACCCGTGGGAATATAAACTGGATGAAAGGGAGATTTAATGTTTCGCTAATATCATTTATTTTTCTCCCTCGGCATGTTCCTAATCTCCAAATGTGTGATCAGTATGAGGCTTATAGGAAGTGACAAGATCAGCTCACGAACAGATGAACTCTGTTCCTCTAAACTCTTCTTCAGCCTCTTTTCATTTGATTTCAGGAACTGATATCTGCTGAATGTCTTTAATGGATTATTTTAAAGTTTGCAGCTGTGTTCGAACATAGAAAAACCATTTCAAAAGTGCAAACTCACAAAATGTGATTTGAGCATTGATTTATGAAAAATAAATAAGCTGTCAGATACGTGTGATTCTTCATATGATTGAGGTTTTCGACTAGTCTTGAAATACTTCATACATCGTAGATGAGCACATTTATTCCGGAGAAAATTCCAAATTCAGCAAGTAATAAGTACAACAATCAATGTTCCAAAGATGCAGTCATACATTTCCAAAAATAATGACTTTTTAATTATGCATGAACTAGTGGGTGTGAGTGATGACAACTTAGTAGAAACACTGAAATTCAGTTTATTTAACAAAAAGGCCACATACACGCTACAAAGTTTTGGGAGTAATGACCGCATATAAAAATGGCTGAATTGTATAAATCAGTAGTTGTCAACCAGAGGACTGGGCTAGACACAAAGGGGTCTCAGCAAACTTCCAAAGGGGGCCTCAAGATGACTTAAAAAAAAAAAGTATATATATATATCTATATATATATATATAATATATATATCGTATATTATATGATATAATATAAACTCTCTTCATTTTTTTGAAACCGAAGAAGGAGCAGGGTTCCCACTAACTAGATAAACCTAGATATATAAGGTAGCCTGATTTTTTTTTCAGAGAACTGGAAAAGTCATGTAAATGAATAAAATTAATAATTGCATGGGCATTTTAAATGAATATGCTCCAGTTATGCCAAGCTCTGAAATTAAGAGGAAAAAAATATCAAGTCGAAATGAGATTGTAAACCAGGTAGAAGATCGGGTACTGAAATCAGGTATTAAAACATATATATAATTTTTTAAATCTTTATTCTTATCCAGGAAATCACAAACTGCAGAAGTCATAGGGTCTTCTAATATTGTTGCTGACAACAGGGGACCTTGGAGTCAAAAAAGTTTAGGACAACCGTTTAACTGCAGTGTATGTGTCCTATAAGACAAAGTCGACAGCCTAGAATCATGTATGACAACTCTACATATGACACCACAGATTCTGACTCAGCAATTTCGTGCATAACTGAAGCCCTGTAGGAGCCCAGCAGGAGTTAAGGAGTTTCACTCTGCACCACAGTTTCATAGTCCTCAGCATCTATTCTAGTATAGTAGCCTTCATTAAAGATTTAGCTTGTACACCACAATTTGCTTGTTTTTGGCGTTTCAAGGACACTGCACAAGAAAAATAGTTTGGAAGCTTCATTAGCTTAGCTTCATATCTAACTTACAGCTGCAGTTACCCTTCCTGAATGCACCAGAGGAAGACTTGACATACAAAGCTTAATTTCTTCCATGTAAATTCTGGTTTTGTTCAATGCAGCTGTGACCACAAAACAAATAAGCGACAGATTTTGTTGATGGTTTGGTGTCTAATTGTGCGACAGCCACCCACTATATGAAATATTATTAGACCAAAATTCCCCTCCTCATAACTGTACATTAAATATTAAATATCTTCTAATTGGCTGTAACTGTGTGCCGTCGACAGCACATTAGCATTTAGCATAGAAAGACAAATTGCTTGTTGTTGAAATGTTATTGTATCGCGTCTGGTTAGGACATAGTGTAAGTCTCTTCACAGTGATGGGCCTCTGCATGAGTCCTGCTTTGCAAATGACCATCTGGAGTGTCTTCTCTCAGACTCTATGAGCATCACTTAATCACAGTTCAAGGATTGTCAACCCTGATTAGGGAAATCGACTCAAAAATACATGCAAAATACACTACCTCTTCTCATTTTAGCTGTCTTGCATAGTTCGCATGACTTTCTAAACATCACAACAAAACAGACTTAATGAACAAAATGACAAAAATGAACCAGGATGATTCAATGCAAAGCAAAGGATTTCCATAAACATTTTGTGTCTTCTGAGAATTCAGTAATTAAATTTTTTTTTTACAATATAAGAGAATCTATTCATGTGAGAGTTAAAGATCTCTGTTAAGTCGTAGTTTCTTTTCTTGTATATACTGGAGGAAGGCCTTGGCCCTTTGCTCAACATGCCGGATGATAGATTTGAGTTCGGACACCTCTCCTCTGCTCACCCAGAATTCCCGATCCACAGACAGGGAGCGAAGGAGCAACCTCTCCAGACATCCTGATTGCAGCACTGAAACGGCCCGTTCTGGAAACCTACCAATCAACGAATACACTGTTACACTAACTGTTTTCTATGTTGATCAGTCTTATTTCCTTGAAAACAGAATCCTTATTCTGGCATTTGTATTTGTAAACATAACTTGTCTGCTTCTAATTCAGTTGGCACTTGTATCCAAATGGACTTGCGTAAGCAAGTGTGTTATTCAAAGGCAAAGTGTTAAGAAGTCCCAGTTCAAACTTACAATAGTTAACAGTCCACATTTTTAACCAATAGGCCAGTATAAGATAGCATAAATAGTCTAGATAAATCTTCACAAATATTAATACTTACTCATCAATACCTTCAAGCAGTCTGAAGTTGAGGTTGTCTTGTGGTTGATGAGGTCTTCCTGCATTGTCAATAAAAACCAGTCTGGAAGGTTCTGTCTTCCGAACCTATAAATTGAGGTTAATATACAGATTATTTTGAGTAGATTCATGCTTATTTATATTATGTACAGTGGCCCTAAAGCATTTGGAAACTTTTAGACATTTAAAGGGTTAGTTCACCCAAAAAAATACAAATTCTGTCAAAAGTTACTGTAGCCTAACCCATAGGACTTTTGTTTTGTTTTTGAAACTAATTAATGAAGATATTTTTTTTAATGAAGCCTGAGCCATTTCTGTCCCTCTAGTATAAGTCCACACAACCAAAACTTTGATGGCTCAAAAAGTCCCTAAAGAACATTGTAAAAGTAATCCACGTGAATCCATGTAAAAGTAATCCATATGAATCCATATAACCCTTCTAAAGAGACAATCTGATTTAATTTATTCACATATACGCATTGATCAATGCACATACATAGTGCTCATCATGCAGTATGTGGTAAACGGAAGCTCAGCTACTTGCCTGACACATGAGAACAAATCCCTTTGGTTCTTGCAGAAGCTCAAACATGCTGGTGTGACACGCGAGAACAAACCTCATTGGTTCTTTGGGTCAAGCAAGCACATTTGAGCTTCTGCTTACTATATGCGATGAGTGTTAATCAATATGTATGTGATTAAAATCCTAAATTAAATCTGTCCATCATATAAATTTACAATGTCTTTATGAACTTTTTGAAGCGTCAAAGTTCTGGTTCCGTGGATGTTCAATAGAGGGACAATAATCTCTCATGATTCATTAAAAATATATATTTGTGTTTTGAAGATGAACAAAAGCCTTATGGATTTGGAACAAAATGAGGATATGTTTCATTTCTGGGTGAACTAACCCTTTAAGTCACACTTCAACAATTTTAGAATTGCATTTCATTAGATACAAAATGACCTGATACCGAATGGTAGACCACTTTTCAGATTTTGTTGAATTATATTTCACATAATTGTGCCAAAAGTATAGTAAATGTGTACTAAAATCAGAAGTCATGACTATAGTAAAACTGAAACATCTCGCTTGCCATCGAAAAATCAGATTGGAATGTAATATAAATATATATAAAACAAAAAATTCTCAGTGTGCATGCATGTTTAATATCAGGGTTAGGGTTAACAAAAGAGACCGCTTGTATGGATTATACTGACTGCAGTGGGCTCTGTAAGTTTTTCTAAGCAACAGGGAGATATTTCTAAAATTGTGGAATGATTTTGTGAGCAAGCAATATTAAAACAAATGACTTTTGCAGACTGGGTCCAAAAACCTAAACCACAGCTACACTGGAGCTCTATTTCACCAGCTCTCTTAACACTATCAGATAATGACTACAGAACCAATCTAAAGGCTCCCATGGAAACTGATTGGCTTGACTTGTTTTAGCTGCCTCACTTTATTTAGCTGGGTTTCTAACTCACAGTTTGAGAGTGAGCTCAAACTTCACGTAGATTTCGAGAGCTGTTGGAAAGTTATTGCTTTTGATACTGGAAAGCCATATTAAGGGGGAAAAAATTCTCTACACTCTCCTGGTAGAAAACGAATACTTTCCAGCTATGTGACCTTGTCACGAGGGCAGTCAGTACAACTTGATGAAAAAGGCAATTGCTTCATGTTTCACTGATGCCATAGTGTCATTATTTATGCATGTTTACTCTCTTCAAAGTCAAATGGTGTACTGATCATTTTAAGGATACTTGCGAAAGCTCAAGAATAAAAAAATATTGATAAATTAATTAAAAAATATATATGTTATAATTTAAATGACGCTAATACCTAAATAAATAAAAACATCTACATAATAGAGCTAAGAGCACTGCAAGGTCAGATTTAAACATTTTAAATAAAAAAGGGTTTCTCCCATATCATATTTATCATTCTGGGAGCAGGTTTCATCTGCTCAAAATTTTGTTATTCACTGTATTCCACTGTATATTGCTGTAATGGATATTCAAGCAACCATGTAAAAATACAAAGAATTACGCTGGATCTTGTGCCCTTGATGTTTTTTTTTAACCATTTCAGTTATATAAAATATGGGACCCTTTTCTCTACAACTGGGAGGTACTGTGAGATGGTCTATAAGGGTTGGACTAGAATGAGGATGTTCTGTATTGATATGTTATTATCGGAAGATCTGACAAATTTCACCAATATTTCCTTTACCAGGATGTGCACCAGATTTAAGTCCTTTGGGTTTCCACATTTGACATGCAGCAGGTTTTCTACACAGAGTTCTGATGGGTCTGGTCTGAAACCACAGCAAGACCGGTCTAGTCTGTCATTCACCTGGAGAAAACAACAAATGAATCACAAGTTTAACAAATAAAAAAAATGAAAAACTGAATTCATATATGTCAATAGACATTCACAAATAGGCTTTCAAATTTTTTTTAAACCACTTACAGGTATAAACTTGGGTAAAGTCATGTTTCACATTATTTTGAACGGGGGTTAGTTTGAACAGCTTGTCTTTTGTTCACATTTCATGATTTAAGTTCAGGTCTAGTCATGTTTTATGGCAGGTCTTCTACCTTGGTTTCAGTTATGTAGTTCCTGTTTCAAGTCATGTGACCTCCTATTCCTGCTTGTTGCTCATGTCATGTTTTCATTGGTTCATTGTCTTGCTGTCTCATTATTAATTTTGCTCACTCATTGGTTCATGTTCATTTTGTTTAGCAGTTCCATTTTGTCATTGGTTGTTTACATCATGTGATTACCATAGAGTCTTGTTTATAAGCCCTCATGTTTGTTACTTTGTCATGTATTGAAGTATATTTAGATGTTCCATGTCATTGTTTATTTTCTAGTCAAGCCCATAGTCCATGCTGATGTTGTGTTTCATGTGTAGAATTAAGTTTATGTTTTTGGATCTTCACCTTTGTAAATAAACTGCAATTGGGTTCTCTATGCCATCATCCTTGCATGATTCATGCCAGCAATATTACATAGTGGTTATATATTTACATATCATACAAAACATGGCTAATCATTGTTATCAACCGCATAAATATGTAAATAAGAATATGAATGCAGTGTACAGTGTAAAATATTGCACAACCTGAGTACTCCGGGTTACTTGCTAACCTTACTGTATGAACAGTTTTCAAACTCATTTTTCCTTTATCAAGGCAAGCAAATAAACTTGCAAGGCAGAGAGATTCCAGTGGCAATACTGTGGTTGAACTTTTCTCATAACATTTAACAACATTACTCCTCTTTGGTTCCTATATGTGCTGGGACCAGACTGTGGGTGAGAAGTTAAGGTGAGATGTGACCCTGTGGTACAGTACGTGCTTTACCAGCTCATTCCCAGTTAGAACACCTTCCCTCCCTCTCAAACTCAATAGGTCATACTGACACACCATTGCTATATTTCACACTGTATAGTGAACCACGTCTGATTTTAGAACAACTGAGATCGACTGAAGATGGATGTGATGGGTAATAAAGGCAATTAAATATGTTTTCCCCTTGCACTTTAGAGGATTTAAAGTTCAAATAAAATGATGAACATTTTGTCATCATTTACTTTTTTAATTCTATGGTGCTTGTCTTATTTTTGTTAAACCTGACATGATGCAAGGGCAAAAGAGATTTGAGAACTAGCGTAGAGAGGAAGATTCAATATCAAAAACAGCTTATATTTCGGTCTGTTCATCACACAAAACTAGCTTCAGAAGACTCACATTTTTAACCACATACTCTATGGTAATACTTTATTTTTCGATACCACATACTTAAATAAATAATTTATTTATTTTGGACCTTTAAAGTGTAAATTAGTTTTTGTATGGAAAAGAGCACCTTAACATTCTGCTAAACATCTGTTGTGTTTCATGGGATATATAAATGCCTTAAAAATCGTTTGTCAAGATGTTTATGCTACTTGTCTACATGCTGATATTATACTAAAAATACTAATATTTTTAACATCAGCTCAGTGTCTGTGACAGCTGCTGTCAGTTGGCAGTATCAGAAGCAAACAGTCGTCAACACACATTGTGTTCTTGCCGCACATCATACTCAAATCTGTGCTCTCTTTCCTCACACAGCCAGCACTGTGATAACCTTAGGGCTTGCTTACGTAATGTTCTAGCCCAGTGCTGCTAGTCAACCATGGTGAATGCCACAGAGCATTTCTGTTGAAGACATTTCCATGTCACAGCCCCTGAATATTCTGATTAATGTGACCTTTTGTTCAGAAACTAATGCAATCATCTTTGCCACTGGTTTGAGTTATGTTGGGTTCATGCAGTGCCTTTATACTTACTGGTATACAGTCATTTTTAGCACATTTTTAACAAAAACATAGTAATTACAAATTATATTTCGAATATTCAGCATAATAATTTGAGTAAAAAAAGTAAAATAGCATGAATTTGCTTTAATGACAGCAGCACTTGACCTGCCGTTGACACAATTTGTGTAAAACTTGGCAATATAATTTGGCAATTTTTAAATGTAATATTGTCACGATGTCCTACTGGAGTGCCAATGTGCTCCTTTAGAGGGTACTCCATCATTTACCTGTACCATTGTTTCACGGACTACATCTCCCATAACACCCCATGCCAGGAACTAATTGCATGCACAGCTGTTTCTACTTAGAATGACTATTTAAGTTTCACATATTCTGACTCACATGGTGAAGTATTGTTTAACAGTTGCGGACTCTACCAAGGGTTTTTCATTTGCCATTGCCTTGTTTCATTGTTTTGTACTTTGGACTGCTCACTTGGATTTCGATCATTGCCTGTTCATCTGGATTATTCTTTTGCTCTCTGCCTTGGATTACATTGTTTGCTGGATTTTGACCTTGCCTGTTTTGACCACGTTGCTGTGTAATAATGCTCACTTTTGGTTCTATCAAGTGAATCCCTTTACAAATAGAAATAAGGAAATTTACAGTTAAACCCCATTGAGAGACCAATATGCTCAGTGAAGCTCAAAGATGATCAGTGCAGACCAGGAGTCAAATTTGAAGTTCAACCCATTGACCGTTTACTCAAATTTTGGGCATTTTAGTACCGTTTTTTAAACCATTAACCAAGTAATTTATATGAATATGCGAATTTAAAGTGTAATTTAAAAATCCTGGTGCAGTAAAAGCTCTGAGTAACATTTTTAGACCATCAACTTTAGCTTTAAAGCATAATTTACGTGGTTGCGAGAAACAGCTTTATGAAATTAATTCAGCAGTAATAATATGTGCAAGTTCAAGAGTCCATAAACTCATCGGTTGGTATAAATTGTTCAAAATTAAGGTTTAGTTAGTCCATTACCACTATATAAAGCTTGCATGTTAATTATAGAAGGCAGTGGCTATTTGCAGTTTAAGTAGCATATTTTAGATGCTGTTTACACTAATTGACAATATAAAGTATTTTATGGATATACTGTTTACACCACTATTATTTATAGCTATAGTCTATATAGTGACAGATGTTTACACCTCAGTTTTGTTGTACATTAACAGGATGCAATAGTAATGTAGAGTGTAAATTATTATATTTCTAAAATATTAAATGGATGCCGCTATTGGGACAATAAAGCCCTCCATACACCTATACCCCTAGCCCCGATATACTTTAGAATTAAACACTCCTTATGCACATTATTTCCACTTTTCGAATATTTTCTACATTGAAAGTAAATGCCTTTCTAATCTGATATGTGATGGGAAAAAGGAGAAGAGCAAGTCTGGCAAAAAGCGGACTTTAACTCTGGTCGATCACGTCAAAATGCTACTTTTATGTGCCTTACTCTATGCCACTGCTCTGTTACCCGGGGCACGTCATTTTTAATTTTGTGTGGCCCAACCAGACATTGGTGAGTGTAATTAGTGTAAATAGCCTATATGTCAAAAATGCTGGTTAGTTGCACTTAATGTAGTAAACACTCCGTTATTGAAATGGCACCATGATATGGGGTGATATATATTGTACTACTGTCCCATAGAAACTTCAAGGGTTCGTGAAAATATATTGGATTTCAAAATGTGGATTTCTTTAGATCATTAGACCCTGCATTAAATCCCTCGGCTCATTCAACTTTAACAGCGCTTAAAAAGAAGCGGCGCCATATTTATTAAAGAGGAGCTCACGTGTTAAAAAGTAGCAAATATACTGTATATGTTTGTGTGCATAGGACCATTTCTGTTGTGTTGTGCTAATTTCGTTGTGTTGTGGCTTATTTCCGTTGTGTTGCGCTAATTTCGTTGTGTTGCATTGTTCTCATTGTAGCTGCGACTTTTTTTTTTTTTTTTTTTTCCATTGTGTTGTGGCTTGTTTTCGTTGTGTTGTGCTAATTTTGTTGAGTTGTGGCTTGTTTCCGTTGTGCTGAGCCGATTTCGTTGTGTTGTGGCTTGTTTCCATTGTGTTGTGGAGATTGTGCTGTTTTGTGCACTACTGGGCCACCATAAGTTCCTGTGTTGCAGAATCTCTAAGTTTACATGAATGGAAACTGTATGAAATTGAAAATTGTCTTAATGAAGACAAAATTGCCTCATAATTAATCAAACTAGCATGTTTTTAAACGAGTGTATCTTAATTGCTGTCACAGACAGTAAAAAAAACAAAAAAAACTCATACATTTAAATACATTTAAAGGGTTAGTTCACCCAAAAATTAAAATGAGCCTGTATTTAACTCACCCTCAAGTCATCCTAGGTGTATATGACTTTCTTTTTTCAGACGAATCCAGTCGGAGTTATATTAAAAATTGTCCTGGCTATTCCAAGCTCTATCATTGCAGTTAGCGGATGTTGCAGTTGAACAGTCCACAAGCCGTCAAATAAAGCGCGCATCCATAATAAGACATGCCTCACACGGCTCTGGGGAGTGAATAAAGGCCTCCTATAGCGAATCCATGTGTTTTTGTAAGAAAAATATCCATATTTCAAACGTAATAAACACTTTTTTTTCCTCACGTCGGTTTCTTAATACCGAAGTCGTTCCGTGGCCGTTCCGCGGAAGCCGTTCCATTTAAATTATAATTTGATTTAAATCACATTATGATTCCTTTGCCTGAAAAAGTCATGGAACATTAATTAGTTCTTAAAAGTGTGATCACATTTACTGTTGTTTGGATAATTTGTGTGGGCAAAATCTAGTCATTTGGTCATTTGAATAAGCTACGTTGACCAACAGAAAGCTGAACTATTGACAATGGACAAAATAGCTTTTTGTTCACTTCCAAACCAAAATGCACGTTTGCGTGTTAAAAATGAATCCTATGTGAAATCGGTTGGTTTGGACATCAACAACAAAAAGTATACAAAGTGCTTTTTCCCCTCATAACAAATGACCCCACCCCCCCCCCCCACCCTGATACATATTTAATTTGCTGTCTTATAACTGTGCACGATTATATGGTTAGTTGAATTGTATTATCTGCATTATCTTACTTCCTGCCATCTATGATCCTATCAGGCCAGGCCTGTGGCCCACCAGTTGAAAACCACTGATCTACATTTCAGAGCGGCACACAGAAGGACTTGTGTTTCCCATGGTGACAGTGAGTGTGTCCTTCACACAGTTCTGTGCTTAAGGGTGTGAGGTTTCACATCAGTGCCATCAGAGGTGCTAAATGAATAGAGAGGAACAAGTGTTCAAGGGTCCCAGTCAGCAATTTCACCAGATCAATACAAAGCTATTAGCTGTTGGCCATGTTACAGCTATTGACTTTTCTAAGATCTAATGTATTATTCATGGACCATCCATACTCCCACTTTTTCACAGTACACAGTTTTCACACACACAGATTATTCTCAGAAATCCATGAAGCACATTCATGAGCACTTGCAATTACACATTCTTGGGCATGCAACATTAGTCTACAATATGTCTGCCATCGAGGGATTTTTTTTCACACTTGATTTGGTCTAGTTTTTAATCAAGCAGGAAGATGGTAGAAGTTTGCAGTGCTGTAAATTATATGTAAAATGCATAGAAAGTCCTTCTGAAAAAATGTTATGTTCTGTGTTAAAGAGACGCTCATCACGCAAAATTAGTTAAAGAAAGCCAAGGTTAGCTTCCAAGGAGTAAAAGCAATTTAAAGAAATATTTTCCAAATATTTTCTAATTAAAAAGCAATGTGAATTATGTTTTAATTTTTTGGTGAACTGTTCCTTTAATATCTTCAGCCAACTATTATAACTACGAGCAGCATGTAATGCAACTGCCAAGATTCAATGTCAGTGTGTTATTTAATTTGAACATTTCTAAAGATTAAAAAATCATAAAATTACAAAGAAAGTTTCACCTGTTTTTTTTTTTTTTCTAGAAATGATTCATTCATTTTCGCCCATTATAACTATTTTAATTAAGTGTCACCATGGACACTATGGTTCGTGAAAAAAAAAAAAACAGTGCAGCTATGAGGATCAAAAAGTAAAGAAGAGGAAGAAAAGAAGAAAGTGTAAATACATATTCTAAACCTGCTAATGAGGTGATACTAACTCACAATCCTCATGTGTTCTTCAAAATTAGAGATATAATCATTCACAGTGAATGAAACTCTCAGTGGGCACTCTTGTTACTGTGCTACTTTGCCCACATCATATTTCACCTGTCTAAGAGTGTTTGTCTAAGAAATTATTATTAAATTATATAAATACTAGTGCTGTCAAGCATAAACGCAGGCGATAATTTTTTTCATAAACGCAGGGGCAGAACTAGGGTTCGCCACCCCGCTCACAACTGCTGCTTCTGTCTCTTTTTTTCATGACAAGAATTGCATTTATTTAGATGCAGAACATCTTACGACCACATAAAACGGGAGACTTTTCAGACACGCCTTCCAACTTCACCACTGCACCAGGCGCGAGTCAAATGAGCGCGGAAAAGCAACTGCGCTCATAGTGCATGCTCGTTCAAATGCACGAACATTTGGGTATTGGGTATTAACAGCCTGGTTATCAATTACAATCAATGTTTTAAACAATTAGGTAGTAGACTAGGTCATGAACTCATACCAGTGATTGTATTGTTTTAATTAAAAAGACTTTCTCAATGTCACACAACTATCTTGGCTCAATCAATGTTTTTAGTTTAATGCAGGACTTAAAGTTGGTCTACCCAATGACAGATGGGGCAATTGTTCAGAAAACAAATTTGAAACCCAAAATGCTTTTTAACAGGAAAAATGCCAATGCTAAAATGGAAAACATGAATTATTTTAAATACCATGCTTGGCAGATAGGCAATTTTGTTCTTGGCAGCACCCTAAATTTTGTGACTCATACAAAAGTTTCTAACCATAGTGGTCAAATGCATCATTTAAATGCCTGCTTCTGGGGACACACTGTCTTGCAGAGTATGTTTCAGCTCACCTAGCCTGTGGTTTTTCAAGTGATCCTGAAGGCCTTGATTAGCTGGTTTCAGGGTTAAAGATATAACTCCGCAAGACAGTGGGTTGAAGTCCTAGGTTACAAGATAATCATACTTTTTTGTGCTATTTGCAATATAGGCCTACATATGCAATTTACTCTCATTAAATATATAATAACACATTAAACTCGAAAGTTTGTGGAAACCAAATATTAATTTGAATAGTGCCTCTTACCTGAAGCAGGAAGTCAAACAAGGCCAGCCGCCCCCACTCTGAATGATGAACTCCCACACAGCTTGTAAAGTTCAGTGGCACCCGAGTACCACACCTGCTCTGAAGTAAAGTCTGATACTGTGTCCAAGTAAGTGAGAAAGAGTTCTGGTCATTCTCAGCATCAGACAGATGTTGTATGCTGGGATCCCACCATATCACTGGTCTGGGAGATCCATTGGTGTATTTGTACGGTAGAATCTCACTGTGGAATGTTCTCAACACTACGGGCAAGCTCCGGTTCAGACCCAGAACCCTATCCAGGTGAAAGGCAAACACCTCGAACCAGTCATTGGGACGTTTATGAGTGCACAGCTTCCTGTCTCACAGCGTGTGATATGATTGTCCCCTGCAGGAACAAATATGTCTTTTTTCTCACTAAATCTAACCTGAAGGACTTGTCCATGGCCCGGAAGCCTGGCTTTACTCAACACAGTGCCTCTGGAGAGAAGTGCCATCTTTTTTATATCATCCTCACTGAGCCAGGGTAGAGACTCTGCTTTGGTTTGGTTCCAGTTTTCAGTGAAAGTCTCTTCGGACACCTTGATGCCAGCCTCTTCTGGAATCCCGTCATTGGTTTCTGCTCTGAATTTGTGCCTCTTCCTCTCAGAGGGCCCTGCTTGTCTTTCATGTGTTCCTGCTCCTCCAGGGGCCTGTTTCAGTTTTACCACCTGCTGTGCATCAGAGAACTGCCCCACAAGCCTCTTTGCATTGGCCCCATCTGGAGTGCATTTGTTACTGCATGTCTTGTTTTTTGGGTGGAGGCTTTGGATGCTGGCAGACTGAGGGAATGCTGGGTCATGTCTGGAGCGAAGAAGATGTATGGTTGGGTTAGAGTTGCTGCTATTTCCTAGTTTAACGGCTCGCCCTCTTTTGGCACGGGCTGCAAATGGCTTGACTGGATGCTTGTTTATGTTCTGCAGATATCGTTCTTTTTTGTTTGCTTTACTTCTTGCTGTTTTTTTGGTTAATACTTTTTTCTCTGCTGTTTTTCCAGAGGAAAATGATTGTTGGTGGTGGTTGACCATAAGGAGATGTTTAGCAGAATCTTTAATTTCAGGGTTCTTGCAGGTTTTGCTGTGTTCGTATGAAGACGTTGGCAGATAAAGTCTCAGAGACAACTTCTCGACCAGCCTGCTGGGTTTGTTATTGCGGGGGCCCCGTAAGTTGAGCCTGCTCTGCTCAGATGGGAAAAAAGGCAGGGTGTATATCATCACCACTGATAGACTGAAGAGAAACAGGAAGGCCACCACAAACCGACATTTTAGTCTGAACTTCAACCACACTCTTAAAGCCTGCAAGACACAGCAGAGAAGGTAGTGGTAAAGACAAACAGTACAATAAAGTCAGCAAGTCGTAAATGTCAAAGAGAATAGGCTTTGTAAACAAGAAAAGCAGTTTGGATTACATGAAAGGCAGGGAAATCTAAATGAGGGAATATTTTTTGAGGGAATTCCATTCAGAGGTCTGGATTTTGAATGCACATGCTTTAGATTCATTTCACCCATTTCCATATGTGGTTAAGACTGACACTATGCCTTTAGGCCATAGATTTTCCATATGTGTCCATTCCTTTGTGCACTCCAGTGTCAGACTGGAATGTAGATTGGATTTTTTTCACAGCTGTTAGTTTTACGGCGATATGTTGGAGAATGAATCAGCCTGAATATGGAATGTTTGATTCAAGATTATTCTTATAATATTCTTAACATGAATGATTAAACAGGGTCTGGAGCACGTCACTGTATTTGGCTTGTTTTTTAGCTGCATTCTCTAATTTTCCTGCCCCAGACTTGACCCATTCTAAATTGGGCGAAGCCTGCCATTTAAGGTTTAGAAGAGGTACCAATCATCCCGAAACTGTACACACAACTGTGAAAAGTCAAATATAGCTTGAGAAGGCTGCTGAAAATTAGAGCATTTGTTGACTGTGACAAACAGTGTAAACAGTTTAAACTAAGCAAAAATTACAGTAAAGCTCTTTTGAAAAAGTTAATAGTAGCTCACTAAAGACATGTAAAGGGACAATTTCTTTTAAACATATAACCATACTTTGATATAATTTATCATTTAATCAGTGCTTTTAATCATTGCTTTGTCATGCTAGACATTAGAAAAAGTAGTTTGTTACTGGAAAATCTACTCACTACTCACTGTCAAATGTAGCATAGTTGCTCCCCAACACTAAAACAAAACACTGTAAAAAAAAGCAGTTTTAGAAAATATGCATTTAATATACAGTACATATAGCCTGCATAATATACTACTTAATAACATATGTTTGATATTAATCATGTTTGCAGGCATTAAAAGGTCAATATAAAGGCGTAAATATGTGCATGTCCTTGAATACTGTAAACATGTCCATGATACCTAGATGTATTTCCACATACATCTGGATGCTAAAAAGAAAATAAATTTCTCAATACTGTGAGATCTCTCCCTTCTGGCTGATATTTTTATTACTTTAGCAGATAGCACCTGTGAAAGACTTCTAGTATGCTTCAGTTTAAAGAATGTCTTGTGTGCAGTTTCACAAGGCTGGGAAGTAGCACACAGTCTGCGACAGGTTAGGGCCTGTTTGACTGCTAACTTACACAAAAAACTGAATGTTTCTTTGAAGGCAAGTGAATATTTAGATCATAATTATGCATGAAGAAATCATGCAGATTTCTAGCTGATGCCAGGTTCACTATGTAGGTTTTTGCCATGTTTGCGGTGCGGTAGTTTGGTAAAGGGGTCAAATGTTAAATAGATGTACAGTACACTCTTAAAAATAAAGGTGCTTCAAAAGGTTCTTCCAGCGATGCCATAGAAGAACCCTTTTTGGTTCCACAAAGAACCATTTAGTCAAAGGTTCTTTAAAGAACCATCTTTTTTTTTACATTTTTATAATCTGAAGAACCTTCGTTTGCCACAAAGAACCTTTTGTGAAACAGAAAGGTTCTTCAGATGTTACAGGGTTCTTTATGGAACCATTTTAGACAAAAAGGTTCTTCTATGGCATTGTGAAGCACCTTTATTTTTAAGAGTGTAGACACTTAAGCACGCTTGTAAAAAGTTTTTAGAATCATGTTGATTTTATTGAAACACCGTACCTTTAAATTTATATTTGGTCGACATAATAGTCCCCCCCCCAAGTCACTTTTATTTCTATAGTGCTTTATTTAATACAGATTGTGTCAAAGCAGCTTCACAGTGATAAACATAACATAATCAATTATGAAATAGACAGCATCCCTTATGGAAACTCATAGGGTGCCAATAAATCAGATTACTGCCTTCACTCTATTTGTTAAGCATTATATCTGCCATATTTGCCCACTTCTGTTATTTAGTCTAAAAAAAAAAAATAATAATAATAATAATTTTCATTGGCATTTGTGTTATCTTGCATTGGTAACAAGCCTCAACGAGCATTCATAGTTGCACTTGCCAGTTGTCAAGAGTTCAAATCTCCCAATCAGAGATTAAAAGAGCTTAAATAAAAAATTCAATACTAAAAACATAAATTAGTAATTTTGAATGCTACAAGTGAATTTAGTCATCACAACATTACAGTGTTCAGTACGAAAATTAATAATTATTTTGAGATTTCAAAAGAATGACATTAGATTTAGATGTTAGGATTATAAGACAGCAAAAGTACTATAAATTAATGACCATGCACAATTCATAGCCAATATCATTGATTATATATCCGATGGTACATAAAATAATTCTAATATAGACAAAAGAAGTAGACATGAGGCTTATTTCTGTCATGACAACTCTCGGAAGATTTTAGCATGGTGATGGATATGACAATGTTAATGTGTTTGGTCTTGGCGGAATAGATCGGCTACACTTCTGCTGAATTGCTGCTGCTGTTGGTTATTGCTGTAGTTATAGATTATTGCTGCTGCTGCAAGCAAGTACAGGAACTTGCTACTGCCAATGCATACGGCGATACGGTGCAGTGAGTGTTTAAGACATGCTGCTGCTGCACAAACAGCATATATAGTAACCTGTAGCTGATCTATACAGGTGGAGCTGGGGAGGGTGTAGGGTTTCAGAGAAACTCTGAAAGTGCGCTGCAGGAATCTCTAGTGAATGCTAGCCAGCCATGTAAATGCAAGGCAGTAAGCTCATTGGCTGCATATGCAGCATGAACCAATCAGCTTGTGCCAAGTCGTATAACTCTCTGAATATCATCAGTTACATTAACAAAACATCAGCCTGCGCCATCTAGAGTTTCATGACTAAACTATATATTTATTACCTTATTTATTGCTAATAATTTAGTTTTTCTTTTTTAAGCTTAAAGGTGAAGTGTGTCTTTTTTTTCAGTATTAAAATACCTTTTCTTATCCAACCTTAATATGCAGAGACAACTTTAAGTAAGCGATTTACAGTATTTGCAACCTTTTTCTGTATGTTGAACAACATGCACAGCAACATTTGCACAACCAGTGGCATGACTTTGATGCAGGGTATGGGTTTTGGTTAGGGAAACTTTTTTTTTTTTTTTGGTGGATCCATTTGCAAGTGCTGCAGAAATGAAACATTTCACCTTTAACTTAACTTTAACCCAGAACATTAATTTAAATAAATGCAGTCAGTTTAATGCAGATTTAAAAGTTAAAGTTAACAAATTTAACAGGGTCCAAAGAAGAGGAGTTGCTAACTTTTTGATGGAATGAAAAGAGTATATAGAATGTCAAACTACTTTATAACATCTTTCTCTGTCATGAGCAAGACATTGAAACAAACAAACTGCCAGCAGCTGAATGCATGTTTATGACAGCTGCATTAGAGATCTGAATGAACACCTTCTCATGACAACAGAGAACAAAGACTCGCTCAATGCCGAGATGTAATTGGGAAAGATGGTTCTCTGAGCCCCTTTAGCTGCAGTACATCTCGCTCTTCCTCAACCAGTCATTTAAGGTCATATTTGTTTAATGAAGAGAGATTATTCACTGCTGGTGTAGCATAAGATAATGAGAAAATTTGGTAGGCCTAAAACAAAATTTTGGATTAGGTCAAAAGTACTTTGGAGACTAATTTAATTGAAATACTAGAGAAATACTAAATAACTATGTCAACTGATATGATGAAATCCTTTAGAAGCATACATATATTTATGAATCCTGTAGTTCATGAAATATTGACTTAATTGTAATAATAGGTTGATTTTATTGTTTTTAATCAATGAAAGTATTTAGATATGTTTAGTGTCATCACATTTATTTAATGCATTTATTTTCATAAAATCATAACATTTGTATTTGTGTAATCAGTTATATTAATATACATTTATCTGCCTGATACGTTTTTATTTTGTCAAGAAATGTTAGGGTTAGGTTAAAAGCTGAGAGTAGGGTTGGTGTTGGGCGCTTAAAAAATATAATATATTAAGATATTGTAATTAAAATTATTGTCACTGTAAATACCTATGACATTTATGCTGAATACATATAAGTATACGAATATATTCAGATCAGATGGACATCTTGCAATATGTTGTATTGCTTTTATTGCAACATGTCATACTGCAGTGTCTCATTCGCTGTCAAGAAGCCGTCTCAATTTCAATTTTACTGCATTCCATCTTGCTGTTTTTAAATGTAAGAACACAACTTTTGTGAACAGCAAAAATATGCTGTGCAGTTATTTTATATGTATTTAGGAGTTGAATTGCTCCAATAATAGAAAAATGCCTTATTGCAACAGAGGGCATGAGTTATTTTTGTTTCTTTAAAAAAAAAAATGCTTACATAAACTCTGTAGCCCTCTAAGACTAAATTAAAAGTCTAATGTCTTCCATAGCATGACTGGCCAAGGGAAAACTTTTCATACATCAAAACATACGTTTGATGTATGATCTTTCATGCATTATGCAAAGGTCAGCATTACCCTCTACCCATATAGGAGGATCTGTGATACCAATGCATGCAGCAGGCAAATGGTTTAGGGGGAGAGGAAGGTACGGTAAGGGAAAGAGTGAGAGAGAAAAGAGAGAGGAAGAAAAAGAGATCAGCCATCTGCTGCTGTGTCTGTCCTACCTCAGTGTGTCATCAGCAGAGTGTCTTTCTTATTATGGAGCAGATGCTTTTGACACTAGTGTCATCCTGAAATATATAATGTGCATGTCTGTGTGTGTAGGATGAAAATGTGTCACTGACAGTCTTCTGCAGTCATTTACATTCACACACAAAAACAACAGAGAAAAACAGCATATACCAAAAATTTGGTTGCATTTTAGTATTTGTAATTTCATTGGTTTTTGGATAAAAAAATAAAATAAAGAAGCGGTGTGTAAATATGTGTGAGAACTGTGTGCGGGGGTTTTAACTCTCATGTGTGACCTATGACTGACTAGAGGGAAGAATAATACTTAATGTAACGCTAACCTTAATGTTTTTTTTTGTTTGTTTGTTTTTTTCCGTAATGACTGGGAGGACAAACAGCTGCAGCTGGGAGATTTCAAGGAGATCTCATAATCACAGAAGGGTGCTGACGGTTAATCACAGATTTTTAGCAGGGCTTAGGCTATGTTCTCATTTTTATGGATGTATTTGAAAACAGTGTTTTTTTTTCAAAAAAATGGAGTTTTAACCGCCCCCCCCCCAAAAGGTTACATTTCTGAAAATGCCTCAATCACATTACTGCGCATGCATAAAACATGATAAAAGCTCAGTGAGATGATACAGAGAGTCCACACATAATAACGTTCTCATGCCATTCTTTTAGCGCAATCATTTTATTAGCAAAATATTCCACCACTCACTGGTGTGTCCAGGCCACACTCAAAAAAACACCATTCCATGTATGAACTAATACGCAATTGTTATGTTTTACCGCAGGACAGCAATTTTCTGTCATATTTTTAAGAATATAATGTGAAGACTGTACAAATTAACATTATTTTTAACAAGACTATGAATGTGAAAATCAGGCACAACAATGCTGGTACATATCTATGGGTACAATATGTATCACATGACTAAACATTCATCATAGTTTTTGAATACCTCCATTTACACAGTCCACACTACTACAATGAGAAAACATTGTTTTCAAAGTTATCCTCTTGGGAGAACGTCTTCAGGAATGCTGTGTCAGTGTGGATGGAAGGCCAAAATGTACAGAAAAAGATGCATTTTCAAGTTTATCCAGATTAATGTTGACATAGACTTAGATGAACAACCGGGGAGCTAAAGTCCCCTCAAATAGGATCTACAACAACTGAGTACCACAAAGAAAGTATCTGTATCCAACTTGTCTTCAAAAATGATATCATGTATATCTACCTCTCACAATTTTAGATTTGTTTGCTGGATAAACTCATGGAATACAATAACAGGCTGTAGATTACCTGTTTGCAATGACTCCAGATATAGCTACACGCAAATTTCACAAATATCATCATATTTTTTGATTATTTATTGTCTCTCCCTGACACTGACTTGCTCCAAAAGCTCAACATAAATAAATAAATAAAAATTGTGTGCAGGTGCTGTTACACCATGGCAATTTGAGAAGCCATTATTACAATGTCACAACTTCCACAGACAATCAATTCTAATTCCCTTGGTGGCTGTTTCACTCTTCCAAGCTCATTCACTGCTCACTGCTCATTGGCTGCCTCTGATTAACAGGCAGACCAATACCATTGCAGAAATGACTGTGTGAAATGACAGAAATGTCGTGTGAGGCAGAGTCAAATCTCAATTTATTACACACACCACACACACACACACACACACACCACACACACACACACACAAACACACACACACACACACATACACACACACACTCAATTCGTGTCTAAGTCATGCAAATTCTGCATTGATCTCAACCTTTCAGTGCTTTGTCCGTCATCTCTGGTGTATGATGGTGATGGAGTAAAGAAAAACTGGCATGGTTTGAGTTTTAAATTTTTTACTGTGAGCTTTTGGCTATTGTGAGGTTCAAAATATATAAGTATAGTGTGATAAAGATATTGCAAACATACTGTTATCTTAACAGCATAAATGTTCGTTCGTAAAAATAAAAAAAATCTTATTGATAAAACGTTTGTTGTATATGTAGTATATGATGGTACTAAATGATTACCATATAAATTTTTTATGGTACTATGGTACTTACAAGATGGTTCTATGGTACTATGATACTTAAAGAACATAGAGTAATACTTACTTACTTAGTATGTTCAAAATGTTTTGATTAGTACTGCATCTTTTCCAGAAGGAAATTTGTACAGCTACTTATTTTACATGAAGGAAAGGAATAAGTCTGATGTTCTTAACTATTGCTTGGGAAATTGGGACAGCAATACTTAAAGTTATCAGTAGGAAATACTGCTCTCTCAGGAGTGACTCCAGGAGTCAGCCAGGCAGTAACTGGCATACTGGTTCCCTAGACCAGATGGCACAGATATTTTCAAACATAGTTCCCTTCTTACAAGTAAATTCAAGATGTTCAGCAATGAGTCACATTTAGTAGATGTTACAGCATAAGTTCTGATTAAAATGCTCAACGTTTCAACCTCACCTGCAAATAATTCAGCTAAGAAAAAGACTTTGGTAAAATGACAGTGATGTATTGGTTGTATGGTGCAATTTCCTATATTTTCATTCTAATGTTGAAACTTTAACCTCCTGAGACACTGCATCCTCATATGAGAACATTATATTTTAGTGAATTTCTCTGAGACTATACATGCCACAGTTTTAAGTCTGGATGTCCTGTACAGAGCACATTCAGGGCTTTTCAGAGATACTAAATGTTTGGATGTTTCACCATGACCACTCCCTCTCCTTGGTCTTCAAAAATGTCTGATATTAATTTAGTGACACTCTTATGGAAATATGAAAATATTTTGTAATTATCATTTAAATCTGACTAATTTTCAAATTGTTTGTCATAAATCAACATCTCATGAAAATGTTATGGGGTTTCAAATCAAAATATGACTCTGTTACGAAACAGGACATTGATTTCATACATGTCCACTGTAGAGGACACCAGGACTAAAAGCTGGTTACTACGCCTTAGTAGGAGAATCAATTAATATCAATTTTCCTATGAAATATTATATATTATTATTAAAACCTTGTCAAATATTACTCCCATTATTACACTTATTTTTTCATTACATGTTGCCCCAAAAACACATTAATATACTAATTAGATTTAGTTTTCATCGATACATTAATATCTGAGAAAACCCTGTTATGGCCATTTTACCCACATTTTGCAGAAAGAAAAATGGTATATCAAATCATTCTGTTATAACATAGTTGAGATTCATTTTTATACAAAGTTTGATAAAAAAATAAATAAAATAAAATAAAATCCTGAGAACTAAAAATGTATTGGTGATTTAAAAAAAAAATTTGTTTTTGCCTATGCATGGTCATTCATGTCTTTTTATTTTATTTTATTTTAATTGAGTCCCGATGTCCTCTACCAAGGACGTAGCATAACTTATGAATGAATACATTTAAAAAAGAATTTTTTTTTTACATTTTTTGTATGCTCTAAACAATGTAATTACATGAAAAAATATTACTTTTTTCCTAAAATGTTTTGCCGGGTCTCAAGAGGTTAAGATACAATATGGCAATATTCTATGGATTCTCAGAATCCATAAATGTGTGGCAAATCTGGCGAAAACAGTTTTGTTTTCTAATCTTGTAATACTCATGGCAACTATCATAAGACGACACAAACAGAACAACAAACATAAATAAATCCAAGCGGGACCCTCCAAGAATTACAGGAACCCTTGATGAGCATTAAAAATCTGTATAAAAAGGCTTTCTTTCGAGAAATCTGGCCATTCCAAAACTGGTACCCATGAACATAGGTAAGATTAGAGAACACAAATTAATGAGGCAGAAGGTTGTAGGCATTTATAAACCAGACGATGCACAACAAATAGTGTATTGTCCACACAGCAAGGACCACAGTTGGACAATTGCAGGAGCTTTTAGTGTCCTGGGGTCAACAATGCTGTAACCTGCAATTAAACACCATCTCCATGCCAACAAACCATTTGGAAGGTTTGCCAGAATAAAAAACCTTTTGCTCTTGCCAAACTTGTAAGTGCCCTGGGTTTTCTGTTGTTTAAAAAAGGGAATCGGCTAGTACAGTGAAAAAACACACTGCTTTTTGGCATAGGTTTAATGTAAAAATGTCATGCAGAAAATAACCGAATCTCCCAGTGAGGTATGATTATTTGGTTTTACTTTCAATACACCTGGTAATCTTATTAAAATACCTCCAGATGGACTCCATATTAAATTCCAGTTTTTACATCAACATCTGGATACCAGTGCCAGCAGGCATGGAATATTTTGTCTCACATGCCTGTATGCATGCATTATTTCTGTATTTATCACTGTTTTATTACACGGCTCTCTGAAAAGCTTGGTTCTGACTGGTCAGTTGCAACATTCTTAGGTCTGTTATGCCTGTTGTCAATAGCAATGCTGAATAATAGACCGCTCACCCGGGTATCTGAGGCGAGTGCATCTTTCATGTCTTTCATATCACACTGCTGCCTTGCCCTTTTATACAAATGCAACTGGTATCATCTTGTGTCTCACTTATCGACTGCAGTGTAATAAAAATGTCCAAAAACTTTAGGGGTACAACAGCTTGTCACTGTGACAGTACCCTCAAAGGGAGACCCTAAAGAGTGCATATTAGTACCTCAGAGTAGTTATACCCTTAAGGTAGAAATATGCATTCTTATGGTACTAATATGCATCCTTTAGGGATACAGAAGGTAGCATTTGACCCTTAGACAAGCTTTTGACCCCTAAAGGTACCATTTTTGGACTTTTGTTTCCGAAGAGTATGTAATGTATTGAATATGAAATGAGAGGACTCAGTAGCAATAGTATTGTAATATTGTCATAGTGTTCGTCTTGTTGCCAGGATGACTGCCTTATAAATGTAACATATTATAACATAATAAGCAGGTAAGATTTTAAGCTCTGCATTGGGGCCCTGACCATTGTTTATTCTGTGATAACAACCGGCTGAAAGTTCTACCATCAAAGAGTGTCCACTAAGTCCTGAATGCATGAGTGCCTACAGTAGTGACCCATATCAAAAATAACTTTACATAATTTTACCTCATAAAACGTTAGATTTATCTCAATGGTTCAATGATCATCAGATAAAGACCACATGCATTTTTCTCTCTCTTTCTCTCTGCAAATAACGGCAATGCAATGCTTGGTAGATGCTACCACACCCTCGCCGGCAGAAAGCAATGATCTTTGGGTCTGCTGAGTCAGGGAGTTTAACGGGGTCTGCTGAGGAGGGCTGGAGCTGGGATGAATGATTCAAAGAATTCTCAACGCTGAAAAACATTAGCCACTGTTGTTGTACAGCTCTTGCATTATTAACAAAGACTTTCCTGCCAAATATAAATAAATACATCAGAAGTCTGATCTTAATACACACAACGTGCTAGTACCATGTCCTGCAAAAAGCACTGGAACGAATTCTTTAGATCTGTTTCGGGACTATCATTTTTCACTGAATTCAGATACATTTTAATAGCAATCTTTGTGAGGCTTTGCATTGTGAGTTAAAAAAGAAAAGCTCATCTCAGACAACATTCATTCACGCTTTCAGTATTTGATAATTAACCACGGAACATGACCTGTGCAATATAAAAGAAAGCAGTGAATGTGCAAACGTAATTACAGATAAATCATTCTGAACTAGTATAATAATGAAAAGTTCTCAATTGGACACTTACCATTATACACATCACCGATAGAAGTCTAATGTGTTTCGGCTGTTCACTCACAGCATCAGCGCCACATTATCTTCATTCCTGCGCTCCTCATCCTTGCAAACACAGTTTTATTCCTCCATGTAAACCTTCTTGAAGTTACTCTCATCTTAACTGGACCAGTGTATGCATGAGATGCAGCCAAAGTCACATTGTTTAGTGACTTTCCCTGGGTTTATTCTTGAGTTTCCATTGCAAAGTTTCCAAAGTCTCAGAACAAAGCTCTGATCTCTAGCAACACGTTGCAGGAGGATGGTGGACTTGAGAAGGAAAAGCAGAGTGGAGGTTTGGAGAGGAATGTGCTGTGTAACATGAGAAGAGACTTAAAAAAAAACCTTCCGAGGAGATTTATTGTCCTGGGCTGCATGGGCGCTTCTAGAGTTTACGGCATATTGCTCATGCACAAATGTTGTATGTGATCTTCATTTAATTTTCATGCAAACAAAATTCTCATTCAGAAGACAATTAAATTGACTATGGTAACTAATTTCAATCAAAGAAGTTACAGCTACAGTTAATGTTGTGAAAACATTGCAGTGGGAACCTGGTGTTAGCCTCACTGTCATCTAAAAAAAGGTACAAAATGATGAAATATTCTGAAACATTGTTTGAAAAAGATCCCACACAAATAAATGATGATTTCAGAGTACTATCAATAATAGTTGGGAAGAAATGTAAGGCTTTGTGAAACTGTTTCACTTAAATTTGACAAAGAAAATGATTTATATTAATTGTATTATTCAAACAATATTTTACCTTTTCTTTCACTATTCATAAAGAGTCTAGAAATGTCCAAAAAAATCCAAAAATGTCTAGAAATGATTTAATGCACCTAAAGAACTTATTTTTGGACTATACTGTCCTCTTCTGGTAGACTGGTGATTTACAGAAGTAGGTGATGATTGTAAACCAGGCTAGTGCATAGAACAATGTTGTTACTAGTGTACATTACTACATTTATTTTTCCTGTAATGTCACACATGAATCTTGTTTGGAATAGTAATAATATTAGTATTATTATTAGTATATAGTAATAGTAATAATGCCGAATTTGTGAGCAACTATATATATATATATACACAAACCCGATTCCAAAAAAGTTGGGACACTGTACAAATTGTGAATAAAAACAGAATGCAATGATGTGGTAAGTTTTCAAATTTCAATATTTTTATTCGATCCACATAGATGAACATATAAAATGTTAATTAGAAAAAGTATAATTTTAAGGGACATAAGTTTGATTTTACATTTCATTGGCATCAACACATCTCAAAAAAGTTGGTACAAGGCCATGTTTACCATTGTGTGGCATCCCCTCTTCTTTTTATAACAGTCTGCAAACGTCTGGGGACTGAGGAGACAAGTTTCTCAAGTTTAGGAATAGGAATGTTGTCCCATTCTTGTCTAATACAGGCTTTTAGTTGCTCAACTGTCTTAGGTCTTCTTTTTCGCATCTTCCTCTTTATGATGCGCCACGTGTTTTCTATGGGTGAAATATCTGGACTGCAGGCTGGCCATTTCATTACCCGGATCCTTCTTCTACGCAGCCAGGATGTTGTAATTGATGCAGTATGTGGACTGGCATTGCCATGTTGGAAAATGCAAGGTCTTCCCAGAAAGAGACGACGTCTGGATGGGAGCATATGTTTTTCTAGAACTTGGATATACCTTTCAGCATTGGTGCCTTTCCAGATGTGTAAGCTGTTCATGCCACACGCACTCATGCAACCCCATACCATCAGAGATGCAGGCTTCTGAATTGAGCGTTGATAACAATTTGGGTTGTCCTTGTCCTCTTTAGTCCTGATGACATGGCGTCCCAGTTTTCCAATAAGAACTTCAAATTTTGATTCGTCTGCCCACAGAACAGTTTTCCACTTTGCCACTGTCCATTTTAAATGAGCCTTGGCCCAGAGAAACGCCTGCGCTTCTGGATCATGTTTAGTTATGGCTTCTTTTTTGACCTATAGAGTATTAGCTGGCAATGGTGAATGGCATGGTGGATTGTGTTCACCAACAATGTTTTCTGAAAGTATTCCTGAGCCCATGTTGTGATTTCCATTACAGTAGCAATCCTGTATGTGATGCAGTGCCGTCTAAGGGCCTGAATATCACGGGCATCCAGTATGGTTTTCCCGCCTTGACCCTTACGCACAGAGATTGTTCCAGATTCTCTGAATCTTTGGATGATATTATGCACTGTAGTTGATGATGATAACTTCAAACTCTTTGCAATTTTTCTCTGAGAAACTCCTTTCTGATATTGCTCCACTTTTTTTTTCGCCGCAGCATTGGGGGAATTGGTGGTCCTTTGCCCATCTTGACTTCTGAGAGACACTGCCACTCTGAGATGCTCTTTTTATACCCAATCATGTTGCAATTGACCTAATAAGTTGCAATAAGTTGCAATGCCAATTGGTCCTCCAGCTGTTCCTTATATGTACATGTAACTTATTAGCTCTTATTGCTACCTGTCCCAACTTTTTTGTAATGTGTAGCTCTCATGAAATCCAAAATGAGCCAATATTTGCATGACATTTCAAAATGTCTCACTTTCAACTTTTGATATGTTATCTATATTCTATTGTGATTAAAATATAAGTTTATGAGATTTGTATATTATTCCATTCCTTTTTTACTCACATTTGTACAGTGTCCCAATGTTTTTGGAATTGGGTTTAGATGTATATATATGATATATTATATATTACAATTACTTCGAGTCTCCTTAATACATTTTTCATTTTGTTTTACATTACTATTAGATTCCATATCAATAACAGACTATAATTATATAATAAATTAATCTGATATAATTTGTTGCGTCTGATTCGCCTGAGTTTTTTTTTTTTTCTTCTTCTCCATTTCGTCACCGATGGAGTTGGGTTCCTTGCCACTGTCGCCTTTGGCTTGGGGACCCTTAGTATTTGGCAATGTTATCGACTTGATTGCACAGACACTATTGGATGAAAACTGAACTGATCTGGATGATGACATCACTGAATCAACGATGAACTGACTTCAACTTGAAAACTGATTGTTTGCTATTGTTCTCTTTTTAGAGCTGCTTTACGGCATAGTTGAATTTTGTTTGCATTATTGAAACATATTTTCCTGTTTGACACTGTAAAGCTGCTTTGACACAATCTG
The DNA here is from genome assembly GCA_018155175.1 of Sinocyclocheilus anophthalmus. Lineage (NCBI taxonomy): Eukaryota > Metazoa > Chordata > Actinopteri > Cypriniformes > Cyprinidae > Sinocyclocheilus > Sinocyclocheilus anophthalmus. Next base: position 58,698 of record JADLZN010001114.1, on the reverse strand, counting down.
TATTGTATAACAGGCTATGTAAATAAAGGTGACCTGACTTTATAAAGTATAATGTGTCCTTAGAATTCATTTTAATTACTTTATTAATAGCATTAAATGCCAAATGTCTAGATCATCAGTTGAAATACATAAACACCAGTCTTCACTGCACTGTCATTAACAATCATAACATTTATTTAGAGTACTATGACATATTTCATCCAAAGACAATGTGTGCTGGAGAGCACATGCAGAAATATATGTGTAAGATACAGAAGGGATGATGCAACTGAATGAGACAAACATTAGATACAATACACAATCAAAACATTGTCATGACCTAGTAGATACTTTTTACTGTATATAAGCAAAAATCATTTCTTTGTTTTCAGTGTTTTCATTCAAATCCACAGTACAATACGTTGCTACTGTATTCCCAGACTAGAAAGACCTGTACACTCCTTTTTTTGATAGAATGACATTGAATACAAGTTTTAAACACATTTGGTGTTCACATCAGGGGTCTTCTTTTTAACCTCAGCACTACTGGACCTTCACGACCTTCAGGTTCTAAAATTAAAATCTTTCTCTAGCAGGTACATCTGCATTGACACATCAGCGTCTCTCCTGGTTTACAAAACCTCCTTAAGTGGGACACTGGTCCTACAGATGAGAACTCAGTATCAGTGCAGTATAGATGGGAACTCTGTACTAAAACCTCAATTACAAAAGCGCACCAGCACAATGACGAGGTATGTGAGGGTGATAATAGTCAGAACAGAGAACAGGAGGAGGAGTCCAGTGAAGAGAACGTTGTTTATGGGTAGCTTGAGGATTTTCCCTTCAGCTGGGATCATGTTGGAAAGTGCAAGCATGTAGCCCAGGGACCAGGCTATACTGGTATCATTTACCTATGAAACACAAAGAGACACAAGAAAGGGTCCAGTTCACTGCAGAATTTTGGATAGAGAGAATATCCTTGGCAGATATACTGTATGATATTACACTCATGCATTGATACATGCCAGACTTGATATACGTTCCTTAGAAATTAAGTGCTCAGAAATGCATGTACTGTGAAAAGGCATTTAAAGGAATATCCCTGATTCATCATATACTGCATATATACAGTAAATAAAAAAAAAAGTGTAATCACATTTAATGATGTGCAATGTATAATCACATTTAATTAAATGTTTGACTTGCCATTTCTTTGTAATTATTTGTAAAATGCATTATCCATTTCTGAGTTTTAGGGTCTTATGCACAATGTTATCATGGCAATGTTGTAATATGTATGTATGTATCTAGAGAATGTGTAATGTACAGATACATTGCATTTAACACAGAAAAGGTTAGTAAGCAATTATTTCACTTTGTGGCTATAAAAGTTTGAACTGGTCCAAGCACTTCCATTGTAAATGCCTTACTGTAAATCAAGATTTTTGAAATGTATTTTTGTGGTAATCAACATTATGCCAAAATGCTGTTGATTGAGCTTAACTTGTATTGAACACGGAATATTTAATTAATAGGCTTCTATTGCATAATCCGATGGTACAAAATTTCACTCTTCTCTTTTGTTCATGAAGCAGTATTAATTTTTCAGAACTAAAAGGAAGAAAACAACTTGATGTGTGGAATATGTCGGCATATGAAAAGCTTTAAATGCAGCTTGATAATATTAATGACTAAAACTGAGAACCACATATTCTCCTGTTTTGATATATACCTGGTTAAAACAGGACTGACTTTCTTTGTAATAAGATTACTTGTTTTGTAAACCAAATAAACTGTAAAATACTTTTTTTTACCTCTGTCAGAATTCTGCTAGAAATTGTGAATGGTCAGAAAAATCTCAATCTTTTTAATCTCATGCTAAACATGACATTTAATGTACCTGTTTCTGAAAATTTAGATTTTTCCAGTTGTCTGCGTTGAACTTATAACCATCTGCAAGAATGCTGTGCACATAATTTGCAGAGTAGCAGTAGGACTTCAGATGGATGTCTTTGATGTCTTTGATGGATGTCTTGAGCTAAAGGGGGTTCGGGGGGACATTAAAGGTAGGTTTATTGATTTTACACATCAGTCATAAATCTAACACAAAGATTCATTCTTACCAATCTGTATTTTCCTGCTAGTCATGGTTATGCAGCTGGCGGATACTCACAGTTTTCCAGTCCTTTGAGCATAACTGCTTCATGTTCGTGTCGAATGTCTCCATACTTTTTGAACCCTCCACTTTAAGAGCCCAAGCAGTCCAGTAGAACCCTGCATAAGCCTAAGCAAAAGTGTTATAACGTTTGGTCACAATAACATGCAGGAACTAATGACATTTGACATTAATGAGGTTCAACTATGCCACAAAGGCACCATATTTGATTTGAGAGCTGCATTACATCATTGTGATCACACAAAGCTACCATATGGCTTCAAAAGACATGGAATATAGTGCACTAGTCAAATGCTCTTCTTTTACGTTGAATTTTATGTCCTTTTTGGAGTTTGTTTGTTATAAAGATTTCCCAAAATTCTCCTTTTGCATTCTACAGACAAAATGAAAGCATAAATGTTTGGAATGATATGAGGTTGAGTAAATGATAACAGAATTTTCATTTTTTGGGTAAACTATTTTGGTAACTTTATTTTAAGGACCAATTCTCACTATTAATTAGTTGCTTACTAGCATAGCATATTGGCTGTTTACTAGTACATATTAATACCTTATTCTGCATGACCATATTTTAGATCCCTTAATCCTACCTCATATCTAAACTTAACAACTACCTTACTAACTATTAATAAGCAGCTAACTAGGAGTTTATTGAGGGAAAACTCTTAATTATAAGTGAATATGTGTTGCCTAATCTTAGCTTAACTAAAAAGAAATGCATACCATAAAGTCTCCACTGAGCGATGGTTGAAAAACTCCATCAAAGGAACAGTTTTCAGCTCCCCGGCATGACGTCAGGTCAAAGATACTCCTGACCAAGACTTTGCACTGTTCAGGGTTACTCTGTCCAAAGAAAGTAATATTTTGCTTTTGGCTATACTGCATTCGAAGATCCTTCTTTGTGCATTCACTGCCAAAAACCTCCTCAACAAGCATGGAGATATTGTAGCCAGAAGGATAACAGGGCTGCTTCACATTAGCCCAGTCGACGGATTCCTGAAAAAAATAAATAAAAACACAACAACCAGAGAGAGAGAGATCATAATAATGCATGTTGCAGAGTTTTAGACAACTACTGTTAAACTTATGCTGAGTTCACACTGCACGATTTTAGCCAGATTTTTCACTCGCCGACAGGTTTTGCGAAATCGGCGACAAATGCCCGACATCGGAGGCAAATCGGTGCTCGTTCAAGCGAGTGACAATCACGCTGTGTGAAATGAGTTCTGACTGAAAAACACATTGGCGATGACCTACAGCCAATGAAAGAGCATGATACAGGGCAGCGGGAAGTTCGGGGGAGGAGTTATATGAAACGTAGTTTGCGGACCAGTGTTGCCAAATCCGCGATTGCCGCCGGTTGTTTTTTATGTCAGCAGGTTGAAGCGACCCCAATAACGTGATATTTAGGCCCTGGAATGTGAATTGTACCAGGAGAACCCCGCCAAAAAAAGAACCCAGAATGCGATTTTTACTGGGGGACCCCTTCGAAAGAAATTGGGCTATTTTCAGGCTATTTTGAGTAGTAATTGGGCAGGTTTTGTAGCGAAAACCTGGCAACGTCTTTGAAAATCGTGCAGTGTGAACTCGGCATTAGTTCTCTCCAGTCTGTTTAATTAGTCATGTCATTCACCTGTGCCCTGTTTATCGCTTATCTCATTTAGCTCCCTCATTTGTTCTAGTGTATATACTCCTTGTGTCTCTCAGTTCTTTGTCCGGTCTCGTCTAGGTGTTACGTCAATTTTAGTGGACGTATTTGCCTTTCTCCTGTGTTTTCCTCCTTTGGATTTATTAAAGACTGCATTTTGGATTTGGATTTGGATTGTGGGTTTGCCCTTGGTCGTGCACTCCTTACTACCCCGTTAAATAACAGAAGATCGGATCAAAACAGTTTTTGGTGTCACATTTTTTCCCCTCCTCCCTTTCGCCATGGACCTCCCTGCCTTTGCCCTGCTATGCCTGGAGTCTCAGATCAGGGATTCACATCAGGCACTATCCAGACCGCTTGCTTTGCATGTTTTACATTTCATTGATAAAATACTTTACATAATGCATTTAAAGAAAATAAAAGTCCAGTGATTAATTAGTATAAACACTTCTGGTAGAAATCAGGAAAACAATGTAATTCATCCCTCTATTTCAACCCTATTAAATGACTGATGGTAACGCAGTCTGTACAAGTATTAACGTGGGTTGTTTGGGGGAAATGTTAAGCATAAGCTACATGTTTAATTGCATCTCAGCAATAATGGATTTCATGAGAAAGGTTTTACACACATTTTGTGATCAATGTATTGGTCTATTGATGCTAGCAAAACAAGAAGAACCTGTCTAACAGGTACAATTAATATGCAATCAAAAAGAACAATCCAGTCTGGATCTAAAATGTTTTACTTACTGTATCCTAAATTAAACATATTGATATTTTATGGAACAAGTATTAATTCAGAAATTCACTTGACAATGACACGAATATACTCTACCTTTGAAAGTTTGGCCAAAACTCTCTTCTCAGCTTCATTTTTCCCATAGCAGAGGAAACTGTGTGTATAGATGTTGTATTCATAGCCATAGAGCGAAACCTTAATGATATCTTCACCTTTGGCATCTTCAGAAGTAGCAAAGGCAATCTGGGTGGAGGCTCCACCTAAGTCCAATGAGCCAACTGTCTCAGCCCCATGAGGATGTACCCAGGCATTCCAAAGATTTTTCTATAAAACAGACTAAAGTTTAAAATTTTTAAAGTTCAATTAAGCTCAGTTTTCCCTACTTCTGGTTTAGATTCAGTATTGTGTCATAAAATGACTGCAGTACCCCAAACGCTCCTTGTACCTTTAAGATAATATGATTCTGTTCTATTTCAAAGAATCAAAAGATCCCCTCTGCACAATAAACTGCCCATGAACTGACCTCTAGGAAGTTCCCCTTCAGGTAGTTGACTGTGATCCAGCCATAAAGGCCTTCTTCCTGTCCAGAGATAATGGAAGCATTTTGGAAATTGAAAGGAAGAGAGCTAAGGTAGTTCTTTATGTCTATCAGGATAGTGTTGGATGTCTCTTCATCTTTCATACTGTGTAAAAAAGATATTGCAAAGATATGGCACACATTGCGTCAGTGTCAAGTTAACTTTGTGGCAAATATATTTATACATTTTATTTTTTGATTTATTTAAAAGTGATTGTTATTTGAGAAATAACATCATAATTTGAAAACTCTGGACATCATTTTAACACTCTGAACATGTGCATAAGTCAATTTTTATTTTTATCAAATATTATGTTATTTTTATTATATTCTATTGTCTAACACTGTATGACCCCCTGAGCTCTCAGTATCAAAGTAAATGTCTCTACTGATACATACATATATTGAGATACAGATGTAAGAACATAAATAGAAAATAACAACCGCCCCGCCCCCCCCAAAAAAAAGGAATGGAATTTGTTTAAATCATTCTTACTGTAGAAGCCTCATCCCTGCTGTTGCACCGAGGAAGACTGGGGTCGAGTTATGCCGATGGGAAGGAATGGCCTCGGTTATTTTTGCCATGCAATTTTTTAAACTTTTCCATGTCTTTTTGTCCTTATCCTCATTTTTACCGAGATCTGAAATTCCAGGGCCTTGAAAAGACACATTTTATTATTACATTACTTTCTGTAATATATGAACATTTTTAATTTGCATTAATATTGCATCACTACCTATGTTAAAAGAGTAGTAAAGAACTAGTAAAAAGAGTAGTAAAGAACTGCAGTATACTAAGAAAAAAGATTTCATCCAATGGTATGGGGGTGCTCGCATAGCGTCATATCATCTCCATAGATAGGAAGGTCTGAACAACACGAAATAGGTGGTCACTTGCAATAATCTCATGTCATACAATCAGTGCAATGTTCGATGGTGACGGAAGAGGCTCATTTCTTAGAAGTAACTGATTGCTCGAGTACCCACTGGCAGTTAGTATGTGTGATAGGACTTGCAAAATGAAAGAGGTAGTAGACTTAAAGGGGTCAGCACCTGGGCATATTGACATCTGATGTATTTAAAAGGTGCTTTTTATGCTAAGTAATTGAGATGTTTTCTTTCGGGGGAGGGGATGGGGGGCTGCTGCCTGATTCTTTCTACTCATTTATTTTTTGTTACATAGCGGACCCCAACTATGCAGAATTCATGGAAAGTTCCACTAGTATCTCTGAGCTTTTGGACACTATAATGAATGAGCCATGTCTTTGAATATATCTTCTAACCTTCAACCTGACACTTTGTGTTCTCCCTCACAACCCCTGTGTTGTTTTCTTTTTCGGCAGGCCACTCATAGAGATACACGGTGGTCCTGGAGGAGCCTGCATCCAAAACAATACCATACTGGAGATAGAGAGAAGGAGAACGAGAGAGAGCGAGAGAACGAGAGAGAGCGAGAGAGCGAGAGAGAGAGAGAGAGCAATAGAAGTGATGAAAGACTGTTACAGTAATTATGTTAAGACCAAATTCTGAAGATCTTGCAAAGCCATAAAGATCGTATTCATTTGCCCTCTTTGCAAAATGTACTGGTGAATAGCAATTTGCTATGGTCTAAATCATGATTGAGTGAAGGATTCAAGAACAGACATGTCTAATCGCCTGAAGCTCTTTTGGAGGAAATTAACAAAAGAACATTCTTCCGTTGGGAAAATATTCAAGGATTGACGTTATGAGTCATCAAAAGGATCTTCTTAAGATTAAGGATGCAGCATTGTATGGAATTAAATAACTTCATCAATGGTGATTATCCACTGAAAGCTGTTTTTGTGTGTGTGTGTTTTTTAAAAAAGTTTTTGTTTTCACTAAAAGTAAAAGGAACCTAAATGAAGCATAATGAAAATGCATAATCCACAAGTTATATCTATAATAATCTTTCACCACATTTTACCCACCATTCATCTGTAAATGAATAGTGGCCCATATGTGTGACATCTGATGTTTGTTTTTCCAACACAGAATAGAAATGTTACATAAGCAGAAAATACAAACATTCCTCATATTATAATATATTATTAAATAACAGGAATAAATACGTTAATTCTACACACTCTAAAGGGAACCCAGTTTATTGGTCAGTTTAATAGGTTCCACCTTGTATCATGTATGCTCAAATTATATAATTTTACCTTTAATCCACGGGATATATAAGTCTTCTTATGATTTTGTACAACTGCTATAGAAATGATGACTGCTATGCTGGCCAGCATAAAGGCGGCGGCAAAAGCTATTGCAATTTTTGCCATCCTCACCTACAGACAAAGAGATGAATATATCAAATTTCCAGCTTACTGTTAAGCTTGATCATCATCGAACTAATAGCTGAACACTCTTTATAATAGAAGATCAAATTGAATCAAACAAACAAACAAAAAGTTTTACAGGAAAATATTTGAACTTCTTATTCACAATTACTTTAGAAAACAATGTAGCAATGCTGTAAAGAACCCAGAAATCAAACAATCATGTATCCAACATGCTCATAAAAGCTTAAAAGGTGCACTTGTAATCTTGAGGTGAGCTTTACATTTTAAGGTAGCTTGATGTAACCTTGTAGTTGGGTTGCTTCAGTCATATTAAATTTTAATATTTGTTTTTAACCAAATAATTTAGATGTTATGACATACAGCATTTTTTTTAACTGATAAAACAATGTTACAGTGTTTTGATTGAGAAAGGGGGTTGTTTGTTGAGCCCGGGAACAGTTAATAAAAACTGTACTTTCTAAATGATTTCCCCAACATATTACTCTCAGCACTTTCTTGAAGAAAAATGTGCAAGTACAAACATATTTACTTTTGCCATGTTGTGAGATTTGGGAAACTCTTTCACACACTGTCAAGGCCATAGGCACTCTGTCAATCATAGGTTTGTTATCTTCTGCAAAAATGGTCTGGAGCATGCTCAGTTTTGTACCCTACTCAACCAGATAGAAGTATGTACTCATATCATCCTGGAGCCTTTTACACACTAAGCCATGTTACGGTTTCAGTTTCTAATTTGATCAAAGAACATGGTTCTTTGAACTCAAAGACATACAGTATCTGTTTAATGTCATTCTAATACTGCTTCTGTGCTGTCATTCAAAACAACTTACCATACAATTGTTTATTTAAATTATATATTACATACATATATATTTATTTATGTGAGCCCACAAACTGAGATATAGCAGTTTTCAAAGACATCATATCAATCAATACAATTTTATAACAAAATTAATGAAATGCTTAATTGTTTTAAGCCACATTTGTTCTATGATCTGATTTTACATGATCTGTAAAGAAAGCAAATATCAAATGCAAAATGCATACATTTCTGTCACAACAATACTGTCATTATTAATATAGTAATAAAAGGTTTATTTGCTTACCCCCTCTGCGTGAGGCTGTTGTAAGGTGGTCTGAAGATTGGGACTCCTTATTGATCATTCTGTCCAGACGTGCAAGATCGTGAATGTGTAACTGTGTTTTTGATGTGTGTGTGAGAGTGTGTGTGCATATGTTCGTGTGTGAAAAAGCATGCTGAGGAGACAGAATGGGAGGGGTTTGGCTGTCACTCCCCAATAAGCAGGACCTTTCTATTAAAGTTCATTAGAAACTCCACCCATTCAGATAGATGTTAATAAGGAAAATACCTTATTGTTAACATTTATGAAAAAATCAAATAATACTACTAGCTCATATTTAGCTATTTATACATTATGTATGTAGACTTTTTTTCTCAATTCCTTCAATTACTGCCATGAAAAATCTAGAATCAGTTATTTGTATTTTTAATGGAAATATTTTAAACACATTTAGCATTTTTATGATGCTGTGCCGACATGTGCTGGATATGTGCTGCAACACATTCATAGTTATGAATATGGCAGTTCCCACTGCAAAGAAAAAAGAGACTTCAGATTATTTTTTAAAACATATTTCATTCAATAATGTTAAAATAGTGTCTTCATATTTGTGGGTAATACAGGCAACAGTTTGCAAGAGTATTGACATTTGAGAGGTAAAATATTTTCATAATTCTCAAAAGCTTGGAATATTATTTGAAAATGTCCCTTTAAATGGGTTGTTTTGTTTGCTTGGTCAGCTGGATATGTTTATGCCTGATCCTAATGGGGCACTTTACAGCAACCTGAGAATGAACGAAAGAGCTGTGTGGTGATCAGAGCTCACAAAAGATTACTTTATTGGAAAGTCACAGACCACATGAGAGACATACTGACACTGACATTACATTAACTCTCTGCTAGAACAGGATCCATTTACAAAACAGGGCCACACTTTACAGTGTGGTTTGGGCGAGGTATTAATCCTTCAGGGAAGATCTTCTCAAAGTGGAATCCTCATTGACTAACATAATTTTTAATGCAAACTGATGGGGAAAAAAATTCTGGGGAAAAAGTTTTGAATGCAGCTGAGTCAACTGACCCTGTTGAATGACTGGTTGCCAGTATGTTCTGTTTTTGTCCACCTTATGAGATGGTGTGCTGGTGCCCAACTAAAGTGAGCATGTACTTTGTAGAAACAAACTTTGCATTTAAGTTAGCAATTACAGTTAAATTAATTTCTTTGAATTTCATTTCAGTTTAATTCCAGCTCCTTTCAAATTCGTTCCATTCAAATTTGACTTGTAATTTGGCATCCTTCTAGCAAATTTTACATTTAATTTAAAGTCAGGAACTGAACTGCCTTTTAAATTCAATTCTGAATCAAACCACTAATACTTGAACACTTCATGTAAAATCAAAGCAGTGTCAACGTTACAGTTTGTAATACATTCATTGTACTTTTTCCAACCAGTTTGAACATTTCCACCGATTAAGAAATCTATGTGAAGTTAAATGGGTGAACTAGCTTGAATCAGCATGGAAATTCATTCGTTCAAGAAACTGACATTGTTGGCTTGATTTTTGCCATTTTCAAAGTGTATTACTTTACAACCCTGCAGAGGATAAAGTTGTATGAAAAATGGATGGATGGATGGATGGATATTATCACTTGACTAAGCTCAGCAAAAGTAAAGAGATCACACTCAGATCATATTAGATAATAATTTTATTTGTTCCAAACATATTTTGAATTCTCTCTATTGAGCTTCAACTGTCCTTCACTGCAGTTCTACGAAACGCTGGGAATCCTCGCCACCCTGACGCCTAACACATCTACTCAAAGCTGCTATAGCCTGGAAAGATGAATCATACCTTAACACTGACTGGAGATGAAGACAGCCAAACTGAATTAGATTGTTCTCTCCGTCATAGCGTGTGCTGAATACATGTATTTTTAGCTGCTGGAAGTGTGATTTGACACTCCATTAGCCACAAGAAGCCGGAAAGTCAGTTCTTCACAATTGGATTAGGATGGAGAAGGGAGGGAAAACAGGCATATTAAAACCTTTCTCACTATGCTATAACATGGTTTGCAGTCCTTCGGTTCACTGCCACGCACACAGGGCTTACACCTATAAATACCCTGGCTTGTCATCGGTGTTTAATATCAAAAACTTGATCCACTGTGTTGATGACATGGATGACTGCAGGTTATTGTGTTGGTGTTTGTATGCAAGTGTGAACTAATGACAAGAGCCACTTCATGCTTTTTCCAAATCATATGTGTTCTTTTGTATGTTTTTTTATTTTATTTAAATGTTAGTTGATCTGGTAGGTGGGTACGCACTGTAGGCAGGTATGTACTTTACACAGTAGAAAAAAAAAGTTTAGTTTAAACAAAACAGGATATACTTTGCAGTATAGTTCAATTTGTTAACATTATTTAATGCATTATGTATCATGAATTAGAAATGAACAAATACATTTTTTCCAGAACATATTAGGACAATATTCATTAATGACTGATCATTGTTATTTCATGAGTGTACATTTAAAACTTGAGAATATTGTAGCGCTCCAAACAGGAAAAAATAGGTCCTTGTACTGCAGGTGCGTAGAGCCAGTAGGATACTTGAAAATGAACAAGAGGGTGGCTAACCACTGATCCACTCAAGACTGGAAAAGTCTACAAAAATATATTTTTTATTTTATGAATTGCATCGTGCAAAACATGCAAAGTGCATGTGAATTAAAAGCAGTTGGACACGAGCAAGCAAGCAGACGTTTCAGCACATTGCTATCTTCAGTGCTCACTTAAAAAACAAATTCACCCTTTTAAATAGGTCAGCAATTAAAGACAATCAGCTGAATTCAATTATCTCAGGTAAACCTCAATTATCACAAGCAGAATTCCAAGAAAGTTTGATCATTCACATATATGTAGCAGAATATTACAAGTATACAACTTCAAAGAATGACCAAACATTACAAATACAACAAACACTGCAGGAGAAAGAAAGAAGATAAAGTAGTAACGACAATAACAATTTTTTACAAAAAACAAGAGAGTTCTAGTTCTTCATTCAGACCCTCAGGAAATAAAGATCCAGAAAACCTCCCTTTGCAACAACTTCTTATCTCTATCTCCGCCTCTTCTATGAGGTAGAATCCTCTCGATGCCCAGGAACTTCATGTCAGGCAAAGAGTGGTTGGCAGACTTAAAGTGACGAGAAATTGAAGATGTATCATCCTGTCTCCTAATGACACTTATGTGTTTAATCATTCTTGTGCGTAATGCACGCATAGTTTTGCCAACATGTAGTTGTGAACATGGACAGATGATAAAGTAAATAACATATGTACACTTACAAGTGATCAATTGTCTAATCTTATATGTTTTTTAGTGTACGAGGATGTGTAAATGATTTACATTTAACATACTTAGTACAGGAAGTACAGTTGTGACATGGAAAATTACCCTGGGCATCGACAAGAGTAGTCGGAGAAGAGATGTAGGTGTCAGCATATACAAGTTTATCCCTCAAATTAGAGCTCCTGGAAGAAACAAAGAGTAGTTGATCACTAAATACATTCAATAATTGGGGATCACTTTGGATAATGTGCCAATGACTCTTGATAACAGTTTTATTGTCATTACTCAGTGGACTGTATGATTTAAAAATTCATGAAACATTTTTGTTTCTTTTATTCATAGTCAAATTTCTTTCCTCCTGTTTTTGTTACTGCACCTTCTCAAGTGCAGTGTCAAGCCACTTAATAGGATAACCCCGTGATTTAAAGTCCATATACAAGCTCTGGACTTTAGCCTCAAAATCCTCTTTCTTAGAACAAATACGATGGAGTCTTAAAAACTGGCTATAGGGTAAACCACGTTTTAAGGGCATTGGGTGAGCACTCTTAGCATGAAGAAGACTGTTCTTAGCTGTGTCTTTTCTATAAAGAGAGGAGACTATTTGATTATCCACAATTGATATAGAGGTGTCCAAGAAATTGACATCAGTGATCCCCACATGATATGTGAATTTGATGGAAGGCCTAAGACAGTTCAGGTACAGAACAAATGCTTCAAAGTCACTTTCAGAACCTTTGTAAATAACAAAGCAATCATCAATGTATCTCTTAAACAAAATGATGTACATGATGTATGACTGTACATTTAGCAATTAACATTAACCACGATTAACAAATGTTCAACATGTTCAGTGTAACACTCTCCATTTGTGTATACAGTCTCATTTACAGTATGTATAATGAGCGTGATCGTAGACAGAAGAAAGGTGTTCCCTTAATTATATTAATATATCATACAACCACTGAACTATCTAATAGCAGTCGATTCAATTCAATTCTCAGTGAAACCTAAAACCGGCTTATCACATTAGTGTCCAGATTTAGATAGGGAGTCAATGCAAAGTTTAAGTGTGAAAAGATATGAACGATTAACTCATTCATCATAACATCCCTGATGTTTGGACATGTGAGGTTTTTAGATGACTGTAAACGAACTTTACTTTGGTCATTTGAATCACTTAAGTGATGAATAGCAACAATAATCAGGAATAAATGACCACAAAGGATCTACACAAAGATTAATCTTCAGTTAATTATTATAAAAAGCATTAATGCTGCCAGCTATAGCACTCAGAGATGATGGATTCCTATGTGTATACTATAAATAAAATATGCTGTTTTGTTGATACATCTATATCAGTTATTCTGTTTATACACCAGATACTATCAGAATACATTAATGCTTCCATTATGTCTATAGATATCTGAAATGGAGGAGGCTGAGATGTGTGATTCCTCAAGAAACAATTAGTTGAGCAAGTGCTCCTTGGATTTAGACACTGACCACAGAGAGAAATAGTGTCCTTTTTACATCCACAGCAATCAAATAAGACAGTCAGGAAGGGGGCACAATGTCAACTTTACTGTATACAAATCATTCCTTCCTTAAGTCTTAAGAATTATTATGTCATGTCTGTGGTGTACATCTTTATTACCCAGAGTACATTTCCTCAAACTCTTAACAATTAAGGACTGAAGGAGTCCAAGTCTGCTGGGACTTTCTAGATTTGATAAAGACATTTAGTTGAGTGCCAGACAATATCCTGTCACATTCTGCAGATATAATGTGAGATGAACAGACACTTAAACAAACATGCCAGTGGGACCTATTAGGACTGTTGTGATTTTATACATTTAAGCTACATTTTCAGACACTATATCTATGAAGGAGTGATCAAAAGAATGAATGTCTGACTTTGGGGTGCCCTTTAAACAGACTTCCCATCTGCTAATTATGCTTTCTGTGTCCATACTTCAAATGTGACATCACAACTGGACACTTGTCCTTTTTTTTTTTGACTGGAATATGAATAGTCTTTCTTGAGAGCCTCAGAAAGTACTCAAAAGTAGGTTTCAGTATGCCATTGCACAATTGAACATTTGTATGTAATGTGTGTGATTCCCTATAATCATCTGCCATGCAGTCTGCCTGGCCACCCAGTTCCAGAAAGTATTGCACGCAACTATCATTACTGTCAATAATAATCCTATTCAGTTACCAGTTCATCATATCTGTAACATGTAATTATATCCTGTATTGTCCTCCAACCTGTTAAACTTAAAGGATAGTTCACCCCAAAATTTGAATTCTGACATAATTTACTCACCCTCACGTGTTCCTAAACCTGCAGATCACTGGGAGACTTTTTCAAATGCTCCTTCATTTGTGCTCCACAGAAAAAATCATACAGGTTTGAAACGAAGAACAAATTTATTTTTAGTGAATATCCCAGTAATGGAAATCATCAGAATGTCAGAAAATCTAGCCAATCAATCATATCAATACAAATGAAATCTCATTATACAGTTAAATATAAAAAATATTTGGGCCATCTTAACATTCCAGAGCCCTAGAATAAACGCATAGTATGGTACTCGACATCTATACATCCTCGCACTATAATTTGTAGCCAACTGTATATGCCTTTAATCAAAGTGCAAGCTGTTTTTAAGTAGTACAATCCAGCTAGGCTTGTGGCAAGTGCATTAGCACACAGTTTACAAGCTATGATTCCTTCCCATTAGAAACATTTTCTGTATCCTTGCATTTGTCCATCAATAATTAGCGCCACGCTCAAACTCTCAATTAATACGAAACTGTGATCAGATTTTTTTGCCAAATACTTGCACAATTCCTACGGTTATGACCTAAAACACGTACCATAGCATATGATTTATAAACTTATACATTTTGACATTTGCATCACAAAAGTAGCTTCATATTTATGGCTATTGTAATGTAGTAAACTTGCTTAATAGCTCACCTGGTACAGCATTCCACTTGCAATGCAGGGAGCTAGGGAATGAAACAGGTGAAAGACTTATAGATGCAAATTAAATTAGCGTAATTACAATATGGTTTTTATGTCACGTTTGCTTTTGTTAACACTATCAGTTAAGTTTAAGATAGGGTTTAGTGTAGGTGGTATGTTATTTTAAAACACAACAGAGCATTAACATTTTAACACCACTCACTAGAAATTTCAGTTCTGAACATCCACAATGCATTCAACACCATGTATCCAACATGGCCCGATCTGTTCTCTTTTTATGGTACTCCTTGGACATTTGCCTTTGAAAATGTCACAAAACATGCAAGAAGCAACGTAATGTAATTTTGCAGAAATGTCACCACAGGCACATTTTTCCAATGAGCCTTGGAAAAAGGTAGCTAAATTTGTCAGATGCAAACATGGACAGGTTACTTGACTGATGGTCAAATTCCACCAAAAATAACACCTGTAAATCCCTGTTCAGCCAGTACCATGATAATAATTTAGCATATTGGACATCTTGGGAATATACTTTCAATGAAAAAAAAAAAAACAAGGTTTAATTTTAAAGATTTAAACATTCCCTTTCATCCTCTAAACATTAAATTAAACATTCATTAAACATTCAATAATATAATGTATTGTCCTCCAACCTGTTAAACCTAAAGGATAGTTCACCCCAAAATTTGAATTCTGAAGATTTAAACCTTCCAGGTTTCATAGGTTCAATCACGCTACTCCGGCTTGTGCTAGGGAAACACCCACCAAGGTGTTAGATGGACTGTGCACTGTATATAAACAATTCAGTTTAACTGCATCACCATCACCCTTTAAGACACCATTGCCACACTATTATATTTGGTTCTTTAGGAAAGTGATTCATCTCGCCTGTGTTAGAGAGTTTTCTTGTAGATTGTTTCATTTTCAGTGACCTTGGGTGAACACAATGCATTTTGAATTGTTGGCCACGGTTATCGTTTTATAACTGAGTGACAGATACACACGTTAAGTGTGTTAAGTGTTTGGGCATTAACCCACTTGAGTTGCACCTGAGGGCACTGCCAATTGCATGCATGGTTGGAATTTAAACTGAAAGTGCATTGTTTTCGGCTCGCTTTCTTTTTGGGTTATCGAAATCCTGGAAGCAGCTGTATCCAGCATGTATGACTAACCCAGCTGTGTCTTTTTGGCAAAACAGTAGTCGTCCACTTTTAAGCAGCTTATTCCCGTTGGGGAACCGTCTGTGCTCCAGCTCTCTCCAACATCCTTAATGTTTCTCTGTTTGTTTTGTGTGTGAACACATGGCTTTGTCTTTGTTTATGTTGGGCATGTGCTTCCCTTGTCCTGCCTCCATGTTTACCACACTCCCTTGTTTAATCTTTGTCTAGTCATTATTTATCTTGTTGTTTTCACCTGTTTCTTTTGTGCTATCTCCATATTTATTGTGTTCTCTTCCCTCATGCCTTTGCTGGTTTGCTTTTTGTTGTGTTATATTATCCAGGTGGTCTTTAGTTTTTTCAGCAAACCAAATGACCTCAAACACCTGGTTCACAAGTTCAGTTATATATTCTCAGAGAACCTGGGCAAAACGCAAGTAGGTAGCAGCCCTACAGAATACCAGAGCCTCAAAGACAGGCTATTGAGGAGGAAGTTTGGAAAATGCTCAAGCTTGTAACAATTGGCCCTATTGGTAGATGTTACAATTGTTAAAATTGGGTCAGATTAAGCTGTAAGAGGTTGGGAGTGTTTCAAATAATGAGACATACAAGAGTTATAAAGTTAATTAAATAAGTGTATTTACTGTGACAGTTTCGGGATGAACCATACAGTTTTAAATGTCAAATGCAAGAGCCAATTGGGAGAAAGACATGGGAGATCATGAGTGGACATAACCAGATAAGAGGAAGTGGAAGCAGTGAGAGGAAAGGGTAACAGTGAAGTGTTGAGTTGTGAGAGTGCAGACAACAATAGAGGCCGCCGCCGAGTCGAGTCTTGGGCAAGCTGGAATCAAATGCATGCTGGTTTTGCTAAACTGAGTAGTACAACGCCAAAAGAGGGATTTTCTTATCTGTCGGATCTTCCTTGCCCAGACTGAAGAGTGTTTGTTCCTGGTGCATACTGCGGAGCGTTTGCCTGGCATGGTCGACGGAGAGTTGCCAAGTACTTAGCGCTTCCGAGATGGTCTGTTCCTGTGTTTTCGAATGTTGCCAGATCCACTCACAGGCATTCTACCTCAAGGCTTACTGTTCACCGGACAATAACTCTTAACCAAATGAACTAATAATTATCCTGGTACACGACACACCACAATAATTTCAATTAAATTCCTATAGTTAAGTTGGCCACAGTTACATTACAATCTTCACACTGAACTTAAAACAACACTATAAAACAAAAGCATAGAGTCCATTGGTTCCAACAATGGGTCATTGTGTTAGCGACCCTGTTTGTTTGGCATGCTGCTCTTTTATGCTGTCCATTTCCTATTTCTGACTGATCACATGACAGGCTGACCCAAGATCACTTAAAGACATACAAATAAAATAGATAAGGAGGAAGATAAAATAGATAAGAGGAAGATAACATGCACACATATTAAAACTCCAGTATACATAAAACCATTATAATATATTGGGCAGGTTAAAACATGTGTCTTATGTGACAGTTTCACAAGCTTGGAATCATCAAAGAGCCTTACAGCCTTTGATTCATCCCCATTGTAATGGTCCCCAAGCCTGACTGCACCTTCCAGTTCTGTAATGACTTAAGGAAACTAAACGAGGTCTCCACCTTCAATGGGTATCCCATGCTCCATGTGGATGAACTTATCGAATGGCTAGGGAAGGCCTGGTTCAGCCCGCCACCTTCCACTAGATGATGGATATCATTCTCCAACTGTATCACACTTTTGCCACTAACCTCAATTATGTTGTCATCCACACAGAGAGTTGGGAGGAATATCTCACAAATCATCAGAAGGTCTTGTTGGAGTTCAGGAGGGCTGGATTCACAGCCAACCCCATCAAACCCCAGTAGGACAAAATTGTGGTAGTCTACTGCTCACTACCAAGAGCCAGGTATATGCCTTTCCGGGCTTGGCAGGATATTATCAATATTTTATTCCTCACTTCTCCTCTCTAGCCTGTCCACTAACCGACCTGATCTGGAAAGGACAGCCTGAGAAGGTTCAGTGGTCACTTGCAGTGGAAAAAGCGTTTAAATCTCTAAAGAACACATTGATCTTTGAGCCTGTCCTCCACACACCTGACTTCATCCTGCCCTTGATCAGACGCTGTACTTTCCCAAGAGTTCTGGGGTGAACATCCTGTTCTCTTTTTAAGTCGGAAACTGTTCCCGGCAGAGAACAATTACGCAGCTGTGGAATAAGAAGCCCAGGAAATGGGCAGTCCTGGTATTCACTATTACCTCCTTACGGCTGGTCCTTTACCCTTGTAATGGACCACACTCCCCTTTAATGGATGGCATTGAATGGAACGCTGAACTCATAAGTCATCCGCCCGGAGCTGCTTCCGTGAAGGACTGTTGGCGCAAGCTACATTAAAGTGATTATTACGTTTTGAATATGGATATTTTTCTTACAAAAATGCATCGATTTGCTACAGGAAGCCTTTGTTCACCCCCCGGAGCCGTGTGAGAATTTTTTTTAATGGATGGGCGCTTTTTATTTAACTTCTTTTGAACTGATGCAGGCAACACCCCTCTGAGTGGCTAAACAGTGGAATAGTCAAGACAATTTTTAATATAACTCAGACTGGATTCGTCTGAAAGAAGGAAGTCATATACACCTAGGATGACTTGAGGGTGAGTAAATTGTGGGCTAATTTTAATTTTTGGGTGAAATAACCCTTTAAAAGGGTCCTTACAGTATATTTTCTTTTACCTTTTGTAGTGGCATCCATTTTCATCTTCAAAGTTCAAAATGAGTTATACTTTTTGAAATTTCTATTTAAACCAAATGTAAATAAGACAAATAAGCCAATCATATGAAATTAGTATTGAATAACTGAATTTTGTACTATACAGGTTGGCACCGAATAACCCAAAAGTGTGGCTTGTAGGTTACTTTTCAGAGACTTTTTTAAGGAGGCTCCGAGTTGGCACAGATTGCAATAAATTCCTAAATTCATGTGTAGATTAATGGGTAAATATAACACTTTGATACAAAATATTCAATGATGCAATAACTGAAATTATACGCTAAAAATCGCTGTCACTGATTTTATCACTAAATCATTCATTCAACTGATTCGTTCGAATTACTTAATCATTCAGGAAGTGACTGTCTTTATGAACTGACGGAAATCTGTTGTAGCGATGAAACTTTAATCCCTGCATACAGGATCCACCACAGTGGCGCGGACTTCACTGAAGTTCCCCATGGCGGAGCAGATGACCACCACAGCAGTGCAGACAGGACTGAAGACCCCCACAGCAGAGCAGATGACCACCACAGCAATGCAGACGGGACTGAAGACCCCCACATTGGTGAGCAGATGACCACGCAAGCATTGAGAGGACCGGATGCCCCCACGTCGAAATATGACCACCACAGCAGTGCAGACAGGATCGAAGACCTACACATTGGAGCAGAAGACCACCATAGCTGATCAGATGCAACAGAAACATACAATGCAGAGAGGTTAATATTGGCCACAAGGATTGTGTCAGAACAGGCAGGGAGTTCAGAAGTGTTTTCCACAGCCATGGCTGGGACAGCAGGGTTTCCCAGGATGATCTCTGTGATCCTTTTGTAGCAGACAGACTGTTCATATATGATCTCTGCGGTAGTGTAGAAGCTGGCTGGAGGTTCAGATACACCTTCTGTGGTCACAATAGGGCCTTTCGCACCGCTTTAGTTCCAGAACTAAATGTACAGTACTAAAGTACTGGGACGAATTTGCGCAAACTATTTCCCAGTACCATTTAAAGGGTTGCATTCGCACCGACAGTGTGTACTAGGAACCGGTCGACAGCGACGTAATTTGTGCGCGGTGTTCAACAACAGAAACAAAGAAAAACAACGTTAACAACAGGAGGATGGAGGACGCTGTGATCGGAGCTGTGTTTTTGATGTGTCTCGCATGTTTTACAATAATGGACATGGAAAGTCGACGTATACGTAAAGCGATTGAAAGAATGGAAAGGAGGACTAAGAATTTCCAACGACAACTGGCAGTGCCACATTTGCTATAAGTGCCTGCACTTCAGCGTCCGTCCATCTATCGCTGTTCTCCATATTTGCGAAATAAGTTGACACAGTGTTTACACGGCGTTTTAAATCATGGCGGTTGAGGGCGTTTTCGTACACGTTTGGCCAATCAATGTCTACTTACGTCACGATTAGTACCAGTTGTGCTGGTTAGACCCTGCTCCGGAGTAGCAGCTAATTTGGTTCTCAAAAAAGTCAGTCCGGTACTAAAATCGTCCCGTTTAAAAAAAAAAAGTGGTAGTTCCACGAAGAATCTTGTACTATGGAAAAGGTGTTCCCTGCGTTGCGAAAGGTCCTTATTGAAGCCGGCAGAAAGTTCGGTTACCTCTACCTGCAGTAGTGTTTGAGATTGAACAGGATGTAAGATACAACCTTTGCGGTTGTTTGGGTAAATTCGGAGGATATGACCTCATAGCTTTCTCCTTGACTCTTTCCCGAGACACATGAGAACAGGAATACATGCAGGTTCTGTACCATTACAGAAACTCGGAGAACAGGGATCCAGATCGCGTCCATAGCCATCACATGGGCACAGGGATCCAGAAATTGAACTTCACAACTGAACTAGATTCACTAGAGTAATTGGAACAGGGAACGGCACTCCTGGCCGTGACGAGGGATGAGTGCAGTGTGCTGCCCAAACACACATTATGGCCACCACCATAACAGGGAGAGAAATCAGTAGAAGATGGTCCTCTGTACAGTCGCGGGATGAAAATGGGCATTGGGGCCATCTCCTGGCTGCATTTGGTCTGACTATCACAGACTTTGGTCAGGGCTGGAGCTTTGCACTGGATCGTGTCAGGGGCTAGAGCCATCTCTGGACTCTGGTCAGGGGCTGGAGCCTGCACTGGACTTGGGTCAGAGGCAGAAACTTTGTATGGGGAGAATTCTCGTATGGACTCAAAGAATGAAAGTGAATGGAGAATTTTCTTACAGGGACGAGTGGCCTCTATGGCTAATTTTGGGTCGGAATAAACTCGATACAGAATTCTGAAGATAAAGCAGACTCATCACTGAATGCTGGGGCTAGAGTGAACTCATAACTGAACTCTGGGACTGGGCTGAACTCAAGGACTGAAGCCATCTCTGTACTGTGCTCAGGAGCTGGAGTCGACACTGGAGCGGACTCAGGGGCTGGAGCCTACACTGGAGCAGACTCGGGCTGGAGCAGACACTGGAGCCGACTCAGGGGCTGGAATAAACATTGGGCTGTGATCAGTGGATAAAGTGAACACAGGGTCCGGAATTTCAGACACTGGGCTATGATCAGGGCTTAGGATTGTAACCTGGAGTTGGAACAGATATTGGACAGTGGTCAGATGCTGGATCTTTATCAAGGCTGAACTCTGGGGCTAGATACAGTACATCTCAGGACTTAACACAAGCTGAGGAGTTATCTTTGGGCTGAGTTCTAGGACTGGGGTCTTTACAGAATAGTTGAGCTCTTTTGAGCTGGGGATAAATGGAAAACTGAGGCTTTAGCAGACTCGGGACTGAGTTCTGACTCTGAAGAAGATTCCGGAGCGAGCTCATGGGCTGTAGCAGACTCTAGATGTTGGGACCATAAAGGGAAAAATTTCTTCAGAGCCACCCAGATGGACACGAAGGGAGGATCTGCACTGTTGGAAATAGCCTTCCGTGCTCTGGATATGGGAACCATCCTCTTTTGGGCTGTGGTTAAGTGGAATGCAGAAGTTTTAGCAAACTTTGTGCTGGGCTGATATTCAAGAACGGACTCTGGAGAACATTCTGGAAGGGGGCTTGGTTTTGTGGAGAGCATTAAGGACATAGGAGGAATAAATTGGGAGGATTGCCACTGTGGGATCTCACCGTTACCGACCTCCCCAAATGTGAAAGTGAAATCACACATCCACAGCACCAGGTCCAAATAGCGAGACAGGGTGATTTTAGAATTTCCCTCTGGAATCTGTAGAGCGACATGTGAATCCAATCGACTCCAGAATAGATCCATTAGTTGTTGGTCATTCCAGGTAGATAAGTGGCAAAACTGAACAAACTCCTCCACATACTTTTCAATACTGTAGCCGTCTTGATAAATTGAGCACAGGATATTCTCCACAAAGTTTCCTGCAGCACAATACATGATCCTTGGCTTATTTTAAGGTCTGGTCTTCTGTCACAACATGGAGGAAGAAGACAACGGACAGACAGGACTCAGGTGAACTCAATCTCAAGATGTTTATTCACAGGTTTTGTAGTTGATTTTAATGGAATTAACTTGCAGGTAACAGTTCTCTGGTTTGTTGCAGGTGGATGCTGATTTGCAGATTTAGATAGTGGTGTACAGAAGCGGATCCAGGACATGAATCAGGTGAGTATTTCAGATGAGTAGCCAGGTAGGTTTCTCCATTGGAATTGACAAAATGTGTAGTGCTGAGGGTGAGCAGCGTTGGTGAACTGGTGACAGATATGATGCAATCACACCACCATTTTTCACATTATGTGGCCCCTTTGAAAAATGAAACACATTTAGAGTAAATCTACTGAGTGATATCAAATTAAATATGAATTATGATGATGACAGGAGTATTTCATGTCAATATGTTTCAACAGCATCTCTGTTTAATAACAGAGGACCAAACATAGCAGAGATCATCAGTACTATATGACAGCTCTCTATACAGCCCATTTACTAGTCAATCAACACTTGAGATACACAGACAATATATGTGCACCTAATAAAACAAATGTATGGGTGGCAGATACACTAACACACCCAATAACAGACATTCAAACACAGAAACAAAGCAACCATGCAACCAGTGGTTGGTTAGATGGATGGATGGATATTTTTTGTTCAGTTTGTTTTATCATGTGTCCTAATTCAATTTTCTTATTAGTCTTCTGTAATGTCCTTCAGAAGATTTCAAAAGATGGTTAAAAATATCAAAATGATAGCAACATCCTAATGTAAGCTGTTTGTCACTGAATTTTAGCACTTATTTCTGTCAGATTTAATTGTGTTATGCATCCTTTCACTTCTTAATTTCCTTGCTGTTAGTTTCCATTTTGTTAATTCTTCCTGTTAATAAGGCCACCTAGTCTCATGAATAATCATGTGACTGAGCTGCCATAGATGAGCACTGTAGCACCTGAAAATGTCACATCTAAATTAACAGCTGAGTTTTTACATTTAAAACAAGCTAACACACAAATAAACAAAGCAAATTATTGGACATTTGAGTGAGTATCTGCTAAATGAGCGCCACCTCTCATTTCCTCCTCAATATCATTATTATTTTGGTCTTCCAATGGCAGATTCATTGGAAGTCTATTCTGTAGTATATTATTACTTGTTTCATTGTAGGTCACAAGAAGCAGAACAGAACTCAGACCTCAAGCCAAATTATCTGAATGCACTAAGAGATGTGTACAGATATGTATATGGAGATGTGTATAGAGTAGATCATTATAATCCAGATGCAGCAGTGGATGTTTCTGTAATGCTGTTCTGTGTGCATCTGTTAAGTTTCCAACCAAAAAACAGAGTGTGTAATCACATTACATGTGTCTGTCTTGGGCTACTCTCAGGATTATCTATGTAGATAACATTAACATTTTCTGTAATCATATCTTGCCAAAGCTATAATATTTCATGTGCATTAAGTAATGACCCTTTGTACCTCAACAAGAAAACATGCAATTGTTTAATGAGTTTTGGGCTTTTTTCAGCACCTTGAGCCTGACAGCTTTCCAGTATGATGTTGGACTGCTTTAAAATAACACACAGTACACCAGCTTTAAAGGTGTGCTTTGCAACTTTGCGGGAAACCCATCCATTGTGCATTATATTTTATATTTGATATATTTCCACATATTTCCACTGCTCCAGGACAGGAAACGGCAGCAAGAAAATCAGATTGCTATTGAAGCCATATTGCCATCTGCTGGGTTTGAATAGTCACTGCAATATGTAACTCATCAATAAATGGATCTTTTACATTTCCTTTTATTATATATACGTGAAAATAGTGAGTTCTTCATTCATTGTAACATTGTCATTCAAATAAATGTTAACTGTAATAAAATCACATAACAAAAAAAACATTAGTTTAATGATGATACTAAAATTATTTCTCAGCCAAATTTGATGTGCGATTAATATATGAATAATTTGATTTCTTACAGGACTACTATCATCAAAGATGAGTGACAGTACACAGTTTGGATTGGCGGTATGTTTCTGGGCAAAAACTCCCTGCCCATCCATGCAGCCTAGCATGAATAGGAGAGCAGCAATAACCCCTCTAAGGTAAACAGAACAGACCCAATTGTAGCAGATATCGTTAAAGTTATTAATGACAATTTAATGCAACAACATAATTCAAGATAAAGGAGTCCAATGCAGGGAAACGAGGAATATGAGAAAGCCAAGTCCTGACTGTGGACCAAAGGAGGAGCTGGGGATGGAGGAGGGTAATTTGCTCCTGAGCAAGCTGAAAAATACTGAATACTGAATAGACCATATATATAGGAATTTCATATTCCTATAGACCCTTTTAGTGCCAACGTTGCAATTACGTCACAGCATTAGCTGGAGGCAAAACAAAAGATAACTGAGGCGGCCAATACCAACCATCACAGAGTCGGCTACTAAGACTTAAAATGTCATCTTGTTGTGTTGTTGAGAGTCAGAATCGATATAGTACGCTCAAATTTGAAATTTTATTGCATACCTGATGCCATTTCCAGACAAAAAAAACTATTACATCCTGTGTTAAAGGCATAAAACTACTGACTGGACAGAAACAATCTCAAAATGCTCGCATTTTCAGTGCACAGTTTCAATCATTTAGTTAAATAACTATGTCCTTTTTGCTGGTATGGATTATGTTGGTTCAAGTCTAAAATTTCTCATACATGCCCTAATCAGAATTGGGGAACAGGTAACTAACGACCACGACTAAACATAAAGGACACCGTTTTGTGTCGTCTCACTTTTTACCTTGCCATAACGTGCAATTGGAGAGAGGAGGGAACAGTGAAGTACCATTATGTATCAGGGTGTGTGTTCAAGTAGTTGCATTGCTTACAATTGCTACGGTTAGTACAAGTCGGTGCATATAGGATTTCATAATCGCTCAGTTTCTATTACTATACCTAACTCGTAATCGGTATGTGTGGTCAGGCCACCCTGTCAGATGTCCTTCCGTGAGTGGTTGTGTAAGAAATCTGCCCATCTGGTTCTTTTATGTTAAAGTTACATTTTCAAAAACAATCACGATCCCCGCCAGTGATTGACATTTGACATATTAAGATAAAATCTGATTTCTCCCGTCATGTTAAAAAACACAAACCCAACTGCTAGCGACGTTAGTAAAAGCATAAGGGGAATTTTTTCTGCCTCAACCTAGCTCCGCCAGGAAAAAATGTCACAATTTTACTAACGAAAAGGTTTGCGTATAGGTGACAGAACCCCCCAACCCAACTGAAAGGAGAAGCATGTCCCTCTGTAATAGCAAAACTGGGGCAGCGGCTCCTACAGGAAGAAGAGTTGCAGCGAAGGGGTGCTCTTCTTTATATGCAGCTGAGCAGCAAGCCCCTTACCGGAGTAGAGTAGCAGCGAAGGGGTGCTCTTCTGTTGCGATCAGGTAAGAAGAGCAGCATGCCCCTTAAAGGAGGAGAGCAGCCAAGGGGTACTCTTCTTTTATAAGCGGCAAGTTGGCATAAATGTGGGCTGTTTGGTGGTTGCTAACTGCATTTTTATTTTGAAACATGCCATGCTCGCGTTTAATTAATTAAATCATAGCATAAAGACATGTACACAGAATAGTTCTCGTGCTAGGCTTCTTTATTAGCGCATTGTGCATTTCGCTCACAGTATCTTGGTAGAACATACCAACTATACAAACTGTGTGGGGGAAACCAAACCGAACCATTCACTATATATACTACAAGCAGATCATCGCTGAAAATGAGTGTGTGAGTTTGTTTACAGAATGCTGTTGTCACTGCTGCAAACTCCCACTTATATAGTGTAGGCCCTGTGCTTTAGCCCATTGAACCCTGTGCGTTAATGCGCCCCTGACCCTGATAGCTTTTAAGCAATGAGAATAAAAGAAGAAAACGTAGCTTAGCTTCGTGAGGACATTCAGAGGTGAATAGAGGGTGAAATATATCCAAGCTGTGACGTGGATGCTTGATCCCCTTCTTGATATTCTACTCCTGCATGGCCAGAAGGCAGATCTCGTCTAAATTTGTTCTTGAGGCAGTCACATTAGCACAACTTGAGTGATGATTTGTGGACAAAAAGTCCTTGGCTGTGTTTTTCAAAAGCAACATAAGCTAAGTCGATCGTAGAGCCCATTGTTGGCAATGGGTCTACGATCTACTTAGGCTTACATTGCTTTTGGGAAACGCAGTCAACGTCAATAATATAGTGCTGCTATAGTGCTCCCTCAGGTCAATTCCAAATCTAGCAGCTTATATCGATTGAGGCGAATTTGCGTTCAAGTTCACGAACATGAATCTGGTGAGAAATTCATGTGGGGAATAAATCCTTCTCGCAATATTCCTCATTGCACGCTTCCAATGGAGATGACACAGTTTGCACGCCGAATTCACCATCTAATTAGCTCCTGAGCCAGGGGAAGTCCAGGTGGGCTTCAGCCCCCTATTTGTCATTTCAGCCCCCCTAAAACTATAATCAGCTATCTGAACCATTGGGCCAGTGCTGCTTCCTCAAGAAGGTTTATCATTCTCGCATGTTTTAAGTCTCGTCAGTTTAACCCTCTGGGGTCTGAGAGCCCCTAGAGAAGTTTTGACATGCCCTGATATTTGTGCTTTTTTTCAGTATTGTAAAAACATATTAATGGCTAAAGTCTGATTACACTGTATTCATCACAAACTGTGCTACAGTAATATGTAAGCAACATGAATGTACATGTTTGTGTTTTTGAGAAAACAACGTTTATGTGTGGTTAGTGAAAAAGTAAAAAAATCACTGAAATAAGGCCATGAAACACATACAGAAAATTTGTCCACAAGACTTTTGAGGACTGGATGTGGTAGACTAGAGTTTTTGCTACATCCTGCTTACTCATTCACAAAATTCCTGCAACTACTTCAGAGTTGCTGTGGGCCTCTTGGTAGCCTCTCTGACCAGTTTCCTCCTGCTCTTTCATCCAGTTTGGAGCAACATCCTGATCCAGGGAGGGTCTGTGTTGTACCAAATACCTTCCACTTCTTAATAGTAGACTTCAATGTGTTTCTAGGCATTGATAATTTTTTTGTATCAATTAATGATGGGACAATTGATACCGCAGCTCCAATGCAGTTTTCAAACCACTATTTTTCACACACTGTGCCGATGCTTGTATCGAAATGACAACACCACGTTATTGATGACGTTTGAAGCTTCGAACATCATGCAGTATCGGAAGGTCGGGACAGCTGGTTTGAAAAACCTGGCGCTTCACGATCCCACCTGATGCATAAAAGGATTATTCAGTCACTTTGAGGGCTGTCAGTAGGACATTTAATCATGTTTATAACTGGGGTCTCAGAGATCCTGAACACAACATAAGGGTATGACAGCTCACCCAAAATATATTTTTTTCAGCTACCCACATCAATTATTAATTATGATCACATGTTTGTATATTTTATATTACTGATCGATATGTCCAAGATGGCAGCGCGATTGGATGCAGCGGCTACTCCGGGTCCCAAAAACTGTGTTTTTATGTCTGTTAGTCTCGTTTCCTCGTCTTCAAACAGTCTCACCTTATCACAAAATCATCAGATAAACACTCGGAAACACATCTATGATCGACAGAGCCTTCTGGAAATCGGCAGTGTGTACAAACATCAGCTTTCGCCAGTGACTACTGAGAAGCTACGAGGCCTCTGTCTGCTGTTGAAGCCAAACCCTGAGACCGCGGCCTCGCCTACTGACGCTACCTGCACAAAACGGCGACGCCGGCGATGTGAGAGGGGACAGAAGCGCGGCAAGCATGGAGGCACACGAGCTAGGCTAAGGGCTAAACCCACTAGACCAGCGATTCCATCACTCATGCTCTCAAACATTCGCTCTCTGGAAAATAAACTGGACTTAATTCAACTCAGTCGGTCTACACAGCATGAGACAAGGGATTGTTGTGTGTTTGTTTTCACTGAAACATGGTTAAACGACAATATCCTGGACTGTGCTATTCATCTGCACGGACTCGCCTGCTACCGAGCGGACAGAGATACAGCACTGTCTGGTAAGACTCGCGGGGGTGGCTTGTGTGTGTACGTAAACAAAGAGTGATGTAACAATGCTGTGGTAGTGACAAAACACTGTTCATCGCTGGTGGAGTTTATGTTTGTGAAGTGTCGACCGTTCTATCTGCCGCGGGAGTTCACGGCCATTGTTATTGTTGCAGTTTACATCCCCCCGTGTGCAAACGCTAAGGACGCGCTTCGCGAGCTGTACATCGCCATCAGCGAACAACAGACAAATAACCCTGATGGCTTTTTCATAATAGCCGGTGACTTCAACCACGCAAACTTAAAGACAGTGTTGCCAAAGTTCTACCAACATGTGAACTTTGCAACAAGGGGAAAAAACACACTGGACTTTGTTTACACAACAGAAAAGAACGCGTACAAGGCTGTACCCCGCCCTTACCTAGGGTACTCGGATCACATCTCTGTTATGCTAATTCCAGCATACAGACCACTTCTGAAACTCACCAAACCAGTTCAAAAACTCATCACAGTTTGGCCAGATGATGCTACCTCAACTCTACAGGACTGCTTTCAGTGCACAGACTGGAACATGTTTAAAGAGGTGGCCACCTACAACAACCACACTGACCTGCAGGAGTACAATGAAACTGTGAGTGCTTATATCAAAAAGTTCATTGATGATGTGACAGTCACCAAGACCATCACCACACGTGCCAACCAGAAACCATGGCTGACAAAAAAAAAACACAGACCTGAGATGAAGCATTCAGATCAGGAGATAAAGCAGCCCTCAAAACAGCAAGAGCCAATCTGTCCTGTGGCATCAAAAATGCAAAACGGTCGTATGCTCAAAAAATAAACAATCACTTCACAGATAGCAGAGACATACGGAGCCTGTGGCAAGCCATTCAGATCATCACTGACTAGAAGCCCCCGCCACAGGCCTTTGATAATGACACATCCCTCCCGGATGCACTCAACCACTTTTATTCACGGTTTGAAATGCAGAATGACACACCTGCACAAAAACTGCCCATACATCCCAACAACCAGGCACTCTGTCTGTCTCCAGCTGACGTAAGGAAGACCCTATCTAGGCTTAACCCACGCAAGGCTGCGGGTCCTGACAACATACCTGGCCGTGTACTGAGTGACTGTGCTGCACAGCTGATAGATGTCCTAACAGATATCTTCAACACCTCGCTGAGCCAGGCAGTCGTCCCCACATGTCTCAAATCCACAACAATCATACCGGTACCAAATAAATCATCTGTGTCCTGTCTAAATGACTACCGTCCCATAGCACTGACCCCAATCATGATGAAGTGCTTTGAGAGATTAGTCATGCACAACATCAAAACCAGCCTCCCCAACACACTCGATCCGCTCCAGTTTGCATAACGTCCAAACCGCTCTACAGACGATGCAATTTCCTCCACCCTCCACCTTGCTCTTACCCACCTAGAAAATAAAGACTCCTATGTTAGAATGCTGTTCATCAACTTCAGCTCAGCATTCAACACAATAATCCCACAACAGCTCATAAATAAACTAAACCTGCTGGGCCTTAGCAATTCCCTCTGTAATTGGGTCCTGGACTTTCTATCTGGAAGACCTCAGTCAGTCTGTGTTGGCCACAACACCTCGAGCACTACCACACTGAGTACAGGTTCCCCACAAGGCTGTGTGCTCAGCCCGCTGCTCTTCATGCTGCTGACCCACGACTGCACTGCCAAGTTCAGCTCCAACCACATCACCAAGTTTGCGGATGACACAACGGTGGTAGGTCTCATCAGCAACAGTGATGAAACGCACTACAGAGAGGAAGTGGCAAAGCTGGCTGAATGGTGTGGCACTAACAACCTGTCCCTCAATGTGAGTAAGACAAAGGAGGTTGTGATGGACTTCAGAAGGAACTCTGGTGACCACTCCCCACTAACCATCTACAGCTCGACTGTGGAGAGAGTCAGCAGCACAAAATTCCTTGGGGTGCACATAACAGAAGACCTCACCTGGACCACCAACACTACATCACTCTCCAAGAAGGCACAACAGCGCCTACACTTTCTCCGCCGGCTGAAAAGAGCAAGTCTCCCCCCACCCATCCTCACCACATTCTATAGGGGCACCATTGAGAGCGTGCTGACCAGCTGCATCACTGTCTGGTATGGGAACTGTAGTGCAGCAGACCGCAAGACCCTCCAGCGGACAGTGAACACGGCTGCAAAGATCATCGGTGCCCCTCTCCCCTCCATCCTGGACATTTTCTTTACACAATGCTCCTGCAAAGCCAACAGTATCGTGAAGGATCCCACCCATCCCTCCCACAGTCTCTTCCAGCTCCTACCATCAGGAAGATGGTACCGGAGCATCAGAGCCCGCTCCGCCAGACTGCTCAACAGTTTTTTCCCCCAGGCTGTGAGAGCCCTGAACTCAAATCACCCCGCCCTCCTCTGAAACCCCATACAAAACCCCCTACCTCCTGAAACATGGACCATCATTTTTTTTATTTATGTATAGGTAAACATTTATATATAGTATATTTATAGTCAAAATCTGTCAGTATGTTAGTTGTGTATAGTAATTGTTTGTGAAGCCATTCCGAAAGTTTGTATTTTTAAGTTTATGTATAGGTACATTATATATTACATATAGGAATTGTTTTAGTCAAAATCAGTCAGTAGTTAGTTTTGTTGTCTAGTAGCAGTAGTTTTAGTGAAGCATTCGAATAGTTTGTATTTTTTAAGTTTATGTATAGGTAAACATTTATATATATACATATAGTATTTTTTTAGTCAAAATCAGTCAGTAGGCTAGTTGTGTATAGGTTTATACTGTTTTGCTTCATTGTTGTATGTCTGTATTTATGTAGCACTGTGGTCCTGTGAGGCACATCATTTCATTCCACTGTATGTCCCCACATGTATTGGAATGACAATAAAGCTCAACTTGACTTGACTTGATGTTTAATCCTTGACGACAGCAGAACATGACACGAGTTGTGGTCTCATTGGCACAAATTAATTTAGATGAGATTATATCAGATTAGATATTGTATTGATCCCAGATTGATTCCACTCTTGAATGTCACAGACATCCGCTTTGTTTGGTCACATGCTTTTTCAAACCATCCTCTGCTCTGCGATGATTTGTCAGAAATGGTGAAAACAAAGTCCAATCACCAAATGCCGCTAATGCACACTGTGTTAAAAGCTTCGAGTAATGAACCGGTTGTCGGCACAATTTCATGAAAGCCTCAAACGCTTCAGAAAACCTCGGTTTTCCCCATCACTAGTATCCCTCCCCTGCCAGGCCACAACTTTATCTCTGAGATTTTTTGACAGAGCCTTGTCGCCCATAGTTGATTGCTTGCTTCAGTTGCACTACCAAGGACTGAATTGCTCCAGGAAAGCTCTTTTCATGCTGAGCTAATCAAAATGGCCACAACTGATCACAATTGAAAGTCAAATGGCTTTGTGTGCTATTGAGAAGGTGATTAGCTACACCTGATTCAGTTTACAAGTCATTTTTAGGAGGGGGTGATCCTTTTTCCAACTAAGGCCCTGTCCACACGAACGCGGTTATTTTTAAAACTGCAGCTTTTTCTATGTGGTTTGGCCGTTCGTCCACACGCAAACGCAGCACCAGTTTACTGAAACCGAACATTTTTGAAAACGCATGCCAGTGTGAAGATTTTCAAAAACTCCGGTTGCAGTGTTATCGTGTAGACAGCGAAACCGAAGTTTTTGGCTTGTGACGTCAGAGCCTGCGCTGTTATCTCCACCTACTGGAAACGATTTCAGGCTTCTGATTGGCCAACATGGCTTTACGGTTGAGATTATTTCGCCACCTGTTGGTTTGGCATGCTCTTGACAGTGTTTCATAGCATGCGTTTGCTTTTTCATGTGGATGGAGATTTTTTTTTTAAAATGGAAGGAAAAACTTTATAAAAATGTTTATAAAATACCCTTGACGCGTGAACATGGCTTCATTGATGCTGTTTTTTTTTCTTTCTGCAATGTTGGGTATATCTTTCACTTGGCTGTTATAGTTGCAATAAATGTATTTAGAGTGAATACAGCTGAATAAAACAACCAAATTAATTATTACGTATTTTAAGTAGGCATATTTCCAATACAAAATACTGTCTCTCAAAGTATTTAATTACAAATTACATTTGATTTTTTTTGTCCAGCAAAATACAAATACAAAATACTCAAAAGTAATTAAATATGTACTTTAAATACATTTAATTAAAATACTGCCCATCTCTGGCTGTATAAATTAGGTATAGTAGAGCAGGAAGAATAGGTTCCCATGCACCCGCTTGGCAGTTTTTTGTAACCTGTTTTTTTTTGGGACCCTAATGGTGTCTAGTTAAGAATTTTTGATGTTGCTGAGGTCAACTAATGTCCCATGGGGTTCGTTTGGTGGCCATCTTGAAATGATGTCATCATGAGTGATGAAAAACACAGATTTTCATAACTCCTGAACCATACAACATACAAAGAAAAATGTAAGTGCAATAAAATACCCAACAGTATATAAAGTAGTTAAAATTAGCTAAACCTTAAACATCAGCAGTAAAATCCAACATACACATTAATGCAGCAGTAATATTAATCCAAAAACATCATACAGTGTATAATGGTAAAACACTGACAGGGGCCATTATACTGCACAAGAGGGCCTTTCGCACCGCTCACCCCCCACGCTTTTTTAGTGCCAGAACTAAATGTAATTACTAAACGGACTGGGACGATGTTGTGCAAACTTTTCCCAGTACTATTTGAAGGTGGCATTCTGCCACCGAGAGTGTGTACGAAAAGTGATCGTACGCCGGTCGACAGCGACGTCATTTGTGCGCGGCTTTCAACAACAGAAACAAAGAAGAACAACATTAGGAGGATGGAGGACGCTGTGATTGGAGTTGTTTTTGTTGTGTCTCGCGGGTTTCTCAATAATGGACATGGAATGTTGACGTATACGTAAAGTGATTGAAAGACTGGAAAGGAGGACTAAGAATCTTCAACGACAGCTGGCAGTGCTACATTTGGTACAAGTGCCTGCACTTCAGTGTCCGTTCATCTATCGCTGTTCTCCATACTTGCGAAATAAGTTGACACAATGTTTACAGTATGTTTACACGGTGTTTTAAATCATGGCAGGTGAGGGTGTTTTCGTACGCGTTTGGCCAAATCAATGTCTACTTACGTCACGATTAATACCAGTTGTGCAGGTTAGACCCTGCTCCAGAGTAGGAGATAATTTGGTGCTCGAAAAAGGCAGTCCGGTACTAAAATCGCACCCCGTTCCGCGGTGCTAAAATGCCAACAAGTGGTTAGCGCCCATTAGTTCTGGTACATGACAGGTTCCCGCGGTGCGAACGGCCCTCA
This sequence comes from Sinocyclocheilus anophthalmus, assembly GCA_018155175.1. Taxonomy (NCBI): domain Eukaryota; kingdom Metazoa; phylum Chordata; class Actinopteri; order Cypriniformes; family Cyprinidae; genus Sinocyclocheilus; species Sinocyclocheilus anophthalmus. The sequence goes on along the minus strand of JADLZN010001114.1, from coordinate 25,004 downwards.
TGAGTACTTTCCTTTTGTTCAGTTAAGTACATGTTGCGATAGCACAATACTTTTAGATTTGTGGTATTAGTACTTTTCACTTGAGCCGATGACTGAATAATACTTCCACCACTGTTAGTAAATAGCAAAGTTGCTACTACCATTACCTGTGTTAGCTAGCTATCTATCAAGATAAGTTAATTTTGTCCACACTTTATTTTAAGGTAAAATGTTCATATTAACAAACCATTATTAAGACTTTTTTCCCTACAAACTAATTTGATTTTTATTACTATTAGTAAAAGGTAGTTGTTAATTTAGGTATTGGTAGGTGTCACAAAGCAAGGCCTGAAACAACAGGTAGTGCAAAACAGATGGTTATGCCTGGAAAGCAGAGAATGGAACGTGAGTTCAGGCAGGTGCGTGTCAACCAGTGAATGATTCCAGGTCTTATCGGAGTTCTGATGGTGTCGTCATCCTTAGAGCCAGTTGCGTTGGAGTCGTGAACGATTCCAAGAGTCGTTGAAGTGAATCGCGAGAGGAACAGAAGGGAAGTCTTTCTAGGAGAATTCAGTAGAGAGAGTCCAGAACAGTCCATAGGCGTGAACGGTAGACCGGACAGTGAGTAACTTGATGTGTTTTATGTTGATGTGGCTTGATTTGCCACAGTGCGGGTGATCAGACGCAGGTGACTGTGATCGGGTGATTTATCCTAGAGGTTACTGAAGTGACTGTGATGAATCCCTGACAGTCGATGGGAAGGTAAATATGTCATCAGAATATGTGCTTTATTAGTGCTAATAAACAGCCAATATATTAATAATAGGCATGATAATAAGCAACTTGTTAAAAGTGAGAATTGGTCCCTATACTAAAGTGTTACAGACGATAGTATATATTATTTATATATCCATATTATCAATGTAGTGACATATTTCCAGTTGTAAAAAAGAGTGGTGACGATTGATATTTGAAATGCGTAAGTAGCAGTTAAAAGTAAGCAATGAGTAGCTACGATGGCAAACGAAGAGTTAGAAAGTAGCAGCATTGGGCTGCTGTTCATGCCAATTTCTGCTTTGATTTGTGTAGATTTTTTCTGGGTTATATTTGACATTTTCCAATGTACTGGTTTGTTTTGATTATAGTTTCATTGCAAAGATATTGAAAAAACAAAAAAAACACATTTGGTCACGTTTGAAGAGGTGGAGACTGATGATGATTAGTGAAACGGGGTTTTGATGACTTTTGCTTTTAATTAGCTAGTATTATCATATTGCCGTCTATGTCACTTGGAGTGATTGCCATCTATTTAACAACCTTGCAATTGATTTAAGAGAAAAGCTAGTGTCATTTGGCTAATGCAGGAAACCATGGTGGAACAAAATAGCAAAAGTACATCGTTATGAGCCTAAAATTTGTTATTTGCCTTTTTTTCACCAATAAACAGTGGTTGTATCGTGTCATTGACCTTGCCATTTGATTCCTGGTGTCAGAATTACATGAAAAGTGGGTTCATTTGTGTTTGTATGTTGTATGGTCCAGGAGTTATAAAAATCTGGGTTTTTCATAACTCGTGATGACATCATTTCAAGATGGCCACCAAACGAACCCCATGGGACATTAGTTGAAACCATTAGGGTCCCAAAAAACCAGGTTACAAAAAACTGCCAAGTGGGTACATGAGAACCTATTCTTCCTGCTCTACTAGTAGTTTTATTAAATTATTTCCCAAACTAGTTAACTATATCATGAAATATATTGATTCTTGCATATGTGTAAGTAAATGCATTTTGCACATTTATAGATCATGTTGATCTATAGGGCGATAGGCAAAGTAGCCTAATGAAAATTTTATCTATTAACTACCCATAAAACCCGTCTTTTTACTTAAGTACCTACTTATGGGTGTCATGTCATAAAATATTTTAATGTGACTGACTTTGTATTTAACTTGAATTTAATAAAAACATTTTTAATAAAATTATAAAGCTTTAATATTCAAAAAGCGAGCAAAGAACATTTACATTATCAAAGAACATTACCACTGAATCCAGTGCGAGTTTAAGCAGTCTAAAAAGAAAAGATCCCTTTATAGTCAATGAAGCTGTTCACACTGTCTTTCTTACACCGTACGCACATCTGAACTGATGTTTATGATGAGAGAATTCGCGATGAGATGAGCCAGTGCAGATTGCAGAATTCAGTCAGCGAGTGCGCGCACTGAACAAACCTCTGCGATGTTTTAGCGATGACTAATCTGAACCCCTCTGATTGGCCATTGCATTCATAAGCTCAACAGAATTGTCTGTGATTGGTTTAATGGTCAACGCCATAAAAAGAGATGTGATGCAACATGAGCAGATTTTAATTTAATCTCGTAATCGACACTTTTCATTTCATTGGTCCTAACGCTTGCCGAACCATGGGTGGAGAACTGAACGGTTTGATTTTTTTTCCACCCCTAGTATGAGTAAAATTTAGTTTCTCAATATATCTCCTCCTCTCAAGTTCACATAGGGTTGTGAAATAATCCCTTGACATGGTTAAAAATAATGAATGTTTCCTGTCACCGATTATACGATTACGTTTACCTCCAGTGGGCGTAGTTCTCAGAGTAATATGACATGTTGCGCTCTACTTTTGTGTCCTTAAACGCTTGTTTTTTGGGGGTAGACAGCTTATAAAAATGTAGTTATGGGTTTTTTAGCTTGTTTACTGTACACCTTGTCACATAGCAGCATTTAGACATTGTTCTGTTTTTTGTTATAAGCCAGAAATGACAAAGGAGGCAGCTTTGTGCAATCAAAGGTCAAATTTAAGGAGGGTTGGATGTTGCCCCCCCCCCCCCCCCCCCCCCCCTGGTGTGGGAGTGGTTTTCAGATTATGACGCGTGTCGCTCTGTCTCTATGTAAATATTGAAAAGATTATTATTGCCCTCTCCAGCAATAGCATGTTCCTGCACAACCGGAGGATGCCGTTTCAGGACTGCATTACTAGGACCGTATTTCCAGGACCCTAGCTTTTTTGCAACAGCGCCACCTACCGAGTTGGATAATATAGCGGAGGCTGCAGTTTCAGGACCGCATTTATAGGACCTTGGTGGTTTAGTTTGTAGTAATGTTTGTTATCAAAAATATTGAATCTCAGGAACATTTTTTTTTAATTGTGATTTTTGATTCAAAATGCATCAGAGGTTAATTACAAAGTGGCGTAATACCTGCTTTGAGTCCAAATTTTAATTTAAAAAACCTAATAATTTCCACTTAAAATATAAATGAAAAATGTATTTCAATCTTTATATAACAAAAAAGTGGATTATACTTTAAAAAGTCTTAGTTTCTTGAATAGACTGATTATTGATTCGCCCTTAAGGTTAATTATTCATATCAGGTAACATAAAAAGATGGATGTAATGTTTGTTTTGTTCATGTTCATGTTTTCCATGTCTTTTTTGTAATTGTTTCATGGTCCATGTTATTGTCATGCTTCCCTTGCCTCATGTCTATCTGCCTTGTGTATGTGTCATGTTCTCATTGGTTATTCCTTGTTTTCCCCATTGGTTTGTTCATGTCATGTGACCCTCCTTGTCTGCTATAAGTAGCTTCATGTTCCCATTGTGCCCTCGTTCGTGTATTGAATGTATTTAACCCGTTGTTGGTGAGTCTAGTCTGCTCATGCTATGTCTGTTCAAATCAAGTCAAGTCAAGTCAAGTCAAGTATGTGTCTTGGATTATTGTTTGGATGTTTGGATCAACTCTGTAAATAAACTGCACTTGGGTGCTCACTACGCTCGCCTCCAGTGGATTGACTCTTTACAGAATACACAACCACCAAAATTAACCCAGCAGATCTCCTAGTTCGCCTCCGTCAAGGTAATCACTCCATTGAGGATTATGTTCAGGACTTTTGTGAACTTTGTCACCAAGTGGATTTTAATGAAACATTCGTTAAGGACATTTTCCGCTATGGTTTGAGCAAAAATGTATCTAGTTTAATGCCACGCAATACCCCTCAATGGACTCTTGAGAAATATATTGACTTTGCTTTGTTGCTGGCTGGTTCACCATTTACTGTGGGGGTTGCTGAGGAGGAACGCCGCTATCCCACAGTACCCGCCACATCAGACCTTTTCCATGTCCCGACCATCATGTCAGGAGTTGTTCACACCATGCCTGCCAAGCCAAAGCCTGCCCACATCATGCCTGCCAAGCCAAAGCCTTTTCACGTCATGTCCGCCACGCCAACATCCTGCTCACGTCATGCATGCTCTGCTGCCGGACCGTGCTCAAATTATGCCAGGTCAGTTAAGTTTACCTCCTATCATTCCTACAAATTCAGCCTGATCACATAATGTTCCTGCCAACCAGAGTCTGATTAACTCATGTTCTGCTATACCCCAGGCCTGCTCACATTCACGTCCTGCCAACCAGAGCCTGCTCACATCATGCTGTCCTCATGAAATTGTTCACAATGGCTGCCATTGAAGAGCTTCCGTTGCAAAATGGCTGCCCGTTAGGTCCTCGTCACGTCACAATAGATCACCAGAGTCTGTCACGACTGGCTGCCATTTCAGAGACGCCTCACCGCCACGGCTGAGTCCCCGACCAAGATGGCTGCCATGGCTGAGTCCCCGGCCAAGATGGGCGCCACGCCTGAGTCGGACGCGATGCTTGGGCCAAGACTGAAAGGACTGATTGCTAGTGTGATGGACCCACCTCTGATGTCGGTGCGAGCTGCAGGCATCCCGGAAACGTCAGCGCTCTCAAGCCCTGCCATCTTAGAAGTCCTGCCGCCCTCTGCTGCCCATACTGTAATGGCGGTCGCCATTTTAAGCGTGTGGGCTGTACACTGCGCTCAAGAGGACTCTCCTGTCCATGAATCTGCTCCTGAGGCCTCTCCTGTCCACAAGTCCGCTCCAGAGGCCTCTCCTGTCCACGAGTCCGCTCCAGAGGCCCCTCCTGTCCACGAGTCCGCTCCAGAGACCTCTCCTGTCCACGAGTCCGCTCCAAGGGCCATTCCTGTGCCTCCAGAGGTGGCGGCATCCGCTGCAGAACCTCCAGAGGGGTGGCGGCATTTCCGCTGCAACCTCCTGAGGTTGTGGCTTCCTCGTTCGAACTCACTCTCTGCCGCTGTCACGCCCCACGGAGGCCGTGCGCATGAATTCACCTCCTGTCCTGTTCCGGCCACGGAGGCCGTCCATGAATTCACTGACTGTCCTGTTACGGCCAAGGAGGCCGTTCATGAACTCACTGTCTGTCCTGTCACGGCCACGGAGGCCGTTCATGAACTCACTGTCTATCCTGCCACGGCCAAGGAGGCTGTTCATGACGTCACTTCTTCCTGTCACGGCCAGGGAGGCCGTTCATGAACTCACTGTCTGTCCTGTCATGGCCATGGAGGCCGTCCACGAACTCTCTGCTTTGTTCCGTAAATCACAGGCAGTTGGTCATCCCAGGGTCGCTGCAACCTGCCATGGCTTTCCTGCTCTGCCTTCATCACCCGCCCGGCCCTGCTCGCCTGCTCCGCCATGGCTCCCCTTTCGCCTGCTCCGCCATGGCCCCACTATCATGCGGCCTTCTCCGCAATGGCTCCCCTCTGCCCTGGTCCGCCATCTCTGCCTTTCCTCTATCACGGCCTGACCCTCCATCCCGCCCCTTGACCACCTCCAGTCCTCCACCCTCCTGGACAGGGGGGGATATGTAATGTGGTGTTTTTTTCATGTTCATGTTTTCCATGTCTTTTATTTTGTAATGGGGGTTTCATGGTCCATTGATGTCATGCTTCCCTTGCTCTCTTGTATTTCTGCCTTGTGTATGTGTCATGTTCTGAGTGGTAGTCTTAGTCATGTGTCTTGTTTCTTGTTGGTTTGTTCATGTCATGTGACCCTCCTTGTCTGCTATAAGTAGCTTCATGTTCCCATTGTGCCCTTGTCGTGTATTGAATGTATTTAACCCGCTGTTGGTGAGTCTAGTCTGTTTGTGTCAAGTCTGCTCATGCTATGTCTGTTCAAGTCTGTGTCTTGGATTATTGTTTGGATCACTCTGTAAATAAACTGCACTTGGGTTCTCACTACGCTCGCCTTCAGTGGATTGACTCTTTACAATGGAATCAGCATTTGCAGTCACTAAATTACAGCCAGATATTTTAAAGGTTGTAGAGAGGCAAGACACAAGACTCAAGAATGTGTAGTGTCTGGACCACTCAAACACACAATATATATTTTGTTAGCTAGATTTAACAAATACTCTGTAACACCCCAGGAAGCCGAACAGGCCCCTGGTTCCATAGCGACACTGACACCAGATATATTTACGATCTAAAGGAATGTGAGCATAGACGCACACTGCATTTTCCAGAGCAAGAGGCAAATGCACAGTAAAAAATGACTCTTCTCTAAGTAATTTATAGGAAAACCTTTCTTTGAATGAACAGTGTATCCTTCAGGTCATTGTGTATATTATTGTCATGTATTTTGTCTTTGAGAGTGTATACTGTTTTATGCATGCTTATGATCGAAACACTCACTCCTGTCAGCTTACATATATACAGTATATAACCCTACCATGTTTAGTATCTATGAATTCGTATTCGGATGATCTAATTGAGAGTGTATATTGTATGTTTATACCTATGCCACATATTAGTGTTCTAAGAATCTTTTTGTTTTGTGCATCCACACCCAAGCGAATTACATTTGCAAAATACCATGCCCTCACACAAAGGGTCGTAAAAAACCCTCCAGCAATTGCAACCTCCCACTTGGAATTCTTTCCTTTCTCATTGGACAGGCCCGCCTTGAGACGTGACCTCTTCTCCCCTAACGCCCACACCATGGGACCCGCCCAAGTCGGTGGTTTGTTTTAATTCTGAGAGAATGTGAGAAAAACGCACCCGGAAACCATAAGCTTGTGCCAGGCTTCGGCCTTGACTTTTTCATTCACCAAGATTCTCTGACTCAAACTAATTCTTTTTCATCAACCAACTTCAGCAAAGATCTTGGCCTTAAGATGCATCAGGAATCTAGTTTCACAACCGACGAGACGTTCAAGTATTCAAACTTAGTCTTATTAAGTGATACATTAGGTATCATTTGCACCTTTTTACCAAGGTGTGTTTGAACTAAGAATCTGACTTATCCCTAAAGGTGTAGATCTGCTGACTATGCAAATGGTTCCATAACTTCATTCCTTAATTCTCTCTCCTCTTTACTGATTTAAGCTTTAACCCTTTCCTATACCAACTGTATGTGTGTGTGTGTGTGTATGTTTGTGTTAGACCAGTTTATGTGTTTATTTAGTATGTTGGACTAGTTTAAGTGTTATGTAGTTAATAAAACCTTACTTGTATCATACTTGACGTGGTTCATTGTTTGCTCATAACTGAGTCACTTATTCATGCAGATTTATGCTACAAGCTTTTTGTAGAATTGTACAGTAAGAAGTTTTTTCCCTTAACCAGGAAATTAATGTTTTTAGAATTGACAGACAGTTGACCCTGAGGTCAAGTAAATACTTACAGCGGAGCTAAGTTTTTATAATTAATTATAACTAGTTATGATTCATTATTCATATGTCCCATGAGCTGCTTACGTTACAAGGTATATATAATATATTATTAAATATATATTATATATATAATATATTATATATTACTGCGTCAAACGATTATCGTGATTAATTGGCATCCAAAATAAAGTTTTTGTTACAGAATATATTGTAACTGTGTATAGTTATTATTTATATAATACGAACCCCGCATTGTATACTATTTAAGAAAAATATTTATGGTTTATATAATTAAATAGATATATAGAATATAAAATATACAATGAATATTAGAAATTTATAACATGTAAATATTTTTTTCAAATAGTATACTGTGTGTGCCATGACACAATACCAGTACAAAAAATACCCCTTTTCCGCAGTTGCTGCATGACAGAATGGCTGTAGGCTTCCAAACTCCTGAGAAAGATAAGAAGTGAGAGAGAGACAGAGAAAATTACAAAGCAAATGGTAGCTTTAACATGTTAATTAGTCATGTAATACAAACCCGATTCCAAAAAGTTGGGACACTGTACAAATTGTGAATAAAAACAGAATGCAATGATGTGGAAGTTTCAAATTTCAATATTTTATTCAGAATACAACATATCAAATGTTTAAACAGAAAATTTATAATTTTAAGGGAAAAAAATAAGTTGATTTTAAATTTCATAACTTCAACACATCTCAAAAAAGTTGGGACAAGGCCATGTTTACCACTGTGTGGCATCCCCTCTTCTTTTTATAACAGTCTGCAAACGTCTGGGGACTGAGGAGACAAGTTGCTCAAGTTTAGGAATAGGAATGTTGTCTCATTCTTGTCTAATACATGCTTCTAGTTGCTCAACTGTCTTAGGGCTTCTTTGTCGCATCTTCCTCTTTATGATGCGCCAAATGTTTTCTATGGGTGAAAGATCTGGACTGCAGGCTGGCCATTTCAGTACCCGGAGCCATGATGTTGTAATTGATGCAGTATGTGTTCTGGCATTGTCATGTTGGAAAATGCTAGGTCTTCCCTGAAAGAGATGACGTCTGGTTGGGAGCATATGTTGTTCTAGAACTTGGATATACCTTTCAGCATTGATGGTGCCTTTCCAGATGTGTAAGCTGCCCATGCCACATGCACTCATGCAACCCCATACCATCAGAGATGCAGGCGTCTGAACTGAGCGCTGATAACAACTTGGGTTGTCCTTGTCCTCTTTAGTCCGGATGACATGGCGTCCCAGTTTTCAAAAAAAGAACTTCAAATTTTGACCACAGAACAGTTTTCCACTTTGCCACAGTCCTTTTTAAATGAGCCTTGGCCCAGAGAAAAACACCTGCGCTTCTGGATCATGTTTAGATATAGCTTCTTTTTTGACCTATAGAGTTTTAGCCGGCAAAAAAAATACAAAAAAACAATGGCGAATGGCACGGTGGATTGTGTTCACCGACAATGTTGTCTGGAAGTATTCCTGAGCCCATGTTGTTATTTCCATTACAGTAGCATTCCTGTATGTGATGCTGTGCCGTCTAAGGGCCCGAAGATCACGGTCATCCAGTATGGTTTTCCGGCCTTGACCCTTACGCACAGAGATTGTTCCAGATTCTCTGAATCTTTGGATGATATTATGCACTGTAGATGATGATAACTTCAAACTCTTTTCAATTTTTCTCTGAGAAACTCCTTTCCACTATTTTTCGCCGCAGCATTGGGAGAATTGGTGATCCTCTGTCCATCTTGACTTCTGAGAGACACTGCAACTCTGAGAGGCTCTTTTTATACCCAAACATGTTGCCAATTGACCTAATAAGTTAAGTAAATTGGTCCTCCAGCTGTTCCTTATAACTTTTCCGGACTCTTATTGCTACCTGTCCCAACTTTATTTGGAATGTGTAGCTCTCATGAAATAAAAAATGAGCCAATATTTGGCATGACAATTCAAAATGTCTCACTTTCAACATTTGATATGTTATCTAAAAAAAACTTATTCTATTGTGAATATAATATAAGTTTATGAGATTTGTAAATTATTCCATTCCTTTTTTACTCACAATTTGTACAGTGTCCCAACTTTTTTGGAATTGGGTTTGTATTTCTGATTAACACTTATGCACTGTTGGGGTTGTAGAGAGATTGAACCTATTATTGACATCTAACTCCAAATGTTTAAGTATATAAGAGCAATACCCACCAACTGAATGGTCTCCCTTCTTTCCTCAACTGTCTGTCAATATTTCTATTAAATTCTTTAACTTTCATGAAATAGTTATCAGAGAACAATCACTGTTGGGTTAACAGAAATATCAGTAACAAAAGGGTGCACTGGGCATTATGCAAAAATAATTCATATTCTACTTGGGTTGAGAACACCCTATGGGCACCCATGGTGCAAAAACAATTATTTTGAGGAAATTGATACATTTAAGATAAAGATACAATAATTTGCAGCATAGTTAAAATATAGTAAAGATGACTCACGTTAACATGTGTCAAAGCACCACCGATGCTCCTCAGATCCCTGTAACTAACCAAATCCATAAAATCACTTCATATTGGCCATGCAGAACATGACAGAAACTAACACATGAAAACCATGGACTGTATGTGGTGTAGACCTGCAGATTAACTATTAAAACTGCCAATCGTCTCATTCATAACTGCAAAACAATGCCAAAACGGTAGGCTAATAACAAATTGTGGTGCAACCAGGCAGTCAGCACAGTTTAATTATGAAAGATGATTTATACTTAACTAACATGGTAAAACAATGAGTATTAAACAAGTTTTCACACTAATACAGTAAGCTACAGGTTAATCTGACACATCTCACATCAACATGCTTTCATCATATTTTTAAATTTGATTAATGTGCTGGCTAGATTTACTTATTACAGTCATTAAGTCAACAAGGTTTAATTAAATCATGGCCAGGAATTAAGAACGTCGTAATAATTAATAAAACTAGCACACAAATTCTTAATTCGTGGGAATTAATTATTAATTTATAGTAAAGCAGCTCTCACATTGGCTATGTAAACTTTGCATCATTTTAACATTATAAAATAAAACTTAAAAAAATCAGTACTCACACTTTGATTGCTGTCCATGTCGTCCATATTATATTGGTGTTCTTGGTTATCCAATTCGGTAGGTGGCGCTGTTACAAAAGAATAGGGTTCTAGAAATGTGGTCCTAGAACTGCGGTCCTGAAACTGCAGTTTCCGGTTGTGCAGGAACACCCTTCTCCCCTCCAGTGTGTATTTTACAAACTTTTTTTATTTATTTATTTAGCTAGTACTGTGCGTATTTAAGTGTGAGAAACATAAAATAAATATATGGTTGAAAACATTGAAAAGTTTTGATGCATGGCAAGTGAGTGCGTCTGTCTCTGGCTCAGCTCCAGCCAAAGCGCGAACGCAGATTTGAATTTAGCAGCTGATGATGTGCACTTTTAATCACACCGGTGTCATCGTATCAAATCTAAAAATATCATTAGGCTATTTTTGTCTTTTGGAAGCTGCACTCAAAATCCACTTGTTCAAACTCTGTTGTTAGTTTGAATAGGCCTAACGACTCTGACTGTATGTCATGGGAGAAACAGTCACACATAGGAGTAGCCTAGAGCTGCACAAATCTGGATAAATTGAAAACCACAATTTTGTATCATGATTCTGAACAGACAAATAAACAAAATAGCATGTAATTTACTAGGTTCTGACAAAATATTAATTGCTGCAGGTCTATTTATTTATTTATTTTTTATTTGAATTATTTATTGCAAAATCTGCACCTCTTCTGTGGGTAATATTATGTTCATAATCATCCTTAGTCTACTCCGTGAAGTCAGGCAGCTGAAGTTAATGTGCAAATATTACTGGTGAACTAAATATGCAAGACTAGTCTTACACTGTTTATAACACAGGGCATTCATCCTTTGCTGGGCTGCTTAAAAAAAAAAAACAGGCACCAAAACATCACTGGGGTTGACCGATCCCGAATCACATTAGTGGACCAACTGAAGTGATTAACATCTTGCATCATTTGCTTTTATAGTTTGCACATGTCTTCTAAAAAAGCATAGGTTATTTTATTTAAAACCCTTTTTTTTGTGTGTGTGTTTTTGTGCAACCCAGCTCCTGGGACAGGACAGTCGCAACAACCCAGCGGTTGTAATGAGCATGGATATTTTGCATCCTCTTCAGGTGGCTAGTGGTTTACTTTGGTAAAATATAGGTTTGTGTATGTTTTATTTAATCTATAAAACAGTTTCTTTGCTGTAAATCATTTTATTTAATGCAAAGCAAACTAAAGGGATGTCATGTCCTAAATAAGTCACATTGGTATTTTCGCAACCATTTTTCTAGAACATTTTAAGTTTTGAGGATTTAATTATAAGTAGTCTACTATTATAAGTAGTTAATGTACGAAGTAAAAAAGCTAGTATTTTTGTAAACAAACAACCAAACAAGGAAAAATGAAAGAAAAGAGAGAAGTCGCTATTGTTCTACATTTCCGATTAAGTAGGCTATGAAGCTTTCCCTCCCCTCACACATACAAATCAGTATCCACCAATTACGGAAGTAGTTTATTACTGTGGAAATAAAACCTACAAAACCTGCAGCTGGCATAGATAACACGCATATCTAATTTCTTACTTTTATTATAATTTTATATTAAAATGGGATAAAGTCAGTGACATTATCATTATTATGTATGTTTTTTCATGAAATATATGCACGCTACAGGTCAGCACAAACGTCTTTCATTGGTGCGTGAGGATGGGGGTCCACCAAATGAGGTGCCGGATCGGATCCAGATCCGACTTGTTCCGGCACAATATAAGCCCTCGGATGTGTGTCAATATAACGGAAACGTGCATTTCTTATGTTGATAATGTTAATCAAACAACAAAAGATAAATAGACAATCACTCACTGCTCTTAACTAACTTCTGTAGCTTTAATAGGTATTTGTGTATATTCAAACAGCCATACAGTTTTCACAAGCACGGTAAAGTACTGTTAATTAGGTAATTTGCATATTTGTATCTAATGGTCTCTCTGAGGGCTAAGCCCCTCTGAGCATGTACTCCTAGAACCGCCCCTGACCTGAGCAAAGCAATAAAGCTGCTGATTCTGAATAATACCTAATAGACCTAATATAGGGATGCCGTGATAGGCCTCTTATAGGTAGACATGGAGCTGATGCAAGCTTGACTGACGTGACCTGCCAGAACTAACGCTATGCTTGATTAATTCAGCGCCCCCTCCTGTAATTATTTAGATACCATTTTTTAATCGATTGACAGCCCTATATAATTATTAAAATATAAAATACTATATAGTACATATATAAACTATAAACTAATATTTTACAAATTAATTATAAGTACTTTTTTACTGTACACTTACAAAGTATTTTTTAACAATTATAAATAGTAAAGAATCGTGCACTTTAGGTTACTGTGGCAGAAGTACAGCAGACTGGTAGGTGGCAGTGGTCTTAGCACAGATACTGCAGATGGTGTTTTTCATCAGAAAAATCCTACACAATATATGGAACAGGGGTCTCCAAACTCAGTCCTGGAGGGCCAGTGTCCTGCGGAGTTTAGCTCCAACCCTAATTAAACACACCTGAACCAGCTAATCAATGTCTTATAGGCATGCTAGACACTTGCAGGTGTGTTGAGGCAAGTTGTAGCTAAACTCTGCAGGACACCGGTCCTCCAGGAGTGAGTTTGAAGACCCCTGGTCTAGGAACTCATCTACCTAGAGGATACAAGATTATGAACACTGATAGTGAATTAACAAACTGAAATCTTGCAATAAACTAATATAAAATTCACATGCAGCACTTTGGGAGAAATGCACTTTATTGTCAATGTTAATACATACACACTACTGTTTAATATGTAGCAGAGTCTAATCTTTTTAACTAGTCAGGCACAACAACTTTCAAAGAATGTTGGTGTGGTATCTCATCCCAGCAGCTGTGCCACATTGTTGAGTCAAGAACAATGCTTTTAGAAAAAGACAGAAAAGAGGAATTAGGCTATGATTAGGCTGGATATTTGATTTTGCATTTTGAAAATGCAGCACTAGTGAACAAAGCTATAGTGAAAAATGTAAAGGACAATGCTCTGGTAAAGCTTTCTGCTTTCTTTGTACTATTATTCAGAGAAAACATTCTCTGAACATCTCATTAAACATATTTCATTTTCAATATAGACACATTTTCAAGTGCACAAGTATACAACAGTACTTAAAAAAAAAAAAAAACACTGCTCACAGCAGAGGACATGTACGATCAAGCTCACAAAGACACAGACACTCTGCACTCTAGGTGGACACCTTTGTGACAACATGCATACACTCACACACACTCACACACACGCATTGTGACAATAAATAGTAGAAAGAATCACAGCAGTAGAGTGAAACTAAGACAGTGTGGATAGCAGACGTGGTACAGATCACCCATTTGACTTAATGTGATGCCCACCACAGTGGTCAGTGGGGCAGTTCTTGAAGCAGCTCTGATGCCAGGTGGCTGATGTGGCACCATGCCTCCTGAACATGCCGTGACTCAGTAGTACGGGCACACACGGCAAACCGCAGAACAAACTTGCCTGCCAGTTGGCACGGCACCAGATGGATCTTACGTGCATTGTTGATCCTCTTCAATAGAGTTTCATTTAATTCATTGGAGCCCTGCAGGGTTTAACACACAGCTCAGTTAGGATATTTTGTAACTGCTCACTGATCTAAAAAATGTGCTAACAAAGACACTTGACTCAAGCAAGTCCAATATATTTAGCATTGCATTATAATTATTTGGACTGTGTTTAAGTAAATCAACCAGCAAAATATATATAATGGTTATTATTGTTAATTAAAATGAAATAAAATAAAGATTAATTGAAAAAAATAAAATACAAAAAATATATATATATAATCTATATATATATATATATATATATATATTATATTATAATATATATATAAATTTTCATTTTGTTTAAGCTGAAGTATTCAAAATAAAAAATAAAAATTAATGAAAAAAAATATGGTAAGAGTTAGTTTAGGTCACAATTATCATATTAAAAAGTTGCTTATAGATGCATATTATTAATATATGGCAGTATATACTTTAATTAAAGTTGCATATTCTGCATGACATATTCGTACATCCCTAACCCACCCCAATACCTAAATTTAACAACTTCCTACTAACTATTAATAAGCAGCAAAATTAGGAGTTTATTGAGGAAAAAGTCGTAGTTAATGGTTTGTTAATAGCAAGAATTGGAATTAAAATAAAGTGTGACCAAAAACTATACATATTTAAAACAATGACAAAAAAAAACAACCCAATATCTACAACTTTAAAATTAAATAAATAAAAAAAAGATATTTTTTGTACATTGATTGAATGTAGATAATGCATTTAAGTTGCAAAATGTAAATGAACTATGGTACAGTTTTCTCCCAAAACTATTTTTAATCAAATGGTATTATGTCTTGTGGTAGCAAGCTATAGCTACAGGTTATTATTATATTATTATTATATTATGTTATTATTATTATTATTATTATTCTTATTTTTACCTTGGCTGTTGCAATTAATATCAACACAATTTTGTGTAATTTGTGCTGGTCTCTTTGTACATAGTTGGAAATTAAAATCAGTAATACTGCAATTTTCCATAGTTAACCACCTCCGAGAGTCAGTCTATTACAACCACAGGAAGAAATGGGTTGTTTCTGTAGAAGATGTTTTTCCTGAACTTGAGTCTAAAAGCAGACGAGGCCAAAAACTAAATCTTGCTGAGATTCTCGAAGCGTGATCGCTCTCACCAAAGACTCAAACTTTGGGCCAGCACTACATGCTGAAACACAATGAACACAATGCATTTTAGGCCAGCAAATTAGCAACTCTAATTTGTGTAAAACTGACACAGCACATTGTAGAATAAATTATCATTCATATGTAAATAAAGAAATAATAGTGGATGGATGTAGGGATGGGATAGTTAGAAGGAAATTGTTGTTTAATGTGAAATATATTCCCCAAAAACTGTAACCAAACAGATCAAGAAACAAAATAAATTTAGTTGGGAATGAATGTCAAGCCATACAACATCAAAGATAAGAATACTAATATTAGAGAATAATAATAATAATAATAAGAATAATAATAATAATAAAAGAAGAAATAAGACTAAAAAAGAGAACAGAACTTTCATCTTTGGGTGAAATACAATCTTCATTTATACCAGCAGAGGGCAGCCTGTAGATTAAAATAAGCAACCAGAGCAGAGAATTATCATGTGCTAATCATGCAGAATAAATGGTTCTAAACAGATTAAGTTTATCAGTAATAATTTTTTCAATGCTGATTACTGGAATCAAATCTGACCACACAATTTCCTCATTCTCAGACAGTTATTCCTTATGCTATACTGTCCAGCAGTTGAGAGCTGACCGTTAAACCTGAGTCAATCAGAATGACAGAAAAAATAAGAAGTACAATCTTTATTATATTTTACAAATTTTATACTAACAAGAACATACAAAGAGTTTAAAAATAGGTCCTGTATGCTCTATATTTCTCAACAAACATATAGTGCATGTGCAGAACAGAACATATAATGAAGATGTCTTAAAGAATAAAAGTGCACTGATTTGCATCATTCAAAATAGACTGTGGAGCCAAATAAGATGTGACTGGCAAGGCTAACTAGATTGACAGCATGCATTAAAGGCATTTACCTTGCGGATGTAGGCTTGGAGACCTTTGAGTCCGTACATGCGAAACACAAACCATATCTTGAGAGAGCGGAACCTACGACCCAATGGGATCTGCCAGTGCTGAAGGGAGATGAGATGAGATATGACATATGAACTGTGCTCACATAATTAAACATGAATCACAGACACAAACACAGGCACATACACCTCTGAATATACAGAAAATTGTAATTCTTATACAAAAAGTGACTGTCTCCTTCTCTCAACACTTATATTTGACTTAAATACACATTAAAATACTTGTTTCTTCCTATATAAAGAACAATTGAGTACACAGAGGTAAATAACTATCGATGAAATTATACATTTCTTTTGGTTTTGGTTTATACATTGGTTTTGCTTCAACACCAAAATTTATATTGTGCAAAAACTTTGCAATTATACATGTCAACATATTCTATTAACCCTATCCATAACCTAAGTTTAGAACCATATTTATTTGTCTATCCTAAATATGTATCATAGTTATTCACTGCTGTTAGCGACTCTATCACAGAAAACGTCTCAGTTACGTATGTAACCCTCGTTCCCTGAAGGAGGGATCGGAGACGTCACGTCAGTGACCGACGAATTGGGATCTCGCTTAGAGAGACCAATCCACTTCGAGTGTAAACTAAATGAGCCAATGCACATTGGCATGCGATGATTGCATGCAGCTGCCGCTGATCACAGCGTGAGCATATAAAGGCAGCCGGTGCAACGCATACCAGGTTTTCGCTGAGGAGTCAAGCCGGTGACCCGGCCGCTCAGCAATGGTACAGCAGCCATGGCGACGGGACGTGATGTCTCTGTTCCCTCCTTCAGGGAACAAGGGTTACATACATAACAGAGACGTTCCCTTTCAGTTGGTCACTCCGAGTCACGTCGGTGACCGATGAATTGGGATCCCTACCAAAAGGCCACAACTACCGCCCCTTCCAGTGTCCTGTGGAAACCACCTGCGCCCCTACTTTTTGGTGTAGGCCGGGGCTCGCAACAAGAAGACCAGTCACTGTTGTCATAGCACTACCCACTCAGTGAGATTAGATAACACTGGGAAAACGTACCCATTCCACTTGGAACAGAAATGTTGCGGAAGCCCCATCCTTCCCGAAAGAGGTTTCGGTAGCATATGACATCCGTTTAGGTGCATACGGAAGATTAGAGGTGATTATAACCCTTTCAGAAATGGCAGAAGTCTGCCGGGGAAAAACAGGCTCAAGGCTATACCGTGGACTTTACACATATGGGAACCACTTAGGCCTCTACATATGGAACACAGCCCTCTACCGGTTCTCAAGGGTTCAGCGAGTGAGGGCCTGGCGCCAGACGTTCCACCACGTCTGGCTGCCGAGAGGACGGAGGAGCTCGACAGGGTCTACAGTACAGTACATGGGGTGCCCAGCATAACAAATATCTGTCAGCGAGGCACCACGAGTCAGCGCCTAGGAGGATGCAACATCATAGTAGAGTGGAGCTCGCAAAAAATGCGCGGGCAGGCGAACACACCCGGCTGCATGATACCAAGCCCCCCAGGGTCCGATGGCATCCACTACGTGGCTCCGTCTTAGAGACAGCTACATTCCCCTTCTGCCGGCCTCCGTACACAGCAAAGAGTGGTTGAGGGTCATACGCTCGTGTCCGGTCCCCGCCACCCCCCCGCTAGCATCGCAAGGCTCGGACGGGACAGAGCAAGCTAGGGCTGGGTCTGCCTCCTTCGGGGGCAGCGCTTGCAGGCTCACCACCTGATCCCTGAAGGAAGTAGTGAGAAACTTGGGCACATAGCTGGGGCGGGGCCTCAGGATTACCTGGGAGTCAGCCAGCCCAAACTCTAGGCACGATTCGTCGACCGAAAATGCATGCAGGTCCCCTACCCTTGATGGAGGCCAGTTTTGCAAGTAGGAGCAGAGTTTATTGAAAGAAACCTTAGCTCGACTGACTGCAAAGGCTCAAATGGGACCTGCTGTAGTGATTTTGGCACTAGAAACAGGTCCCAAGAGGGTATAGAGGAGAGCCCGGGAGGATTTAACCTTATCACCCCCCTAAGGAACCTGATGACTAGGTCATGCTTACCTATCAACTTCCCTTCCACGGGGTCATGGTTAGCAGCAATCGCAGCGACATAGACTTTAAGGGTGGAGGGAGACAGCCTTCGCTCCAACCCTTGCTGCAAAAAGGAAAGCACGACCCCGATCGGGCATCTCCGGGGGTCTTCCCGACGAGAAGAACACCACTGGGCAAACAGTTTCCACTTCAAGGCGTAAGCGTGTCTCATAAACAGTGCTCTCGCCGAAGTGATGGTGCCAACTACCTGCTGGGGTAGGTCACCTAGAACCTCCGCGTCCCGTCCAGGGACCAGCTTGCACGAAGTTTCCAGAGGTCTGGACACGGGTGCCACAGGGTGCCCCGTCTCCGAGTCAGTAGAACCTTCTTCAGAGGAATCTGCCAGGTAGGGGCTGTCCCGAGGAGCATTAGTTCAGGGAACCAGGTCAGAGTGGGCCAATACAGCGCCACAAGCAGGACCTGCTCCTCATCCTCCCTGACCTTGCACAGCATCTGTGCGAGAAGGCTCACTGGGGGAGATGCATACTTGCGCAGGCCCCGCGGCCAGCTGTGTGCCAGTGCGTCCGTGCCGAGTGTTCCCTCGGTCAGGGAGTAGAACAACTGGCAGTGAGAGGCTTCTGGAGAGGCAAACAGGTCTACCTGAGAAACGTCTCCAAAACAGCTGGACCATCTGGGGATGGAGTCTCCATTCCCCCGGGATCGTAGCTCGTGACAGCTCGTCGGCCGTACGGTTGAGCAGACCCGGAATGTGAATGGCACGAAGTGACCTCAGAACCTTCTGACTCCAAAGGAGGAGGTGGCAGGCGAGTTGCGACATGCGACGGGAGCGCAGACCACCTTGTCGGTTGATGTACACAACGGTCGCCATGTTGTCCGTTCAGACCAGCACGTGCTTGCCTCGTAAGCACCATTTGAGACGGTTCAAGGCAAAGCGCACTGCTAACAACTCTAGGCAATTGATATGCCAGTGCAGTTGGGGGCCCGTCCATACCCCCGACACTGCGTGCCCGTTATACGTGGCCCCCCAGCCGGTGGTGGAGGCATCCATGTAAACCACAGCATGCCTGGAGACAAGTTCTAGGGGCACTCCTGCCCGGAGGAAACTTGGGACTCGGCCCCGAAGCCAGTGCTGGAGCAGTCTCATATGAAACAGCCCCAGTGGCGTAACTGCCGCTGCAGCTGCCATATGCCCCAGGAGCCTCTGAAATTGTTTCAGTGGGACCGCTGTCCTACCCTTGAATGAATTCAAGCAGTTCAGCAACGATCGCACATTCCTCTGTGGGCGTGCTGTCTGTTCGATACGGATCCAACTCCATACAGGGAAAAGAGATCCTCTGCATCGGGGAAAGTTTGCTCTTTTCCCAGTTGACTGACAGGCCAACCAGCTGAGGTGCGAAAGCACCAAGTCCCTGTTTGCACATAACTGATGCTGAGACTGAGCTAGTATGAGCCAGTCGTTGAGGGCTGCAGTTGGAAGGCAAAAGCCTGTTATCTCAGGGTGAAAAGGGCTGTCGCAACTTATGTGAAGACACGGGCGAAGGGACAGCCAGGAGGGCAGGACCTCGTCATGATATGCTTAGTCCTCGAACACGAACCGCAAGAAATGGTCCAGAAAAGGATTGGACACATTAAACCGTACGCACCTTATGTCGACTGGCGGCAAAACCATTATGTGGCGAAGCACCTGAAGATACGTTTCTGCGTCAACATCTTGAACGGTAACCGGAGAAGGGCCCGGTTCAAGACGCGCAGATCTAAGATTGGTCGTAACCCACTGCCTTTCTTGGGTACAATGAAGTAAGGGCTGTAAAACCCTGTATTCATATTGGCTGGAGGGGCCGGCTCTATCGCATCCTTCACCAGTAGGACTGCGATCTCCACACGCAAGACATGAGCATCAGCCGCCTTCACTGTCTTGAAGTGGATGCCACTGAACTTGGGGGGATGCAGGGCGAACTGAATCGCATAGCCGAGGCTGATGGTCTGCAGAAGCCAACGAGACAGGTTGGGTAGCGCTAGCCAGGTACCAGATACCATGCAAACGGGACCAGTGGAACCACCACCGTACCCGCAGTGGGGCAGCAAGGTGGAACACAGGGACCTAACTCGGGCTGCTTGTGAGCGGACCGAAGAAGGTTCTGAGTGTGCGGTGCAACGCTTACCTGGTTCCACAGTTTGGCGTGAGTAGGGCCTTTGTTGATGTTCTCGAACCGCCTGCTGCTGCCTGCTGGTGATGGAGGAGGATGAGTGTGGTCCGGTGCTGGTCTGTCCATGACTCTCCATGCCCTCCTGGGACACAGGGACAGAGAAAACTGCTCTCTCGTCGATATTTCCCAGATTCTCCACCCGGCCCTCCTCCGGGGGAGGGAGAGGTGCCTTCACCATCCCCCAAAGAGCAGATTCCTCCCTCTCTCTGGGTCGTCTGTCCCAGGGCCTCTTGCTCTTTCGCTCACCGCCAGGTTTGACGGGGGCCTGGACGGGTGGGGCGGCCTGCCTATGCCCAGCTCCACTGTGCCGCCTGCTGGAGGCTACTGCGGATGCGACGCGGGAGGAGGGGTGGAAGCAGCAGCTACCCGCTGGGGCAGGGTGTGACGACCCACCTCAGTCTGCTCCTGTGCAGCTGAGAGCTGCTGGGCCAAGCTCTCGACCACGTCGCCGAAGAGGCCGGTCTGGGACACAGGGGCATTAAGGAACCGAACTTTGTCAGCATCCCTCATATCAACCAGACACAGCCAGAGATGGCGCTACCTGGCCTACAGGGTGGACATCGCCAACCCAGAGAACTCGCCGTGGTGACCTTCGTCGCTACGAAGCGCAAGGTCAGTAGCGGTTGGAGCTCTTCCGAACTTCCGAGCATGATACCCTTGTGCAGGTCCCTCAAATGAACCTGCAGTAACTCCGTAGCGTGTAAGGCGGAGGCAGCTTCTCCACAGGCCGTATAAGCATCGCCGGACAGGCCAGACGATTACCTACAGACCCGGGAGGGGAGGCAAGGTTCTCCCTGCCGGTTGGAGGTGGTTTTAGGACACAATTGCATCGCAACCGATTGCTCCACCGGGGGGACCCTTGTAACCTCCTAGATGCACCACCGTCGAGGGTGGTGAGGGGGGAGGAACCAGCAGTCGGTTTCCATGGTAAAAGGTGCTGTCCATGACCTGGTGAGTTCCTCATGCACCTCCGGGAAGAAAGGCCCTGGGGTGGGGCCCTGAGAACCAGCGAGCGCCACCCCGAGAAACCAATCGTCCAACCTCATGGGGCCCGGGACGCGGTGGAGGTTTCCACTCGAGCCCTACCCTCTAGCCGGCCTGGGAAAGTATAGCCGACTTCTCTGGATCCGATTCAGGCCTTGCCAACATCTCGGAGGGCGGCAGCGCAGCTGAATCTTCCTCTCCAGAAAGCTCACCTCGATGCAGGGGATCGACATCGGCATCGGAGGAGCACCGAAGGATACGCTGGTACACTCTTTGACGCCTTGGTATGCGTTAGAGGAGCGATGGTCCCCCGAGGGTTGGTTTCCTGAGGGGTTTGCCACCACTGTAAACCTCAGACCTCCTGTGCTACTGCCCGAAGTAGTCCATGCCTGGCTGCCACCAGGACGAACACTAGATCGCGGCTCGTGGCCTCAGCTACGAGATGATCATCTTCCCGCAATGGGAACATGACTCATCCGCGAACGCCACCTCAGCGTGTTTAATGCCCAGACACATGAGGCAGTGATCGTGACCCTCACCCGGCGCCAGGTAACGACCGCATCCAGAAACGCATGGGTTAAACGGCATCTTTAAAAAGACGATCCAATGTCTTTACAAAGACGCACCCGCTTATTTTACTCTTTTAGAGAAATTGCTCTTTCACGGAAAATGCTCTTTTAGTGCTGAGGCGCACAGGGGATATGGCCGTTTGCAGCACGACAGGGGGTAGTGCAGCCTGAAGTGCGCAACCCACTTGACACAGGAACGACCAACGCTGAAGCGTCGTCCGCCAACACAAAAAGCTCCTGAGAGCGCGCTAGACTCGTCACACACAAAGCTGTTTGGTAGGAGCAGAACGATGTTGTCGCTCGGCTCCGAAGCGAAAAGCTGGTATGCGTTGCACCGGCTGCCTTTTTATGCTCACGCTGTGATCAGCGGCAGCTGGATACAATCATCGCATGCCAATGTGCATTGGCTTATTTAGTTTACACTCAAAGTGGTTTGGTCTCTCTAAGCGAGATCCCAATTCGTCGGTCACAACGTGACTCGGAGTGACCGATTGAAAGGGAACCTGCAACCTACTTTTTTTTCAGCCACTGAACATCTGTAATAGATAATAACCTGTACTCACCTGTACTAGATAAGTTAGGTAGGTAATAATAATAGATAACAGATAATAACCTAATATAGGTCAACAGAGGTCATCAGCTGGCTAAACAAATATTATCTTAAAAACGCACACCTGCACACAAACATATTGCATGCAGTATACTTACTCTATAATCAGTGACAAGTCCTATGAATACAGAAAAAAGATTTCAATACTTAGCCATATCACACTAAAAAGCAAGCTCAGATGTAAATAATACCATGAGACAAGTACACAGCACACAAATTATTCTTTACAGATAGCAAACAATAAAATGTTCAAAAATAATATTGTTCTTTTTTCCACTGGCCAAGCCTGTTGTTAATTTAATCAGGAAGTAGTTCATGATGGAAATGGCTTGAAGGTGTGTATGCATATATGCACGTGTGTGCGTGTGTGTGTGTTGTGTACTGGGATGAGAGACAGGGCTGCTCTTTTGTTTTGCTGTCAGCACAATTACAAT
This sequence comes from Sinocyclocheilus anophthalmus, assembly GCA_018155175.1. Taxonomy (NCBI): domain Eukaryota; kingdom Metazoa; phylum Chordata; class Actinopteri; order Cypriniformes; family Cyprinidae; genus Sinocyclocheilus; species Sinocyclocheilus anophthalmus. Next base: position 1,839 of record JADLZN010001114.1, on the reverse strand, counting down.
CGTCTGCACAGCTGCATGCTGCCCACAGACACATTACCAGAGGAACTGTCTTTGTTTAGCCATGTTTAAATGCCCAACAAGCAACAGGCAGCTCATTGGTGGCTCATTTTTGAGGAAACGACAGAAATGGGAGATCAGATTTTTGTTACTGCATTAGATATCAAAATATCAAAAAAGTGGCATCTGCAAACAAATAATCAGAGACTGTTTTTAGACATTTTACAATTCCTTGTACCCATAGCATAAAAGTGATTTTAGTGAATGTATAAATCCTGACTGAAATGCTGCCCTTTTAGACTACATGTTAACCGGCAGTCAACTGTAAAATATGTATTTATTTATTTATTTATTTTTCCAAAAATAAAAGTCACTTTGTTTAATAATGGAATAATTTTTAAGTGTCTTTGGTGTCCAAAAATTTTTTATGGTCAGTATTTTTGATATACATAACTTACAATATGTATGTGAAATACTGTATTATTGCCAAATAGACACACAAAAGCATATGCATGCAAAAAAAATACTCTTAAATCTACTTGAGGTCAGAGTAGCGGGTTAAAAAGCTGTTGTTTATCAGCACACAGAGGCTTACTGAACACAGCAGAGCACTAAGGTGAATAATCTGATCGAGCCTTCATTGTGACGTAAAATGGATGTCAGCACAAAACGTCATGTCTCATTAATGAGGATCATGGTCATCCTCTTTACACCTCATGCTAATGCACTTCAGTCTTTTATTAGTGTTATTATTGTTTATTATTTACAACAGTGACTGACAGTTTCCAGTGCTAAACTAACTGAAATGTGTAAGATTGTGTGAGCAATTAAAATATGAACTAAATGCAGTGCAAAGTGCTGAGTGGTTACCTGACTCTTGGTGATCATGCTTCAGATAAAGCGGCTCCATTTTAAATGCTCCAATGATGTCTGATCTGTTCTTCACCCTGCACAGAAACATTTTCCTTCATCACAGTGTAGAAGACAACAGTCAAACGACATTATTGTGCATACAGCATACAGTATATCATTATCAAATGTTCAGTAATTAATTGGTATTATTTCCAGACAGAAGTAATATGTCCCTAAATGTATGCAAAGGCTTTATCTGAATTTTTAAACTAAGTTAGCGCAACATACCAATCAATAAGAGACAATGAAAAACAAACTATTATTCACAGTGTTTAAAGTTTTTGTGTGTCTTTGTTGACTGATTTGCCATAATACTAAAATACTATGCAGAAGTGAGGTAAGGTAATAAAAGACTGTTATTTCTTGAAATGAGTTGAATCAGGAGAATGTCAGTCAAGTTCTATTAAAACATTTACTAAAAGGGTATTATACATTGAGATACAATCACATTTTTCTCCACAAATTAACCTCTTTATATGTGTAGCACATCTATATGAATACATGCATCTATTTTATGTATTTACAGTACACTTATGGTCATTGATTAAGAAAAGTGCAGTTAGTTCTGATTTGTATTGTTTTCCGGTTCAAGGGTTCACTTTATTGCTATTCAGTCAAGACTGTTTCAAGATTTGAGGACACCACTCAGTTTAATTATGTTCTTTCTAATGTGATAAATTGGTATATATTCATATATACAGTACATTTTTAAAATGTGGCTGAAGTGTTGAAATATCTTTGGGTTCACTGTTTACATTAACGTTGAAAAGTTGGGGTTGGTAAGGTTTTGTAATATTGCAACACTTCAAATAACTTTTCCTATTTTATACAGCTATATAAATTTTATACAGCAAAGCTGATTTTTCAGCAGCCATTACTTCAGTCTTCAATGTCACATGATCCTTCAGAAATCATTCTAATATTCTGATT